>JAPIVC010000650.1:0-748672 GCA_030586385.1 Camponotus fellah | reverse complement strand
TTTTCGTGGAAAATTTCTTCGCAATCGATCTATGTCGCTACGTGGTGCATAGTTCGCGTTACCTACATTTCACAAGTAATGGCGGACGGAAAAACAAGACGTTCCCGCGGGGTGCTTTATTCGACGTAAATGGAATTAACCGTTCGGAATTTTGCGCTTAAACAAACCAACCGGGATCGGCAAACAATTTCACCTAAATGTAACTAACTTGCTTGCGGACGAGCCGGCGCAGCGTCTTCGCGAGTTTCTTGTCGGAAGCGGGAAACGGAAAACGGATAGACGGCGGAAAAGCGAAGAAGTAAGGAGAAAAGGTGGGAGGGGAAAAGCGGCAAAAGGAAAAGTCTTACTAATTCCTCGGTAACCGCTAACGACGAGGGAGCGACCGGACCGAGGGGTTCTCGGGCAAACCTCTCTGATACCCGGCGCTTTTTATCCACCGTGTAATCGACTCTACTCCCAATTGAATCTTTTGTTTTGTACGTGCGACTCTCCGCTGGACGGCTCTCCGTGAGTTTAGAAAACGTTGCTCTCCGGCCAAGAGAGAAATCCTGCTAATTCGATCGATAATTGGTCTGAGTCCCACTCAGACGCGCTGAACCGATTAATTCCTTAAGACAAACGTTACGGAAGCTCACATTTTTCCCGAGATAGACGATGTTCGTTTGACGTATAAAGTATTTTTCGACGAAAAACATCGAGACGGAGAGAAAGAGAGTTTGGTGTGTGACATTCAAATATTATAAAAGATTTCTTCCGTATACGACAGTTCTTTTATCAAGAGATATTTCCGCGAATATTGAAGAGCAGGAATATAGAGCGACCTCGTAAAAATATGGCTTGTAATATCTCGATCAGTATATTGCCGGAAAAACGTGATAAGGATTGGCAGGTTTATACCGACCATCGCGACATAAGCATTCGGGGATCACGAATGCCAGGTAGAATCGCTTTAAATCGGTTCAGCGAAGCAGAGATATGAAATTTTCGAGACAGTTAGAATCAATGGAAACGACTTCACAAGGTTATTTTCCAGACTGTCTTCTCTCTTCTCTTTTCTTCTCTCTATGGAAGATTATATTTTTAAATCTCCTTGCTCTTCTCCGAGAACAATCGTACGAGAGAAATTCTTCGGAAGAAGAGCATAAAGAATTCTCGCGATGAAGAGATCCGACAAGAAAAGGAAAATATTTTCGAGTAGTCGGTGCATTTTGGCTTGTATGCAAAATTCAAATAATAACAGCTTTGACGTCGCATTAATTTCTTCTCGATTCGATAGAGATCAATATCCGTCAATTTCCTCGCTAAAAATAAAATTTCTAATGATTTAAACAGTAACGTTCGAGTAACCGTCACATAATTATTTCCGAACACTTGACATCTGACATCTGACATTTGACATCTGACATCTGACTTTCACTCTCGTGATGGAGATTTCTCACCTGCGAAAATATTCATTCGTCCTTCCTTTATTGGACGCGCAAAAGAAACCAATCTCCCGTCAACGCTCACCTACTTTTAAAATTACGAAACACAAAGAAGCGAGTCTCCCAGCGACCGGGGAGATATAAATTCTTGTTATGCAACGGATTCTCTCTAAACCCTCTGTTAAACTTTTTTGTTTTAACCTACTGTCTCTCCTCTTTTTCTCGCTCGTCTCGATGCTTTCACCGAGCATCGATCTCTCGAAATTTCTCTCGGAAAATCGGCGTCATACGTCGAGAGACAAACATATCGACGGGGAATCGAGGGAGGGAAAAAAGTTGGAAGGGTTGCGGGACAACGCTGCGAAATGAAAGAGAGATAGATAGGTAGAGCGAGTGGTGGCTGTGGGTCCACGCAGGAGCGACGTGAATTATTGCGGGGTCAGGTCCGAAAAATAATTCACGTAGCCGCGGACCGGTTGTAAAAAGAATTAAAACAGTAAAAATGTTTCTCTCTTGTAAATAATGTTGATTTCTCGTTTTTTTTTTTTTTTATTTTTTTCCCCGTGTGAACTGCTGATTTATCGAGTCGGAGTACCTGCCATTAGAATTGAGTCGCGGGACATTCTCGCCTAGACGTGCCAGGCTTTTTAAAGGTGCACAGGCCGATATTGACGAGCCTTCATGCCGATTCTAGTTTCCACGAGATGACTGAAAACTTTTCAACTCCGACTGAGCGAGGGGAAGAGAGCACGATACGGCCGGTCGTTCTCCTCGTCCCTTCTCTCTCGCTTCTCCTTCGCCGACTGAACGCGCGCTTCGGATAAATTTATCGACGAGTTGGAAGATGAATGGACGCACATCGAATGAAACAAGAACCCGACAGTCCGATCGGCCATAGGCATCGACCAGTTTCGAGGGGCCTTTCGTGGTTTCCCCGAAAAGTTCCGATCTTTCATGTTCCGACCCGACCGCACGACGATCGCAATCGAGCCGGGGAGAGAAGGGGGCAGGGGAAAAAAATTGTAAGCGCCCTCGAGGGTGCCGCCCGGTGGCCGATCTCCCCCCGATTCGCATTACCATGGCGAATTCGCATATCGATGCGCATACGAATAGGAATTTCCGCGGAGAATAGCACGCCTCGCCTCGCCTCTAATACGCGTTTCCGCTCGCGCGTGTTGCGGAAAACGCACACCGCAGAAATATACAGAGAGCCCGGGGTGGGGAGAGGGAGGAATATCTATAAACTGCACGAACCCGAGTTTTCAATTGCTCCGTTCGTGTTTTTACGGCCGACCATCCCACGTCGCGAATGTATATCTGCTGGTTCGGCGACCTCCTCGCGTGCACGGAGAAATGTGTCCCCCTTTCCCCTCCCCTCCCCAGATCTCTCCAACGTGAACGGAATACGTGTAAAGCATTACAAGGCAGCTGCAACCGAATGTCCGATAAAAGCGTGTTGTCAGATAATTCAAGCTCGTTGTGCTAAATGAAAAAATATTACTCTCCCCTCGTGTGGATTTGCGTTTCGAGATATTAATTAAGGCGGGAATTAAATTGGAAAAAACTACCGATAAATCTCCGTGAAATTCAATAAATAATCGTTCAATTCGCATAAGTAATTAAATCGTCTTAAAAGAAGCGAGCTCCGAAACAATTTTTGTATTTGAAAAGTTTATTATTTCATCAAACTGTGTGTCTAGATGTAATAATATTCATGTCAGATATAATCAATTATGATATAATCAATTATACATTTATAAAATAATTGATTTGGAAAAAACTACCGATAAATCTCCGTGAAATTCAATAAATAATCGTTTAATTCGCATAAGTAATTAAATCGACTTAAAAGAAGCGAGCTCCGAAACAATTTTTGTATTTGAAAAGTTTATTATTTCATCAAACTGCGTGTCTAGATGTAATAATATTCACGTGGGATGATATAATCAATTATACATTTATAAAATAATTAATTTATTGCATTCTTGCAAATCGAGACACACCTTCCTCCGTCATTCAAGCGGGCGATGTAATAATATTCCTGTGAGACGATATAATCAATTATACATTTATAAAATAATTAATTTATGGCATTCTCAAATCGAGACACACCTTCCTCCATCATTCGCAGTGAGATAGCACATTTTTTTCCAGCACATTCAATATGCTCGTGACATCGTGTCTGCATAGTTCGCACGCCACGTTTCTCAATCGTCGAATTCAGCGAGCGGCGTCGCGAAGGGCGACGGTTTTCAATTCCATCCTGCCCGCTCTTATGACTGACAGGTATTTACCGGATAACCGGCTGCTGCCTACGGGAGGATGTGACGTCAGGTGGAATCGCAAAAGCGACCGCCGCAAAACTATATCGACCTGGCTGGATGCGCCGTCGAGAAGACATCGTTTCACCCCTTTCCTCCGTCCCCTCCCCCCTCCTTTCTCTCTCTCTCTTTTGAACGTGATCGGCAAAAAGAGCCCGGGAATAAAATGCCACGGGTGTGTATATCCGCTCGAAAGTTAGTCCAGATAGGTGGAATTAAAACGCCCCGCGGGCTCGCGAATTTTCAATTCTGTTTCGAGCGTTTCGCTCGTTTAAAAACTCACAGATCTCGCTCGCGTGGCCGGTGCATCGACTTCTAAATAACGGCCACGAACGTAAACGTTCTGTCGCGCGTGCAACCCGAATGTCACGCCGCTTTTGCGGAATCTGCCGTTGACACCGCTGTTGTCGTCCACGCGACCCATCGGCAGATTTTCCGCACGCAAAGCATAGTATTATTAACAAAGCATTCGGAAAAAATTTATATGTGTGTGTATATATACACAGGATGTCTCTTAATAAGTGTGAAAAATTTTAGGAGATGATTCTTTGTTGAAAATTAAGGGAAGTTTTTCATATAAACATATATTCCTATATCCTTTCCTGTGGAGTTATATTCCTCCAAAAATAAGGTAAAAATTAGGTTTTTAAGTTTTTATTATAATTTTGTTCCAATTTTCTCAACATTCTCTAATTTTATTTTTATTTTAAAATTTAACTTCTAATTCGAAACTCATATGCTATTTAGCATCGTGCTGTATATGATAACACATTTTTTTTTTCTTGAAAACTACTGATTTTATGAAAAAAATAAAAGAAATAAAAAAGTTTTTAAATAAATCAAACTTTTTAATGCATATTTTTGGATAATTATATTCCGGCCTATTAAAAAGTTCTAATAAAAATTGAATAGGAGCTGCTAGTATCATTCCCTTATAACAATACGGGAAGCTGAAAAAAATATTAATAAATAACCTTCTATTAGTAGAAAATATCTATCTAATTTCATTTCTTTAACTTGTTCTAAATTTGAGAAAAAAATAAAAACCTATTTTTTTACATTTTTGGAGCAGTGTAATTCCACAGGGAGGGATATATGTTTATATGAAAAATCCCTCTTAATTTTCGAGAAAGAATCATCTCCTAAAATTTTTCACACTTATTAAGAAACACCCTGTATATATATTCCGCATACGTGAAATAATAATTTTTAACAAAGAACGCTTTTTTATTGGCTCGTGCGTCGCGTATTCATGTTACGGAGAATGGAAACATTTGCGGAAAAGCCAATATCGCTTGATCTCTCTCTTCCTCTCTTGTTCCGCGCAAAAATTTTCTCCCCCTCTCCTTCGAATGAATAACAACCCGACTTTCGACGTTTTTCATCGTTCTCGTGAAGAACAGCTGGTCCAAGCTGAATCCTCGAACGTGCGCTCCTTCCGTTCACATGAATCTCATCGAGTCGTGAGAAAATCATCGGACAAGCTGTCGCAGTCGTGGCTCTCGCGTCGATCAAAAAATCAATCGCAGTTTAAATCAGCACGATATGTTGAAAGCAAAAATCCGATCTCTCTTTCTCTTTTTTTTATGAAAATTTCAAAAGAAATCATTTTTTCTTAAATAAATTTTATTAAAGACACTCGGCGTCTTAAGAAAATTTTCTAATTTTTAATTTCGATTCCAATGTTACTTTATTAGGTAAATTAGGATTTTCATTAAAAAATTGATCGTCGTTAGAACGTGTGCCCGCGTTTGCGTGTGTGTGAGCTGAATTCTTATTTTACCGATCTCGCCTTTTTTTAGCTACAAGTATACGATTTCCGTGAAGATGCTCGCCTCGTAGATACATTGTGTAATTCTGGACGGGAAAGCCGCTACGCGCGCGGATTAAACGAGGAGCTTGGCGAGAAACTCCTCGCGCACACGTCTCCAGGATCTCTCCCCATGGAAAATGCATTCCGACTGCATTATGCTCTCTCGCGCGCGCGTGAAGAGTCGTCTAAACTCCTCGCTTGTTTCTTTTGCGAGCGGATAGAAGTTTGAAGCCGTTCGGCAGCCGAAGGGAAATAATACTTATGAAAGTAGTTTAGGAACTCGTACCTCCCTTATTTGCAAGTAGGTATGTGGCAAGAGCCGTGCTATGCAAGGCAGATAGTCGGCTTATCCGTCCAATGTTAGCAGATTCGCGCCCCATGAATACTCTTTTTCATCGCAGCGTATATCATTCTCGTCGATATTTTATCGATGATTCGTTCCCCGAATATATATTTCGACATTTCGACAATTTATTAAATAAATGTGGCAGATGATAGATCGTAACGCTTGTTAGGAAACGACGTATCAATTTTCGGAAAACGCGCGAAATTATACGAGAAATGGAAATAAACGAGACGATCGAGACACTCGGGTCTGCTCGATACGTGTAGAATTTAGTTCGGGGAGGGCGCGAGCGCGGAAAAGTAATTTGCGAGAACAAATTTCCCTGTACGCGGTGGAGACAGGTAAAAGCGACCGAGAATGGAAGGTGGAGGAAAAAAAATAGAGGAAAATCCCCGATGCTGTATCGCGGCACACTCGCGAGCATCCATTTGAAGTTTTGGCTTGGTACACCGCAATCTTCATGGAAAACTTGGGCGACGAGGAGACGAAAGAAACGTAAGCGAGCAAAGTGCGTTGGACGAACTGCAAACAGAATAAAGTTTCGGTCTCCGGGCGGCTACGGCGTCGAAAGCAGCGAGATTGCCGGTTACAGGGAGAAAGCTCGGGGTCCGAAGGAAATATAAAATACTGCTCACCTTCTCCATCTGTTCTCGCGAATCCTACGACCACCACCACCACCACCACCACCATCCAGACCACCATCACCACCGGCCGACCATTTCATTTTGCTCGTAGACACGAACTGCCGGTCCAATATACTTCCGTTCGGATCGAGACCCGCGCGTTAAAGCGATATTTCATAAATTTCGTGCACACCTTAAGGCCGTCGATAAAACGACGTCGCAAAACAGATGTTCCGATCTTTCCAGTAATTGCTCTCGTCGTCTATCGCGTCCAATTTATTATCCGTTCGAATCTCCTCGCTTTTTTAAAATTAGGAAAATTATTTTAATCTTAATATTGCTCGAGTAATATTTACAAAATAATTTTACTTTAATGTTTTATATATAAATATAATTTCTGACTTATTATTATTAATTATTATTATTATTATTATTATTTTAATAATAACAATACAGAATAATAACTTATTATTATAATAATAATTTAAAATAAAGACTTGTTATTATTATTAATAATAACAATTTACCATTATTAATAATAACAACTTATTATTATTAATAACAACAATTTATTATTATTTTAATAATAATTTTTTTTAATTTACTTATCATTTTTGTACAAAATATTTTTGCATGTGACAGTAAGCGATACGATAACATTTGGATATTCATATACACATGTCTCGCTATACATTCTGAGATAAACAGATCGATCGAGTAGATGAGTAATTCTGCACCTAGCGATTGGATCGCAAATTTATACAAATTAGGCCCCGAGTAATCGCATAGGGATGTAAATATGGCATATATCTCTGCGCTACATGGCCGGTCCTGGGATGGGATCCGTAAGGCTTAATTCTATTCACGCGTTACTATGCGGTACGCCAGACCACCGCAAGCCATCCGATTGGCTTGTGAGCGTATTACCGCACGCGGCATACCGCATCATCGGTTCGCGCCGAGTAAAACCGGACCTCTGCGCTGCAAACGTATGCGCGCGTCATGAATAGTCATAACATAAATAAGAGATTATTTTCAAACATAGTGAAACGCGATATGAAACATTCACTCGATAATTAGAAGAGAAATGTGAAATTACATTTGAATATCTCTGCAAAAAATCCCTTAATTAAATATATATTTTTCAATTATTTTTTTCAATTATTTTCCCCTAATTAAATATATATTTTTCAATTATTTTTTTAACAGCGAGTTTTTTCCGAAAGCCATTATCGCGAACGATGCTGTATCAATTAAGGAATTATTCGAATTATTCGAAGCCTCGATATACAATCGAATTCAGGGACGAACGAGACACGAGATGGATTACCGCATTCATCGTCCCCCTATATCCTGACAACGAGAGGAGATCACGAGCTACAAGGGTGAAGCCGATTAAGAGATTTTTTAGAACCTATTTGTGCCGGAGTCGAGAGGGAGAAGATTCTCCCCTGTACTCGGGACAACCGCATTCGAGATACCGGAGGATACATTTGTATTTGCTGAGAGATCCTCTCCTCGTACTACTCTACGTTTTCATTTTTTGTCCGAGGTCCTTTGTATCCTCCTCTCGACTGCAGTCGTACTCGCGCAAGCATCGACAAAAGGAACACAGTTTGTGACTTTCATTTTATTAACTCTTTACATTCTCGAGCACTTGAGAGTTTCCCCTCTATTGTAAATATCAAGATATCGAAGGTTCTTTCGTGACAAAAGCATTTTTTTCTTTGATTATCTTAAACTTGCAACGAACGTATCGATGTTGCGTTACAAAGCCATGCTCTTTAGAAATACGTAATTAAAGGAAATTATACGAGACGTAATCTCCCTCGAACTGAAACGAGAGATAATTTTTATTTTCGAATTTTTATTTCGGAAATGAAAAAATAGAGATGCATGGAGATTCAGGTTATCGAGAGGGGATATAAAGAGGGATTTTTCGAGAAATACCTCTGTTGGAAAATTCTCACGTTCCCGCTAACATAATTGAAAGTACTTGGATAGAGAAAGGGAAACAGAGTAACTCGCTCGCGATCTCTCTGATTCCAAGCGATGTTTAGAAAAATATTCCAAAACCTTTCATTAAAATTCTTTCCGAGGGGTCGACGGCCGTTCGGATGGTACAATCGAGCGATGGCGCATGCCAACCGTAGCCGATATGGCGCGGTCCCATAGCGAGATTAAATGATGCCGCATTCTTCGGGGTTGGTCGGTGTTTTTGTTCTCCACCGCCGCTAGAGAAAATACGCTAGTTTCGGGCCCGTGTCCAACTACTCGCCGGAAAAATCAGCAGCCTCCAATAGGTTACGATAGGTCGACCGATCGATCGGCTCAATCGCTCGAAACGATCGGGCTTGAACAGACGTTATTGAACAGACGAAATACATTTGATTGATGATGATCGGCCATGTTGCTTCAATTACTTTATTCGCATAGACGTTTCGCGTTAAATGCATCGGGATAGCAATAACAGGTACGTTCGCTCTCTAAAAATACAGGGAACATTTTAAGAGCTATTATGTGGAAAGAGAAAATATTTCAGGAAATTAAACATAAAATGTACAGTACAAATTTACGGAAATTCAATATCGGACGATATTAAAAAAAAAAAGAGAGAAATATACACATGTGTTATTTTAATCCTCTTTACGCAAATTTTTATTTGAATCCAAAGTAAATATATATATGTATATATATCGGAGATTATATTTTTTTATAAACTAATATCATACGTGTTCATCATTAATGTACTTCGTTCTTGCAAAGGAGAGATTACTTCAAACGCATAATTAACGAACGGTCGACTAATGCGCCGCCATAACATATACATCAGGTCAATTTCATTTACTCGGAAAACAAGCACATTATCGCAACGCGCAAAATTAAATTCTACTATGTAAACTAATTGTTGGAACTGCAAATGAAATGTATTCTGCGCGGACATAATAGACGCGGGCGAAACGTGTGTCTCTTTTCATATAATAGCTCTTAATTTTGCAATTAATTCGTAGGCCGACGACGATTGATAATTTACTATTATAATATAACAATTGTTTATCGTATCATTATGAAGGAAATAATTTTGCAAATTCAATGATTATACGACCACGTATATAATCATTATCGAGCCATGGCGTATCATGTTTCGAAATTTTCCGTATTATTTTCGTAATACGCATAAAATTCTTTAAAATGAAAACTTTATATGTGCACTTTATCGTTTAATTTCAATCAATTTAAATTTAAATTTACAATATTATTTTGGAGAGAAACTGCACGATAGCTTTTAATTCTCGCATTTGGATCTAATTAAAAATCGAATTGTCTATGGAGGGTAATTGCGCGGTAGGGTTTACGTCAGCTGTTTCAAGGCATGCGCGACGAAGGAGGGAGAGGGGGGGAAAGAGTACACTCTCGTGGTACGTGTTTAACATTTCGACCAAGTGCGAGCACGCACATGTACGTGGGTTCGGTACACGGAACCTTTATACATACACGTGTAGCCGCGCGATTCTCGCCACACCTCGTTAGCGCGGGAACAAAAGGCTGATTACCCCGCTCGTGTATTGCGGTACGCAATACGTGCGTATGCACGTACACTTGACGAGAGCATCTCTCGCCTCTCCGCATCCTCTCACGCGATTCGATCGGTTAGAATCTGAGGCAGTGTGTCAAATCTCCGCAGCCGGCCGAAAATGCTCGCGTTTCACTCGTTGGCTGCCAGTTGCAACCAACTTGCACCCGCGAGAGTCCGCGGGAATTACGCGGGGGAGGGGGTGGGTATTATAAACCGTCGACGTTTGCAGTTCGACCTGGAAATCCGGTCGAGCGATCGATAGTCGCTCGTTTAATTCGCTCGTCTCTTCCGTGATTAAACGCTTGAAAAAACCCTCAGCGAGATCCGAATGATCGGATTTTTAATATTTTCATTAACGGATTACTTCGCCGAGGAATGGGAGGGTAGAAGTAAATGAGTAAATGCGTTTCGCACGCGCGACGATCGCGTTTTCCGACTGTTTTTTTTTTTCGAGACGTCCAGTAATTTAACTTGCTATTATGTAATATATCGCGGTAATTGTATTTATGCGATGCAACATGCCGGTTTACAGAGGAGCCGAGTACACGGCTAATGGGCGCTCAGAAGGCCTGATGACCCCTGAATGATTCAATATGCTTGAGGCGAAGGTAGACGCACTTGTACTAACGCATATGTATAACACATTCCAGTTTACATTTCCCAGATAATTTGCAACAATGATACCTAAATTATTACCCTTAATATATTTATACTAGCACCTTGGTATATCCGATATAAATCGCATGAGAAAAGGCTGCATATTACGAATCGAGAGATCCTCGCGATGCAATTATAATTGATTTCATTTATATCATACGATAATATATAATTAACAAAGTTATACGCACGTTGTGTTCGTGACTAATTATCGCGAGTGAGCCGTACGAAATTATGACGGAAATTAATTTACGGACGCATAAACCGACCCTCAAGTGGGAGCAATATAAACTGTATTGTTGGATAGGCGGGTCTCGATACGGCACTATTAACAATGGTAAGACAGGATGCTTGATGGATAACCGTTATATACACACGGGGAAGTTTGGATTTGAGTATCAGCTTGTTTAAACAGGTGCGTGTTTCTCGATGCACCTCGTATTTGCAAAGTCATTAATTTGAAGGACGGGGAAACCGCGATGCAGCGCGCGTGAAATACTCTTGAGAATGGCCGTGCGATAATCGTTACATTGCCATTGTTATTGTTATCAACCGAATTACATGGTGTATCAAGGAAACGCGCGCGAAGGTAAAATAATTACGAGATTACACACGAGCATAAAGTTTATAATAAATGCGCTCGTGTAACGCGATATTGTACGTTTCATCGGTTAATTTCAATTCAGGTTAAATGAAATTGCGACGCGAATTACGCCGTACGAATGCAACGTTAATAAGTGGAGAACGGTTATTCAACGTCGGATGTGGATGAAAATAAGCAAGCAAAACGCATCATTATGCGCAAATCTTTTTTTTTTCGACTTCGGTTATTATATTCATCGATTCGACTGCGCTGCGAAAATTATCCGTCAAAATGATCAAACAGCACGGGAACATTTCAGTCTCGAATTCGGTCTCGTAATATCCGGCGCACATTCGCGACATTGATATCATATTCCGAACGCGAATTTTTATATTACACGCAACCACGATATAAATGTCTCATATTTATTTTCCATCGCGGGAAACAATGTTGGAATTCTGCAATAATCTTTTCCAAAGGTTATCGCATTGCATACTTTTGAATATTACTATGTCCCCACATAATATTCTACTTCTTTCTCCGGTCTTATATTTTGCCCCAAGAATAATATTCTAATGTGTAAAAAAGTACTTTCCTGTATAAATATTATAAAAGAAATATGTAAGAAAATAATATTTATATGTATAAGAAGTAACATTTTTAAGAAAGCTATAAATCTATCAATCGCCGATAAAAAAAAGGGATTACCATAATCGCAAAATTCTAAGTGAAGACAGAAAATATAGCTTTCTGTTGAATAAAATATACAGAGCGTTTCTTAATAAGTGGGAATAATTTTAGATGATTTTTTTTGTCGAAAATTATAGGGGATTTTTCATAAACATATATTCCTACATCCCTCCCTGTGAAGTTACAAAGTCCTTCAAAAATGAGGTAAAAATTAAGTTTTTATTTTTTTCTCAAATTTGAAACAAATTAAAGAAATGAAATTAGGTGGATATTTTCTATTAATAAAAAATTTATTTATTAATATTTTTTTCAGCCTTATTCAATTTTTTATTAGAACTTTTTTTAATGGGCCGGAATATGATCATCTAAAAATATGTATTAAAAAAATTGATTTATTTAGAAACTTTTTTATTTCTTTTATTTTTTTTTCATAAAATCGGTAGTTTTTCAAGAAAAAAAATAAAATACGTTATCGTACACAGCACGATGTTAAATATCATATGGGCTTCGAATTAGAAGTTAAATTTTAAAATAAAAATAAAATTAGAGTAAATGTTAGGAAAATTGGAACAAAAATAAAATTATAATAAAAACCTAAAAACCTAATTTTTATCCCATTTTTTGGAGGAATGTAACTCCACAGGGGGAGGAATGTAGGCGTATATGTTTATATGAAAAATCCCCCTTAATTTTCGTCAAAGAATCATCTCCTAAAATTTTTCGCGTTATTAACACCCTATGTAAAAAGATTTACGTCATTTTCTTATATTTTTTAAATAAAGAATTATATTTTTGCCCTCGCTTGAAATTTTACGATTATGATAGCCCCTTTTTTTTATCGGTGATTGATAGAATTCTATTGGCATGGGCAACATGCACCGATATCGCAGCGGATAGAGCGAAAAGAGTGTTAATTCCCAGCTCAAAGCCCGTCCGACGAGGCGCGGCGCTACGCGTGAAAAACAACAAACTGCAACGAGATGCTGCGCGCGTTGTACGAATGCGAAATACGCGATAGCGAGGGTGGCGAGGAGGGGGAGGGTGGCGAATTACCTGCGGTCAGGACCGGCAGATTGTATGCTCAATAAGCGGTCGCCAATTCTCAGCGGTATATATCCGGCTGTCGATTGGACGTCGACATCACTCTCTGCCAATCACCATTTGTAACGGACGACGGAAAAGCGCCGGTGAACGGTCAATCTGCTCGGTGCAGGCTTTCCGGTGCTCTACGGGGATGATTACGGATGCGATTGGATTTAGATATTCTGACTAATTAATGCAAATGTTCTCGAGAGAGACGTATTTTTTTCAAAGATTTGACACATCTCTCGCGAACGTACATCTGCGTTTAATCGAAACCTGTTCATTCTATAACGAGAAGATATAAAAGCTTCATTTTTAGATAAAATACGAACAAAATACACGCGCGCATGTAAAACAATAAATAAAGTAGACATTTCGAAAGTTTGAATAATGAAAAAAATTTGCAATATTATAAATAAATGTCAAAATTTTTTTAATAGAATTCGCAGTTTTACAAAGACCATCAAATTTCACATTGTACTTAATAAAATTAGTTTGCACTTTTAAAGAATTAAATTGAAAAAAAAAAACTAAAACAAGTCTAAACAATGATAACGTTAAATGTAATAATGATCGTAAGTTGCAACGCAATAATAAAATTATTTTCACAAGGCCAAATTTAACGAGCTACTAACAAGGTCTAAATAAAATAAAAATGAGAAATCAAATGTTGATAAGATTATTTAATTAAACGTTTCGACTTTACTAAGTCTTCTTCAGTATAAAACAAAATAAACTCTATACTTAATATTGTTCGCATTCGTTTGTCTGAATGTTTCATAATTTCTCATTTTTATTTTATTTAAACCTTATTAGTAGCTCGTTAAATGTGGCCTTGTGAAAATAATTTTAATTAAATTGAAATTTTTTTATCTTTGAAAGAACGCGTGAGATATATGGATTTTGTAAAATATAGTTTTTAGCGTGTATCATTCGATAATGAACACAAAGCATATATTACTTATGCAATTCATTTCGTTAATTCGACAAAGTAAGAGGAAAATTTTATGTCGCATTAAACGTAAATTATACATAAATATATACGTACGAATATGTTATTGAGATGCATAAATTCGCGTGGATGAAAATCGTTCGAATAATTTAATGAAGTAAAAGCAAAATTTAATGTTATGTCAAACACAGATTATTATCGATATATAGATATACACAGATACATTATTATATCATACGCGTGTAAATATCATTGCATGGAATATAAGAATTCATTTAGTTAATTTGACCAAGAAATTTAATTTCGCGTCGATATGAAATTTATTACGCATTACCTGTCTTGATAAACATACTGTGTATAAACGTATTGTGTTGATGTTATATTCATTCATATATGATCGCGCACATCAATACAATTTATCCAAACATAACAACATTGTTCACAGTATCTTGAAATTAAAAAATATGAAGATTATGATTGGATGATTTACTGTAAAAAAAAAATCTACCATCAAAAAGCGATTTTGTGCGGCAAGTAATAATTCGAGTTTTTAAAATTGGGATTTTTATCGTGTGTTACAGTCAGATGAGCTATTTCGGCACTTTATTACATTAAGCGTTGATTTATATTGCAACGACTAACAAACCACAACGCGAACATTTTTCAATTAAGCTGCGCATTGAGAGAGTCTTTCAAGCATTTTTATTCGTAATGAAACTGCATTACTAATAAACAGTTAATTAATTTTCCTAACTTAATTTCACAGTAATGAAAAATTTCTGTACAATTCTCTTTAAATGGCATAATGTTTAAGATATTGTTTTTTATGTATTTAGGGCAATTTTTTTTTAAATTTGAAAAAAGAATTTATAGCATTTTTTTCTTTTCCCACTTTATAATAATTAACCTGTATAATAAGTAGTACACTTTATATAATGATAATGAAAGAGACTAATTTTCCATTAAACAATTAACACCAAATGTTTAGAAAGTTTAATAAGAAATCCACTTTTCTTATTAATAATTATGCAAACATCATATTTGCTCGGTATAATTTTTACAAGCGAATTCTCGACATGCACAATTTAAATTTGCACGTTTATACGCGATGTTCCCTGAATATTGGGAACGCCCCGGTCGTAAAGTGAGCCGAAACAATGCCATTGAGTACCATAATCCCGACCTTAATTAATTCGTCAGGTCATGCGCCGCTCCCTCTCTGATGTATCGTTGGACCATCCCCATCGACACGGCCGGAAATATTCTGCATTTACATTTACATTTACGTCGAGCCGCGTCCTATACATTTTCACGTCCGGAACTCTCGTTTCAAGACTGGTCGTCAGGAATTGTTATTGCAAGATTGGATGTATGCGTGATACATGCACGGGATATATAAATTCATTGTTACATTTTTTTTTATATTCTACTATTCAGTTTCCTCTTTATATTATGGATTGAAGGGAATAAAAGCTTTCCATTTTTCTCTTTTTTTTTTACATTTGATATATTTTGATGAATACTATTTTACAGCATGTGATTTCTCCGAATGGGACATAAATAAATTTCTCCGTCGCTGCGAATATGTAACTTTTACTGTATTGGACTGGTCTATTCATTTGCATGTGCCGTAGTCGCACATAAAACAACCATATAAAACAATACTATTTGCGATAGCCTGAAATGTCAATACAGTATGGACAAACTCTATGGAGAGAACTTCCATTAAATATACACATACGGAATATGTAAACCAAGCATGCTACAAATATTCAAATCGAAAGCAGCCACAGTCGCAGTGCAATTTATTCCACGAAAATTCAGCGAATATGTGCCACAAATGTTTACCGTATATTGCGGCTAGTACCCTTCGTCTCTAACGCATCTCCGTTCCACTTAATGCTTTCTCTTCACCTAGTAGCATAACTAATTAGTCTCTTGAGGCCAAAAAAGTTAGAGAATAAAGAGAGGAAAGATGAAGAAAGTAAAAGAATAAAAAAACGAAAAGAGAATTAAATGAAGAATAAAGAATGTAGTAGAAAGAAGAAAAAAGATAAAAGAATATTTTTTTCCAACCGAATTCTGAATAATATATCAAATCAGTGTTTTTTCGGGCAAAAGCAAAAATTGGTGAAAAGAAACAAGCCAAAAAAGTAGACAAGATAATCAAAAGGACGGAAACGTAAACGAAAGATATACTAAGAAAACAAGCTGGAAGAAAAGAGATAGATTTGAAAGAAAGGATATTTTCGCGATGTAAGAAGTCACGAGAGAAGATATCGATGAAAGTCCAAGGGGGTTATAGGAGATAGACCAAATGACGAAAGAAAGGTCGCGATGGAAGGGTGGAAAAAAAGACGAAGTGAATCGAGCGAAATAAAAAGAACTAGATTCGCGAGGGAGAGAAACCATCGCGGATTTTTGAGGGTTGCGAGGAAGAAAATCCAACAACGGGAGGAGAGCACGACACGATGAAACAAAGAAGATGCTTCCTCTTTTTTTTTTCCTTCTGCCCTACGTATATCTTCACAGGGAATTTTCCAAAAAGCACAAGGGGTTCGGTAAACTTGATTCTTTTTTCTCTCGATCGGGTGGAACAAAAGGACGAGCGACCAACCGTCTGCGGCGAACTTATTCGAACTCGACCCTCTTGTCGGAACTCTGATGAATCCTCCAGGGAAGTGATTACGATAATATATCCCGTTGATATTTTTTTTATGTAAAGGGATGAAGATTACAAGACGTTCAAATCTCTTACGATTACGATAAATGTAATATTTTTGACAAGTGTATTTAAATTTAATTAATAATTACAAACTGAGATTAATTAATTCATCAATCAACTCTCTATTTTTATACAAAGAAATATCTTTATCGAATATCTTTATTTTTCTTTTCTCTCTCTCTCTCTCTCTCTCTCTTCGATGTTGTTATTCTTATTTCTCTTATCATTTATTATCACAACGAATCAGCATGTATGAGGAAACAGCGAGTGAACCTATGATAACATTTACGTTAGTCTGTACATCAACATTTTCATATACGAATATAATTCATCGATCGATCGTGCGCTTCTGCATTGCATTTGCGATACGACATTTTTGCAGTCACAAAGTCCCTTTATTATTTCCTCCTATCCACAGTCTGTCTTTTGCAGAGAGTGACCCGGAAGGGATTCCTTCCTGCTCGATAAGCTCGATTTTTTTCCACCGCAAACGCGACGGAAGGACAAACGATCGCAAGCCCTCTTCGTTCGATCCGTTTACTCGCCGTTGGTTCATCTCTTCCTGACAGATGCTCTCCCCCTCCGTCTATCGCGATCGATATTACTATCGCTTCCTCCACCTCCGAAGACTCCCACAGGAGAATTGGGTCGTTTCGGGTGAGGCAAAGACGGCTCGTTATCCGAAAGTCTTCCGAAGACGTAACGGGGAGCTGCTCTTTCTTCTTTATTCGACGGAAACCTTGGGAGCACTTTCTGTCGATAATATTTAACAATTTCGATCTATCACCGGGGTTTTATAGAGATTTCAACTTTTCGCGTCGCGATAATTCTCTCTCTTTACGATTTCTCCAAGCAACCGGTTTTATCACGATCTTGCATATCTCTTGGTGAAAAGTTTAATATCAATTCTACATTTTTGAACAAAGAAAAAAATACAAATATTATTTTCTTTTCTTATAATATATATAGCATTTATATTTATATAATTATAAATTTCTTTACGATTAACCTTTGTTTCAAATAAATAAATTAAATTAATAAATTAAACATTAGAAAAGAAATGCAAAAATAAAAAAACAGATACATGTGTTGTTGCAATATTAAAAAAATTATATGAAAATTTATTTATCTAAATATATGTATAATATACTTGGATATATTTTTAGATTAATAAATTAATGAAAATAATTATATATTATATAATTACTTAAATTGATACATTCCTTTCGCTACTAATAAATTAAACATTAGAAAAGAAAAATATTTCAATAAAATTAAAATAAAATTAAAATAAAAATAAAATTAAAATAAAAAAAAATTAAAATAAAAACTTAATTAAAACATTTTTGTGATATAATTGTGACTTTTGCTGTGCTTTCTTTTTTGTAGTAATTGTTAGTTTACTTTCTTAATTGTCATATATGTACAGAATTAAACTTTGTAAAACAATATTTTTTCATACGTTGTAAAAATCTATGCCACACTTTACTATCTATTGAGTTTGACTGGCATTATGTTAGGCATTTTTTCAACGTGAAATTCTTTACCTACATATATGTATAGATTACAGGATATAGTCGCTGTTATAACGTTATGACGCTATGCGCGTTATACGGTGGGACGAAAATCCTTATCGTCGCGATAGAGAGCCTTGCTTTTCAGTGGCGTCCATGAATGCCTAACACATGTAAAAAACATAAAGAGCTTTATATTTACGCGAATTTCGCGTCTGGTACCGAACACAGTGTTCGGCGATAAAGGCTAAAAGGTTAAAAAAAGCCGCCTTCATTTCATTAATGCTTGTCGTGTCATTCTTCTCTCGGACTAAGCCAAACACGATATTAAAAGGAACAGACGAGAACAAAAACATGATCACATATATTGAAATTTGAAATAGCGGCTGCAAAAGATTTTTGCTTGAAAATCAGCATATTGCTTATTTTTGTTTAAATTAAAATTAAATTCTTAGGAAATATTAATATTTAATCTTGTTTACAACATACACTATTAATGTGCAAATATCGAATAACGAGATAACATAATCATAGTTAAGCCCAAAGTATTATGCAACTACATGCACGCAGTAATCATTTAATTATTAACTAGAATTAATGCAGGCTATAGAATAATCGAAATATAATTAAGCGTATATGTAATTATGTATTATATCATTATCATTATATAATATTAAGATAAATAAACTAATCCTTATCTCTCAAAATTGATTGAAGCACAATCAATAAAGAAAAGCGAAAGGAACATATTATAATATAAATATATTATAAATATATTAATATAAATATAATTTAAATAATTATATAATATATAATTGTTTCCATTAATTTATTAATCTAAAAATGTATCCAAGAATATTATACATATATTTAGAAATTAAATTTTCGTATAATTTTTTAAATATTGCAACAACACATGTGTGCTTGTATGCGTTTTTTATTTTTGCATTTTGCTACGCATGATTTGTAAAAGGACGATAGAGATGATTATTCTGTCATCAAAGCATCTTTAGAGAGAGACGAATAGGCGAGCTCTCCTAAATGCTGCATTATAGTTAGTATGCAGCATGTATAGCAAACAGACGAGTATCTCGAGCGGGAAATCATTTGGCAAATAGCCTCGAAGGGCGCTTTCAGTGGTAACAGAGGTGCTTTTGAGGCGAGTAATGTACAGCCGGTATGTGCAAATGGTCAAGCATTATCCATTTTCTCTTTGTTCATGGCGAGAATCGCACGAAGGGCACGAGGATTATCCGCGTGTCGAGAACGAAATAGAGAGAGAGACGACTGATATTTCACACACCCCTGCGACATATTTATCGTGTCTATGATATATTTGCGAAATTATACGAATATAAGATTATCGAGAAAAGATGATACTTGCAAGATACGATAATTTGCATCAAGGATGTGAATCGCAAATTCAAGTACTTGATTTCGTATCGTTGATAGACGAGTCTCGTCGGTGCCACGTATTTCATTTCATTACTCAATTCGTAATTGTCGACGCAAACGGACGATATTCATCGCGAAGATCAAAGGACCTCTCCCTCCTCTTCGTCCTTCCCCTCTCTCCCCTCTCCCTTCTCCTCTCTCTTTCTCTCTCTCTTCCTCTCGATAACGTGAAGCGGTAGAACTGACGATGTCGGCAAACAGAATACATAACTGTTGATTTTCGCGGGAGAAGAGCGAATGATGAATATTAGTCGGCTCCCCCTTACTCTCCTTTGCCTCTTAACTTATGAAATAAGTGGAGTCGGATGCAAGCTGCAACGTACGAATAAGCATCAAAGGATAATTGGTCAGACAGATTTATGCGATTAGTTTCACAGAGAGAGAGAGAGAGAGAGAGAGAGAGCTCATGATTTTTCCCTAAACGACGTTTCCCCATTCCCCCCCTCTTCCCTTTTTTCGTGTCCCTTGTCGAGAGAAATGAGGAATGCCCGTGAAACGAAGCTTAATTCGATAGCATCGCGCTCTAATGCATCATTTGAAGTCGATTACACCTCGAATAATTCGCTTCGATTTCCTAAAAATAGATACGAAATTCTACCGCGTCTTTTGATCAAGTAGATCGATTTTCACCGTATAATTGTAATATTTTTCATCCCTTTCATCTGAAAAACCATAGTCATTTATGTCATTCTTATTTTATATACTCACGAGATTTGTTCAAATTGAAAGTAAGTAGTATCATTACGTAAATACTGTAGGTGCACCGCGCGCGCTGTTAAAATTAATTCGAGAAAATGTATGTATGTGTGTGTATGTGCGCGCAAAATTTTAACGCCTCGCCGAGACCGTATAATTTTGCGTGAAAGGGGTTTTTCGCGACAGAAAAAAAAGCGCGACGACTCCTAAATCAAAATTTCAAAGAGATTTTTTTAGACCAGTTGCGGCTTTAAACATGACGTCGCATTCTCCTGTTACAAGTGTCTCCGCGATTGTGAACATTCGCGAGGACATTCGACATGAAGAAAGAAGGAGAGGAAGAGAAACATAACGAATTTTATTTGAGACGAATAATACGAGCGAGGGTAATCGGTCGTCTTAATTGGCCGTCAGAAGGGGAGGGAGGGTAAGTCGACGAGGGAGGATTTCTTTTTCTCAAGACGGAGAGGAGAGACGGCGAACGAGCAGTCGTTTTCCCTTCGCCAAAGTGGCCGTCGTTTCCTGCGATCGTTAAGCTCTGGTCGGCTTAAAGTCTCCCATGGGGATAAGACGATATCACGGCTTAGCTACGTACGTACATACATCCTTTATTTTTCGTTTCTGCCACTGTTTACGCAATTCGCATTCGAAAACAGGACAAATCGCTGCGTTTCCGCAAGAAGCGATGTAGTCGGCAAAAAATGTTCGAAATCGCGGCAGCCCCATCATCTTATTCACAAGATAATGTAAGGGGCTTTATATTGTATATATATATATATATATATATATATACACACAAAATATTATATATATATATATATAATATAATATAATAATATAATATATATAAAAAAATATTATATATATATATATAAAATATACAAAATATACAATATATATATATATTAAAATATATATAATATATATAATATATATATAATATATATTAAAAATATATATAATAACAAAATATATATTTAAAATGAATAAATCTAAAATATAGGTGAAATAGAAGAACTAATACGTAACATTTAAAATTCATTATACAAATTTATATAACGCAGAAGCGATAAAATAAAATATCTGCGTTATATAAATTTGTATAATGAATTTTAAATGTTACGTATTAATTCTTCTATTTCACCTATATTTTAGATTTATTCGTTTTAAATACAAATTTAACAAAATTAATAATATTTTATATAACATGACACAATCATAGTTGGATTTTTTGAAAATAAATTATTCAATCAATTTATATATACAAATTTATATAACATATAAATATATGCGTGTATATTAAATGTCATATAATGGTTTAAAATAAAAATTTATAAAAATATGTAAAAAAATATCATGATGTAGAGAAAATGAAAAAAACAGGAATAAGAGCTTTAAGCTCACAATCAGTATCGCGGACAGTTATATAAAGTGAAGACGTCCGCGGGGAGAAGCGGCGCAAGAAGCAGAGCTGTTGCCGAAGCAGAGCCGGTTACTCACCTCTTCGGCGTTAATTTCGTCGTTGCCTCGCCTATGCAAAGTGGCGAAAACGGATGCCAGCGACATGATGGCGTTCACGGAAAACGTAGAACCGAGAGATACGCGGTAACTCTCCATCTGTCGCATGTCTCCTCGTTCTCGCTCTTCTTTGAGAGAGATTAGGTCAATCTATAAATATATAAGGCGCCAACCTGACCGGAGCCGGACCAAAGTAACCGCTGGATGCGCGAAACGTCGTCATTCTCTAACTGTCTCTTGCGTAATTGCGTAAGAAAGCCTTCATGAATGAATCGAAACAAGCACAAACACTCGCTCGCTTCAAGTATGAATTTTCCTTCAGTCATCGTTTCAATATCTTCGATAACAAGAAATTACAAATAATTGAATGAAAATATATAAAACATCAGCTACGAATGCACTTTAATATTATACGTATCATTGATCAGATGCAAATGAATTTTTCTAATCTTATTTGTTAATACATATCTTATTTGTTAATACATTTGTTAATACATTTGTATATACATATGTGATAAAAATAACGCTCGGAAATTTTTGATCTGAATGAATCTTATGAACTTGATTATTTTAGGATTGCAAATTCCACGATGAAATTAAAAATTCCCATTCATAACATTCTTAACAGATATAGAATTCTTAAGTCTTAAAATAAGTCTTAAAATTCATTCTTAGCCTAGTCTTTCGCTGGCATATTTTCGAAATATTTTCTACGTTGTATTTCTAAAAAATTATGCAGGATTCGCGGAAATTTATGCATATTTTCATATATACACATGTTGTGAAAATTTGCGACTTGCGTACGTATACTCCAAATTTTTCTGGCTGGGACATCTCTGAGATTTTGACAGAAGTGCAATTTTGCTTCTTTTCCACTTTAAAAAGCAAATGGTTCCTCGAGCGAAAAGCATCGTCGACTCCGTTACAATTTTTTATTATAAATTTGGCATTATTTTAAGTAAAGTCACACAATACGAGGAATTTTGGCTAGTGAAACGCTTTTTTATAGTTCATATCGCAACCGTGATACACGGCACCCTGGTCCGCATAACATGAACAAAAGATGTCAAGTTTAGACATTCCGGTATGCAGGCCTGAGGTAGTCATAAAAATAGTAAATAAACAACTATGCTGGCCATATTTTATCGCAACTACCAGGTTCGTGAATTCCGGTAGAGAAAATAAAAAATAAAAATAACTTGCACGCACGGTGCATTTTAACCTGTTGAAACGTAACTGTATCTATTATATTGCGCGCACAATGGTTCGTAATTTTCTGTTTAATTTAGTGAAATTTATTTTGTTGTTTTATTCAAAACGAATTACGTGCAATGTAAGCAAAATTATTGCTGTCTATAGAATAATACGTAATCGCCTTCTGGCCACTTTTTCAGTTTGAAAGTAAGCAGTAATTTTCAATGTATATCTGTGCTTAAAAAGTAACATGATAAAGTCTAATAAAATTTCTATATATTTTTCTTTCGAATCGATAATATTACGTTTTAATTGAAGAATAAAGCTAGATTAAAAATCATCGTTTTATTTTATACTTTTATCTCCCAGCAAAAGAAACGAGACAGTTAATTATAAAAATTGGATAAGAGATCATCTTTATATAGAAAATGAAGTTTATACTTGTACACGCGCAGATACACACGCACACACACACACACACACACACACACACACACACACACACACACACACACACACACACACACACACACACACACACATACACACATATTATTAAAACATTCAGTTTTAATTTTATTTTATACAGGAAACAAAATTATGTGTGAAATAAAACCACAATTCGTATAATTTTTTATTCTAGAATACAATTTTTTAATTTCAAATACGATTTTATATCTGAATTAAGATTTTATATATAAGATTTTTATATACAAGGTGTCCCGCAACTACCGCTCCATATTTTAAATGTAGATTCTCTGGCCAATTTAAAAACGATTTTTCCTCAGCGAAAATGTCGAAGGAGATCATTATTTTTTGGATATTCCCAATTTTTGTCATGATGTATCTTTCTAACTAAGCCTTAAATTAAAATTCTATTAAAGTAAACTCTACCTAAAATTAACTAAAGAATGTGACTTTATTAATATTTTATTCTCATAAGGCTTAGTTTGCGAAAAACCTTTTATTTTCAATCACTTATAACTCGAAAACTATTAGTACCTCGACATTTTCGCTGAGGAAAAATCGTTTTTAAATTGGCCAGAGAATCTATCTTTAAAATATGGAGCGGCAGTTGCGGGACACCCTGTATAAGACTTCAGATAAATTATGGATTTATTTGATCTTTGCGATGGATCGTGATTAAACAAAAACAAATATCCTTTAGCAAGCACCGATGCAAGGATTTCGCTCTCGGAGCAAAGTCGTCGCCATGCATGCGCAGACACGTGAGTTACTTAAGGAATTAACCATTCGACGAAGAGCGTCTCTGCGGATCTAATATCATTCGTCTTCGTCGAGAACACTGCTCGGGTGACGAGTTGCTTAATGATTTATTAGCTAAACTGTTTGTGCAGAAGGAACTTTGGCGCCTCCTCATATTTTACTACCGAGATCCTTACATGTGCACATACACTTTATATGATGGATTTTGATTAGTATGGAACAACCTCGTATATTATGTATCCAGTCACATATCTAATCTTATATATCCTATAAACACGCACAAGAGTTTGTTACATTTTATGCATTTGAGTCATCGGTTATTATATATAATTCTTTTGAATTATTTCGTCAATTTATCATTTCGATAACTTATCATTTCGATAATTGACGATTGCTAATTGTTAGAAATATGCATATATGCACATCATCATTATGATTACAGGATGTCAGAACAATCTCTTTTTAAAAAAGCTCTTGTAACTTCTCGAGAACTTTTCAAAACATTATAAAGTATTTTTTCATCGAGTACTTTTCGAGTTATAAGGCTTGAAATAAGTTCTTAATTTTTTAATTTTTATAAACCGTAAAATATCTAGTAAAATATTCATTTTTCAATTATCTTACCTTAATATTTTTATGTACAAAATAATAAGAGGAATCAATTGATGTAAAGAAAATACATAATTGTTTCGAAAAAAAATATATAATTGTTAACTGCAAATTACATATTTTTTCTTCGAAACAATTATGTGTTCTTTACACCAATTGATGACTCTCATTATTTTGTACATAAAAAAGTATTAAGGTAAGATAATAAAAAAATGAACATTTTACTAGATATTTTATGGTTTATGTAAAATTAAGAGATTATTTCAAGCCTCCATAACTCGGAAAATATTCCATGAAAAAATACTTTATTATAATGTTTTGAAAAGCTCTCGAGGTAAACTATAAGAGCTTATTTGGGAACAGATTGTCCTAACACCCTGTATATAATATCATACCGATTAAACTGTATCCGAAATTTTTGCCAAATTAACATAGTTCTACCTTTTCAATTTGCACAATTCATGCAACTTGGCGAACTGAATGTTCAGATGTTCGCAACAGTTCTCTCATGATAGTAATCCGCAAACGTTACTCTAACAACTTTGACTAGGTATGTCATGACTACAGAAGTAATTTTCCGCGACTACGAACTACATAATGAGAATTTGAGCTCATGTACAACTTGTCAAGAATAATTCGCCAATGGACAAGGGAGCTTTATTAGAAATGTCATTTAGGAACTAAATGCCTCATTCAGGAACTAAATACTTAGAGAAATTTTGCCTATCAGCGTATTGAATGAACTTCTTGTCACTTGTTTCATATCATGCAAGATAATTCGCATCCTTTTTATTATTACATGAAAGAATTTTTCGTTTAGATAGACTAATTGGTTAATTAAAAGAGTGAATATTATATGTTATATTCTCATTATCAACATTGTATATGAAATATCTTAAAGCTATTTAACTTCTAAACTCACACGAATATCCGCGACTGCAACGTGAAAAACAGAAGACGCAAGAAGTGTTATTACGTTTCTTATCGCGAGAGTACACTTGACCTCGTGCCTGTGATCTCGTGACCACCTAAGAAAGCCTGACAAATTGCAGTGGCGTCTTTAAAACCTTTGCCGCAGATTTTGTCGCGATGCCTAAAGCCACCTCTGCTTTTGCGTGGCACTGCAACCCTTTCTAAGCACCATTCTCTTTTGCCCGCTTCTCGGCTCTCTCTTAACGTGCACTTAACCGCCGTGCATGTTGAAGCACTAACAATGATCGAGTGGTACCGCGAATAAGGTGGAAAAAACGACCATGTGAGGCATTTATTTATGCCGTTTGACGTATGATTCTCGACTCATTGTGCGCTTTACTGTTGAAATAAAAAAAAAATCGCCAAATGACTCTTATTTAGTTATTTAGAAGAGTTTGCAAAACGACCTTTTAATGGAATTTTGCAATTGCAGAATAATATAGGACCAGAGAAAAATTTTTGCATGATAAACCATAAAGCTGAAAATGCGCAATTTTATAAAATTAGAATTTATATTATGTGCTAAAATGTATTTGTATCGACATATAAATATAATGTAATGAAATTAAAATATTATACTGCGAAAAGATCGCGTATAACATTGCATTATTAAATATTGAATAAACAAATTAAATTATAAAGCTGAAAATTCATTTTAATACAATTCGAACGTAATTATAAACGATTATATTAGTTGTATAAAATTACGCATAATGAGAGAGAAATACGCAGAGAATTTAACCCGTTTATACATAATGCATATGCGAAACAAATCGATTGGAATGAATATTTTCGATATTTCCCACCGAAATTAATTTTCACAAAATGACGAATTATAGGATGTGCACGTGTCTACTTTAGAGTTCATCAGCTAAGATATGCCTTTATCTATATAAAGAGGCGAAGTAACAAAGCGTCCTAATCCTCTCACACCGGTTGCTTGATGTTTGACTTTTAGCTTGAAAAGCCGCACTAACGAAGTCCTCGCGACTTCTAAACTGAGTCACGATCTGAAGGATCCTCGTAGATGAGAAAGTGCCGTTGGGTTTCGTCCCTCGACGAGACAAACGAACCATGCACGAATGCTCGCTAATTTAGCGACACACCCGTTGAATCGGTATTAGGAAAAATTTGGAAAATTTTTCTCTCTTTGGAAAATATTTAATGTAAAAATATGGAATAAAATATAAAATTACAAATAGCGGAAAATTAATATTCCGTATGTTCTAGTATATGCATATAGAGTATTCATATCGCGCAACAAAATATTATTTTTCAAAAATGCTCTTCAGACGCATGAACGACACAAATATAAAAAAAAACCGACGTATAAAATACACAGCTTTTGTATGCGCGCAAAAAATAAATCATTTAATAAATGGTATTCAAATTCAATTTCGAATTGTCTAATTGCATGGAAAAAAAACGAACAACCACCAGTGCCAAATTTATTCCAATTAAACATATTTTCCGCGCCTGCTTATTCTAGCAATCGTTAAAGCGTTAAAAGAAAGAAAAATTGTTCCATATTCGGGGCGTTGAAAATTCAACCCGACTCGAAATATCGATCTCGCTTCGAACGAGCGGTAGCTTTTCCAGTTGCATCTACGGAACAATGCGCGATGCCGCGGGCACGTTCGGATTCTCATGGCTGCACGCACTGCACATTTGCGTGTATGTATACATAACTTAGTTAGCTACATTGGAAATTACAGCCGGCACACGATATTACACCGCGCGCGTGCACGCGGTTCATTTATATTCACGCCCCCTCCCTCTTCCCCTCTCCTCCTCCTCCCCCGCGAATAACTCCTATTCCCACGTGGCACGCGACTCCGACACGTGTGTCGTTGTGTATGTGAATCCATGTATATATGGACCCGGTATATGAACTATACATCGGTTCGCGTACGCTGTACCTCATGAATATCGGATGACCGATCGCGAGAAATTCACCATTTGTCGTTTCGCGTCTCGCGGGTGAGGCCTGATTTATCCGTCATACGGCGGCAACGATCATAGAAAAATACGGATGCGTACGTGATATACTTGGTCTAGGGTTGTCTTGCACAAGATCCAAGACAAGACAATATTCGTAAAAATATTGTATTGGTATTGAACATTTTCAAAAATTTAAATCTTGTCTTGATCTTGAGTGAATATTGGTAGCAAAAATCTCGTCTTGTATTGTCTTGTCTCGGTTTTATTAATTATATTCTAATATTAAAAAATTATTTAAATAATATTTAACATAATTTTTGTAATATAATTTGAAATAATTATTACTGTTGTATTATATTTTAATTATAATTATTACTATGTAATCGATATAAATGCCGTCTATTTACATAAAAAAACATTTACTGTTTCAGAAAACAGAAATTAATCTTAAAAACAAGACAATATCAAGACTAATCTTGGTATCTCATGCAACCTTTACTTTGGTCTCAAAAAATTTAACTAACCTTCGCAATATATGAATAAAAAGCTCACGCATATGTTTAAAACAATTCAACTTCTTTTGCGAAAGAAACATATGTTTTAAAGAGCGACATGCGAAAAACCTCGCTCTCGTCTTCTTCATGTATCTTTATGGACACCCATAAGCCATACAAAAGCCAAAGGTGTTAAAACAAGCGATTATGTTACCGACTACGGCTTTCATGAGACCGGCTAGCGCGTTCTCTTCCACGTGCATGTGCATACGTCACGCATAGAGAGCTGGCTAGGTTCCGAGCTCCTTGCACTATAACGCGGAATGGAGTTAAATGTGCCGTGCATAAGTGGGTAACATTTCCAAGAGGTGCGCAATCACCCCTCGTTCCACTTCCCCGTTCCATCTATATCTCTGATTTCCTTCCTTCTGTCTTACTTTCTCGTCTGTTTTGCCACCGTCTTCTCATCTTTTTCTCGCGAGGCCCTCATCCTCCCTCGCATCTGGCTGATGCCAGGACTCTTTAACCTCTTTGACCGCCTAGTTCTCATTTTCGTCTTCTCTCTCTCCCGCTCGAATCGCTGCGAATCAGTGTAGCCGCGTAGTATGTACTCGTGAAGGAAATGCTTTAAACTCATTCCCGTCATTTGAACTTTGGTGCGTGAAACGGGGCTCGTGGAAGCGAGATTTCGACGGTCGTTTCGTATGTTCGCTTCACTGCGAGTTTGTAATCGGCGCCGAGGTATACTCGTGAGATTTTCGCTCCATACATATAAAGCTTCAGGAAGAATAATAAATATTTTGGGAGATTGTAGATCGATTTTAGTCTGAGTAGGAAAATTCATATAAATATATCCTATTGTCAGTGATAGAGATATAGCCAGATATTTGAAATTATTGTGTACGAAGCAATTATGAGAGATATCAGAGAACGATAAATGACTTATTGTTTGTATTTATTGACTATTTATAAATGATACAAAACAAATAATTGACAGATAATTTACAAATAATTTATAATATGTATACATAACACGTATATACATGAGTTACTACAAAAGTTGCAAAATGCATTGAGATTGACGATGGAATTTTCGAACAATTAATATTATATAATTGACTGTAAATTATTTGTCAATTTTTATCATTCAAATAGTCAATAAATATAAATAAGTCATTTATCGTTTTTCAAAAAACTGTATTTCTGCATCCATTGACACATGTTTGTATGGACTTTTTTACGCAAAATAATCGATATTACAATCTCCCAAAATATTTACTGTTCCTCCTAAAAACACTCTGTATATATCTCTCCTGAGAAATTTCACAAAAAATATTAATCATATCGCATTCTTCCATAAAATATAAAATTCTAAAAATCTATGCATGGTAATGATGATTACTCACTAAATTTTGATATAGAGATGTACAAATATTATCTCTATTTATTTATAAAAATTTCGCAAAACACGATAAAGATTTTGATGTCTAAGATATAGAATTATATAATTTTAAATAGAAATAAAAATGAAGCTAATTTAAAGATAGCTGCGCACATCATTGCGGAATTTTCGCTTACCTTCTGCGTGTCATACTCTGTACAATTGAATTATATATCATACGTCGTCAAAGGCTCCGTTTAAAACAGTACGAAGCGTTTAAACTCTCTTTGTTGCGCCTGTAGATTGAGTAGCCTAGTCTACTCTGTGACTCTGAATTCAACGGTTTTATGAAAAGCCGTCGCGTTTTCAACTTTTGCGCTTTTGTCTCGCATTTTCTTGCGCATTAGTCGGTTGTCGCGAATACCTCTCTTTCACTGCTCGCGAACTCGCCATTTTCATAACTGTAGAACGTAACGGCAGAAGGTAGATTATTGCATTCGCGCTTTAACACGAAGACGCGAAATTGTTCTCCTTTTACCTCTTACGGGTTAAAAACGCTCACGTGCGATGCTGAGAAAAGAATATCTCTTCGTCGCAGAGGACAGATTAAGCAACTCGTGCAAAAGAACTTGCTTGCATAGAAACGCGTGTTTTTTTTCTGCTACGTTTCTAGACTTTCGCGCCAACACAAAGTGTATGTTATTTTCAGTCTTGTCAAAAGCAAGAGCCTCTTGGCTCTTTTTTCAATTTTTTGTTTCTTTATAAAACTACATTTTAACATGAGAGAGAAATAATATACGATGCTACGTACATGTAAAGTGCTTGTATAAATATTTAATTGCATTAATGTATTTCGTCGCGAAATATATTTTTTTAAATTTTTAATTGATTTTTAATTCCTCTGTTATTAATTTTTTTTCATTGATATTCTAATTTGTACAAACTTTTCTTCATTGATATTTTTCTAATTCGTATAAACTTGTTAAAGAGTGAGCTTTTTTCATGAAAAGGATAAAGTTGGTATATCAATAATCGCTGTTGACTGTCGTAAATAATCTTTTTTTCTGCCATATTGCCTAATCGATACGTATGCGCCGTTATTTTCCGTACAGCCGTTAGCAACGTAAAAAGTGCCCCGTTTCGCTTGATTTATGCGACCATGTTCGACGCGATCTACTACACGCGAATAGAATCGACGGCGATTAATGATTGATTTCCAACAAGAAGTCGCACATTTGACGTTATAGATTGATGCGAGCAACAAATCGCGGCACAATATTGAAACATCCGACAGATTTTTGCGAAAATTTTAATATATTTCTCTCTCTCTCTCTCTCTCTCTCTCTCTCTCTCTTTCTCTATTTAAGATTGAGCAAAATTCTCTTACTACAATATAAAATAATTCAATAATAGTTTAACAATAATTTAATATGCTGCAGAAGGTTTATTAAATTAAATTAATTTAATTATTTGTTACTTATTTAATAAATTATTTATTTAATTATTTATTAAATTAAATTATTAAATTATTATTAAACAATTATTGAATTATTTTATACTACACATTACACATTAGCGTTTACGCTTTATTGACAGTTCAATCATATGTTCAATTTATATTCGCGAGCTAGCTATCGAAAATAAACTTTGTAACATGTCATATACACCGCAAATCAAATTCTGGAAAATATTTCTCTTTTTTTCTTTCTCTCTCTCTCTCTTTCTCTCTGATGAAACTAATTTAATTCTTCTAACCGCACGCGGTTAAGCGGTGCAAAATGTATCGAGTCACGTATTAATAAAAAGCAAAATATCGAAATATTTCAATCTATTTTGCATCAAGGATTACAATGTTCCGAAACAACACGATCTGACGAGAACAAATCACATTTTTTTTTTGCTCATCGACCAATTTTCCACAATGGAAAATTCGGGTACAATGGCAGCAGCAATGAATCGTGTGTTCGATATACCGGACGATTTCCATTATCATTATCATCATGACGAATGACATTTTCCGTTAGTTCACGAAACACACAATTCATTGCGGCTCGATTTATATACATACGAGCACCGTCAACGGCAAATTAAAACTCTTTAATGGATAACCGCGGTTGATGCGCATCCATCCGTCGATTGACGAATCACCAGATGGTGACAAATCAACGTTAACATTGCAGGAAAAATAATCGACGAGTGCATCGGAAATCGTTAAGGATCAAATTGCCGACCCACTGCTGCCAAATATTCGTTAGAAAATATTTATCCGGCGTTAATTCGTTCCCGACCGAGATCGGTCGATCGTTTCGCGCAAGAGAAACGACCGCGATTGCGGATGCGGCACGAAATGGCGGCAAAATGGCGCAACGTGTACGAATTCCGGAACGGTATCGATAATTAATTCCAATTACTTAGACCGCGCCGTGTTCGACGTTAACTTCGATCGTTGACGCGCGCGATAGCGACTGCCTCGGTAGGACCCCGCAATTGCAATTTACCCTATCTTAATTGATGACGATAATGGAATCTCTTGGAGTCCACTTGAATATATATTCCTCATATTGAATATATAATCTATATCGCAATCTATAGAAATGACAGAAGAATTAATATGATTTTATTACATTTTTCAAATTTTTACACATTAAAGGTATGCGATCTTAAATCTTTCGTTCTTTGACGTAAAATTGAGAACAACTTTCCTCTAGCCAGTATACGATGGATATTTGTTGTCATCACTTTTTGTTAAATATCTTTAGCACAGTTTAAAAAAAAATATTTTTTTTCATATAAGAAAGAGAGCTTTCATTTCTCGTAGATTTTTGACACTAAATATAGCTTCTAAGATTTGAAAATTATAACAAAATTTAAAATAAATTTCCGAATATTTAAGAAAATTATTATACGTACGAATTTTATATTCTGTATATAATAATAAATATTGTGACGTAATAGAGCAATTTAAAGGTCGGAATCGACATCCTAGGATTAAAAAGATTAAACAAAATGGTTATTTCTCTTTCTTGCATGTTTTTTCCATTGAACAAATTTCAGATTAGAATTCTCTATCCGAGAAAAATCCATTCGACTTTACAGGGAGGTTGAACAAAAATAAAATGGAAGCGGTTATAGCGGTTCAACACACTTTCGGGTATCTCGCGACATCTCTTCGCAATCGTTATCTCCAGCCGCAAATACGAGGATACGTGGATAAAACTCTGTTACAGTTTCGAAATTCTAATGAAATAGTCACGTGCGCGGAGGATCCGCGACGTTAATGCGTGTCGTTTAAATGCTTCGCGGTGAATTGCGAAATGGGATACGGCACTTTTGGTGAATATGTCGGTTTGCCGCTTGTTTACGCTATTTCGCGTGGATATACCATCGCATCCAATCGCATGACCTCGAGCGATCTCTGTCTGTGCGCTTTATGTCGCTCCATGTAAAATCTACTTTAATCGATGGCAAGAGAGAGAGAGGGGAGGGAGAGAGAGAGAGAGAGAGAGAGAGAGAGAGAGAGAGAGAGAGAGAGAATTGCCATCAAGCGCGGTCGTCATAATTTATTCAGCTTGTTCAGCGCGTGAAACAATTATCGAGCGCAATTTAACCGCTTGAAAACGACGCGTACTTTCGCGACACGATTGCCGAATCGATAATGGCGAAATGACAGTGATTAGCAATCGAATGATGATGTGCAGTGAGCCAAATCGGGAATAAACATCGATTTTTCTCTCCCAACATCTCGGCGTAAATTGTTACATTACACAAACTTGGTTTTCTCAATCACTATAGCTCTATAAATTATTAAAAAATTAATCATATATCTTCCACCACTTATCAATTTTTTATATCGAAAGATCTATCATTTTATACTAAAAGAAAAAAAGAATGGATAATAATAAAATACATATGTTATATAAATATTATATAATAAATATATAATATATGTAATATAAATATTATATAATATATATTATTTAGTTCTATAAATTATTAAAAAATTAATCATATATCTTCCACCACTTATCAATTTTTTATATCGAAAGATCTATCATTTTATACTAAAAGAAAAAAAGGATGGATAATAAAATACATATGTTATTTAAATATTATATAATAAATATATGTAATATAAATATTATATAATATATATTATATTAATATTATGTAATATAAATTCATATATTTTTTAATATGAAGATCTAAGATAATTTAATGTATTTGGAATTTAAAACAATAATTCGTTTTGACTCGTAGAACAAATTCTGATCGAGCTTCGGGACCGAGTTGACGAAACACATCTAGTCGAGCGACAAACACCGCGCTATTCTGACGTTTCGCAATTGTAGGGTTCACGCGGACATTTCGACGGGTTCGTTAGAGGCCCGTTTGTTTGCCACGGCTTGTAACACGCTCTCGCGGTGCAACGCGTCGGGTTTTACGGTAATCGAAGCGCCCGGAAAAGCGTCCACGACCTATCGCGGAGAGAGGTGGAGGACGGCGCGATTCATAATTTATACGGCTTTACGCGAAATTAGTTATTGTTCCTGATAAATTCGGCGCGCTGCGGCCACCGCATGTTATATGGCTGTTCGCGGCGCGACCTCCACGCGAAATGGACGATTATTTCGTTGAGCGACGACAGCCAGATCGTGTAAATATTGATGTTGCAGACATGATTTTTCCCGGATGCCTTCCAATAGAAATGAACCACGTGCTCCGGCATCATTCAATATCGTCCGACATCATCATCCGCGTGTAAATTGCATAGATAGGTAGATAATTTGTTTTGGTCTAGTATAAAACGCAAATAAAGGGGAATAATATCATTTATGAAGAGGAAAGTAAATGAAAAAGACAGAAAATTTATGTGAATAAAGTTAATAATATATGAACGGGGTAATAATAGCTCTAGCATGGCATAAAATATAAGATATAAATAAAATATAAACATAGAATATAAATAAAATAAATATACATATAAAGAAAATATATAAAAATTGAAGATCGTATTGCATATTCAATTATTTAATTAATGAATATGCTTATGACAATAATATTCTTGACGAAAAATTGCATTCGGTACGAAATAAAGTATCAACGATATATTTTTTCTTGATAGAAAGTAAATAAAAAATAAAAAGACTCTAAAATAGAAAATAAATAAATGATATATAAATAAAATGAAAATGCAGCACAGTAATTGAAAAATTAATTGTGCAAATTAATTGTTTTTTTTGATTGAATTTTTATTTAATTGTCAAATTGGGTCTTTTTTTATTAGAAAGAAATTAAAATACTTTACGTGTCGAAAATACTTATCGATTTCTTTTATTTTTCGTAATCGCAAACGTGTTTCGTTTATAATTAATTCTGTTTATTTTGATATTCAATTATAACAACGTTTATCCGGCACATCATTTGTGTTCTCCCCCTTTCACCCGCGAGGGAAATGATTCGGGCGGCTTCACAGATCGCCGATCGTTTCGTTTGATGTTACGTTAATTGCCGCTTCCGATAAATTTCACTGACAGAACCGGTTACCGGCTTCTAGTCCCGCGCGATCTGCGATTCCGTCTCTGCCATTCGGTTACGCGTTCAATAATCACTCGTTTCCCGAGGAATCTAGGCGAACGAAATGTTCATTTCCTTTCTAGACGTGAAGCCGCTGCTCCGTAAACCCCTTTTCGTTCAGCCACCGTCACTGGGGCAGTGGTGGTCGCTCTCAATTTTCGGCATTCGAAATGCCCCATTTCCGGAAAACGTTACCATCCATTTGCCGGTTCATCGATAAGGGAAAAACGGATCGATATCGATATATATCGCACTTGCAGCACGCGTGTTGGAAAGGGCGACGGTAAATCGACTGGACGGAAGCTTCTCAAATTCCGGCAGCTGCAAATCTTCCTTAACGTTTTCGCGGCGAATGAAAGAATGTCCTTAACGATCCGGATGAGAAACCGCATCGATATTTAATATGCTACGGTAATTATTTTTACGCTGGAAAATGGAAAAATTAACATTAATAAGAAAGTAAATAATGTCCTACACAATATTGACAGATAGGAGAGCAAAATCGACTCTATACATTGCAAGTTCATAAAATATTTTTTAGAATATAATAATATAAGCAATATTATAGAGGAATCAATGTATTATATAATTGTATTAAAATGTTAAATAGCGGCATAATTTGGCATAATTACTTGTAATTATCTAATTATAATTGCGATTTGATATTATCCACATAGTTGCAAATATATTGTGCCAAGATTAAGTTGTAAAATTCGATGTATAATAATTAAATAATTCCACCGCAATCATAAGCCAGATACTCAATTAATTAACGTTAATTCAATATGCTCGATTCTGTAATTCATGTGGAATTAACGGCCTAATTTACACATATATGATTACATATATATAATTTTGATAATAGACATATATATAATAGTAATATAATTTCTCTGTACATATGAATTATAGTTCTTCAACCATGCGTATGATTAGATTTAAATATATTGACTATCTATAACACACATATAACATTTATTTATTGGTTTATTTATACTAACTCACTGAGAAAAAAAGTTGTTAACTTGACCAAAACCGTTCAATTAAATTATTATTTTCTTAATTGAAATATTGAAATATTTAAGTTTAAATAGATGTCATGTTAGATTTAATATGTATTATTTAATTTAAATAGTATTATTATAAATAGTATTATTTAATTTAAATAGTTAAATATTTCAATTAAAAGAGTAATAATTTAATTGAATGGTTACAATTTTTTTTCTCAGTGTAAGATATCTTTTAAGGGATCCGAATATAAAAAGAATATACATGGATTTTTAATTTATAGGAGCTTAAAAAACTGATAGATGATTAGATTTCAAAGATTATTCGCCAAAGGAACGAATTAATAGCTCAAAATTCGTAAACTACCGTCGAGAAATCGTCACTTTTCATCCTTTTTCCCCCTCGACACAGTAAGATGTTCCTATGCAACTTAGAGCGCATGATGTACAAGGCTGGCCGGCTGCGCGAAATAACAGTATCATCGCGACAAAATTAGTTTATCCACTTTGCAGAAACACGTTTCTGCCCGCTCGCGCGTTTCAAACATCCGCGGAGGGACTCGGTCGAGCAGGGGCAGGGGCAGGGGCAGGTGCAGGTGTCGTGGACACGCGTCGCGGGGAGGGGACGAGGAGGGAAGATGCAGTGCGAGGCGCAGTTGCAAGCGATGCACAGACGACTCGCGGTTGCTCGCCAAGTTAAGACCGGCTTGTTAGGAAAGTTGTATCAAGTTGGATCGTGCTACCCACGGAGAGACTTCGCTCGAGAGCTCCTCCGTATCGTTTCCCCCCCGTCTAACCCTCCCACCGGGCCAAAATCCCCCGGAACGTCACCCGTATTCGCCAACCTTTGCCTCCCGAAACGACCCGCACATATACCGGAAGCGCGCGCACGCGTGTGCACGCGAATGTATGGCGCGCGCCAGAGTAGATTTACCCGTATTATTATGGGTAGAGTTTGGCATCGGTGCCAGAATGGAGAGTCTTGCGGTACTTCATTAAATTCGCGAGGGACACGTCGATCCACCTCGCACGAGAGTGCCTCCATGCACCGAGGGATCTTACGAACTGAGGACAAGTTTGGAGGAATTAATTCATTAAGCATTGAATGATAAGAAGCTTAATTGATTAGGAGAAATAAAGAAGGAAGAGAGACCCATGATACAGTAACTTCGTTTCGAGAAAAATAAAATATCCTTTAGTGCTGTAAGACTTAAAATATTCATTAAAAAATATACAGGGTGTTCCAGTTATCTTCCGTCATCTTTCAAAGACAGATTCCGGGGATCATTTGAAGACGATTTTTCCTCAGCGAAAATGTCAATGAAGGCCATCATTATTTGCATGTTCCCGATTTTTGTCATCATATATCTTTGCAATTAAGTCTTAAATTAAAACTCAACTAAAGTAAACTCTATTTAAAATTAATCAAAGAATGTGTTTGTTAATATGTGATTTTGTTAATATTTTATTAATATATGTTTGTTAATATGTGGTTTTGTTAATATTTTATTTCTACAAAGCTTAGTTTACAAAAAACTCCTTATTTCCAATACTTATAATTCGAAAATTATTAGTGCCTCGGCATTTTCGTTGAGGAAAAATCATCTTCAGATGATCCCAGGAATCTGTCTTTGAAAGATGACGGAAGATAACTGAGACATCCTGTATATGATACAAAAATAAAAAGCACAAGAGAAATGTAATGATATTTCTTCTTCTTTAACATATAATCTCTGTTGTTAATTTTTAGGAATTAAGGGCTTCCCTCTAATGTTCATTTCGGTGTAGCTTGTATTGTGTATCTGTGTAGAAAAATATAGCTACAATTTATTGGCCATATGGCTACGCATAAATTTCTTTCGCCGCGTGCTACATCAGTACGGTAAAAGCTTCTTTGACTTTATCGCCGCGAAATTGTACGAAAACTAGGCCATCCATTCGCAGCATAACACGATTTTATTGGACACTGAACGAGAGCTGCTCCGACGTTTTTGTAACTACTTCAGGTAGCGTGGAAACGTTAATACTTTAAACTTTTAAACGTCCAAATTTGAAGTTCTATGCACGTTTACTTCTGAAAATTTATCCAATCTCTATCTATTTTATAGTACATATATAAAACTCGATAGAATAATATATTATATAATATATATAAAACATAATGATTTAGTGTGAGTATACAAGATACGCTGTAATAAATTATTCATTACGCTTCAAGGAGTTGAGTACAGATTGGGGTCAGACATAAAATAAAACGAGATAATCTCATGAAATGAGATAATCTTATACGAATGAACTGATTAGGCGAAACTTTTGTGTATATATATTTCCGAGAAAATTTGTCGGCATATTATTATCTTGGCATCGGTGCCAAAATGTAGGTGTGTTCTTGCGGTATATTCTATTAAATCTCTGAAGATGAAACGCGACTCGTTTTTTCTTCTTTTTAGATGTACGATAGAGACATGTTCGCCGAAGAACGTACGGAATGTCGGACACAAATATCGATAGTTATTTCTAAATCTGACGGATGATGCATGTCGATGCGCGATTTTCGATCAACGAAAAATTCCTTCAATTTTTATAACAGGATAAAAAAAGCGAGGACCATCTTAAATAAGAAATATCTTTTTTTTTCTTTTAGCATCATCATTATACATGTTAAGAATACATTTTAGAAAGTATTATAGACAAGGAAACTAAGCAAAGGTATTTCGTTCAAAAAATTTTCTCCGTCAAAAATATTAAACTTCCTCCAAAGCATGCACCTTGTATTAGCATATAAATTCCTATCCTATAAAATTTTAGGTAGCTATAGAGTGAAGTAACACGAGATTAAGAAAGTATGATAACGATGTAGAGTAAAATTGGAAAGTATAGACATGTAGCTTGAAAAGAGGGCCGCTGCAGCGTATAAGAAATCGATGAGAAGGAAACTTATTGTCAATGCAACAGATTTCAGTTCGGCGATATATAAGGTCGAAATACCGATAAAGATGGAAGCGATATGTAGAAATTGTGCGAAAACTTCAGCCTATCGCTCATATTATCTCACTGCGCGAAATGTTCCATCTGCACGTAAAAATATATAACATATTTAAATAAAATTTTGTGGCTCTAATTTGCAAATTTTAATTTAATTTTTAAATATATATTTATTTATGTAATATTTTATATATAATATAATATTTTATATATAATATAATATTTATTTAATATATTTATTTATTCATATAATATATTATATAACATTTATATAATATCATAAAATTAAATATGAAAAGTATAATATATTTCCATTTGTTTAAAGTAATATATATCCGTATTTCTTAAATTAATTTATCATTAATATTAATATTAATTTATTACATTATTAATTTATTATCTCATTTATTTATTACACTTCTAATCGATTTATATAGTTATTTCTTTTAAACTATATAAAAAGAAATGTTTGAGAAATCTTTTAACTGAGATTATCAAAAATACGACGAGAAAAGATATGTCTATAAAAAAATAATTGAGTCGATAAAATAAAGGAATATTAGTGTGAAACGTCTTACAAAGCTGAAAGAAAGAATTGCACTAGTGCGTGGTATTTAATGAAATGATACCGCTATAATTAGCAATATACATAAAGCAATAGAAGAAATAAAGTTTAATTATTCGCAGTAGAAAAAATGCGATTTATAAAGAGCACTCATAGCTATGATCTTAAAAAGTAATAAAGTCTTTCTTTAGTGACTATTATTTTCTGTGAACTATCAAGAGATATTTGGCAGAGAGTGAATAAAGAAGCCGGCACAAAGATAGGCCTTTCGAAATGATAATAATCATACAACTGAAATAAAATCCTCGAGATATTAAAATTCGCTGTGGAAACTGGAGCAGAGATAATAAAGGAATGGCGCTTGATCTTCATCGTCGGAAAATATATTGTGACAGTTAAATTATACGCCTGAAGACGATGACTCACATACAGGGTAGTTTAGCGCAGCTAAGAAACGCGAATAAACACACATCATCTTAAATAGGTACGATGGGTTAAAATAAAAATTCTCTCCTTCTCTCTCTCTATTATATATTTCACTTTTTAAGCTGCACGCAACCGTATTCAACGGATATTCAACCGAACAAAGAACGAAGCGCGAAAGTGCGCTTTCAAATAGATAATAGGATCGCGAATAGGATAAAATCCTCGAAATATTAGAATGTGTCGAGAGGAGTAGAGTGGAAAAAGTGGAGCGAAGAGATCTGTGCGCGGTATCGCACGTCCTTAAGAGACTTGGCCTCTCTTCCCGGATCCTTATAATTTCCATGATCCGAGCTCCGGAGAACATTCCATGGAATACAGGAGAGTTTCGTGGATCGAATATCGAATATACGTAACCTCTCTCTCCTCTATTCCAGGGCGGAGTATCTTCGTGACCTAACTCTCGGCACTCTCGGGAAAGAGTTGAAAAGTTGTTTCTCTCTCAGGCGCCAATTCCGAGGGAAAATGAAGACGAACAAAGAAAACGGGCAAAGAGAGAGACGAGGAGAGCTGGTCTTCGGATTTTCATTCGGGCGGTCCAATCCGGGCTTTCTCTTCTGCTCTTCTGCTTCCCCCCCGACGCGAAGGAACCGAAAACATTTACAGTCGGCTCGAAACTCAGCTCCGCGCGACCATCAATCCGACTTCTACCCTCTGCCATCGCCGGCGAATTTATCAATCTCGATGTCGACGCGCGCTGTCGAGACGTTCATTCTTCAGCCACCGGAATGAACGATCTCGTCTTTCTCGGCGCGATCGTGAGCAATTTGTCAAATCACGCTTGTTTGCGCTAAGCACTTCCCGAAACTTCACGGATAAGTTGGACGAATCCCGCTCGTCGCGTTCCTAGGCCGCGGTACTAATTAAAGGTCGCGTATTGTCACGAGAGAGCTTTGTTCGCATTTCAATTACGGCCCGGTCGATTTCGTTGAATGAAGCACCACGAGCCAATCCGGGTAGCCCGGAGCTCTCTTCTCCTGCCGGCTCTACATTGTTCTTATCCCTCTTGTTCATCAGGAATTCGACCGCTTTAAGACACGGGATATGTTTGATATAGTACCTGCCTGAATATTATGCGGAGATTTACTTCTAGAATATTCTCGAAAAGCGATCATCGTGTTTCATCTGATATTATCGTTTATGCATTTCTTCGAGATGCTGAAAATTATACTAAAAGAAATGAAAATTACATAAGGAAGGAAAATTACATTAAAATAAATTTAATAATTTATTTTTTTAATGTACTGTTGAATTTTTATCAAGTTTTTCTGCTAAATAAATAGAAATTTTAATACTATTCGTGAATTATTTGATACGCGACGTTTCTATCGAATCGCGTTTTAAGGATACAATTATCGTAAAAGGATTCGCGGTTCAGCGCCTCGCGTGAATTCTTCGACAAGGTAAATTATGATGGTCGTTAGAGCGGATTGATTTTGTCGTAGAAAGTTTAAATCCAGTGACATTGAATTTCGCGAGTCGAATCGCAAGATCACTATTCGTGTTCGTCGTGTCGTCAATCTTCGTTCCAAGCTTCATAGCTCCTGTTCTTACCACTCGAATATGGAGGTCACTGCATATAAACAGAAAAAGAGAGAGCAAGCGAATAGAAGTTTCGAACAGTTTCGATAGATTGATCGAATCGAATTTCTTATTTATTTTAAACTTTCGTGCGTAAATTTATGATAAATATTTACGACAAAATTCGTTTATTTTTATCGAATACTTCTCAAAATTTAATTTCTAGTAATATTTAATTTCTAGTAATATTGAACAACTTTTAGATTAAATTTCATCAGCCGCGCAAAAATTTCGCATGTGCGGAGAAAATCATCCATGAAAAATCTATAAATTTTCGGTCGCAAGAATGCACTTTATTAATTTCAATCATGAATTTTACTCGCATTTATTTTTCATGACGCGTGTCAAAAAATAAATTTGAAATCAAAATTAAACGCATTGACTTAATATTTTTCTTTTATAAATTTCATCAACCGCGCAAAAATTTCGCATGTGCAGAGAAAATCTCACTCACGAAATCTACAAATTTTCAGTTGGTCGCGAGAAGGCACTTTATTAATTTTAATCATGAATTTCATTCGCATTTATTTCTCATGACGCGTGTCAAGAAAAAAAAAATAAATTTGAAGGTAAAATCAAACGCGTTGACTTAGTATTTTTCTTTTATAAATCTAATAAATAAAAAAGACAGGACTCTACTATTTCTTATTTGTACGTTCACTTTATTTTGATCTCCTCCCGCGAATTCTTATTCTTCACTTCCGCGATTCACGGAATATAAAATGAACGTGTCTCCGAAGATTTTCCTGAATAGTGATCATTAATACAAGTTCGCCCAAAGAACGAGGCACTGGCTGAAAAGAGGCGACTTCGCCGCCAGTAACGAGCGGAATTAATAAAACGCCACTGTTTGCGAATGTAATTTGCGGGATGGAATCAACGTCTATTTAAGTCTTGATGAAATTACCGGCCGGTTAGAGACAGGTTAGAGAGAGCTTCAAAGGGACGGGATAATATTCATTCATAAATTCTATCTGCCCGAGGCGAGCACGAGGGCAAGATGGAAGGGAAGGCGCTGCAAGACAGACAGGGATCAGATTGGAGCGACTGTGAGAGGCGGGTCGATACTAATTAATCTAATTAAAGAGGCAAATTTAAGCCACGAGCCGATCCTAATAGCTTTTTTAGCTTACTTTTACCATGAACGAAATGACTAATATTTTTACCGTGTCCATTGAATTAGCTCGCAAGCGCGCTGCACAAAGAGTTGTACGAAGGATTATAATTTACTGAGATTTAATTGAAAATGGAAAATATCAATTTAATTAACGAATCAAAGAAGAAATATTTCGCTCTCGTTTAGGGAATATATAACATTGCCATGTACAAAAGTTAAATCGTATCATAAGCAAAACATAAAACAAAAATGAAGTAAAGATGTTATTTTGCAATTTGTAAGTCGCAAAAATTATATAAAAATTATCTTTACGTTTGTGCTCGAGAAACGTAGAGAGTATAATTTTTTAAAAGTAATAGAGTAAAAAATAACAATATCCGAATACGTTCTCTCATCGAATTTCGTAATCTTCGATTCTTACGACAAAGTGACGAGACCACGTCGAAACTACAACGAAACAGTCTGTTTCGGACTTTCTGCGTAAAATCTGCCAACGCACGCAGTCCATATCCCTCGCGGTTTCTACTAATTTCGTAACTAATTACGTCTCCTTCGAACTCGGCAGGGGAACTATTTCGATCCCTTTGAAAGCTACATTTCGAGTTTGTTCGTGGCAATGGTACGAGAAACCGCAGTGTGTAACTCGTTTTGACGATTAACTCGACGCATTCAAAAAATACAGCTGAATATTAATATACAGCGTAAGCAAAAAATTCTTACAATTATTATCCATCCGCCAAACGCGTAATTATTTTTCTCTTTCCTAAAATATGTGAAACTTTACAAATGGAGATTAATTAATTAAAACAATTGTTTCCTATTCAACTTTAACGTTTATCGTATTTTAAAATGCACGAGCACCGCAAAAATCGCCCAAGAGTCGCGCGACGCGCGGCGTTTAATTGCGCCGGATGTTTTGCCGATCCCTGTTTTAAAATTCCGCGAGTCCTTGGTAAAAAGGAGACTCGCGTGAGGAGGAGAAGCGGAACGGATGGCGCAGCGGAAGCTGCACGTGTAGCGCACAATACCGCAAAATCCCCCGTCTGGAGCGACGTTAGTTTTTCAGAGGCGCCCGGGTCGTAGTTTATTCGCCGTCGATCGATCGTTAAATCGTGTGTGACGATGAATGCCGGTCCGGGGTGAAACCGACGAGACACGGGGTGAAAAGCGTCAGAGACGATCGTCCGAGGGATTTTTCAGGATTGCATTAGTATGCATGTAGTCGCGTGAGGAGGGAGTCGGTGTGCGTGTGTTTGTGCGTGTGTTTGTGCGTAAGGCTCTGTAAGGGTGGCGCATTATTTCCGGAATGGCGGACAACGACTTTCGAGCGGGGTACATTAATTGACTATAAATTCAGTACTCTTTCTCCTTCTCTCCATATTTCTCTCTCTCTCTCTCTCTCTCTCTCTCTCTCTCTCTCTCTCTCTCGTTCAGAATTAATTCGGCTATCTCGAGAGCGGCTTTCGTCGTCCGCGGCTGCTCGCGACTACAAAAGGAGGAATCGCCGTTAACGAAGCGCCTTAAACGCGCGCTATTTAGCGTGCCCCGCAACGAAAGCGGGACGACGAGAGACGGGTTTTCCCGGGTTCGGGCTGCTTGGCAAGAGTAATTGATTGTTAAATGCATTTGCATCGCGGCGCGGTCGTTGTTTCGCCGCCGCTTGGATAAGGATTATACCGACGCTTACACTGTAATCGTCGCGTTTCGTAACGTGAACAAACAGGCGCCGCTTCGGGCGAATGAAATATTCATGCGAAATATGTCTGATGTATATCATCGAGAGAGAGAGAGAGGATCTCCTCTTTTTTTCTCTCCTTTAACGATACAAGGATTTATCACAGAATTTTTCGAAAAAGTTGAAGTATTTTAAGGTGCAATTGTGTATTATTTTGCAGGTCGAACGCACGACTCGACTTACACCCTGTACAGATTAGGCGAGAGACTGTCTACGGGCGTCAGATTGTACGTAGAAACCGGAAGAGCCGATGGATTGGACACGGACGGGGATTCGCCCAATAGCTTGCACTCCTTCGCGGGCCCGCCGATACCTCAAGGCGAAGGCACGAGCGTCACTCGAGCCTTCTTGGATGGCAATCACACTCTAATTAGCATTATGGCGCGCATCAATCCCAGTCCCGATTGGTTCGTAGGCGTGGATTCCTTCCAATTGTGCGTCGAGGGCAATTGGGTCGATACCGTTACCGTCGAGGTAATTACGTCTAGCGATGCCAAATTAATGTTGCCCTGAAACGTGTCAATATGGTCGAAAATTGTCTCGCGTGAAAGAGGATATTGAAATGTATTTTTTTTTTTCAAAAATCATTTCTGCCAATCAAGATTTGTCGGTCGACGTAAAATCGAAATTTGCTTGAAATCCGAAAAATATCGAGAGATAACGTGAGAGAGAAATTATCTCTGCATTACATGATCAATATTATTTGTACGAGGTTATTGAACCACCGTTATTTGTAAGGAAAACATATCAAAGCGCTTTAATTTACGCGACATTATGAAATATTTATGTACATACGTGGATACAACGTGAATCGCGTTTGAATCAGCCTCCGGAAAGTCAGGCATTCGTGCATCGCGCCAGTCGCGAAATATAATTCATACATTTATCTTCGCAAGTCGCGCCGCGCGCTTTGTCATTTCGCTAAAATCCACAAATGCTTGGAAATTCACGTCCCCGTTTAAACCACTCTCCGCTGTTCCTTTTTCAACAGCTCGACCCGCTGGATGGAGGCACGGATAACGGTTTCACATTCACGGCTGCCAACTGGCCGACGCAGCCCCAAGGAATCGCTTACAGGATCACATCCCGATATCCGGCACATCCCGCGGGAAGCTTCTATTATCCGAATCTACCTCGTCTACCACCGATAGCTACCCTCACATTTACCAAGGTACGTAACTAACTACACTACTCTTTATACGTACGATCCTTTATTCTCCGTTATTAATTCATCTATCGCGAGATAATTATTTATATTATCGGTTTTATATAAAATCAAATTTTGGTATAAACCATCTGATTATTTATTGACGTGATATAAAATTTAAAAATTTTTACTCCTGATATAAAATCAATGAAAAAAAGAGTAATATGATGAAATGAAATTTTATATCAATTATTTGTTCAAAGCTTTTTGTATTTTCCTTTTTTTAAAATTAGGCTATATAAATTATATACGTTTTTTAATAGCTCAATATTATCTCGTTCGTTTATGCATTTAATATTTCGATTTTATAAGAGCCCTTTTGTCGTTTGATAAAATGCATGCATAGCGTAGCAGCCCATTAAAAGAACATCGGGCTTTGGTAACAGCCATTAATTTATTTCCCCGATATTGATATTGCTGCGTATAATAAATGCTCTGACAATATCAGTTTCAGTATAAAACTGATTAAATGCAATTCACTGTTTAAACAATCTAATAATTTTTCTTATACGAGATGACCCGATAATACAGGCCCGAGAATAGACGAGACCGTGATATTGCTTCATTGTGTCAATTTTTCGAATATCAAGCACAAAGTATAATATTGAAATTATACACTTCTGATTTCTAAAAATGGGTTAAAATAAGTTAATTAAAAATATTTTAAATATTTGCTTAAAAAGATTAATGGTATATCGACGTTTTTCCCGATATTTCGCAATGGATGAATTTTTTTCGAAACAAGATCGCTGAGCTGTTTTACCTTTATCATCCCGCATCCTTTTCCTTATTGCTGGCATTAAATACGTTTCTGACGCGCAAGAAGGATGGCTTGGCTCAACGTAAATATTTGTTTTCCGAAGCTATACGAACAGACTCCTCCACCTTGCGTTCCTGCAAACATCGAAGCTATCTTCGCGAAGTATCTTCCTCCTCATTGCCAAACTGATATCTCTAACCCCGTTTTTTTATCCGAGAGTTAAATATTAACATTATGGCAAAAACTGTTTCAGACGTAAAACTTCGTTACAAAATCTGAATGTACTTTAAATATAAAGTATAAGTACTTTAAGAATGAAATTAATGTGTAAGAATACACGATTTTAATCATCGTTTAGCGAATAATAAGCAATCGATACTTTAATAAAGCTTCCAGACGCGCACGTGTTAAAGATTTATAAGGAATAAAACTTGATAAATATTTTAATCGCGATGTCGCGAAAAGAGATTACGCTCGTTCCGTTCGAACATGAATACTTAAGTTGATCCGAAACTCAGACGAAGCGCAGTCTCTCGAGATTTTTTCTCTAACCACAACATGACACTTGCGGGAAGGAAATTTGAGAGGCAACGACGCATTAACTCGTTAATTATCGCTGCCTACGGTCTCCTTCTTTCCCTTATTCCGACTCCTCCTCGTCATTCACCTCTTTGCTTCCGACCTCTCTTTGACTCGTGTCACTCTTTGCTTCCGTTTTGGAGGAAAGGGATGATCCGCCTACTAAATTCCTGTCCCTTGCTCTCGGCCTCACTTATCACTCAATTACTAAACTTTTGTCGCTAATCCGATATTCGCCTCTCGTTTTCTCGCCATCTCTCCTCCTCCTTGACTTTTCCTCGTTTATGATTACACTTACTAATATTTCCGACAGATTTTTTGTCATTTTGTATAAATAAAAAGATAGAAAAAAAATCGCACGTGACATCGCTGATTGCTAAAGGTATAAATCAATATACTTTCAATTACTAATTACTCTTATTTTATTTTGTGTTGGCTCCATTTTTGATATTTGAGCGTTTTCAAAGTCATTAGGAGCCTTGAACGGAATAACGTTGTAACATTTTCGAGGATTTTTGCATTTTATTCGAAAAATCTTCCCAAAAAACGTCGTTACTTGGCGTCCAAAATAAATGTATATAACCACCGTAACACATATGCATCGATATATTTCTAACGCGTTTTCACGAGTAGCTATCAAGAGCCAGTTTCAGCCCCATCGAGAAAGAGAGCTGCTCTCGCAACTGCGCTCGCAACCCCACTGTTTCCATTAAACTTCACGCTTCCGGAACTCCATTAAAGTGAAAATCAGACCGCCTAATGTAATGCCCATTTCGTATAACAACGCGCCCATTATCGCCCCAAAGTGTCCGGCTTTGCGAAATCGAGGACGTTTGTTTACGCCACTTGACTGCTTGAGAGCTTTGAACAACGGTGGCACGGAGTTAAGTAGAAATTAAAATTAAAATAAACTTTGTTGCGAAACACGCTTCAAATACGTGCGACATCTTGATAATCATTTTAATAATTTTCTTAGTTCACATTTTTATTTTAATAATATATTTATGTATATATATTATACAGGCACACGTAAAGAGTATATAATAATAATAATGTAATAGAAACTGGAATAACTCGATGAAAAAGAAGGAAAAAACTCATTATTATTTTACTTATTATAAATTTTCTAAAATAACAAATAAACATATTATTAACATACTATTTGTAATAAAAATTTGTTTTATTATGGATAACATGTTCGCGCGAAATTAAATTTCCGGCGGAAAATGCGACTTGCACACTGGCATCTGCGCAAAGAGACTAACAATAAGATGTGTCTAATTCTCAAATAGAAAAAAAGAAATTATGAAGGTGGAAAAAGAAATTTAATTAAAAAGTAACAATATATATACGGTTTTAATTCGAAATTTTCTCTGAAAATGTTTATTTGCATTCTGAATATATTTATTCTTAATTTTATATCGATCGAAATAAAAATACAACTTAAAGTTCATTTTATAATGGCTCAGAATGTATGTGACGTCGTTCTCAAATGACAAAATATACACGAATATTTTTTATGCGTAATTATATATTTAATTTATTTTTACTTAATAATTTTATATTTAATTTTATTTAAGACATAATTTTATAATTTTATTTTCAACAATATTTTCTCAATCAATTAATTAATTATTATACGTATTAAGAGCTTTAAAAAACTTTTATATAAATTGAATTATCTAATGATACTTCTTAGCCAGTATGAGATGAGATCGCCATTGAATAATATTTACTTCTTAAACACAAGGTATCTGTGGACAGAAAGTGGACTAGCTAACGTTTGCACATGGCTAATATTTATTTTGATCGATTATCAATTGTTAATATTGACGCCAACACGAATTTTATACGAACAACAAATACGCGCGTGTTAATTTTCTCGAATACGGTTGTTCACACGGAGATAATTAGTGCTCCTCTTGAGGTTTGCGCGCGGACATGCTAGAGTATGAATTACTGGCTGCGGATATGGATAAATTGAGGTAATCTACGGCTGCGGTGCGTCTAATTGTGAGGCGAGTTAGTTAAATCGACTCGAAAATGATGCGGAGCGTCCTGAATTAATTTAAATGTTATAATTGTGTAGAATTAGAGAATATATACATATCTTTGCATATCGAAGGTAGGATTTCTCGATATCTTATCTGTCAAGCCTGTATTTTTCACTAGGATCGATGCTGGAAAAATGCAAATCGATTATTCTTAACAATTAATTCGCGAATTAATTTATTTATTTATGAATCGACTCAATTCGAATATCAGAATAAAATCATTCAATGACTGCTCTTCGGAGACAATATATGCTAATTTACCAAGCTCAAAAATACCATCCGAATTACAGAATAGATATATCGAAATCTTCCCACGGGGGAAACACGTGATCGTGCTCTGGGGACTGGTAACGCATGAATTACTATCGTCGAGTGCTGCAGATAAAGGGTTAGACTCGCGGCGGCGAGCAGAATCGGCATGGAACGGATTAGGCAGATTAAACAGATTAAGCCGAGGCAGTAGGGGCCGTTTGCCTGCCTCTCGGCACGGGGGGGGAGGCAGTTCAACCCCCGCGCCACCCTATCAACGTCAACGCCCTAAACTTCGCGATAAGGAACCACCTCGGTAAAGACGACGCGTGTGTATGTGCATGTATGTGCATGAAAATGTATTCTATGTCCAAAATCTCCCGACCTCGCGCGAATTTCCCGATATCCTACATTGGATGGCTCGCTTTCTCGATGATTCACGAATTTATGACACGTTCTTATGCCGCTCTATTTTTTGATATTTACAGACGACAGTGCATTTATCTGAATGACTTCTAGATTGATTACAAGCTTTACGAAGTATTATAGATAATTATTATAAAAAATATGATTATAACTTTTGCCCTTTTATACAGTCAAGCCGTCTCAAGGACGTTGGAAATTGGATTTCGGTTAGGGAAAAATGGCGGAATACATTGGTGTATCCGACGAAAATTCCGAGCACGCAATCGACGGAGCAAACATCAAGGGTGTACCTTCGAAAGTACCGGCTACGTGTTTTCGCTCCTCCGCATGAAGAGAGCCGTGATTATTTTTCTGCTCGCGCTGTCGTGAGAATGTATACAAATGTGTAATATTCCGTATGCATCACGTGCAAGTTATTACCGGTACAGGGATTTACGTGGACAGAAGAAAGATGAACACGGCTCTCTTTCTCATAAGATAACGATAAAATTTATGAAGGAGAAGGAAGCGAATGTGTTGAAACATTCAAATAATAATCCCTTTTTAAAAGAAAATCAGTATAATATATTAACGATGGAAAGTCCTATCCGTTACTTTTGGGAAAAAATACTGTAGAAACATTTATTTTTCAACAAACGAAAAATTATTGGAGAAAACTAAGATTGGCTTTTATAAAAGATAGAACTCGTCGAATTTAATTCACTTGTACAATCGAAGACGACGAGAGAGAGCGAGAAGAACCGACCAATAAAGTTACTTTTCTCCTCGTTCATCTCGTCTGTTTCGAAGTATCGGCGAAAACGCAAGAATTTATAACTGGTGACACGTCGTAAGTCTTTTCTCAACACCGTAGAAATTTATTTTCACAACGTTGCGTTTTCGTTCGCAGGCATTTCTGGCATTTCGCGCATAGAGTTGGAAAGAAGTCACGCCGCGTACTTAGGATAAACTTTTCTCTGGACCGAGGTTATATACGTCGAAAAAGTATCGTATTTGTGCACAAGCGGATACCTGCGAATTGTGCGGAATACTTTCGACCTTATTCCCGAAGAAGCATGAAAATAAGACGTTACCAAGCGCGGTTGCGCGATTTATATAAAATCAATAATGAAATAAACGAGTATCGCGCGGACTCGAATTGGCCAGATGAAACATTTGAAATAAACATATCAGGTCAACGATTTCAAGCTAAAGAAGATTTAATAAAAAATGAAAAGATTAAATATATTTAAAGTAAAAAAATAATCACGATGATATAAAATTTATATCAGAAAAAATTTATAGAATTACTTATCAGCATACAAACACAAAGATCAATACTTTTAATCACATAATGAAGTGCATAAATGAGTAAAATTATTTGCTTTTAGCTAGAAAGAACGAATATTATTTTGAAGGAATATAAAATGGACAAAGTGAGATGAAAGAAAGTGAGATGTAAATTAAAAGTAAAGAAAAAGAAGAAGACGTAAAGTATAGAGGAACAATTTCCTAAATTTTTCATAATCGGAATTAATGAATATAAAAAAAAAAACACTCTTCCATTACTAATTATATTGCACACATAATAATATTATATTTAAAGGAAAATAAATATATATTTTATTCGTCAATCTTTATTTTATTTAAATACAAAAAGAATTTTTCCACTTCTTTCATTTAAATAAAAAAGCGAAAAATGTTTATCAAAAAATATTTGATAATACATTTTTCTCTGTAAAAAATTTCATTAATAAACTTGTATAAGGATTAACACGTTATTGTTACGTTGTATCAATAACGAATTGCATTCATTAAATGAGAACCCGATCGGAAAATCGTTACCGCGGCGAAATAGTATAGCGCGCGCAGCGCAATGGACCGCGATGGAACTTTGACATTTCCATATCAACATTGTTTCCTGCAAATAACTCTTTCCACGTTGCACCGATATACTCGCACGTCCAACGTATACGTGTCGCGTGAAATATGCTCCGCCGATACGTACGTGTATATATCGAGGAAGCCGGAGCTATTCTCTAACGAAGCAAAAATTTATGGACTCCGCGGAATTTAGCTCTCTCTCCGTTTCATCGGCTCGCGGAACACGAGCTCGCCGCCGTCGCCGCTGCAGCAGCTGCAACAACTTGACTTTAAAGCCGCCGGCGGAATCGGAATTGCAGCTTGCGGCGCACCGCGCGACGCCGTTTATTTTTTTATTTCCATTTTTTCTTTTTTTTTTTTTTTTTTTTTATTGACCAGCCGACACAGACGTCCAGCGCAAGATACGAGGACGTATTGCATTGTTAAACGTTCGTCCAGCCATAAAAAAATAGCAACCATCCCCCTCGCATCCCCATATTGTCGCCGAGCGAGAACGCTCCTCCGTCGTCGATGACTCTCATTGTGGAAATACGCGAGGGACAGTGATAAACGAGCGCGATGAATACATTGTGACCGCCTTTCGAGAGCACGCTTCGCGGATCGCGAGAAAAGAGCGAGATGAATACTGCTGCGTGTCGGAAAAATCTGACACGTTATTTATGGTTTAATTCTAGTTGTGGCCGAAACTGCGTCTCTTTAAAGTTCCCTGTTTTTCGTTTGACAAAAGTTAAAAAATAAAACTTGGCAGATATTCTTGCTGAATTTTTTTTTTTTCTTAAATAGATCCCAGCACACGTGTACGCGTTAACTTTATATATTTTGGTAAATTATAATTTACTTTAAATTATGACACGTAAAGAAAGAAAAAAACGCGTGTACAGCATGTTATTCTTCCAACTCACGACTGTATACTTGTAATACTAGCTTACGTGAGAGAAATCGAGGGATATTGAGGTTAAATGGGTTTCTAAGTAAATTTTTGTCTTCGCTTTGTTTAACTTCATTAATGACTGTTCCTCGAGTCACGCGACAACGAAACTTCGTGGAGTCTGAGAAACTCCAGAGACAAAGTTACGACTTAATCCGTTATCTCCACGTAAACCAAAAATCTCATTAAACATTGGTACAGATTTTCCAACGATGTAGAGGAAATGCTTTATAGTACTTTAATCTTTTTACAAAAATTCATCTTCGATTCTGCTCGCAAGAGACTTGCAAATCCCGAGATATTCTAACAATATATTTCGATATAACGGCAAAAATCGCGAGATTGATGCGAAAGTTTAAAATCCTAAGCGGTAGTTTCGATATCAATAACCTCGGAAATCGAGTTTCAGGCCGCATTATCGAGCTTAGTATAGGATCATCCCGGCAGCATTGCCCGATCGCGTGCAAAGTGTTATTGGAAATTACAATTTTGATTCAATACCCCGCCGACCCGCTTACAAAATTCACCATTGTGTGATTTCGACAAAACGATCCTGAAGCGGATTAGCGATAATAACGCAACGCGATATTATCCTATCGGAAAAGGGAGGAAAAGGGAGAGAGATAAATTGTACATCCGACTGATACGCGTGATATGATAAATGTATTAAAATCGACCACCGATAATCGCATCTATTAAACAAAGTGTAATTCAACGTCTGTGTGCACTCCCTATAATATGTTATATTAACAACTAATACGTAATATTTATAATTGCAACTTTTATCTATTGTCGTTTTGCATATTTTTAGTGTATATATATGCAGCAGATATACAAAAGAAAAATGTTAGAATTTAATATTTTATTATAATATTCAATGCGTTGTTAAATATTTAAAAGAGTTAAGCAGATAAATTGCAATTTATATTGACAAAAGTAATGCAATAGATGAATAAGAAATTTTTAGTGCTATGTGTAAATTAACATACTCATTTCTCATTCAAGTATGTTGGTTTCTGGAATATCTTCTAATTTTTAATTCATAATGTTGATTAACAATTTATAAAATTATCAATATTACTTTGTATTTGTTCGTCATTAAGTATCACCCAAACGCAATAATGGATTTTTCGTTAATCATGCACGATCGCGCGTTCGACAAATTGCAATTCACAAATCATTGCAGTGCCGATAAGCACCGCTAATAATTTATTGACAAACGTTATCGATGAACACCTTGCAAATGCGATTATCGCTAGTGCGATGATCACTTCGAGTGACATTAAAAAATCATATATATGCGGGTGTTTCAGACCATCCGTACCACCCATTTAAAAACTAGAGAAGTGGTTATTTCAAAAAAGTAAAAACATTTTCTTTATAAATCGGGTGCGCTCTATCGAATGATGATATTTTCAACTTCTGGTTCCGGCCGGAAATAGTCGATTCAGGTTAGAAATGCATTTTTTAAAATGGAACCCCCTAGTTTTCATTATATTCTTGTAGCTTACCTGGAGAGTTTTTCAAAACACTATAATAAATTATTTTTCCATGAAGTATTTTTCGAGTTATAAGGCTTGAAATCATTTCTTAATTTTACATATAGTAAACCATAAAATATCTTATAAAATATTCAATTTTCGATTATTTTACCTTAATACTTAATACTTATTTTATACATAATACTTTTATGTATAAAATAATGAGAGGAATCAATTAGTGTAAAGAAAACATGCAGTTGTTTTTAAGAAAAAATATGGAATTGTTAATTGCAAATTACATATATATATAAAATTTCAATTTTAATCTCCGTTAACATTAGCAATTATTTTGTGTAGTCATTTTAATAAAAAGCAAAAAGCATGAAATAGATATTATACTGTAATTAATTAGACTTGCTAAACTAAAGACTAGACATGTTGACATTTCAAACGAAACACATCAAATAAATTTATAACACGGAGTAAATAAAATAAAAGAGCACATAAATACAAATTTGATGGCAAAGCAATTTAAAACCGTACAAGATACACACTTGTTAAATTACACTAATTGCTCCACTTGTATATATATCTACTTGTATATAATCAAAAATTATATAAATAATAAATTAAAGCATCTATCATCTCTGAGATGTTATGTGTACTTTAAAAAATACATGATATAATATTTAAGGAGAATTTGTTGATGGCAACTTTGCACAAGCTCTCGAGCATTTTTTTATCAAAAAAAAAAGTATGACATTTTCGCGAGATACTCATTATTGAGGTAGCTTGACTGTTATGTAATTCCAAACCGTATAAATCCGCAACGAAAGCAACGATTGCCAGATAAACTGATATTTCAGTAATTCGTGACGGTACGGAACGAAGCTTTATTAAATTACGCTAATTACGCTGACGCGTAATGGAAAGCTACATTATGGATAAGGAAGCGACGTAGGTAAAATTTTCATTGCTGTGACACTCGGAGAGAAATATTCAACGATGGCAATTAATTGAAGATAATTTATTCAATGCGTGATATAACAATTTAAAAGCTCAATTAATATAACAATTTAAAAACTCAATTATATAATTATGTTACACTTATATATACTTTCATTGTGATTGTCACATATCAAAAATAATAATAAAATAAATTCTAAAACATATAACTTAATATTAATATTTCATAATGGCTTATCTTTAATATTATTATATGTTTAATATTGTTATATGAAAGTAAAATAAGATTTATAAATAAGATAAAATAAGATTTATAAAATAAGATTTATAAAATTTCGTGAGAAAGAAACTTTTCTTTGAATATTATTTATTTAGCTGGATTGCATACAAGTAAAAAACAAGAAATAAATTTTATTAAAAAAAATGCGTTTACAAAGAAAATGTAAATGACAAAAAACGATAAGTTACTCGAAAAATGAATCAAAATTATAAAATAAGGATATGTAACCTGTCGATGACATGGACTTTAACATCGTTATTCAATTATGAGCCTGGCAAATTTATACATGGTGGTTTGGCACGTGCGCGTGTCAATCTGGAAATTCCAGAGTTCTCCCTTCCCTCTCCCCCTGTTCGATTCGGTTTTCCAGTTTCCAATTTCACGAAATTCGTTGGTCGCCTCTACAGTCGGCCGTTTCGATCGGCCATACCGCGTTGCAATTTGTCACGGTTCTCTAACCATCGGCGTACTAACCAACGTGGTCACGAGAAAAGCAGCTCCCGTGCGACGCAAACACCGAACTCTATCCGCTCTTCTCGCCCTCGCTTCCCTCCGGCAAGTAAACGATGTAAAATTAGCGACAATTATTAAATTACAGTGCCGGCCACCGGTTGCTAATTACCGCGGACCCCACTGGTATTAACAGATTTTATGCCGGGCAAATCCGATTAATGGGAACTGTCGAGCAATCGATGTACACCAGTAGCACGAGAAGCTCGTTTTCGCGCTAACGATCGCGATTCATCGTAATTGGCGATAACCGGGAATATTTATAAAAATATAATTGCGCGTTTGCGTAATAACGAAAGTTCCTTTAGAATGGTACTACGAAAATATATAAATATTTTCTAAATTAATTATCGTTGCAACTGGAACTTTGATTGTTGTTGCACAACAATTAGAAATGTTTTTACTTCTTATTATTCGCTTATAATTTTTTTATTTATATATAGGGAAACTAAATTAAAGGAATATATTTATATCAGTTATTATCTAAAATATGTTTTAAAACATATATCAACTTTTTATTTTATTTTATTTTATTTTATTTATTGTTTTTTTAATAATTTGTGATGTTCGATATTTAAAAAAAAATATTAAATCTGGAAATTATATCATTTTACATTATTCGCTTATACATTTTTATTCATATATAGGGAGAGTAAAATTAAAAAAACATATTTATCAATCATTATCTAAAATATGTTTTAAAAATATATAAGTTTTTTATTTTATTTTATTTATTGTTTTTTTTAATAATTTAAATGATATTCGATCTATTTAAAAAAAATATATATATTAAAATCTAGAAATTATATCATTTTGCAATGCGAACCGTGAGAGTATATGATAATATAAATTATTCATAAATTATAATAAAGGAATTTGTAGAAATTATAAATACATGCACAAAGAAATGGTATACGGGCAGTTCAGCAGAGAGTACAAATAGTTTCAATTTTGTGTGGTATTCCATTAATCCATTTCAAGAATAGTTCATCAGTGCAACCCCTTCAGCTGGCGCTCTTATCACCATTTGCTGCAGTATCCGCGCGCGAATGATACGTGTTTCTCTCTTTTATCTCCCTCTCTCTCCCTATCTTTCTCTCTCTGTTTTCTCTCTGTTTTCTCTCTGTTCTCTAACCAAACCACAAGGTGATATAGGAGTGGCTTTGCGGTGTTGCGCTTCTCTCTGCGGAATAGCGCGGAACACGGTCTGTCTTACGTTGCACATGCACCTCGATGCATGCAAAAAGGACTCCGAGCGCAAGGTGAATTACTGGTTACGCACGCGATCATAGTTCGGGATTCTGACGATCGAATGTGCCATGTGGCAAAGTTGTATGATCGATCGCTTAGAGTAGCAATTTGGAAAAGAGAAGCTCAAAAAGCATGGATTAAAAGTTTTCGAACTCGTTGGGATCTGCATTTTTTTATTTAATGTCATTCGAATGATTGCGGATTAATTGTACGTATCTAAATTGAATTATTAATGCAATTTAGCAATAAAATCTTTGATTATTTCAAACTCATTATTAACTCATCATTAGTTAATTAATAAAAGCGTATAATCGAGAGAAATGCTTGTTAATATTTAATTGTTATATAAAATTGTATAAAAAATTCTTGTACTCGTTATCTTTACAAAAAAATAATTAAATTCATATATAATAATAAAATTAACATCTCTTCTTTTTACGTGTTCGCGTAATAAAAAATTTCTTACCGTTGACGCGTAAAGATATTCAGTATCCGACAATTTCATCTGCAATTATTGATTATAATTTCAATTTATTATAAGCATTATATATGTAAACGAGATTACATATATCGTTATCACGTTGCAAGCGCATTGTAATAATTTAAATCGATTTAAACGTTTAATTATTTCGCGAGTGTCAGTAATTATGAGTATTGGCACTTATGTAATTCGTTTTCATCATAATTATTTACCTTTATAAATAATATTAATAACTCAATATTATTAATAACTCATTTATTGTCACGAGCGATAATTGAGAACTCTAAGATTTATCGATTTCTTCGTTGTACACGTGACATATGCGTGTCTGTAAAAATATTCACTATACTAATAATTCACTATACTAACGTATATTACTTTGTGCTACGATAATATTCTTATTATACTCTGCGAATATATTATAAGAATATGAAAGGAAAAAGATAAATATGGAAATATCGCATAATGTATTAATATTATTAAAAGATAAAATTTCGAACCCTTTATATACGCATATTTACATCTAATTTTTATTAGCGATATAATTTCAACAGTTTTCAAGACCATAAAAAGTGTGCCAAAATATTATAATCGTATACTTGATTATGTAAATAATAAAAGTAAATTAGAAAATAATTTAAATATGTAACACAATGAATTATAAATTAATTTTAAATATATGAACAAAGATAATATTAGGAATACAAGTAGAAAGAGTAGATGGATCGAGAGCCAAGTATCTGTTCTCTCATCCTCGCATAAGGTATTATATTATGGACGTACTTACTATTAAAAATTAATACGACAAGAGTGCACAGCGCAAACTTTTTATCCCGTTTCCTCATTTTTTGTCACGAAAACTGAGTTGGTTTAAGCTGACTATCCGATTTTTTGTCGTACTTTGCTTTATTTAATTGAACATTTCCGCTCGTTTCTTTCTGTTTTTCGTTGCTCTGCCATCATGTATATCATTACGGACCGAGATATGAGATCCATAGTTTCGTCATCCTTACTCTAAATAAACAAAAAGTAACATCGCAGAATCACACCGACATCCGGCGAGTCGCGCCGGATATGCAAACACCTATTCGCGCACGTGCGTGCAACGCGTGCATTCACGGCAGGGATAGATATCGCTTGTCGGCGGACTGCGATATCCAGCGATGTGGCCAGCAACGTCGGGTAATTCAGAGAGAAATAGTAGACGGGCTGCAGCATCACCAACGGACCTCAGTAACCGCAGATTTACGAGCGTCACGCTGCTCGCCGCAATGTAAAATTAGAACGCTTCCGGAAATGCGTTCGACCCCTTTCCCGAAACGTCACTCCCAAAATCCTTCCTCCGTCGAGGGGAAACGACGATTTAACTAGCGTCATTTTGGATCAGCCTAGCTTTCAAAGACCGAATCGAAAGGGAGGAAGAGAAATGACATTTCTCCAGATTTCCGTCAAAATTATTATTCGTTACATTTTAATTGCCAAATATTAAATATCTCGTAATTTAGATCGACTGGCAATTTATTGGTTGATAAAGAATCACAACGTTTCGACCATAGGTTTTGGTCCTTCTCAAGTGAAAAAATCTTAGTTAACCAATAAGTAATGAGAAAAGAGAAATCACATGTCAAGATCGTCAAGTCAGCCTACCGCTCACAAACAAGGAGAGAGACTAAACAGCCTTTATTAGTTTATCATAAATACTGTATCACATTAGTTTATCATAAGTACTGTGTCACAGTATTTATGATAAACTAATAAAGGCTGTTTAGTCTCTCTCCTTGTTTGTGAGCGGTAGGCTGACTTGACGATCTTGACAAATTTTTTCACTTGAGAAGGACCAAAACCCATGGTCGAAACGTTGTGATTCTTTATCAACCAATAAATTGCCAGTGTGGTCGATCTAAATTACGTTATTTTATTTTATCTACTGGCGACATTCAAGAATTTAATATTATTAAATATCTCATTATTATATAATTGCATCTCGCATTAAAAGTTTCAAGATGTAAATCGCTCCTTTTCCGCTACGTCATTAACATCGAAAATGCGCCAAGTTTAAAAACAAGTGATTATGAGCGGCATCTTTTCGTAGAAGCGAATTATTGATACTCCCGTAAACAGGGGATGAGCAAGTAAATAAAGAGCGAGTGCAGAGGTACACCTATTCAAACAAGTTGTTAACGCTTAACAGCACCTTCGAAAGCCCCCCCCGGCTTCAATTGTGATTCGTTAGTCTGTCTAACTACGTAAGAGACTGACAGCGAGCGAAACACGGTTTTCTCGGCGCGCGCGGCATCGGTAATTAATAATTTACATAATACATATTTACGGAGCGCGGGGCGTTGCAAGTCCGACAGTTCCTTCCCTTCCCTTGCCATCCGGTAAGTCCGCGATACGGCGCGGAAAGTTTACAGAATTAATTTACACCGGGCCGCTCTCACGAACAACGGTTACTGCGGATATTCCACCCCGGTGAGCCGCATCGCCCTATACTATATGCAACGAGCGTCCCGCGTTCTCTCTGTTCTCTCTTGCCATGAATGAATGACGAGATGATCCCCGACACGACACACAGCGAAGCCGAGGGTGAGCATCTGCGCTTCGTTCCGTCAAGTTTACAGCGTCATTCTGTAAGTAGTAGTGGCACTTTGAAAGCCGATTGCCATTACTCGCGGCAGGCGTTTTACGTCTCAGCGCGGATGCTGTATAGTCGTCTCGCGATCGATGAACTCAAAAACTGAGAAAATACCTATCCATCGGATCTTATTTATTATCGCGCAAATTATCGCCCGATGACAGCTTGAAATTGAAGCCAATCGGTGATGAATCGTCCTGCCAAAGAGAGCGACGTAATCGAAATGCGCTTAGCACACTCAATCGTAGCTCGGACGTAATTTCTTGTAAAAAAAGAACGATTGGTTTAATATAACGCTACACAGAAAGAGTAGCAAAAAATGTAATATTCAATGGATCTTTCAGCGAAAATCATCGATCTTTATCGAATCAAGTAATCGATCAAAAATGTTTGTTTTTTCCGCTGTCCAAATAATTTTAAACGAAACCTAATCGACATTCAAATTCACGTTAGAAAAATTCAGCACAACTTATTTAATCATGAATAAAAGAAGACTAATAAGTACATATTATCAGTAGATCATTTGACAAATGTCAAAAAATTTAATGCAAATCATATGAACGTTCGAGTAATTTAAATTTTAAAATTACTGTTAATTGTAAAATGGCAAGTGTAAGTCTTACACGAAAGATTCATTCGATTTTTCATGATAGTGTTAACAGATATAAATAAACACACGTAATAAAAATCTAAACGGAATATTATCTTTTATTTTAGATAACATTTCGCGCGATAGAATAAAAATGTAGGATGGAAATTAAATACAATATAGAATAGAGAAAATAAATACAGTAATAAATAATAGACTAGAAATTAATACAGTAATAAATAATAGACTAGAAATTAATACAATATTGATATGTAATGTTTACTTTTGTTAGAAAAATATAAAATTAAAGGAATATTTGATCACTTAAAATATTCCATAATATATGATAATTAATAACAAATTATTAACGTTTCTTACGCCCATTAAAAGATATCTGAAATTTTTTTTTTATTTTCTCATTTCTTGTTTTCTCCGTTTATAGTCTTCTCATCCTGTTGTCATGTTCTTGTTTCTTTGTTTCTCGTGTTTATCTCTCTCTTTTCTTTCTTTATTTACCTCCTCCCAGTCTCAAAGAGTCTGATATCAAAGGTCTCTTAGCTAGGACAATGCGTTGTACTAATGAAAATCGTCGCAAGCGTTTGCACGAAGGAATCGATGATTGTGTCCAACGGAGTTTAGTGTTGCAGTTAACTTTATCAGAACCATTTTCGGACAAAAACGATCGGCGTGCCAGTTTTATTGGCTCGGCAAACACACGAGCGTGCGCGCGATACATTGCGCAATTAAATCAGACGAACCGTGTAACCGAACTGCATTTCCGATAAACGACTGAATGGGACTTCTCGAATTTTAATACCAAAGTCTCACAGGCAGAAAGTTCTAATTTGTACGAAATGTCACGATCCGTTTTGACTGCGGATTTGGAAAACGCCGCTCCACGAGATGCACGTAATAAAGTCGCCGGATTACTCTGGAGAGTACCGTGTCGAAATGTGTCTCAGAATACTTTAATAATAATGGGGATTATTTCATATTGCAAAAATCTTTACATTAAAAGAGCCTCGGATTATGCTGTTTTATGCAGAAACGTTGAAAAATCGCGGAAAATCGCATATTCGATATACGTAATGGTAAACATCTTGCTTGAAAATGCAAACGCGAATATTGAAAAATCGTGATGTGAAAAGCATAATATTACTGTATCATAAAATATTAGGAGAAATCATTTTTCATTATTCTACAATATTTTAATTGTTTTTATTATTCTGCACACATGTAGTCTTGAACTGAATCAGTTCTTGCTTAAAAATGTTTGAGGGATATTATTTGGAATTAACATCGGTCGCGTTTTCAGGTTGCATGATTCAACGTAATTACATATTCCCAGTATGACTGTACGATGACGTGATGTCTAAACCCGGTGCATAGAACTTTGCGCAGTTACCCGAGGGTCTGAGACGAGCCAGAGAGACGAAGCCATGGCTCTCCCAGAGTTATGGCACTGTTTGCGAAGTAATAACGCCTCTAACTCAAATGCTATTCTATGGCTACAAACGTTGCTTGACATGTACCCAAATTATCGGTATACATTTACATCGCAGAAACAATATATAATACGTTTCACAGATATTTATAATGCTGCGAAATATGTATAACATGATACACAATAATCATTAATGTACATTATTTTTAATTGTATAATTAAAAAGTATTAGAGAGAGAGAGAGAGAGAGAGAGAAAGAGAGAGAAAGCCATCATTTTGCAGATCTCGCAAAAATTTCATCTATAGATACAAGCTCTTTATTAAGATCTTTAACATTAATATATTAATATTCTGGAATAATTAATCTCTAAATATATGCACACACACACACACACACACACACACACACACACACACACACACACACACACACACACACACACACACACACACAAATAGAATAAAAATGATATAAAAATTAAATAAGAAAAATAAAGTGAATTAAGCGACTGAATAAAAATATAAAAATATAATTGAATTTGAAATTTGAAATAAAAGCTGTTATGCGAAAATTTAAAACAAAAATTTGAGTTATTAAAAGTGAATTATTATATAAAGTGAATTGGTTATATAAAGTGAATTATTGAGTCAAAAGTATTGAAACACAGATAATTATAGTTGAAGTAAAAATATAAATGTATTGAAATAAAATCTCATTAAAATACAGATCTGACTCAAACCAGAAATCATCTTTATTTTAATAAAGAAATCCATACTTAGCATAATTCTCATCTCTAATACAATTTTGATGCTGATTATTTCTAATACAATTTTGACGCATTGGGGGAGAAAATCAAAAATATACTTTCCAAAATATGTAATTTGACATGAAAGTTCACGAATGTATCGTTGAGAAATGAAAAAACCGACTATGTATGAATATAATAAATCCTGAAATAAATTGGGCGATTCTCCGTAAAATTCTCGATGCTGAAAAAGAGAAACAAAGGGAACCGATTGCGATTATCCCGGCGATGAGCCAAAAACTGATCGCGCAAATTTATGAGAGTTGTTTGAATTTATCGGGTAAATAACGAACGACTTCTCTCTCCTTCTCTCTCTCTCTCTCTCTCTCTCTCTCTCTCTCTCTCTCCCTTCCTCCCTCCCTCTCCCCATCTCTGTCTCTTTCTCTCTCTTGTCATCGTATCCAACCCTGCGCGATTCTCCTCTACGCGTGTCGCACGCACGTGTGTGTATGAGTTGTAGATTAGGTTTCGGGCGACATGGGGCGCTAATGAACGGCGGGTGTCGTTTGCACGTGAGGGAGACCCCAGAGAAAATTTTCAAATTTGTGTTTACGTCCCCGCCCACTCCTCTCTTTCCCTCCGGCCATCCGGCCAGGCCAGTCCATCCCTTGTTGCACCCTCCCTTTGGTCTGCTCATCGCTTCGTGACTCCCTCGTTCACGAGCCTGCGACATTCGACTCCGCGGCAAATGAACGCGCAAATATACCCCACGTAAATAGCGTCGAGATTTATCTCACGGTGCTGTCCCTCGCCATTTTCCCTACATACAGTTCCTGTACTCATTTTACTCCAACCCTTGCGTATACCGTTGTACTCTCTCGCTCGTAAATTTATTATTTCTTATATGTATATTATTTAATCTTATTATTTATCAATTATTATTATTTACAAATCATCTTTTATATATGTTCGAAGATATCGAAATTATCTGAGATATAAATAATATAATTCACATAATTTTTAATATCTTTAAATATTTACTTGTTTGATAATATCATATTTGGAATATTTTTTTTGTTTCAAAAACACGCACTTTTCGTATGTCGTATTATTCCTGTAATCTTCTCTTTCCATTGCTATCTCCATCTTTGTTCTCCTCTCTACATTTTCCACGCAACTTCAACATCACCTGTGAGTTAGTTTCCTAGAGTGCACTCTCTCTCTCTCTCTCACTCTCACTCTATTCGACGCTTCGAAATGCATGGACCTCGAATTCGCGGGAATCGCGTGAAGGTGAGAGATATAACTTTGACTGTCGTTACGATTTCAATTCTACGTTTCGAACCATCGTGAATCGTCCGCTGACTACGGACGGGTTCATGACGGAAGCGACATGCGAGTATAAGCGCGAATGGGTGCCGCGAGCGAAATAACATGAACTCCAAGTGAAGAGATTCTATTACCGGAAATACAGCGAGTTGGAATCTGCGCGTGTTGTAAAATCTAAAAAATAAATTCTAAATAAAACGCAAAATACGGCTATCGCGAAAAAAAATATGAAGAAATAAAAAAGAGTTATTATGAAAATATTCATGAATTTATTATTCATTTCACATATTTACTCGCTAATAATCTTTCTAAATTTTTGCTAATAATCTTTCATTAACGTCAAATATAAATTGCTACGTGTTATAGTGTTCCAGCGGACGATAAATATCAAATGAAAATTGAGAATGGGTAAAATTGTGTGGAGAAAAAGAAGCAAAAGAGAGAGATTTTATCTTTTCTTCATCTCACCAAGTATCTCAGGACGCATTCATTTAATATCTTGCAAAAGGGAGGAAAAAAAACACGCGCGTTTACACAGTTTTCATGGATGGTTAATGGAAGAGCGTAACGCTCGCTGCAAACTCTTTATCTCATACGGCGACATTTGATTTATGCGCGAGAGAGCGATAGTGCGAGAACGTTACAAGACGCGAGCGAGCATTTCTTTACAGTTATAGCGGCACTTTGTTACAACGCACGTAGTTTTACATAGTTGTGCGCCAAGTTTATTAATACCCTGCGCGATACAAACAACACTATGTATGTTCTCTTTCGCATCGGCAGTAATAAAATAATTAAAGACCGGCAAATATTTCATAAGAGTATAAATATTTATAATCGCGCGCATGTATTAAATGAAAAACGTGCTATTAAATGTATAAACTTTAATAATTGAGTTTACGAACATTATTAATAATGTTGAGTACATGTGACTATTTATGTCAATATACTTTCTCTCTTTTTACGCTCTCTCTCTTTTTACGTTTCCTTAATTCTGATATAATAATCTCATACTTAAAAACAGAATCAATTTAAAAGTCTTTGGAAACTTTATTAATTGGAATTTGAATGACATTTGTAAATTAAAGTTGGAAATTAAATCTTTTGAGGTTCAACTGAGATGTAACTGTTTTAAAAAATTGTTTTAAAAAATTAAAACTTTTAAAAAATTTAATTTTAGGATATTAAGACTTATACGCTCGTTGAAATATTTTTATTTCAATAAAATAAATTTAATTAATTCCCTTAATCACGCAATATACTTTACGCTTTCTATAGTGACTCGCTCGGAGATGACGATTAAATTATACTTTTAATCCGAAGAGCCGAGAGATCGGGACAGAAAAGCCCCTCATTTCGGAGAGCGATGGTCGCCTTTCGCATGATGAAAAAAATCGTGTAAAAACGGAAATAGACATAAACGCGACACAAACATCGAAATTACGCGCTAATACGCAGCGCAGGTGGTCCTTTACATCGAGCTCGATATTACCTCGGTAGTGCGACGTATGCCCAAGCTAATTTTCTCGGTTATCCGGGATTTGTTTTGGCTGGTAATATCGCCTCTTCTATGCTCGTGAACGCTCCTCGTACCCGACACAAAGTTCTTTCTCTCTCTCTATCGTATCTGTCAGTCGCGTTTTTTGTTCTCGTTCCCTTTCAGTGACAGAGAGAAGGGAGACAACACACGACGGAGACAATGCGCCCGTTGAAAAATGTATCCACCGCGGATCGAACCCTCGTCTCTGAAAAACCACTAACCTCCCGACGAAAAAGTTATTACGCAGACAAAACATGCTGCCAGGTGGAGTTTATTCGGATGGACCTTCTCCTGGACTGTGCGCCATGGGAAGCTTTTTTTTCATAAACGCCATTTTCGACGTGGTGCGCGTTCAGGAAAAAAAACAACGGCAAAAAAATCGGAGAGATGCTCGTATAAAACTACTTGTGCATCTGAAGTTGAAAAGATGCTTCGTGCAAATTATAATATGCGCTATCGCTTTGTTTAGATTTATTATTAGATTTATTATTATTAGATTTATTATTTATTATTAGATTTATTATTAGATTTATTATTATTAGATTTATTATTATTAGGTTTATTATTTTCATGCTAGTAATGTAATTAATTTCATTCTACTAAATCAGTTATTTCTAATCAAAATAAAAATAAAAATAAAAAATATAAATTCGAATTGCATTAATTATCCTGGTATCGCTCGTTCCATTAGCGCAATTTTCTTTATGTAAAATAGAAAAAAAGAACAATTATCGGTTTTCCATATGACAAAAACAGACTTGTTATTCGCAGGATTAATCTGCTTTAATGGAGGTTATTTTTGCATTTTTGCTCGCGAGAGATCGAGTTATTTTCTCTAAATGATGGCAACTCACCGTGATTGTCAAGCTTTTCAATTAGATCTGTAAATCCTCTTCGAATTTTACCAGCCGACGTGCCTCCGTTTTTTCTCATAAACGTTTTGACGATTTCATCAGACGATTATATGCAGACGCCAATTAATGTTAATTGCTTTGATATTGTTACTTGAATACGCGAGAAGTTGACAGAAAAACAAAAATGCAAAAAAAAAAGACAGAATGCAAAGGAAGAATTGCTTTTTACGGATGAAAAATATGATTGCTATCAAAGAATTTGATTCATCATTGAAAACGATATAATTTTAATAAGAATCAAACGCGCCATCATCCAACCGCTGAAAAAAATAATGATACAAATTAGATTTTTCATACTTTAGGAAAACAAAAGTGTTTGTGAAAGTGCTTTGTGTTTGCAGATATTTTATTATATACTCTCTGTGAAAGAGTATAAAAGAAAATGTAAATTTATGTTACGTCAGAAAATAATTAACCTTTTGTTCTTAGCATGTCGTCAGCGGTAACTCGACGAATTTTTCATCCTTATATTAGGATCCACAATAACAAGTCTTAATCTATATAAATCTTCAATATAAAAAATTAATTTCGAAAAAATTATTGGCGAAAAAAATTAATTTTAATCGATATAATACATCATATATTATACTTATCGCTAAAATAATGAAAAAATTAATAAAATAATGAAATAATGAAAAAAATATTTCGTGGAGAACTAATTATTTTAAAATCAAAATAATATTGAAAATTATATTTTTTATTATCATAATTCAGAATATTTCTCTCCGAGTGAGTGGAAACTGAATTTTATTATCAAACGACCGATGACTCGATACGCATATTTTATACAAAATAATAGATGATTTTTTCATTATCTGGATAATTAATTAGGATACGCGCTTTATATGTATTTGCACTTAGCAACAGTAATAATCTCGACGTTCAATATTCTCGAAGGGGACGCATGTTATCGTCGATTAATTGGGAAACCACGTAGGGGTTTCGAGGGGCTATTAATTGGACTGTTATTAATTCAACATGTACCGCGAGTTTCCTCCCGGACTCTCAATAGAGATCGCGGATCGTAGTTAGTATCGCTGTTAGCACCCGATTACAATTATATGTGTGTATGTATATACAATATATATTAGTAGCTCAAGTATTATATATACATTTGTACTTATATGTATAATTGACGAACAGCATTCGTTCTATTGTTCCATTAATATTTCCGTTGTACACTCTTTATTTGAAAAATGAAGGATTTATGAAAAAGTTTAATTGGCGGAAATATTTCGTTAAAATATTTGTTTATGTTTTTAGAATGAGAAAAATAGAATTTAAAGTCAAATGAAATCAAATGAGAGAAATGGAATTCTATTGTTTTACCATTTTTTTCTTCAAGAAAAGAATATTTCTACTTATATCGAGATTATTATTTTTAATATCAATTATAAATCAATTATGGTATATTTCAACAAAGAAATATCTTTATGAAGAAGACTTGTATTGTTTTTCCTATTGTGTGTTACTGCAGCCATTTCAAGAATATCTAACAAGCTATATGTTAGGTTGAGAAATATTTGCCTGACATGCTGCACTTAGTTTGTACCTATTGATTTAGCTCTCCATTGCGAATAGAATCAACGCTACTATCGCATCGTGAGGGATTTTACGAAATGATTACCGAAACACGATTAGAGAGAAGCTGTCGCTCTTCGCGCGGCGTTTAATTAGACAATAATTAACGCTTGCTCCAATTTCAAAGCCCTACTAGTACAGACAAGCAGATAAAATTGTATAATACTTATCAATACAATGGTCTCCACAAGTATATAAATGAATACAAAGAAAGAATATTAGTACTTTTATATTTTTTTTTAGTAACTGTTATATTTTTCTTATAGATTTCAAATATGTGTCAATTATTTTGAAAAAAAATGTATAAAACATGTATAAAAAATGCCTCTTTTATAACTATTTTTTTCTCTTTTTTCAAAATTCTATTAATAGTATAAAAACTATTATACATTTCATATAATTGATTATCCACTTAACAAAGTATGTCGAATAATTAAAATGAGCATCACTCGTGAAAGTAAGGCAATTAGTTTGGTTGGAATAGCATTATAATCTAAGGAAGGGAGTTGCTTAAAATAACCAGAGCACCACTGAAAGTTTTATCATAATAAGCAGTGATTATGAATTCTTTTGATACTATTCGCTCGATAAGATACATGGTATATTTGTTACTTTTTATTTATAATTGTGACTCTTACATCATTTATTGACTAAAAGGAAATCGATATCGTTAATTTTTGCACGTCTGCAGCGATAAGCTTCATTAAGAATAAATGTCCGATATTAACGGTAAAAATACGGATAAAAGTGTTTCAAGCTGCATTAATTGGATACAGTTTTCTCCTAAATCCAAAAATGTTCGTAAAAGATATATTGAGATTATGTCGCACATTGTACGTGGAATTACGCTCACGTTTTACTTCCTGATAATTTTTAAACAAATTTTACAAGCTATACTATTTTTCACAATTCACGATAAAATTCTATTTCTTCTTTGGAAACATTACAAGTGTAAAAGTTAATTAAAAGCTCATTATACATTATTTAAAATTGAATATAAAGTATTTTATTCGCACACGTGTGCAAAATGCTGTTTTTTCGCAACGAAGTAAGTGCAAAAGTTACGAAAATTTCAGCGAGAAACACAAACGAGTCGTACTAAGGGGCAAACGGAGAAAAACGGCGGTATGTTGCTCGGTAAAGCACCATAAAGTCTCATTGGCTTTAATTCGGTCGTACCCTGCTGGCCACTGGGAGTGATTAATCGTAAGGTTACTGCAACACGAAAGCACCTTACCACCAATCATTCTCTACGATGCTTTAAAAGCAAGTCAACAATTGCTTAATGCATTGCCCATTTGATTGACTGTATATAGTTATTTTACAAAAAAGAAATAAACAACTATTTTATTAACAATATTTTCAGGCTTATTTTTAAATTGAGAAAAAATAAGTTATTAGAAAAAGTAATTAAATTTATTTTACAAAAAAGAAATAAACAACTATTTTATTAACAATATTTTCAGGCTTATTTTTAAATTGAGAAAAAATAAGTTATTAGAAAAAGTAATTAAAACAAAATTATAAATTATGTATTTGGTAACATCATATGTTTTTCCAAGTAGTATCTATCATCCGATATTCTCAACTACAAATATCTGTGTTCCCATTTATTAAAATTCATCGTAAAAGGAAGAAGGGGCTTTCGGTTAATGGTGATGAAAAATTCAACTACTTTTAAAAGGAAGGGAAGAAGGTCGGTCAATGTTTAATCTTTAAATAGATCAGGATATATTATACATTCTCATTGTATCCCTTATTAAATCTTGGAAGTTTTTAAGACTCATCTTTAATTTTTTATTGCGTTCTTCTCTTTTCCACTTTTAGATTGCTAAAAGAATCTGTTGATGAAAATATAACAAACTTACGACGAAACCCTACATACATCAAAGTAATATTTCATATTATTATGATGCTTTGCCGAGATTAAAAAAAAATTATATAGTAGTGCCTTTGTCTAAAAGCTTAAACATTTAATTAGACTAATTTTGTTTTTTGATAATACACGTATGTACATATTTTTGAAAGTAGAAGAAATATATAAAAAAATAAATAAAATAAAAAAGTAAAAAATAATAAAATAAAAAATTAATAAAATGGAACAAAAAATTAAATTAATTAAATAAGTAAAGTAACTAGCGTTACAATATAATTAATTATACGCACGTATATAATACTTATATTGTACTGCAATAAATATAGTAGACGTTCGGAAAGTTCACTCCTCTTAAATCCGTTCATTGATATTTAAAAGTTTATTATCTATCGAGCATAATTCGCATACTGTGCGCATATAGATCATGTGAAACGCAACGAAATGCTTATAAACTCTCGAAGAGCACATTTATTTCTGGTTTATAAATATGCATGCCTCATCGCTTATTCCGCGGTATAGAGAACCGATGGTATTTTCTTCCTTTTTATTTTTATTCGACTGATGTGCCGGTGAAACGTTGATTGAAAGTGTGCTCGCTGTTGCTGCTGTTTCAGCTGCGCGAGTATACCCTGACAGAATCGTATCACGAAGACGACGTTGAGGTAGAATTCGTCAGCAACGACAATCTCCAAGCGAACAACGAGGCTCCCAGAGGAATCGATCCGAACAGGGATCTAAACGAGGCCATAGCTGAAGAACGAAGGGAAATGGACACCCAAAGATACAGGTACACATTTCCACATACTACCACGGTCGGTCTTTTCTCGACCTCCTTCATCAAATTTTATATTTTACGGATTAACGAGAGCAGAAAGTTATACTTTATGTATGTATGTACTGGGTCGCATACATATTTGATAATCCAAAATGGGCTGTAAAAAAAATAAAAGAATTTTCTCTTGTTTTACGTATTCGCGTTTTCGGATTCAATCGTATCGGTTATAAAATTTTAAAAGAAAAACTTGACAAGAGAAATTTTAATTTATCTTTACCGAACTTTGGAATATTTATAGAATGTAGGACATGAAGTATTTTTCACGTATATAAATGAATAATTTTCTCTTCATTATTTAAAGAAGTATAATTAAATTTAGATGCACAGATATAATATACATAAAAAGACTCGAACTCTACAATAAATTACATTATATAGGGACGATACTATTTTTCATCTGAATACATAATATAATAATTTAAAATAAAATAATAGTCATTATATAAATACGTATAATTTTCGATATTTCTAATATATGTGAATATTATGACACATCATGTGACTAAATATTTTTTACGATACGACATCTTCTTCATGTTCGCTTCTTAGAGTATTCAGTCACGTTAGATTGAGGACTAAGGGAGACACCGGTATGTCATAAATCCACAGTTAATAAAACCGAGGGTCCGAGAGGAAGCCCAAAGTTCAAGTCAGCTCGTTAAGCCCAGCAGCCTAGTACGTTTTCTTCGAGTTTTAGTTCGTCCAGGACGTCACCTTGAAACGAAGCTCTTAAACTTGAGAACGGTAGATAGTAAATGGTTGCCTTTTTCCAGCGATATGAGAGAGGATCGCAAAAATGACGAGTATGTATTCAATGGACGCGCACATTCACGTCAAGCGTATTTCATCCCAGAGGAGCGACAATCGTCTGACAACATTCACGTATTGGTATCGAATTTTGGAAACGTCGTCATTGACTGTCCGAAAATGGTCTTCGCGAATTTTACCTCGCATCTATCTTGCTTCTTTCCGTCTTGTAAGAAAGGCAAACGTGCGCGAAAAGTCGTGGAATTTTATGACAGTGCAAAGCATTGAGTTATCTTGCTTATGAGCGACAAATATTTAAAGTAAACGTGGCATTTGTTGCTTTCTATCAGGTCTTTATCGAGAGAACAATCTGACGTATACTTCGAAAAATGATATAGTATCTTTCAACAATAAGTAAAAATATTCATTCGAATGTGCTTGATTCTCTGTAACTTGTAAACTATATTTGAATCTAGAAATATAAATGGATAAAAAAATAATATTACATACAATAACTTGTATCTAGAAATATAAATAGATAAAAAAATAATATTACATACAATAACTTGAATCTAGAAATATAAATAGATAAAAAAATAATATTACATACAAAACACAGTAGCATTTCAAATATACTTCTAATATACAAAAATAACATGTTTCCCAAAAATCATAAAAAAACTCGAATTCCACCTTCAATCGCCATGCACTTCTCAGGTAGTTTGCGACACGTATTCGTAAGGGACTTTCTTTCCCTCTACAGTGTCCGATACTGTCGCCAAAGTATTGACCTTTCCTCTCGGGTCACTCTCGCGTTTCTCTCGTCTTATGAAAGGCTCAACACACGCTCGAGAAGAGATTCATCCAACCCCTTTCGCCGCTCTCTTTTATGACAGGAATCGTTCTCCTTTGCCTTCCACCGGCATCTCTTCATGCCCTTACGAGATTGTTCTCTTGTCCGTCCCTCCAGCGTGTACCTTCTCGCTCTATTTCTCTCTTTAACTTTTACGACAGAGAGCTCGAGCTCGGGGAGAGGTTTGCACATAAAGATCGCGAGGTTTTTTTTCCTTCTCACGATGTGTCATCCTTACCCGACCCTCGGAAAAATCATCGGACTCGCCCTGTGACATTTGACAACTCGGTATAACGTTTGCGCAATAATGGAACGAAACCGCCGTAATATGTCCTCCGAAGAAAATTCATCCGCTGGCGACACAACTTTTCACTTTCGCCATACCACGCCAACAACATCTTCTCGAGTCTCTCTTCAGTTAACTTTAATAAAATTGTCTACTTTCTATTTCTAATACACCATGAGTACGCAAACTGTGAATTACTGCTAACACCGTTCGCCCCAATTGCACGAGAATAAAAGTTTAAGGAGAATTTATGGGGATGTTTTAAGACCACTTTTCCAGTGCAAGTATAAAATGTGCTTGTATTTCCACATCCGAAGTAAAACTCTCCCTTATATCTAGGAGATCATTAAAAAGTAAATGATTACTTAATTCCATCCATGGACATGGGAAATTCATATAACTTAGTCATTACTCGATTAAACAATACACTTTAATAATGATCAAAATTCATATAACTTCTCAATTGCAAATTAATCATAATTAATTCTTACAATACTTTGATCTTTTCAGAATAAATATATATAAAAAATTACAAATTTCTCCAATAAATTTAACTACATAAAAATATCATATTTCCATTTATAATAATAGTAAATTTTTCGTAGTACGATTTCTAAAAAAAGTAGAGAATTGCGTGTTATAAGATATCTGAATCTGGTTTGGAAAATATAAAAGGCCAACAGAATAGGCTAATTGATCAGGATGTATGTATTGTACGCGACGAAAAGTAATATTCCCCCTTTCGTTTTTGTTTATCGAGCGAAAAATCCCACTGAAGCTACCCCTCGAGCCGCAAATGCAATTTATCGTGAAACACAGCTAGTCGGATTGGATAGGACGCAGCCGACATTGAATACCAATAACGATATTACGCGTGTTCGTGGGTGTCGCGTCTGATTCTACTCGATGTTTTAAATACAAATGGGGTATAACCTATTACCTCGATATAATATTACGTACTACGCACGATGACTTTTTTACACTTTTTTTTATACCTACGAACACGCCGGAAAGTGCACTTTCAGACCCGACTTTGAAGTTACTCAAGATCGACCACCGGAGCGACTTTCATCGGACTTTTATCGTAATGAAAAGTAAATCATAAAATATTTTCATTAACTTAAATGAAAATCAGAAAATAAATACTTACATATATATATATATATATATATATATATTATATACACGATTCAAACATAGATGACATATTTAAACGTACTTCTTAAATAAAAAGTAGTAAAGTAATAAAGTAAAGTAGTAAAAAAATTATACTGTTAATGTGCTTTAAATTTCATATTGAATTTTAATCTTAGCTATAAATCTTGTACAATTAGTAAAGAGTGACTGCAAAAATCGCCTATTTTTGGTCCCGCGATATTGGAACTGAATTGTGTGCCAAATGATACCTTATGACAAGATATCAATCACAAAAAATTTTTAAGTTGAGGTGAGAATTGGTTCCAAAGATATGGGAAGTCAAAGTAATTAAAATTGTAATTAAAATTCATTAACACGTCAGCCCATACTTTAAAGCACGAATTTATGCCAGCATGTGGAGGGGATGTGCTAGCACATGGAGGGGATGTTTTCACACATACTTGTGAATCGATTTACTTAACAAGAAAAAGAAATTAAAACATTTTTTAAATACATGGTCCGCCATATTAAATCGGCCATTATGAATTTTAAAAATCTGACTTCAAATTCATTGTCAGCAGCTAGCAAAACCCCCGGGTGCGAAGTTTTAAATTATCGGACTGAAAGAAAAATTCGTGTTTAAAGCGTACAGGCTGATGAGTTAATGAATTTTGACTACTTTGACCTCCTATATCTCTGGAATCAATTCTCACCTCAATTTAAAAATTTTTTATGATTGATGTCTTGTCATAAGGTATCATTTGACACATAATTCAGTTCCAATATCGCGGGACTAAAAATAGGCGAAAAAACTACTGATTTTGCGGTCACTCTTTGTATAATTATAAATAAGAGAAGCAACATCTTGATGAAAAAGCAATATATATTTTTATGGGATGTAATAAATATGCGCGTATAATACACAATACACGTTATACTTATCTTTTGTATTTAAGACGTAATTGAAATTGCTATAAATTCAATGTTTTCAATCGTCATATAAAATTCTATATCGTCTTCACATATTCCACATTCACATATTCCGCTATTCAGGACGTGTACTCTGTACACTTCTATATTCGCGAATATTATTTATATTTTTTACGAACTTGAAGCATTATAAAAGCGCGGTAAAGCTTTTCGAGAAAGAAGCTTTTCTAAAAATCGTGATCGAATATGTGTACGGTTTTGATATCTAATGGATGATTGCGATACTAATTTTACGGATGATTCGCGACAATTTTTGCGATACGTGCAACCGTGTCCGGTAGTTCTCGCCGTAATATCCGACCGGAGGTTAAAAGCCGACAGAAAATATCGACATCAACGGGGAGAAAAACTTGAAAATAACGTTGTAACGTGCTGCTCTATCTCTTTTTCTTTCTCTGTTATATCGTCTCCGACATTTTATACTTGTTTTACTTCTACTGGAGCGGACATGGCTGACGGAGATTTTCATGACCTCCAATTTCGATCAAGCTGTCCGACGAAATTGGGAAAATAAAAGGGATATTTTCTTCACTGAAGAGCTGACTGTGCGCAGCGCAGAAATATTACAGTTGGCGAAAAGTTAATTCTTTGTAGAAAAATCCGCGGACGATGTGAAATATATGTTATTAATTTATAGATATGTTTGATGAAATATTAAATATTAATAATTCGAAATATTGGAGAAAAAATTATATATAAAATTATATTTTCTCTCTATTAATTTTTAATATTTTTAATATTTAATATTAAATAATATTTTTACTACTGTAAAGGGCTCTGAAGAGATTTAAACCTCGGAAAAAACCGAGAGACGAGAATTGCACGGAAAAACATCCTTTATATTCGATTGTATTTTCATCGGACTAAAGATTGATAGTTTCGAGTATTTGCGTGATGTATCAAGAGTTGCTGTCTCATATTTGTTATCAATATATTACAATCATATTTATGCTCGCGTTTATTCGTACAATTCTTCAAACAAATTATTTCTCGCGTGTTCTACTTTCGATCACTCTATCATATCCTATCGATAAAAATCCAATCTATGATACATTTCTTATACTTCGATATCCCGTACTAACGCAACAAAGCCGATCAGGATAAAATTCTGAATGCCGAAAAGAATTCGAAAAGAAAGATGTAACTCTCAATAATTCCGATTATTCGACTCGCTCGAAAAATCCACAGCGAAAAATACACCCAGTGGTTTCCAAAATATCCTGCATTTTCCGTGCTCTTTTATCATTGCACAATTAACGTTTCTGCGATAACTGATGCGTTAACCGGATCGGAACTGTATCAAAGACCGCAAAATATTTCGGAGAACGATCGAATCGATACGCACAATCGGCGAGCGATCATGCGAAAACCGACCAGGCGTTTGCTTTACAGGCCTCTCCTAGTATCCATCCAATATCCGGTTAACGCGCCGTCAAGATCGATAAAGCTTACGTTCGATGACACTCAAGATCGATCTGTAATCCTCCCTTCTGCGGCGGGGAGTAGCCAATCTCCTCGGAACGTTACCGCAGATTCGATTCCATTCGACGCTATCTGGCCACTCGGCAGGGAACGATCGTCGTTTTCTGGTAATTGCTATTGTGCCTTCGAGACTGCTACTGATGCTACTGCCCCACTTTAGGACGAGATCTTTCTATTTTCCTGCTCTTTGTCTTAACAGATTAAATCTTACGACCGGATCATCCCGGTCATTTCCTTGTCCGGGACCCGCGCACTAAGATAGTTTCGGAACGGAACAATGTGACCATGGTAACGATATATCTCATTACTGAACAGCCATTGAACTGATCTCTTCGAGGGATTAACAACCAAAGATTAATCTTAGGGAGCACAAACCTTCTTCGTGTAATGAATGAAATTGTAAATTTATCGTGAAGAAATATCTCTGCGTTATTGAACTATGTTTGTGAAATAAGCGTCATCAAAGAACTATAGCAATACTTTATAATTTATATAAGCTATTTTATATAATTTATATAAGCTGCTTGCTGTTTATATAAGTTATAATTTATATAAGCTATTTTATATAATTTATATAAGCTATTTTATAATTTTTGTAAGTTTTATCATATGTGTTTGCGCGCGAAAATTGATTTTTTGGATGTGCTAAAAGTAATGTCAATACATAATTGAAAATTAATAAAAGGAAAGCAAATTGATAAAAGGTAAATCTCGTTCAGCAATATTTCAATTTAGCTAAAAGTTTTTGTGCCCGAAGCCAATATGTATTTTATGCTTCCCAGAATAGTGAATTATATTCTTTTCATAAAAATAATTCGCCCCATTGTTACGGTAAAAAAATTTCTATTAACCAAACAATATGTTTTTCTTTGTTTTTTTTTTTTTTCATATCATCGATGTTCTATCATGAGAAATATATTACTCCATATATATATCAATAAAACTGCACAAATAAATAAATTAATAGTCTCCGGTTCCATAAATTTGTTGAAGGCACGCGAAGAGATGGAACAAAATAATAAATCAAAATCAGGACAACAATCGCACACATCGCATACGGTCTCGATTATACAATGATTTATTTTTATTCTGTGATGAGATCATTAAAATGTATAAATATTATGTAAAATGAAAGAATGAAAACATATTACACGTATTATTTACAATGTTTCTGCAAAAAAATATCTTTTATCCGCATTGCTTATCTGCATATAAATGTTGGAAATGTACATATCGAAAGCTTTATTGCAACAAAACTATAAATATATGCATCCTTGAACTATAATCCTTGAGTTACAAATAAATTTTGGATTAAAACAATGATTTCCCATCAAGAATTTGCCAAGTTACGTTGTACAAATTTATTGACGTTAAACACATATGATGCTTACTGTGTCATCATCTTATATAAATAAATATCTGAATAAATATCTGAATATACAGATAGAGATAGAACAATTGAACGCCAATAAAGTCATTTATCTTTAAAAATAGAAAAGGCTTCAAGATGAAATTCATCTTGATATAACGAACTTCAACGAATTGCGAACTTCAAAGAATAATAATACGTTTTTCGCTTTATGAATTCCTGCGAATTCAATGAAACTCGTGTGCGAAGTTCACGCTTTTTGCGTAATCATAAAGTTAATTACCGGACAGAGTAATAAAACCGCGTGCACTTCACTAGAAGCACAAACGCGACCGCGTAAATCTCTATCGCACGCTAAACGTAATAGGTACCATTCGTGACAGAAAGAGTGAGAGTGAGAGAGAGAGAGAGAGAACATTCGGCATATAGCACGTTCCAATGAATTTACTGCGATAGGAGGGCGAGAGTGTAACAAGAAGTAACTATAACAGACGACGTGCTTAGGTGGTATCGCACCCGATGCATTCCGCTTCCGTATTTATCGCAAGGCGAAAGAGAAAGAGAGAGAAAGAAAGAGAGAGAGTAAAGTCGCGAACCCGCGGCAATCGTAATGCACCCGGCGTAATTTATTTCCCGCCACCCATAATTTATTTCCACGCGCGTATTTTTCAACGGTGCGCACGCGAGGTCAAAGAAATTAAAGTTAGCTTGTCCGAGCGAGACGTCTCGTTTCCAAAAAATAGATTCTGGACATCTTAATCCATCAGTGTCAATGATGGATATGAAATATCCACAACGATATATCGCGGCGAATAACTTTGCGTGTGTCTCTCTCTCTCTCTCTCTCTCTCTCTCTCTCTCTCTCTCTCTCTCTCTCTCTCTCTCTTCCTCTCCTTCTCGATTCTCGGTTAAATATATTATAGATATATGTGTGTATAGGTGCATGTGTGTGCGCGTGGCCCGCAATATTCTGAAAACATTTTTTCATATCTCTCACGAGCTCTGTGATAATCCGCGTGAGCCGGACTACGGAAACAGCTTGCATAATCCAAAATGTAAATGCTATTACTGTCGTACCGTTGGAGAATCTCCATAGTTCGCACTCATATTAGACAATTTCATATATCTCTGGAATCTTTCCGGAAATCCAGACTATTTTTTTTTCACGTTTTAATTGTACACTGAATTTTCTCGATTTAAAGCGAAGAGATATATATATGCATACGCATATTTTTTTTTAATGACGAATAATTAATTAATAATGAGACAAATCGCGTCGCAAGATGAAAAAAAAAAACATAAAAATAAATTATCCGTTGAAAGAGACTTTTGATGAAATTCGCGCGACAAATCACAATTCTTCATACTTCATGTACAATTGAAAAAATATATCGACAAAAAAGAGCAGCTTATATTAAAAATCATGCATGTTACGCGTTATCGCGATTGAGACGCGCAGACGAGAACGCATATAATGGAACGAAAATCCGAGAGACCGACAATGAAATGCATGCATTAACGCTCAAAGTCCCCCTCTCCACTTCTCCTTTCTGCCGTCAGATGCAAACGCATTAGCGCGCAATTAATTCACCGGTGTCCATTGTATCGCGTTCTACCGCGTATTAAGTTCATCGCGCTTGTAAATTCCACACATGAGCGTGACATAAATTAAATTATTGCGTTGAGAATATACGCTGGATCGAGAATCCCTAGTAAGAATGTAAAACGTGGGGCATTGCGTATCGTATCGTTGTAAAATTGTAAAACCTCTCGACTTCCGCCCGACGAAAATATATAATAAATAAATATATAAAAATATAAATATATAAATATTATTTATTAAATATAAATATATACTAAATAAAATGTATAATAAAGCAGAGCTAATACCTTCTTTTCCGCCATCGCCATGGAATGAAACGACGCCTGTTTCTTATAGATTTAACGACCCGCAATAAGTTTCAACGCCCGGAGAATGAAACTCAATATAAAGCAAACGGCACGCGATAAGGGGAACCCTCAAACGAGACGATATTATTATTCGGTAAATGAAGATTTATTAAGGTTTTCCTTCTCACACTTTCGCTTTTCTTATATAAAATATTAGAGTAGAATGAGAGTTAAATCGATCGGAGAAGGAGAGAGGAAGAGAGAAAAATTTCATTTCCAAGAAAAGTGTCCTTCTGTTTTACGAAGTAAAGTAATAACGAAGACAATTTCCTGTACTTGTCTCCACACCCTCGACTATACTGATTGCCAGCGATATACATATACTGTTTACCCCACTTCGTCAAACTTCCTGTGGACGTGACCATAATCGGCGGAGACGATGTCGTTATGCAAGTCCGGTAGAGTGTAACGAGTCGATTAGATCTAAATATAGAGAGTTCGATTCCCTGCGATAAAATAATTCCACGAATTGCCTCGCAACTCAAACAGGACGATTGATCCAATTGTTGACATTCGATTCTGAATTGCGTTTGATCGAACAGAAATTAAAAGTGCCCATGAATTAAAATACCCAACGTGCCTTTTTCGTTCGTAATTGGACGGCAATAAATTTTGTAAAGAGCGAATTAAATTCACGTTTGTTCGTATTTGTGTAGATTTTTTCGCTTGACAACGACAGAGCAACAATGGTCAGTTTAATTAAAAAATTATACCGACCTACGTCAGCTCGAGTTCTTAGCCAACCGTAAAGTTTGGAACTTCCTGGAGGAATATTTAAAGCGTAGGAAAAAGTAAACTTATGCTAAATCTGCATACATGCAAATATCGTGTAGAAAATACAGTTATGCTAAACGAGCCATGTCGGCGTATCTTTAATAGCAGAAGAAGTTATCTCGGCGAATGCAATTTAGAGTTACGTTCTTCGAACGGCATGCATTCGTTGATAAATAATAAAATGTAGCTAAGATTTATGAAAAAAAATCAATTGCGAAATTATTTCATCACTCATTCATTCACTCGTGCGATGCAGGCCAACGAGAGGGATTCACAGATTAGAAGATAATCATGATAATTAGACAATTTCGAATTCGTAGCTGCGTTTCGAAACTGATACGCACCGATTGCGTATGCATTGCCTACATATTGCAAAGTGTAATTGCTTAATTGGATCACAAATTACAATTGGGATTTGTAATTACCATGATTAAACAGAATTTTCTAATCGATTGCGTCCGGTGCAAATTTTCACCGCAAATCGCTATAATAATGAAATCGCAAATGTCACGTGCGCTCGGCAATTTCGCGCCGGGAAACACGCAAAATCCAACGATCGCGAGAATAAACGCTCTCGATGAAAATTTTTCATTTTTGTTGCGCGAAAATACACGGAAAGTCAATTTTCCATAAAAAAGGTGTGAGCAAGTACCATAGGGTACTGCCCAAAATTTTTCCAATTCGAAGTTGAACTTTATTTTTAGTTTAAAATAAAGTTTATGACGCATAAATTACGTATAATATACGAGTTTCTAAATGGACCGAGTTACCATTTAATTAGTTACCATTTATTTCACTCCTGTAAAAATTTTTATTTCTACCCTTATAAATAATACTTATTTTATTATTTGGCCATCATTTCCTCTGAAACTAGTAATTCATAATCTATGTCATAAATTTTATTTTAAGTCAAAAATGAAGCCGAATCCAACGTCGAATTGAGAAAATTTTGGACAATAGTTGTCTCTTTTTCAAAGATAGAAAAAGAAGATGAAAAGAGAGAAAGTGAGAGAAGAAGGGGAAGAAAATGGGGATGAATAAGTTTCCCCCGCAAGTTTCGAGATTGCCGGACAACCCCTTGATTCTGTTCTCTTATGTGTACCACATGCCAACCGTAAATCAATTCTCGAAATTGTTTTCGCACATCCACACGCCTCCAAGTGCGCTCGCTAAATTCGATTCGTCGGAGTGCACGTACCGACGAAAACTACGACGAAAACCCCCGTAGAAACGGTCCATAATGAACGACCGATTCCATCCCGGCGCGTTCGAGCGGCGAAAATCTAGAGAAAGGTGTCGTCTAAACGAAGTGCCAGCCTCAATGCACTAGTGAACAACTAGTAAACTCAAGCCTTAATTGATATTAGAGATAGAATCTATTAATATATTACGAGAAAAGAGAGAGAATATAAAGTAATATTTCTTTTATTTTTTATTATTATTTCCTTTATTATTATTTCCTGTGTCATTATTATATATCACGTTGTGAATTATTTTTGATTACATTTTATATTTTTCAAGATTATATAGTCATTATTCTGCCACTATATTATTTTAATTATACAGTTAATTATTCTTTTTCAAATAAAAATGTTAATTATAATTAAATACAATGTACATGCTTTTATAATATTTTAATTGTACGTATATTCTCTCTCTTTCTCGAATAAACTCTAATTATAACTTCACAAAGGCCGAATATCAATGCGTAGTCCAACGATACTTGAATTTATCGATAAATATATTTATTATATATAATAAAATCGTAAGTTGTGCAACGCAGCTGTAATTATTGGCCAGTTAAATTCAATTGGACAAATCGACTGGCAGAACTCAAATCAAATTATTTTTATTATTTATAAATTCGCGAATTTTACTTTCTCCTGGAAATAATTAATTTTCAACTTTGTCTCGCACGGGCATCATATCTCGTGCTTCATACAAGTAATACATATATACGTTTGGCAAATGGCGTCCGACAAGTTCAGTACGCCACTAATACCTGGCCAGTTCCATTTAGTAATTGCTACCTAACACGCTCGTCCAACTTATTACTGTCTAGGCGCTGTCTACACTGTGGCGTTTCGCTGCACCGCACCGACCGACTCCATGTATATTCATCGAGTATTGATTGCGAGTATATGGACAGGACATAGTAATGGAAATTCCGCCGATTCGCGTTAAAGCATTGCCCGATGCGTCGTCAAAGTGCGCGCATCGAATAACAATTACACGCGAATAATATTAACGAAACGTCATATCGACGTAAATAATCGTTGGGGGTGCAAGGCGAAATTGGAATTGCACACGTACACGCACAGCTCATTTTTACCTTCGCATCGCGAAACTTTCCAAGACTTAACGAATTTCTAATTTCCGAATTCTAGAGTCTTTTAATTAAAAAGTCTCAATTTTATTTTAATGAACTAATTTATATTCGCCTCCTGTGAACATCGCGGTCTCTCGAGTCTCCTTCCCGAGGATCGATATAGGAGGTGCAGAGCGGGAATACCTTGAAATTGCTCGAGTTACCTGATCTAATGACACGTGTCTTCTTGACGTTCTTCTGACTTCAGATACTGGAGCACGACAGGGAACGGTCAGCAGATCGTGACGGACGTTCCGCGCGACAACAAGGCGGCGATCATCAACAGCATCGCCTCGTCGTACGCCTCGTGGCAGCGACCGAGGTACAACGCGACCCCGATGCCGCGGACTTCGAAGATCACCGTCGACGGTGATAAAACGAGACAGTACAGCGAGACAGGAAGATCCGATTGGCCGTATTATCAGACTTACAGACGAACGGCGGAGGCGCAGAAGGCGCAGATCTACGAGGATATCCAGAGGAAGATTGCGAACGCGTCGAATGTATCGAGTATCGGTTACTCATTCGCGAGCAACGCGACCAATTTGGCGGATCAGCGCCAGCACAGACTCAGGATGAAGCATCACGGGCTGACGTCCAAGGGCAAGCGAGTTAGAACACGTGGGTATAAGAATTTCTGAATACAAATCGTGTCACTTGCGATGTTAAGTTTTATCGTGTGCATCTAGTAGAAAGTTATATTTCTGAGAATAATACTATTTATTGCATGATATATTTTTCATGGCCTTTTTGTACCTTATATGGTGTCTTATGTGCAGTGTTTGCTCGTATCTAGATAAAATTATCTAGATAATTATCTAGATAAAGAAATGGATCATCTTTATCTTTAACTAAATGAAGAAATATAAAGTATCTTTATCTTTATCTTAGGTAAAAAATATATGTCATCTTATCTAAAAATTGTCTAAGATGACAATCTTATTATGCAAAAGAGTTTTCCAGGTAAGCTTCTAAAAATCTATCTAAAATATCTAAAGTATAGTTTTTTATTTGGAAAATAATATTACAAATATACTTTATCTTATACTTATTTTATTTAAATTTGTGCAATGCATTAATGTATATTTTATAAAAATGATATATGTATTGTTACACATTGATTATTATATTATAAATATGTTATAAATATATTATAATTGTATATAATATACAATTAATAAATAAATATTTATCATATCATTTATATACTTTTTTAAATATTATTATTTAAAAGTTATTATTTAAATATTCTTTAGAAAAAGAGAAAGAATGTGTGTTTATGATTTTAATATCCCATTTATAATCTGTGTCACATTTTTTACAAATATTTATAGTCTTACAAAATAAACAAAAATATCTGGATAATTATCTAGATTATCGCAATAATCATTTTATCTTTCATCTAGATTAAGTAAAAGCAAAATCATCTTTATCTCATCTAAGATAAATTTACGAATTTTTATCTTTATCTTTATCTAGATAATTTTGAAATTATCTACAGCAAACACTGCTTATGTGATATTATAAGGATACTATATCGAGGCAACGCGATCGATAGCCACCCCTATTGATCATCGCTAATCCGACAAAGAATGATTACGGACCATAATTCAGAATGTTTTTCGATCCTTCGCTGGTATTTTTGCTTTTGCTACCTAATCGAGTCTCTAATTAACTCTTTAATAGACATGACGAAAACGGGAGGACCGAACAAAACCCTCGATGCAGTTTTTCACTGACGGTAGCTGTTAATGCAAAAGAACCGAGCGCTCTCAATAGCCATATTTCCCGCGTAAATGATCAAAGCGCACTATCACGCTTCTCCTCTCTCTTTCTCTTTCGTCTTTCACATCCGCGTTATAGTCTCCACCCTTTCTGTCTCGCGTTTGTCCGCTGTTCTGGTTTCTGTGCCAAGTGAATGCAGCCTTTTCCTCGCGTGCGAGCATCTAGTGTGCAAGATTTTTGTATTCTGTTTTACATAGCAGTATATGTTATTTGATTTGATAACAGTATAGCTAATAAATTGCAAGATAATGACAAAAATTATAAATATTTAATTTTAAAAGATAAAGAAGAAAAGAATGAGAAAATTGATTATTATTATTTGCATAAATCTAATATTTCTTGCAATTTAATCTCAGGATTATCGCTTCAGTTGATTTTTCAAAGACAATCTTAGTCGAGACTTGAGAAACATTACTGCATGATTCTTCGAATTTAAGCTAATTAAAATTAAAAAAATTTATAAATATTACTTAAATTAAAAATTGATTTTTTTCAAACCTAGTCTTCAAGAGAGAGACATCAGGGTAAAATTTAAGAGACTTCTCTTTAAAGCTAGAACTTTCTCCATTTTCGTTGCGGTCACCTATCACAGTCATCTAGTTGAACAATTTCCCTGCACGTCGCGAGATTAGACGTGGATCCGCAGACCCGCTCGAGCGGAATAATTGCACTCGTGATTCCAGGCGCACCGAGAGATTGCAAGGTCGGCGAATGGGGTCCGTGGAGCGCGTGCAGTCGCAGCTGCGGGGTAGGCGAGACCCAGAGGACGCGGAAGGTCACGATAAAGCCGCGCCGAGGTGGCACCCCGTGTCCCCCGCTGAAGGAGACCAAGTGGTGCGGCAGCGTCAACCCGTGCTCGGAGAGCAAACCGATCATCGACTACCATTGGTAGTCATCGTCGGGGGTCTCCTTTCACGAACACGTGTACCAAAGTGACTCGCTCACGGACGAGAGGTCGCGCTGGCAAGCGGACGAGGCGGGTGAGGAGCGATTTATGCGAGAAATGCGCACGCAAACGAGACGGACGTGACGTATGAGAAATTAAATTAAAACGGAGAACATGACATAAGGTTGAACGAGTTGGAGAGTATCTTTTATATCGACTTGGCGCTGGAAATGTACCACTATGGGCTATGCTTTAGAGGGCGATTTGTGTGTGATTTGACAATATATATTACAGAAAAATTTTCGTAAACGGTAACTGATATCTTAAGGGAAAAAAAGGGCTATTTGAGAGATACCGGATGATAATACTACGTATGTTGACGCAAACGATCATGCACGATGTATTTCTGCGGCTCAAAGCGATCACGATCACGATATTCGCGATTATTGCATAATCGGAGAAGCATGATTACTCGGCGATTTTATTTTACTCATTTATCAAGATAATGAGATACCGAGATATTTAGTATTACTTTGGACGGCATCCTACCTCATTGATTCAGATATGTAACTCCTTTGTTATATTTTTACCACACTATCACATTTGCGTTAAAGATTACCCAAAAATAGGTTCGCTATTCCTTCTTTTTATTTTTATTTTTATTTTTAATTCATGTTTTTTATTGTATAATAAATAAATAAATGTGTCATAACATCGACGCTCGACTCGTATTGCTATTGAAACTAATTTGTTAATTTTATTTTTCGAGTCTTATACTTTTATTATTTATTACCCATTTATCGTTTGATGTTACCCTGCGATACATATGTATCCTTGTTCGCAAACCCCTGAACATTGAAAACATAAAGATTGCCAAAGAGAAATCCGAATAGCTAACTCGTATCGCGTTTCCACGTGTATCACTAAAATGCGTTTGAAGCTCGTTTTTCACTCGTCGGAGCGTGTTTCGTTTTTTTCAAAGTAATTGAACAATCGAGCAGTGTGTTTGTCGAATTTGTTATGGTGAAGTTACAATGAAAAACGAAAAGAGAAAAAAAATCATGTATCTACCTGCAACATCTCACTAATACAAGGCGAATTACCTATGTGTCTCTAGTCATATCGATACGTTTGAGATTATAAAGATACCAAAGATGTATGAATACACACGTATAGATTTCCTCGATCTATATATTAGTTTAACGAGAGAATCTCGCCTTGAAAATTAAATTAATTCGCGATTTCAACTCGCGTCGAAAACGAGCTTAACGTGGAACGTGGCGATAACACGCCTCGATCTTTGCACGCGATCGAGGGTAGAAATGAACCTCGACATAATTGGAAAATTGACCCAACTTTCCGAAAGAAAAACATTACGTGCAATTAAACCGATAGTTTAATCGCCGGTACAAATAATATACCGCGAATGATCGACGTGTACTACACGCTCAGGTGCGAGAATTTCTCCGGTGAAATTTAACCGTCGCGTGCCATACCATAGTCTCGCTGAAATTAAACCGATGTTTCTGGGAACCTCGTACATAGCTTAAAGCGAAGTTTTTATCGGCCCGCTATTTTCTATCGCGAAACGAAAACGGTTGTTTGCGAGAGATTTGCGATGAAATCCTCTTTAAACAAGGTACAAATAAAGTTAATAATTAACTTAAGATCTAAATGAGATCTTTTTCTTGATTAAAAAAAAAGAATCTTTTTATATCTTCTCGTAATTGTACATTCTCTTTTTTTTATTTATCTCTACGCTTGGAATTTTATATTTAGTTTAATCTTTATAGAGTATAACTTTTTTGTTCGCAAAAGAATTCCATTTTCGAGAGAATTCGCAAGATACGCTTGCAATTTTTTTTCGAAATGTCGTGCAATGATCGAAAAAGTTAAAATATTTCGCGAGAAAAAAAAAAGCGTAAGAGCGATTTTCAGCGCACTCGTATAGACAAGGTAGCTCGTACAGATTTTCAAAATCCCAGACAAAATCGCGTGAGTGTTTTTCGCAAAGCGTCTCCTCGCTCGATGGAGAACACCGTGGAATAAAGCAGGAACCGATAGAGCGGGTGTTTCGCAAAAACGATTTTTTTTCTCCATCGTCATCGAGAGTGGTTCCCTCTCTCTCTCTCTCTCTCTCTGTCTGTCTCTGTCTCTCTCTTCCCTCCTTCCTCTCTCTCTCCGCTCCCTCTCTCTCTCTCTCTCTCTCTCTCTCTCTCTCATCCTTTCTCTCTCTTTCAGTCTATTTGTTTCTCTCTCGTGACGTGATAGGGAAATTTTTACAAAGATATCATCAGGTACGTTTTAGGTGAGTGTATTATATCTTAGGCATAAATTTAACGATAATAATTAATAACTAACGTCTAATTGTAACACTCGTTAATTATTAGATCCATATTAATCGCGTCCGCGACGCGGAATTCGGCGTTGGTTGCGAAGAATGCGCGAAGCTTCATTTGTAAGAAACGAACTAAGAATTCGAGCCATCTCATAGAGAGGGATGGATCTAAAAGTAACTCAATGTTGAATTCCGCACGCGACGTATATATTGTCGACGCACGGCTTGTCCTTCATGTTTATTAGTGTCCATAGCCACTATTCTCATCGGATATTCAGCGCTAAATGCTCGTGAAGAGATCGATATATGATTGATTAAATTAAATTTTAAAAATAATATAATTGCTATTTAATTTGCAAAAATTGCGTAGTTGCGTTTAGCGCTAAACACGTGGCGAGACTAGAGGTTTACGTAGCTAAAGTATTGTGTAATTATTACAATTTCTCTTTAACCGAATTATACAATCTTTTTTTATCTGAATTTTTTTTAATCATATATTTATTTCGAAAATGAAAAGCGCTATTGTGTCCGTTACCATGTGTCACCATAATAAAAGAAAATAACTAACTGTAAATTTTCAAAATCAATTTCGGCGTGACACAACAATAATGATTTCCCTGTTGTGTTGGTTCTAGCGAAATTTAAAATAAGCACGCTATGAAAAATAATGGTACGAGCGAAGAATATAGCGTACTGTGCAAACTCCCATGCCACTCTTGCGTAATGTCTGTACCTATCTCCGTTTGTTCATAGCGCTGAAATGAAAGGCTAATCGTCGCAATAATAATGGATAAAGATGGTGAGTCGATTACGTGTAAAAATTTTCAAATTGCCGCTTAGCATCTCATAACGCTTTGATAATTATCTTGAAAGTGCGAAAAATCTGCGCGTTACGCAACACCTTTCGACAATACTCGTGTAGAGTAAGATATATTTTTTTTACATAATCATCTTTGCTCGCTCTCCCCCTGCCCTCCCCCTCTCTCTCTCTTTCTCTTGTGCTCAGATTTCTTTTTCAATTCTAAAGTTGTTGAAACCGTTTGTGCAAATCTCTCAACGGAAGAGACAGGCAAAAAGCTGTCGCAATCAGAATAATAGTTACATAATAAAACTGAGTACAAACGAAACATGACGACTCTCGAAATTTTCCCTGAGAAAGGATCGACTTTGTCAAAGAATTTCTCTTTAAAATCATTTATATAAAACGCAATTTATATAAAAGATGTATAACTCTCGGTTTATCTTTTGAGCCAAAGATATAGAAAACGCACGAGACGAAGATACAACCTTAATTACGGCGGTACTTATGATACTTTCTTTCTTTCTCTGTCTCTCTTTTTCTCTTTCTCTCTTATTTCGTTAAAACCCGTTTGTCCGCGATAATTAGCGGCTGATCTTTGCCGGAGAGAATCCCTTGGAAGCCGTCGCTGGCGGCGGGAGCGCGCGGTCGAAGTGAAATATCGGATCGAGTTAATCCCCGAGACGGAAATCCAACCGGCGTATTGTAAAATCTTGGAACAATACCGTATAACGATAAAAGAGAGAGACAGAGAGAGAGTGCCGTTCTCTTCATTTTTTCTGATATATACATATATATATATATATAAATATATATAGGAAAGAGGGTCGAGCCGTTGCCGTCTCGCAGTTTTAGATGCATTAAGGGTAAACGTTTTGTAAACTAAACGGGAACGCTTTCGTGAGAAACGAGGGCTTCTGTGACACGGAAAGAGGAAAGGATCGAGTGTACTCTTGAAAAAAACGACGCAAGTCACTGTAAAATCATTATCGTTGAACAGAGGTATTTGAGTTCGGTGCAATTGAATCACAGAGTTCATTTATAACAAGATCCATGATAATTTGAAATGCGATTCTTCTCTTTGTACTCATCAATTGAGCTCGAGATCGCAAATTCCCTTTTGGATACAATCTGAGTATCACAAATCTTTTGTATACTTTTTTCATCTAATTATGATTGCTCCAATTTATTCTGACTTTGCAAATTAATTGTTTAATTTGTGCGCCAAATATACGATTTGTTTTTTATTATTGAAACAATGATAAATCGGACAACTTGCTTATATTTTGCGCATCTTGCATTTATTTTATTGAACATTTATTCAAATATGAAAACGCATATATTCTTCCTTTCCTCTTTCGCGCGTTTCCGGTCTACGTGACAATGACAAATCAATGACAGATTAATGGAGGAGCTAAGCGGAGTGCCATGATGATTATTCTGTACAAGTCACTGTGCATTCTAGCCCTGTAAGGATAGCAGATAGGACTAGCGATTAAGCCGAAGCATATGTAGCGATGTATAACACATAAGTTTATATTACATAATAAAATGTGTCGAGAAAATAAGCGGGCTCCCTTCTCGATCTTCGAATACATAATATTTTTCACTTGCGACGTATGAATGGTATTCGTATATAATAAAGTAGCAATTATTTCAGGAATCGTGTAATCCTCTCTCTCTTTATCTTTGTCACCCTTTTTTGTTCTTCGCAAATATCACACAAACTTTTTTTTACGATCAAACTTGTATAAAATAATTTCATTGGCTGTATTTAATAACGTGAGATATAAGTTATATTTTAAATAACAAAAAATAAATTTATTTTTTTTGTAAAGTAACATTTATTATCGTGCACATTTTGACAACTGTCTGCCAAAGATTCTGTAATCTCAAGTAGCTCAGGTTAAAGAAAACCTTTTCAAATTAAATATTAAGTGCACCTTCATCCTTTCGCATCTTATTAAATATTTTTTTACGACAATCTGTTGCGTGTAAGACACCATGATATAAACCATTGTTGTATATCAAAACCGATAGAAGAGCCCTGACGATGAAAGCCACTACTGTAAGTATGCAATTACATCGACGTAAGTATATAACCACGCCGGAAGTGAGCAATTTCGTGTCAAATTATAAAACCGAACGAGTTCTATCTCTCGTCTGCCATTTTCCACCCTCTAGATCCATCTCACCACCACCGTATCGCAGCCATGATAAAACCGTCGGTGATGGTACGCAAATTCACGCTTCAAGGAAATCGATCGTTACGGAGATAGCGTTCTCCCCCGCATAACAGCCTTTTAACAGTGTTACTCTGAAATTTTACTCATCCCGCGTAAAACACTTTATATATAATATGCACGACTGGGAGCATAGAAAATTCAGGATAGAAAATACTACTGCAATTCGTTTAATTTTTTACACTATATTCACGAAAATTTTAATAAGCGAGCGTCTCGATTTTTTTCAAACATGATTACAGAACGTCATCGTGATATTTCCGTTTGCAATAAATATTCGCTACAGAAGCATCAAAGACAATCATCGGATTTCTTTTATATGTTCCGAATATAAAATCTTCAAATCTTATGAAAATAGAAAACATGTGTAATTGACAGATATATTGCAAACGGGTAAAATGCAATTTCGATAAGAGAAAAAGCCTCTCAATAACTTTTATCAAAAAGATACAATGAAATTCAATAGACAGAAAGATAACGCAGAAACTAGAGTCTTGCCGCTCAAGAGGATCAATATTGTCATGTCGGTTTACTTGCATTTATATTTATTCTATATCTCGACATCCATATTGTGTTAAAAAAAAAAAAATTGTGAACAACCAGCATCATTTCAACAAAATATCCGTCTAAAAAAATATCACATTTTATCTATAGAAAATCTGTTATTTCGAGAAATTAGATGAATTATAATTTTTGTATGTATAATCTCTGAAATTTATTTAATCATTTTATTAATTAAAGAGAGTGTTTAGTTATAATCATCATTAAAAATATTTCTGTCATTAAATATGTATCATTAATGATGTATTATATTAGTCAATTATATTCAATTATTATTATTATTTCCTTGCGAAGTATTCGAAATATGTATACCGTATTTACACTCTGGAAAGGTTTCTAAAAATGTTCCAAGAGAATCTGCCGTAATTAAATATCGCTCACTGAATATCGAGTTGAATATTGCATTTATAGCATCCGTCAATAGAGAATTACAATCGATAACGAAACAGACAGTCTTTCTAACATAGTTGGAATAACAAATGCGAAAAGCCGAAAGCGGTAGTATTGTTAGCTTTTGTCGAAGCAATCGTTGAACCCACATTGAAATCCATTTTTCACAAGTAGCTATTCTTGCTTACCGCTGGTCGAGACCAGGCGGCATCATTCGAAAGCGCAGGAGCACAGCAGTTCTATTCATCTTTCACTGCTCTCGGTGATTCTCTGCTCGACGGACTTGTGTTTCTTTGCTCCTATTGCACATCCTTTTCCGACACTCGACAGACGAAACCAACGAGCGATGGTAAACCACTGAAAAGAGTCAAGCTATATAAGTCGTATCCAATCTTGAGCACTCCTCTCTCTTTATACCTTCGAATCTTCAGTTTTCCACCACTTTGTGATATGTATTTTATTATATCGCGTTTATTATATTCGCAAAAGATAAGTTGACAAAAAGAACTTTCTCTGTCTGACTAGAGCCATTCTTCCCCTCGTCTCAAGTGAATGTTTGGAATATTATTTTTTTGAAAAACAAGCTCAGAGATAATAAAGATACTCTGAACAATTGCATTTGTCATTACTTATTTCTCTGATTTATTGTTTGCAAATACACAAATAAGATATTTTGCGTATGTTATAAAATTTAGTATAGGCAATTCTCGAGCAAGAAAATTGCTATCAATCAATACTAGCTTTGAAAAATATGTAATACAAAAAATCAAATAATAATTAAATAAGATTAAAAATAATAGAAAAATATTTTTGAAGCATTTTCATTTGAATAAAAAGGCAGAAAGTAAAAATAAATATTAATGTTGCGTATAAAAGCGATAAGATAACGCGACAAGAATTGCATTCATTAATATGCAATCAAATTTGCGAATAAAAATATCCCATCGAAATAATAATACGCAGCTCTCTATAAGTTTCTTATCGACTTGCCAGTCTTTACGGAACTGCAGACGGCACTAATAATCGTCCCAACGGGACGATTTTATCCGTTCGTTGTTATCACGCAACATTACCCCAAGATAAAGCGTTCGACGCAGCGATGGCAATGGCGCTGCTGCAAAATTGCAGGGAAAAGATCGAAGTATAATAGAGTTCACAAAGTCATATAATAATATTATATAATTTCCATTGAATATTAAACTGTATTAAATTTTTTATATGAATTTTTTATATAATATTCATTATAATAATTAAATATTTACATTTAATTTACAATTCATATCTCTTTAAAAGCCTCCAACTTAAATTTCTATTTCTAATTAAGCCTGAAATTAATTATCTTACAAAATATTATTAAAAAACATTAAAATTTTATATATTGTTGAAATATATATTATTATTAAAAAAATAATCCGTGATACTTTACGATAGAAGAAAAATAAGTTCAAATTATTAAATAATCATGGAGCTTTGAATGATTCAGCACTTCACATCCATTATTTCGTACTCTTTAAAAATCTGTCAATTATATCGATAATTCTTCTCCCTGAGTTTAGCTCTCAGTCAAACTAGCTTTGCTTGTTATCACGCAACATTACTTCGAAATAAAGGACAACGCGCCGGTTAACCCTCGGGATGGTGTAAGAGATAGAGAGATGGGATACAATATCTGAAGGCGGGTAATCTCGCAACCCTTCGCGAATAAGAGATACGTAGATAGAACCAACTCTTCCTTTCGCACTCTTCCCTTCACGACATGAGCCAACGATATATAATACTGCTGCACAAACAAGAGTCAATAGACAGCGCACTACGTATGTCGCTATTGCGGCGTTGATACATAATGATGCCCCAAAGCCGTATACAAGTCGATAAGACCTATTCATCGGGGAGGATCGAAACTTGTTCTATTCCTCTTATCGGGGGATCAAATGTGTGTTTGCTCACAGATGTTAGTACGTAATACTGGTTTATCTGCGAACTCTATCTTAATTTTTATATCTTAATTTTTTATTCTTATATCTTATATCTTATATCTTTATATCTTAATTTTTATATCTTAATTTTTTATATCTTAATTTTTTATTTTCAATCTTTATAATAAAAAAATTTGATGAATTCAAAAAATTGATTGATAGGGAATGCCGCGTATATATATCGCTGTGACATGTTTATTTTTAATTCTCAAATCAGAGCAAAGATAATTATTTTCATCAAAGATATGTTAAAATTCTCTCGATAAGATATTAAAAAAAAATAATATATAAATGATAAATTTAGCTTTTGATATAAAAGAGGAGAAAAAAGAAATAAATCCAAGGTTAGAATACACAGAAATATTTACATATACACTGCTAATTTGCACTTTATGCATAAATCAACTTTGCAGAAAAAACATGCAACGTTATAGGCTGTGTGAATTGGTAAAATCGATCTAACGGAGTTCGAGGTTCGCTTTCGATTCGCTTTCGTTAGAATATCGAGCATTTATTCCATTTATTCCGTGTTTACTTGTGAAAATTAAAATGCAACTGGCATGTGATTCTGATTGGACATGTGGTTCTTAATAAATACGAATCAAGATCTACTGTCATTTTATACACACACGTATTAATATTACTATTATTAATATTTAATATTACAAGAATTTTCCCAATGTTTCGCGCAGATTCGTTATTAAAAAAACATTTCTTATGGCTATTCGATATGGCAGGTTGGTTAATTAATATCAATACAGAAAGAAATACAAAGAGAAAAAAATATTTACTGTGATTTTTAGTGAATCTTCATATTTTTAAGAATAAAATTTAAATATAAATTTATATAAAATATAAATAAAAATATAAAAATATAAATAAAATTTATATAAAAAAATTTATATAAAAATTTATATAAAAAAATTTATATAAATTTATATTTATTTATATAAAATATAAATATAAATTTATATTTTATATATTTATATAAAATATACATTTATCCTATAAAAATTGAAACTTATTTATATAATTGTTTATTCAGTTCAATATATGTGTAAATTATAATAATATAAGATACGATGTAACATGCAACAATCACAATCGTAAATATACTCCGACTTGAATGAACTTATTTTTACGCATAACGGAATATAATGAAGTGCCAATGAAGTAAAACTGGAACTCAACGAGTTTGCAATAACGAACGAAGCCTGCGAGTTGTCGAACGTACGGAAAAGCGGTCGCAGTCAATCATAATAGAGATATTACCAAAGATGACACGTGCCGCCCGGTTAGATACGACGATAGTCGAAGGTTCACAAAATTAATAACTCATAAATTTCTGGGAATATTGTCGGGAAAATTACCTCATATATTACCGCGTCGGCCGGCTAACTTGGCATCTTCTATCCCGAGACTCTCTATTGCTCCAAAAATGCAAGAACTATCATCATTTACCACGCAATCGTTGTCTTTTTTTATTAATTTAACGTAATGAAAGTTGCGATTTTTTTACATGTACAGAATAAAAAATTTATAGCGAGAATCGCGTTACATTATCTATTGATCATTATGATTTATTTTTTTCAAGATGTTGTTACTGTTATTTAAAATTAAATGAAAAAGAGTATTTTATTTTGAATAATAATTATAATTAATCTTTTAATATATCTTTTAATAATTATAATTAATCTTTTAATCTTTTAATACTCTTTTAATCGTTATCTTGAAATGTATTTTTTTACATCTAAAGAGATCCATAAAGTTCAAAATTTACGCATTTAAATCTCATAAAAAATAAAGATTCAGATTACAGATAATATTTTTACATCATATAGAGATTTAGGGAAGAGAATAAATGCTCTTGGTCGTTCTCTGTCGTCCATACATGTAGTAATGGAGGTAAATACCGGTAAACACACAAATTATTCCGTTTGCTTGTCGACCTTAACGCACGCTTACTTTGTTATGCCGGTGAATTTGACAATTGCCCCCAAGAATATATTCCGTCTCTGCTCACAAGACTGAGAGAAAAGGAAGGAAATATTTATTCGGCAAGTAGCTTGCAGCTTACTATGCGTTTGATCCGTGGATCGGTCATATTGTTCTAAACAATCCTCTCAAAGGTCTTACTGCATCCAATCAAATGTTGCATACAGTTAGAACTTCTCTTCCCTTTTCCCTCTCCTATCGCAACCTCCCTTCCTGTCTTACCTCAATGACGGAATCCGTAATAGAGACGCCGGATCTCCTCCGGCGTCGTAATCGTTCTCTCGGTAATTGCGATAGCGATGAGTTATTGTTACAAGAAATGTGAACCGCGCAGATAAAACGGATCGATCCCCGTCGCCTTTGGCGTACATTCGTGACCAAACTGAAACGAGGAAAGTTCATGGAAGCCTGACGAGTGCATTTTTATAAAATTAAAAATCAGTAATATATTATTCGAAGAATTATGTAATATCCAATTTGAGAGAGAAACCGGCCTAAAATGATATTAATTAAAAAATGTTTAGATTCTAGAGTGTGCTAGTTCGGGAATACTTCTTGGCAAACTATTATTAACAATACCCGATCTTATAACTTTGCGAATCGTCGAGTGTTTAATTTTTCGCAAAATACACACACATATATATATATATATATATAGCGCATAAAGCTTCCTATCAGCAACTGATATTACGTAAACTCGCGCTTCAACTTGTGCATCACGAAACTCTTCGTTAAATTGACGCCAGAAGCACAATCACTTAGATGACCGCTTCAAATCCCGGTCACGAACAGCTAAATCGTGAGATCGTAAGTTCGAAATAGTAAAGTGCAGCTCTTCTTGCTCGTCGATGTACATTTTCTGAGATACGTATATTTCCGAAAGAGAAAGATAAGTTACGTCAAGAAAAGAGAGATGAAAAGCAACGGTTAGACGAAAAAAATCAACGCGCAATACTTGTTAACTACTGGCATTAAAACTGAGAGATTAAAATTGTCGGATAATTAAGACTGGTCGGATTGTTGGACAACAAAATAATTTTCCAATAATAAGATTTTTTATTATCGCATTATCGCTTTTTAACAAAATCAATATCATAATTATTTCTTTTTTATCAAATCGTTTATTCTCACACATTTATTCTCTTCCTTTTTTATAAAAAAGTGCGTTAGTTGTTATTTTTTAAATTACAAACTTTATCTTCAAAAAAGATTTGCCCATTTAACTTAGCAATGATTTCAATAAATTAACAACATTGCAAAAAGATTATAATAATCATTCAATTCGTTTATTCAGCGATTATTCCTATTTCTTTCAAATGCATGAAATGTCAAATAATTAATTCCATAAGAAACGCGAGGAAAAGATATCTCTCTCGACAAGAGGATTCATTAAAACTAATTTTTCTCTAAATGTATCCTGATTTTTTTACATAAAGGGAGAGCACAATTTTTTTATTTCTGGCTGTATCGTTCTACATTACACATCCATATATTCTCTTTAGTAGCTTAAGCGGATTATGTGGAAGATACATTTGGAGCTGAACATTACGCCATGAATAAAACAAAATTTTATCTGCATGACGAAAATATCATTTTTTTTATCAACAAGACATATTATCGACTTTCGGAGATGAAGAGACAGTTTTCGTCGGACTGTACGGAGTATCCGGGACGGTTACTTTGTTTACGACTGCAAAATCTATTAGATGCTCGCGAGGGACTACCCTAGAAAAGATACTCGACGAACTATCGGTTTCCTCCCTGTGATCGAAGAAGAAGAAGAAGAAGAAGACTCTGCAACCGAGTTCAAAGATGCTGCGCTCAAGGCCGCTTAAACTTTACAAGCGAGATGTTCCTTATGTACGATACCATGGCACGGGGCTTTTCAAGAATCTTTTCCCCTCTCCCCTTTTTCCTCGATTCTCCTACCTTCATACTTGCTTTACTCGAAAACTTTCACGACGCTTCTCGGGTAAAGCCGGGGCGAAAAGCAGACGCGATGAAATCGAGCCCGGTGAAAGCGTCCCGTAAATTGGGTAAGATTCTGTTTACCTTTCCACAGCGCGCGCAAAGACAATGATGATCAAAGCTGAAAGTCCATATAATGTAGCTTCTGTCACACAACACACCTTTCTGTCACCTTCTTGACACAATCAAATTTGACCTATATTTTAACTAAATTAATTCGCAAACTTCGTTATCATAGTCTAGATATAACGTCTCAAGAGTATCATGTATTCATTTGCAGATATTGTCAAATATGCTATATCATATATATATATATATATATATATATATATATATATATATATTATATATTATATATATTATATATTATATATATTATATATTATATATATATTTTAACATAATATTTTTTTCATTTATTTTGTAAAAGAAGAAATAGCGAAGAAATATTGTAATATGAAAATGTATTAAAATTAAATCTAACTTTATCACTAGTCGCAAGATTAATTCCAATACAATTCACACAAATGTCGATTATGTTACATACATATATATGTATATGACCAATATATTAATATACATCAAGTATCGTGCGTACATCGGGATTGCAAATGAGAAAAAAACCTATCAGAGATGAGATTGGAATTGATGGAGAGAATAGCAAATATGAGAGAAAGAACAGAAATTTTTTAAATCCCTAATGGAATCCGCGTCCGTGCTTTCGCGTACGTTAATCAATGTAAAATGAAATAAATAGGATAAAAAAAAGATACACTTGCCTCTATGTGTTACCGAAGGAAGGGAGGATAAACTCGGTCGGCACGCTTTTCGCGTGAATTTCATTGATTGCTTTTATCGGGTACGCCTTCAAATTCCAGAAGTCGTTAATAAAACCCGAATACTATTTTATTTTTATAACGCTTCTGCAATTCGAGAGACGTTTCGACGCAGCTATATACAAAACAGAAAAGTTTAGCGTCATTGTGTGCGTTTCTACGAACTTTTTTCACATAGCACGTTCTCTTTGTAATAAAATAAATTAATACCAAAGCATCGTGTTATCGCAGGAATTCATTTATTATTACACGATTTCAAAATTTTATTGTAATATTACTGTTACAAGGATTTAAAAATTATAATGCTATCTCTGTAAAATAAAATCAGATTATAACAAAATGTTACTATAAATGTATCATGAATATAAATTCGTCGAGATATATAAATTCGTTCAAAATTTGATTTCTTTTATATTAAATAAATAATATAACTATTGTATAGATAAATAATATTAGATACAAAGCAACATGCAATATGCTCTTTCTGGTATTTGCTGGAACACTCTCGTAAATTAGAACGCATTGCTTTTCAGGACAGCAGATAGTGACAAGAGCAAAGCGTTCCCTCTGAACTCTGTTAAAAAATCAAATGCTCTGTGCACCGGTTACGTGTGCCGCAAGTACAATGACATGAATAGTAGATATGTGTGTATATATAAATAAATAAATAAATAAATAAATAAATAAATAAATAAATAAATAAATAAATATAAATATACATATATATATATATCGTTGTCTAGATGCAACATACATAGACAACGATATCCTCGCTTGTGCGCTTCATCAATCAATAGACAGATGCCAACTGTTACCCACGACTGGCTACCTGTCGATAGTTTTACAACACGTTCCGTTCGTGTAATGGCATGTGATGAATCGCAGCAAGCGATGTGTCATAATTTTCTCACGAGAAAAACAGTGACTCGCGATCATAATTTCGTGATTTTGCAATTGAAAAATTTTGCAGCGACATTATCCTAAATTTTCTATCTTCTTTCTTGTCGTCGATGAGAATTCTCTATTTATTTAACTGTTTAAAGTAATCTAATAATTTGAGATTAATAATTTGAGATACATATTCATGTAATTTTAAAATATTATATCTATATATATACTTTAATATGTGTGCGAATAAAAATTATTAATGGAGCATGTCCCAAGAATATTAAAAAAATGGCCACTCTTTGCAATGAAAATACTTCGCACGGGAATCTTTTTGTCAATAACATTTATTTCCGTCACAGTACGCGCGTTTTATTCTCATCGTCTAATCTCGCGCGAGTAACACCGAAAAAGTAATAGTATACGCGCGCGCGTTTGCGAGCGAGCTGCAGGCTAAAATGTTCCATAAAGATGCAAATAGCCGAGTGGCGTCTCTGAAATGAGAAATATCGAGTATCGTTCACGAAAAAAGGGGAGAAGATCGGTAGTCGCGCAACCCGATTCTGCTTCCGCCTATGGAATCCTCCCCTTTCGCCACGTATCGGGAAGTTTGCGCGAGATATTTCAAAATCCGTTCCAAGGGTATAAGCGCGATCGTGCGATCATTTTTTTTTTTTTACAATACGACTCACTCGCAAAGGAAAACTATTTTCAAGTTAATTTTCGAACGATTGTTCAAAATAGCATGTTGTCAATTTCCGTTGGATTCTATATTAATTAAATCCACTTGTTCAATTAATGCACTGTCGATTTTGAAAAATCGACAGTGCATTAATATTAACACAAAGCCCTCGTTCTAATTAAACTGTTTGTATTGCGCTTTTGCTACCTTTGTAAACAACTTCGATGTGTGACATACCGTTAATGTTTAACGTGGATAATATTGTTTTGATCGTAATATTAACAATTATCAATATTTTACAAATTTTATAAATTTTATTAATATTTATAATTATCATTTTATTATATATAAAATATCACATTATTATATTATATGATAGTAAAAAAAAAAGTAAAGAAAGATGAAAATTTCGAATTAAAGTAACAGATAATGCATATGTTGTTAATATAATATTATGCGCTATTTTATATGGAATCATTAATTTAAAATTATCTACAATAATAATATATGAATCTTTGTTATAAAAATAATTGAGGTTCTCAACTTTTTGCTAAAATCATGGTAGATAATAATGTTGCGAAATCAAACAACAATTTAAAATCAGTGATTGCTCATTAGTGATTTCATGAAGAAAAATCTCAATTATATTTATATTTCCATGTTCTCTTCAATTATTACACTCAATTTTTTCATTATTCTTATTACAATCAAAAACGCTGTGTTGGCTTTAAAATGCGCAGCAGCAATTACTGAGACTTTTTAATAAAAATGATGCAATGTCCTATTTCAACGTGCAGGTGTATTATTCATGTTTATGAATAAAAACATTTTTAGGACATTCTTATTCGTTACACTATTTAGTTAGTTAAATAAATTGAAGAATAAGAACTTGCGCAATTGTTATGTAATGACCAATATTTGATGTAATATTGTAAAAATTTTAGCTGACTCTAATTTAAATCCTTTCATTTAAAAAGAAAAAAGATAATTTCAATTAATTTAATATATTTTTTAATGTAATTATTGATTTTTTAGTATAATATTTTTTAATGTAATAACTGCTCATCAATGTTGTTTAAATTGTATTAAAACAAGCGGCTAAAAGATACTAACATCAAATTAACAATAATAATTAATACTGAATTATTTTATAATAAATTCAATGTATATAAATATATATAAATTTAATTATATAAATATTATATATATATATATATATATATATATAATTAATTTAGATTTAAAATTATTTATATAACTATGACATGCAAAAATATGTTTGCATATATATTTTAATAAAATAATTTTTATATCCTGTATAATCTTTCTTTAAGTTTAATTCTTTTAAGTTTTCATATATAAATGGGAAAATTTTTTTTATTAAAAACGTTTTATTATTAATAAATAATTATTATAAATACGTGAATACATATGAAAATGCGTATGATCTATGAAAAAACATTGCTGTAATATTTTCCCCTTTTGTGTAAAATTATTACAAAAAACATGGATTAAGTATTATTTTAATTATATTATTATTTAATGACTTTTGAATATATGTCGAATAGATGTCTCTGAGATTTTTACATTTATATATATATATATATATATATATATATATATATATATAAATTTAAATGTGTGACATATTCTTATTAGTTTTGTTTTAGCATGTTATGTAAAAATTCTTTGCGGGTTTTCTACAATATAACTTCAGACGAGAAATTACGTAGCTTAGATAGCTTTACACATGCGACAAAAATACTTGTTTTCCACAATTCTCTCTGCGCAAAGAAACATGTTCGAAAACACTCGTACTTGGCGCAGATGCGAGAAAGAGAGTTAAAAGCTCGTAGTACGCGCTTGCAGTCTTAAATATTCCCGACACTTTCATTTCCGAGTATTTTCGCGTCCAGAAGGAGAAGTATCATCCTAGGAAATTATGGTCGCGAATGTGTAAGAGATGGTGCGGACAGTCGCGGACGATGATCCCTGTTGGAAACTCGCGAGAATTACCGGGCAGCATCCGGTGCAATTACACGCGTGAGTTAAATCATAATTAAGGCGAAAGGACGGACAAAAAGGGGAGCAATTTGGTGTAAATTCTTTCGAGTAGTCAATTAGAGACCAATCAATTAACCCGATGCAATTAGTCGCACGTGACGACGTAAGCAATTAACGTCGATTGATAAACGCACAATATGTCCGCGCAAAGTCAAGTTACATTATTTTTCCAGAGATTGGATCAAGCTGGCGATTATTTGCGGTACAGCGACGACGAGCGCACACCTAACTTTACTGCCTTGCGAATTGCGCGATAATTACGCTCGATAGAGGGTGCGGTGCCCTGCTTCACCGCTTCAAAAAAACAACCCCTCTCTTGGGATGAATGTAGGTTGCCTTAATAAGGAAAACGCGTCTGGCGAAACGAAGATAATGTGAAGGCATAAGAGCTCACTCGCGAATTCTGCTTCAGGGAAAGAGGGAGGTGATAAGAACCAATTCGCAAATATCGGTTAACTTTAGAATAACTGGGGCATAAGTAAAATATTTAAGCAGCATCCTGGATAATCCACTTTCATAAACAAATTAATATTATATGAATTAATATGATATGAATAAATTAAAATGAGAAATATCATTTATTGATGATATTAATTTTACCTATGTTTATTACTAATTTACGAAAATTTGTTGATATTATTTTGAAGTAAAACGAACGCTGATTCGATTAAGACAATTTGCAGGAATGTAAATCTCGTAGAAAGATCAAGGATTAATTCGGCGCAAATTCCGAAAACATAGACATTCAAGAACCTTCTGTCCCGACCTATGTTTATCGATGGTTCAAGGAGGAAGAGCTGGAAATTAGTGAATTCAGAAGTACACGCCCGCGAACGGAAAGCGGGGGCGAAATTCGTTACGGCCTCTTCGCGGAGGCGGGTGTTATCTTCCTCCGAGAAGAAGATGAGAGAGAGACTGAGAAGGAATAAATATGTGTGTGTGTGTGTGTGTGTGTGTGTGTGTGTGTGTGTGAGAGAGAGAGGGAGAAGGAGAGAGATAAGGGAAATACTGGTTTGGCATCTACGCAATTTCCTTCATTAGCATCGAATTTCCGCAGGATACCCCCTTCCCACTCCACTCTACCACTCCATCAGCATGTTTCTCTCCCGTAAGTCTATCTCTCTCTCTCTCTCTTCCTCTCCCTCTCTCTCTCTCTCTCTCTCTCTCTCTCTCTCTCTCTCTCTTCTCTCTCTCTCTCTCTCTCTCTCTCTCTCTCTCTCTCGTATCCCCCTTTCTCAATCGCTATCTACAGCCTCGGTTTTCCCTCTCGGTTCGGTCCCCAGACGAGCCCCTAGGTATCCTAACTGTCTCTTTCTGTCTCCGTCGACGCCAAATCTCAGGGCTCGAGACTGAAATACACGGTATCCGCGTTGTCGCCGCCCATTGCAATTTGGTTAGTAAACTGAAGCCCGTTAAATATATAGAGGTGCACGATAAGAGATAGAGAGAAGACGGACTCGATACGCCAACTTTCGTGGTTGAAAATCTCGCACGAAGTGTAAAAAAGCACGAAATGCTCGTGAATTCTATTCTATATCAATGGGAAATGTTAACAATACAAGCACAATTACAATTTTATTGCTGTTCTAGTTTAAGTGCTTCCTAAATAGTGTAGAGGGATGATATTTTATATACTTTATTCTAAATTTTACATTCTACATACATACATGCATGCTACAGATATTTTTTATTAAATTATTAAAAATAAAAGCTTATTTTTTCCTAAACTTATTTTTAATTGAAAAATTTAGGAAAGGATACAAATATCTTAACATTAACATTAAGTGCAAAATGTAGAACACAAAACATATAAATAATATAAAATAATATAAATAATATAATAATAAAATAATATAAATAATATAATAATATAACTTAAAAAATTATTAAAAATAATTCTTTGAAAGATAATATAAAAAGAATAAAATCAAAGAATATTATGTATAAATAATACATTGTATATCTATATATACAAGTTCTTCGTCTATTGATCTAAAAAATGAAAATTTAATTTTCATTTCAGACTTCTGATACTGTTATATAATTTACATTTTTATTTTCTTTACGACTCTTTACGCAAATCATGTCACTTCGACCATAATAAAAATAATACATTTAATAACTTTTTAATGGTTTTTCATTTGCAACGTCATTGTAACATTTCGCATCCGTGCGCGACATCGGATAACTAAATTACTTGTAGGCCAGGACGGTTACGAGAGTGCACAATTAGGTGCATACATACGCATCGACGTATAACAATAGATTGTAAGTGGAATGATTCGATTATGTTTGATGAAACGTGTTTTTGATTCCGTAAAAAAAAAATAATACGCGTCATCGAGAAAGACTATTGCTGCTACTGTCGATCAATTCTCCTTTAAAATCTCCAATACTATTGAAGATAAAAACAATTTTTTTGCCAAATAATCAAACGCGTCCCATTGTGTATAAAAAAATCAATATAGTTTATCCCTAGAATATTCAGGGTATTTTTAAACATAGATTTCGATCTCCTAAAATACACACAAGTTGTATCTAAGTTGACTCAGAGAGTCCACGAAATCTTAATTTCATATTAACTATAGATTCTTTATTTTTATCGTAAGGAAAAATATTGTTGCTAAAAAAAGAATCGTTGAAGAATTTATATTTTGCATGATAATATATCTTAAAACAAAGATTAATTGCATACACAGAGATAAAAGAATAAATATTTATATATTTTTTTTTATTTTCGATTCTGTGAGTCAACAAGGACATTAATCGAAATTACCTCAATATCGATGTAGACATGACAAGCTGCTATATAGGATCTTTGAAATAGATTTAAATAGACGAATGCATCTCTCATATAAAACCGTTTGCTACATCACATCAAATTTCGTGTGCAAAGCGCAAAGTGCACTCGGTCTGACACATCGTCCGCATCACCCCTAGTCGATGCCGTCCGAGATCAAATATCGTTTGCCTTGATTTTCAACGACGACCGAAATGTAATTTTCACGTTAACTCGCACACGGATCTAAATTCCGCGCGAGCGACGAGGCGCCGATGTAAATTATGACTAACTAGCAGCCGGATCGAGTGATCGAATTTCGTGATGACACTTGGCAGATTTAGGGAAAACGGGGAAAACGGGGGAAAATCTTACGAACCAGAGATAAATGGAAAATCACCAATTGTCTCTCCCTATCGAGCTACATGAAATTTTATAAATTAAGGAAATGATTTTTTTCACATGTCAAAGATAACGCGCGCGATTTTACAATAAAAAATTCTTATAAAAAATTCTTACGAGAATATACACTGCGTGTTATACTTTTTGAGAATGTTTTTGAAATGTAAAAAAAGTGTGAAAATATTAGTTATATATTTTATGCATAAAGAGACTATACAATGTCAAAATATCAAAAACACTTTTAAATATTAATTATATTCATCATATGAGCCTCTCAAACGGTAAATTGATCAACTCCACTTTTCTGTAAACTTTTCAACAAAATAAAACAATTTTAATATCAACATGAAATTAATGCTTTGGTATTAAAATTTAAAAGGTTCACAAAAAATAAAGTTTATTAATTTAGCTTCTGAGAAGCTCATATATTAAAAAAGAGAGATTAATTGCTATTATATGTAAAACTGTTTCGTATAATATCCTATAAATCCACGAACTGAAGACACTCATGGAGCACAAGACTTGTCGCTTAAAGGCCAAGCAGAGAAGACGGAAAATGAAAGGACCACGGTGAAAGATAAAGGGAGAGAATGATGGCAAAGCGCGATATCGGATGTCGAATTGCCGCCGTCGAGCTGCGGAAAAAGGAGTTCCGTAAGGGGTAGGAGGCAAAATTGCGGAAGAATTGCGATGCACATACCTATAAAAGACGGCCTGTCAATAGCATGGACCGCTCCGTGCGCGATTTCAATCGGTATCTTGTCTCTCTTTCTCTCCCTCCTCTCCTTCTCCTTCTCTACCGCAAAGCGATACGTGGTGCATACAAGGCGCCACGTATGCATGTCGCAGTGTGCTTGCACCTGCGCAAGCACAGGGACGGATACGTGTGGAGACTAACGAGGTAAGCAAGCGAGAATCGAGATCCGCATAATTTTCGATGTATTGAATTTTTCTGATACCATTGTGATATGCGGGGGAAAATTCTTTATGCCAATCTTTGCGCTTTCGTTGTAAAATAAATATAGCGTGTATTTTTTTTACATATATCCGTCAAAAACTAAATACATGAAAAAAAAATAGATTTAAATAATTATACAAGCTTTTTCTTATTTTTTTTAGTGAAAATTTTTTATCTTTTATCAATAGCAAGAAAGGAAAATTTCAATATTTGCTTTCAAGGATTGAGAATAATATAATTTTGCTGAATTTTGATAGAGAGGGAAAATTGAATTATAAATAAAATAACAATCTCTCCAACAGAAAGAAAGAGAGAGAAAGAAAAGACAGAGAGAATTATATAATTTAAATAATGACACATGTTTTTCTGAAAAATTCTTTTATTTTTCTTTTGAAACTAATACGTATGTGGTTTTCTTCTCTCTATCAATAATCGATTTAATAATAAATATGAAACTATGAAAAAGTGATCCGCCCCTGCACAAGCACACAAGCACAGCCTTTCTTTTTCCTTTCAGCAATCCTGATATAAAACTCCGTCCGAGAAATTTTCTGCCGCAGCTCATTCCGTCCGCGTCTTATTTCGTGGTCGAAAGGATTTCGCGGGAATCGAAAACTCTACTCCGCCCAATGCAGTTGACAGGTACAAAAGAGGAGAATTAAGACTTCGATATCACTTATGGTGTGACGTGCCAAAAAGCACAAAGGAGACATAATATAGAGAATTTATTTAAAAGAAGCATTAATGTTAATCTCGCGAAATTGAGAATACTTAAGAGACATTTTAAATTAAAATTAAATTAAATTAAAAATTTCTAATATTAAGTATATTTTCGTAAAAAACATGTCATTATGTAAATAAGCATCAAAATATTACATACAAATTACAGATTATCATTATATATAATTCTCTGTGAAAAATTTATTAAAATTATTAATATCTTTACTGCATGTATACATATTTCTAATTATTATCTTTATTTTTATGCGTAATGGTTTTTTATAAATTTTCTTTGCTAAAAATACATGAACAATATTTGTTTCCGGATAAATGTCTTGCTTTTTTTAAGAATAAATTTTTATTAGTTTATGATCTTTATTTTTCTACAATTTGCTGTTTATTTGAAAACATGTATAATTGCCGTTGAATATTTAAAGATATCCAACTTCAAAGAAGCATATAAAGTGAAAAAGTGAAAGCCAACTTGTGAGAAACATTTATTCTTTATAAAATTAAAGAAAAAAACTTTTTACGTATGCGAACAAGTTCCTTGGCAATCCTTCAAGATATATGGCAAGTTTGACCACCCTCGTATTTAAGTTTTTTAATTTGCTCCGCGGTTTCGCAGCATCATTAAAATTTTTACGGAATAAAGGTACGATCGCGTCTTTAAAAATGCGAGAGACTCATTTTGTAGCTTTCTTTGAAAACTTTTTGAACTTTATAATATGATATATGCATAATAAAAGAACACAAAATATTTTCTTGCTCTTTATATGTTACCTTCGTACTCGAAAATATATGATTCAATTTTTGTATGTTCAATTTTTATCTACATGCAACTACTGCATGGACGAATTTCGTCTGTTTCATACAATAATAATAAACAAAACAAGAAAATTATATTATACAAAAAATTATAGTTTTCAACAAAATAGGAAAATTATATTATATAAAAAATTATAGTTTTTGAAAAGTTTTTGTTAATTAATAGTATTTCAAATAAAAAAATAAATTTTTTAAATATGAAAAATATGAACCATTAAAGAATAATTTTGTCGGAATAAGTCCCTGTAGGCGAGCATATTGTCCGTGGAAGTAAGTTTTCGTGTAGTCCAGACTCTACCAAATAACAGAGTCAAAATGAAATTACGAACTAACCGGCCAGTCCCTCGAGGCGTCGAAAAATGATAGAAAAATGTGTGTGCACGACAATTTTTTTATTTTATTTATTAACGTATATGGACCCTCGAAAACTTAGCGCATAATATCATATAACATTTTTATCACCTTTATTCTTAACATAAAAATTATTTCTTAATACAACATACTTTTTCTATATAAAATATTTAAATAAAATTTATAATAAAAAATATTCAAATATTTAATAATGCGCTATATAATCTTATTAATAATAATAAATAACATATAATAATCTTGCAATATTTTATAAATGTACAATAACCCTAATATTTTGTAATATTTTATAGACTATTATTAAGAGGAGGGAACAAAATCTCCGTTTTTTATGGAACATTCTATAAAATATGGCGATAATAAAAATTTTTATATATTATTAAAAGTTTTCTATTTTTATTTTATTTTTATAATAACTTATAATGACAATAAAAAAATGCTATTAAATTTTTAAAAATCATAATCTTCTGATTCTTAAATGTCTTTTGCGCACATTTGTGTATAATTCTCACTCATAAAAATTTGCTAGAAAACTTATTACATATACAGACTTATTGTGCATCGTGACGTAAAAAAAGAATCGTGCAGTGACAATGAAGACAAAGTATGAGTACGTTTGGGATAAAACCGTATGTATTGATACCGGCAAATTGAATGGAAGGATGAGGTGGAGACACCATTATAATTTGAGGGTATGTGCAAACGACGCGATATCGGGCTCTCGCGGCCTACTTTGCGACAAGCTTTCAAGCTTCGTCCAGATAGCGCAGAGAAGCTTTCTTGTCGCACAAAAGACCCTCCACCGCGTCCTTCCGCAATCGAGATAAAACGACAGCCGGTATATGCAAACTTTCGTATCGGGCTCAACTTCTCTCGGAATTATTATATAAGCTGCGAAAAAAAAAACATCTGTGGGAGTGTATGCAAGATACTCTCTATTGCGCGTAAAATTTTGCATTATTTCACGCATAAATTTGTATTTCACGCTAGTAATTCTTGGCGGTCAAGCTGACTCGATAGGATTGCCAAGGATAAAATATTTTTACACTCACCGATCTCGTTGTTAGAACAGCCATTGCATCGTGTAACCTTTAAACGTCGTGTTCCTTGCAACAAACATAAGAATGTTAATTCTTCGAAAAATCATATAACATCTGATATATATTATAAAATATAATTTTACCTGATTATATATGAAGTGATATTCTTCGCCAGACTTCGTCGAAACACCAAAAGATTCGATTAAACGCACTCGTAATGGATGATGCTGCCGTACGTTCGAAAAATGACGAGGAAAGTGAAGTTAGTCACTTTCGATTCTGGCGGGAGACAAGCCACGTGATCGGTCGGTATCACGTCGATATCAATTTCGAAATGAAAACGGACGCATTTTTTTCACAGGACGTGGTATAAAATTAATCGAGGAATACTTTCCTCAATTTTCATCAATTACTAAGGCGTCAAAAGTTATTAATTAAATTACTTTTACAAACTTAAATAATAATAATAACAACAGCTGATAATAACCATCGCGATAAGACCGACACTCGATAAAGAAGTGTGTTGCTACCCTTCCTTACCAAATGTGTATTATTAATTTAAATATATATAAATGTAATTTTTACATGTATATCGATCATTAAATATACATATTATAGCGTGTCGCGAAACTTTCAAACTTTTACGCGCCCAACAGCTGTTTCGGCGTTCCTCGATATCGAACGATTGTATCGAACGACAGATGGCGACGAAGCGGCGGTTCGAGACGGCGCCAAGCGAAATTAAAAATCTATACGTAAAGCGCCGGCTGTGGGTGAATGACGTCACGCCCCCGAGACAACATCACCCCGAGAGGATGGCGGCTCATCCCCGTCCGAGCGGACGGACAGCGCACGGGAATATCCCGGAACGTCGTCACGCTTAGTCGAGGAGGGCGACTGGAAGCGCGCGAGAGAGAAGTAAGGGCGTGAAGTTTGCCGTGAACGAGACGACGCTGCGCCCGGGGCGTAGAACGAGGACGGCGACGACCAGGGTGCAACAAGCGTCCGCGGACGTCACGACCGGGCAAACATGAGTGAGCTAAACCCGCGGCTGATCGCGAGGCTCGACCTGTGCGTCGCGAATCGCACAGCTGAGTTCGCTGGAACGGGTGAGTGAGACTCTATTCCGGAGATTAATGTCAGAAAATGTCGGGGGTGTTGTCAGGGAGGGTTGTGAATTCGTTGAGCCCGATCTTCGATGGGGCAGAGGGAGAGCCTCGAATGACAGATGGAAGAAACGCGTCTCCGTGAAATTTAATCATTGATAGCACGAATTAATTTTCATTTGCCTTTTCATTTTCCTTTTCAATTTCCTTTTTCATTATCCTTTTTCAATTACGCGATGACGAAGCTATTTTATTCGACGAAAGCCAGCATTGCGATCAGAGAGAGCATTCAGTTTCCGCGACGCAGTAATATTGGAATGGAATAAATAAAATGATTTTTCGAGATATACTTTTCTCTTTTAAAAATCTTTTAAGGATTTATCACGACACGTCGCGTTCGATAGTAATAGTTGGAGGAATATATGTCACGCACCTAACTTTCATCCTGCGACGCAATAACTTTGACAGAACACGTACGTGCACACATAAGGTAAAGTTTGCAGTAAGTTTTCCGCGACAGAACAAATAACGAAAGATATTGTGCGTCTGTTTCTTGTATATTTAGGAATCTTTCGTCAAATTTCGAGCAGAACGCGATGTATGTGACTATATTTTTACGCAAAAATCGCGTACGAACTCGATTAAATTTCGTGAATATAATTCATTTCAAAAGCTTTTTTCTACTATTATTTCTGGTTTATAAATTGCACCTTGTTTATGTTTTGTCTCGCGTATTTCGTAATGTTTTTTTCGTAATGTGTTCGAGTTTTAAATTTAAAATTTTTCTCGATAAGAAGTTACGATATGACAGCGCTATTATTACAACGTAATAATGTGCTATTTTTCAAAACTTTTTTAAATACTGCCTTTGAAAAGGAGATATAAAGGATGAGAATGTCCTGCGAAACGAATATCGCGTGATAAAGAGTTTCGTGCTTTCTCCGTCTTACACACACACGTATTCCATATTAATTAACCAGTTCCATATTAATTAAGCAATTATTAAACATCGTTAAAATGTAGCTTGGACTTGTTGAGAAAGAAAAGTTTTTCTTTGCACAATTTTTTAAATATACAATAATGAACTTTGTGCGCTGTTTTGTCACATAATTTTAACATTTATAATTTGATTCATCAATGTTGAAAATCGTGCTCAACGGAATATTTATATCAACTTTATGGCAATTGATTTTTTAAATATTTTATTAATTATACATGACTGGCATTGTGTGAAAAAATTTTTTTTATATATCTGCTAAAAGCATTGCCTGCATGCGATTTTAATCAAGCTTTATTAGCGACGGTGTGTTAACCATGTCCTTTTTTAATTATCTAAAAGTAAAGAAGCAATTTTTATCGTGTCTAACACAAATTAAACTTTAAACATTTTTTTATAGAGAACAACTTTGTATAGAAAAGCGCATGTATATATTGATCGGATAAAAAAATTTTGCCAAAATATATATTTTGCCATATATTTCAGAATAAAATATATAAATTAAACTGTAATGATAAAATATCATATGACAATCATATGACAAAATATTATTGAAATCTAAATTAAATTCTTAAAGAAATTTCTCATATATATTCGGAGAAATGTTTTCTCTTAAAATAAAAACAATTGAAATGTGATAAACTCATATCACTTGAAAATCGATCGACATTCTGCTATCTTTACATTACTTTGTCCTACTTTTTATTACATGATTATTTCATGATTGTAATTTTTAAATTAACAACAATACTACATAGTCAATTTACAGAGAACACTTTTAAAAGGGCGGGTATAATTATAAGCTCATTTGAGAATTTTATTACACAATTCTATTTTTGTGTTCCTTTTTTCGACATTTTTTCGTAACATATTGGAATAATTATTTTTTTAGTTTTATTTATCATATGTTTGACATACATTCACTCTCTACATTTTAAATGCTTTGTGCTGATTATAAATCAGTTTTAAAAAATTTTTTAAATTTTATTTATAATTAAAAATAATAAAAAAGGATAAATAAGAATAAAAGAGAATAAATAAGAATAAAATAAGAATAAAATAAGAATAAAATAAAATAAAAAATAAAAATAAAATCAAGTTTTTAGTGATTCTGATCATTATTTTGATAAAATTATAATTTCTTTTAAACAACGGCGATCAAATCATGATTTATAATATTTATTTTTGAACAAATTTAAAATTTACTAATAATATACAAATTTAATAATAAACAAAATAATTTTCATAAAATTTAAAAAACCATGAATAGAAAAATAATCTCTTTCAAGAACATTTATAAAAGAACATTTCGAAAGTTTTGATATCATTCTTACATGCTCAAATTTTTATTTGACAAGCACTTAGGTATAATCAAAAATCATCTTATGTAGTCAAGATATTAGGGAAAGTTATCTACAGTTTTTTAAGATATAAATAAATAAAAAGAATTTTAATTTTAGTTTTTTCAGTGAACCCGCCCTCTTAAACGATGCACATTTCAACATCCACAATTTAAAATCACCTTAAACGCACGATTAGCACGCTTCTACGATATCGTTCCTATTTCATGTGTCGCTCATTAATCGTTCATTTATCGTTGCCAAGATGTACGTCGGAAAGCAAAGGACATGGCACACCTGTAGATACGAAATGCCGGACTAGCGTACGCACGAGAGAGCGAGTGGCCGACCAGAGTAGTGGCAGAGCAAGAAGGCAGAGCAGAGTAGTAGAAGAGAGGGTAGAAAGCAAGTACGTAGAGAAAGAAAGGGAGAGAGAAAGGGAGAGATTGCTCGAAAAAAAAAATTTACGTGGCGTAAAAAATTTCGCGGGGAGAAAGAGAGAGAAAGAGAGAGAGAGAATGAGTCACGCTCAACAGCATGTGCTTGCGAGCGCGATAGTTCTCGCGCTGTTAGTGGTATTCGGCATCCACGTCTTCCTGTTCCCCATGTATGACACGTCGTCCCCGCCTGCACGCCACACCAAGATCTCCGTGTACGAGCAGGCGCTCTGTCGCACGACCCTGAAGACGTCCAGCGTCCGAGCAACGGCGCCTGAATGGCGCAACAATCCCTGTCCCAAGTACGGCATAGTCTCGGCGGTGCAGGGCGGGAGACTCGGCAATCAAATCTGGGAGTACGCGTCCGTGTGGGCGACCGCTCGTAGGACTGGCCTGGAGCCGTTCATGCCACGCTGCATCCTCAAGACCCTGGAGGAGCACTTCGAGAACCTCAGCATTCCGCCGCTCAGCTACATCAGCAGATGCACCCTGGACGTCGGGCAAGTGGTCAATTCGCTCAGTCAGTGGAACAGTACGGAGCAGAACATCATTATACCCAGGTTAGCCTTGTTGAGGAGACTTCAAACGATTGACTATGAAATCAGATTAAGGCTGCGGTCAAGATTGCACTATGAAAGCTCCGAAACATCATTCTATCTTTATTCTCATGGAATGTAAAACAAAGATAGAATGATGTTCAAAGCATCTAGAACATTTTCCTGACCGTAGCCTAAATTAGACTAATTATTGCTAGTATACATGGTGGGTAACTAGAATGAATACTAGTGTAGAATAGAATAAAATAAATTTAGCTTGTTTCCTACTAACTTATAAATGTGTGGGTAAATATTAAAGATAAATCTCTTACCTCAGACATGCGGCTTATTGGTCCTTGATACTGGTCTGGCTGGACGACGTACGGCGAGAATTCACGTTCAAACCGAGTCTGAGGATCTACGCCGAGAAAGTATTGAAGCGTGTGGCAGAAAAGTTCAACTTGTCCTCGCCAACTTACGTCAGTGTACACGTGCGTCGAACCGATTACGTGGATTACCTTTGGCAGAAACTGAAGACGCGGCCCGCACCGGTAAGTTACTACCTGTCGGCGATGGATTATTTCGCCGGAAGGTACAGTAACGTTGTCTTCGTGGTGACGAGCGATAATATTGCCTGGTGCAAGTATCACTTGCGCAGCAAGCGTCACAGAATCAGTTTCGTGTCGGATAACGATGGTAAGGGCCCGGGTAAGGATCTAGCGGTCTTATCCGCGTGTAACCACAGCATAATAGATTACGGCACTTATGGCTCGTTCGGGGCCATTTTGGCCGCTGGTGAAACAGTAGTTTACAATGTAACAACATACTTTTCTACATTGATCGCTGACGTTCTACCAAACTGGAGAATAATGAATTGAATAAATTGAGAAATTCAAAGCTTTCGAGCATAAATAGAACATATTTACGTTGCATCATATATACACATTTTTTATGTAATTACATCCCTAGCGAAAATGAATATTCGGAACGTAAACCGAATATAAGGAAGTGTAATAGAAGCGTAAACGAATCTCCTAAAACGTTAAACGCTTTGTTTATGCTTCGGCATTTCAATTTACGCTTTTTAGGAGCTTCGTTTACGCTTCTATTACACTTCCTTACATTCGGCTTACGCTCCGAATATTCATTTTCGCTAGGGATATTTTTTTCAAAAAGCGACATATATATTATTTTTGGCAAGTTTTAATCAACTTATGTAAAAGAGAATTTTAAAGAATCGGTTATCGCTCTTTCAATATCAAAATTTGCAATTAAATGTTCAATTGCTTTATAAATTGTTATCGGATCGGAAATATTATATTTGTTTTACGCGTAAAATCACCATACATTATTATATATTTTTGCTATGTATGGTGCAAATATGGTAATTAATATTATAAACTACATGAAAGTGTATATCTTGCCTTTATGTCGCCTATAGATAATACGTATATATATAAATATTTTTCTTTTATTTATCATACAAATGCATAAACATTTTGCCAGCAGTAAAATTCAATGAAAGTGTGTGTTGCTACATCACATTAAATTTTATATTTGTAAATGCATCAAAATGCGCTTAGTATTACGCACATGCATATATTACGCTCTTATTTAACTTTAGTGTGCGTACACACAAACTAGAAATCGATGCACCTGTAAATGTAGCGAGCGAGGAAACTTTTCAAGGAACTCGCGAGGAAAAGGTTTACAATGGAACAATGGACCACTAATATCTAAAATTAAAAACAGATGCTTATTTTTTCTACGATTCTGATACAAACTCGACATGGTCGTAAAAATTTAATGAAAAGAAAACAAAGAAAGCGTAGAGAGATATCGGCTATCCTTTTCGAATAAAGTGGCGATCAAGTGAGCTTAATATATTCAAAAAAAAAAAAGAAACATGCGTACGAATAAATTCTACATTTGTGCAGAGTGCTCAGAATTGCATCTGATTGATGATCCCTTAACTTTGGCGTGAGATTTTTCCCGAAAACTGGATTTTTTAATATTATTTCGTAGTTTATATATCGTTTTCTATAACATGTAGTTTAGTATCGTGAGGTTTCAGATCGATTGTGTTTACACGTTTCAATGTGTATTTCATATCGTAGTGAACGTGTAAGATAAATACTTGATGAAACCGATATATTATAACCATCTCTATAAGTCTTATAATGTACAATGATTTCAACTGTGATTCTATTTCTTATTGTGCCAAAATTCTTAATATACACATAAAAAGAAATATATATATATATATATATACATATATATAAATATATATGTATATGTATACACACACATCTATATATATATGTATTATAAAATTATATCTATACAAGGCATTGTATAATATTTACAAATCTGTGAGCAAATGATAAATTATTTCTTCACTTAACCGTTAAGTATTATAAAGAGAAAAAAAGTTTACAGAGACTACTGCGCGAAAAACTGTGGATGGGAAAAAATATTTTACATATAAAGCCAGTGTTTGAAATTTATTATAACCATGTGACCTGATGTATCTGACTTATAGTGTTTTACAAGTTAGACTAGTCAGTGTGTCTAATATCTATATGTTAATATCTATATATGGATGTATCTTCAATGTATTTGTTGCCTGCCAGTTGTTAGATATTTGACAAAATGTTGTGGCGCAAAAAGAAAGTTGTGCTATTAGTAATAGAATTATACGATAAAAAAAAAATGAGTCGAATAAGATATCAAGATTTTCCATTCAATGCTAACTATGTGTCGAAAGATGCGATTACAAACAAAAAGATAAATAAAAATAATTACTGAGACTATACAACTTCCAGGCATCGATACGATCTACTCTGTACATTCTCTGTGATAATTTTATGTAATTTTTGGAAACACGCGTAAAAAGCTGAAAATGTATATTCGTTTTACAAAATAAAAATACTCTGTGTCAAAATTACACGCATGTATTAATTTTATTAAAAATTATGTTTCAGTGTTTCTTTCAGTAAAAGAAGTATTGCTACATGTATCACATGCGCATATTATTGATCTGTATCAAACTTATCAAAAATGTTATATTGAAGCCCTTTCATTGAAATGTGTAAAGATAGTAATAAGATAGTAATAAGAACGGCGCAATTTTTTCAGACAAGGACACAAAATTGCCATAAAAATTAATTATATATAAATATTTATAAAATGTATATTACTGATGCGCACTAACAAAACTCGCTGGACCTAGACCCAATTTCGCACCGGCTATCCTCATCCTCAGAGGCTGAAATCCAAGTTCAGCTTTGGGAATCCCATATTCTTGCAATTTACTCTCATAAGTAGCTAATAAATCGTCGTGTGCTTTGCAAACCTTCGCCAATTCATATTGCAGATCTTGTATTGCAGTATTTTTTCTATTAAGCATATCCTATAAGAAAAGAGAATAATATAATATAATCGTATGCGATTTAAACAGATTGTAACGAGATTTTAATTTAATACATACTTCTAATTTTTTATTCGCATTGACCACCGTCGTAGGATCTAATTGAGCAGCGGCCAACACTTCGCTGATCTGCGCTTCTCGTTGCTCCAATAACTCCGATAATTTTTCCAATTTTTTCTCCAAGAGAACATTTTTCAAACCCGTTTTCTGTTGCAGTTCGAAAATAGCCGAGACAAATCTAGAATGTAACTCGTCTCTCTCGGATTGACACTAAAACAGAATAATAATATTAAAAAGCTCACGTTTACGTATCATATGCTTGTATGTTAAACTATCTTACTTTTTCAAAACGCAGTTCAAGCACTTCATTTTCCCATTTTAAATTTTCCAGGTCCTTTGCCACTGTAGACAATCTCCGTTTCGTATTCTGGAAATGTCGTTAATTCAATTAAGTATCTCCGTTTGTAATAATATTGTTATACAGCAAAGATACATTTCAGATATACTGACAGCTAGAATTTGTTTATCTTTCTCATAATTTACAAGCTGACGATTAAGCTCAGAAGATGTTTCTTGCAATGATTTTAAATCGGTCGAATATTTTTTATTTTCCATTGTCAATTCTCGCACTTGCTTTTTCATACGTTCTTCGTTATTTCTCATCGCTTCCATTTGTTCCTGTAAAGACATTTACCACGTTAATTGAAAGTCTTTTCAGATCATTTTCTCTTTGCAATCGCGAGATTTAAATACAACAGATAGCAGACTTCACCTTCATGCTCTTAATTAATGATAAATTATTGAGAGTGATATCATTGTAATAATTTTTCATCTCGGCAAACGCATTTTCGTGATTTTTTATCAAATTCGCAATTTGCGCATTCTTTCTTTCCTCCACTTCTGTAATTTCCATTCGATGCTTCAACGTTAAGGACTCGTATTGACTGGTTAATTTCTGTTCGTACTTTTGCTCCAATTCTATCGCTTCGGACTCGAATTTCTTCATCATGTTATTCATTTCCTCCGAATGATGCTGCGTTTAAATGTTGAGAATTTTTTTATTAGAATTTAATAATTGTAATTTTTTCGGCAAAATTTATTACATATGCATCTTACCAACTTCAACGCTCGTATTTCATTCATGTACGCCAATTCCTGTTCCTCTTGCGTTTTCTTGAGTTCCGTTTTGTCTTTAATAAGCTCGTTTTCTTGCGCAACGTGATCGTCTTGCGCCAATTTGAGAGCAACCAGATGCTCGGCCTTGCTCTCGGACAAATTAGTCTGATGCTCGTACATCAAGTGTTTTACTTTCTGCTTGTATAACTTGAGTTCGGCCTCGTGTTTCTCTGCTAGTTCCTCTTTCTCACGTTCTTTATTTCTATACAAATTAAAATTCTATACAAACATATTTATATTAAATTGGAAAGCGCATCAGCGATGAAATTAAAGATACCTGACTATAGCGCGTGCTTCATCCAGCTGATGTCTCGTAATTTCCCAAAAAGTTCGCAATTTATCTCTCTCTAATTGAAAAAAATTTCTTTCCTCCCGCTCACGTTCCATTTCTTCTAAGATTTTGTGAGCATATATTTCCAATTGCTCCCTATTCATTTTCGTTGTATCCACCCCATCAACATTATCCATCGTTTTCCCTTTAGCCTTTTTGGGACCCTTTTTATCATGTAATTTTTATATATAAGAAATATATCAAATTAGAAAAATTATAAAAGATTTTAAAATTAGAAAGAGAATATTTAATTATTTAAAAGAAATATTTAATTATTTAGAATATTTAATTATTTAGAATTATTTATTTAAAATTTGCATTTAAAATTAGAAAAAGAATATTTTATTATTATATTATAATTTTAATATTTATATATATGTTGGCGATAATAATTCATTAATTGAAAAATTAGTTAAAAAATTATTATTATGGTACACACATGTAAAAATATTTATAATTAATTATCAAAAATAAAAATATGCAATAATATTAGCAAAAAAATAAAATAAAATTAATATAAAAGTTAATATTTAAAATTAATAAAACTTACCATTTTTTATCAATAAAAATACGTAAAAAGATTATTCTATATGATGTTCTTCAAAGATTATAGCAAAATGTAATACGAACAATAATAACAATAATAATAATAATGATACTACTGTCGAGTCTATAGTTCACGTCAGCTGACGTAGGTCTGTACAACTCGGTTAGCTTGACATTTTCGAGTGAAACTGTTTTGTAAGATCGTTTCTAAGCAACCATGTCTATGTATTGATATGGATCCTATATATACAAATTTTACACTTCGATGAGACTATAATTTTTAAATAGAAAATGTAAAAGAACGATATATATATATATATATACATATATATATTAAATTATATATATATTAATACATATTATATATTATATTACATATTAATACATACATATTTAATTTAAATATTCACAATGCATATATTACATGTTTAATATATAAAAAAATTTAGAATATACAATGTATATAAAATATATATATATATAATATATACATATATTTTATATACATTATATATATCTCTTATATATATATACATATCTCTTATATATATATATATATATATATATACATATAAGGATCATATTAACAGAAATTAATATTTACGTCATCAATCTATTGCTTCCAATATATACTGCATCATAGGCTTTATTTGTACTGTATAAGAAAAATATATGATTGTGATATAATATCAAAATTAATTGATAAATTACAAATAACAAGAAAAATTCTATTAATCATCGTATTTCAGATAACTAAAATAGAGGAGTTAAATACGTCACGATTATTGTATTTTTCAATGAATTTATTTATTCACATTTACTCCATTTATTTATTCACATTTACTTTATTTCTTAAAAACAAAATTTGACACTTTGGAGCATATTATTTTATAATATCTGAAGGAAGCATATGTATTTCGAATTATAATCATGATATCTCGCTGTATCATTATAAACAATATAAAAAAGTTCTTAGTTTTTCAATTACTGCCAGTCGCGCATAAAGATGCTAACATTACATACATTTCATTAAAAATTTCATTCAACTAAAAAACTCGTATTAAGAAATTTATCTAATAATCTATCTCCTAGTAATGCGTAATGTATCAACAACAAAATTATAAATACACATTAACAATTAATGTATAAATATTTAGCATTACAATGGTTTTATTCGCCGATTTATAAACTTACGAAAAGTCGTGCACGCAAATGTAATAACGCATTACCATTACTTATATACATAAAAATCTGTGCATTCTGTAGAAAAATTTGACAATATAAATTATGAGGTAGAACTAATCTATATACGGCATGTAACGAACATTGGGAGAAAAGGTAATCCTTAATTCCCTTTGGATTTGGTCCATTATCAAACCTATCTGCCAAGTCGTGTTATGCTCATATTCATTCACTCAATAATAATAATTATCTTACTAAATTTATGCTCAATCATTCATTTGATATAACAATTATATCGAAATAATTACCCTCTATAAACAAATATATACCTGGCATAATTATTTTTCTTAGAAAAAAAATTATGATAAATATTATACAATAAAATTTACTAATATATGATCATACTTCTTAAATGTAGAAATCCTTTTATCTCATAATAATAAACAATTGTTGCATATATATATTCATTCAATAATGAACATACAATGAAAATAAATAGTTACATTAATCTTGTTCACTCAAAAAAATTCTGTCGAGCTGGATTATATGGAATGATGTATGTCGCATGACGGTTGCCTAACATCTTTTATTATGCTTAACTCGATTCGCCATTAAATTGTAATAGACATCCCACAGCACCAAAGTAACCCTAAAATCATAAAGAGATACATCTATGATAACGATGTCTAAACGATGAATTTTTAAAATTTTAGGCTATCATGTCTTTACTTCATGTTCTAAAAACAGAGCTTTCAAGGTTCCTTTAGACCAATAATCCATAGCATAGGCCAATAATTTCATCGATATTGGATTTACCCTGAGAAAATTCCCAGCAAATACAACCTAAAAACAAAAATTATTACAAAATGCCAATATAAGAAATTGTACAACATAGTTTACATATGTATATTATTACCCTCTCAATTTTTTCATTAACAGCACACATGCGCGCAATAGAACCGATGTTATTTGTGATAGTAACAAGTGTTGCACGCGCTAGATCTTCTTTTGTAACAGTATTTCTGCGGTCTTTGGAATTCATTTGTCCGAAGCTAAAAACGAAACAAAAAATGGAATTGCGATAAAAATAAAAAATCAAAATTGCATTGTTTAACGACGATTAATAATAATAATTACGATAAATTACCTGCTCGCAACCAAGTCTCCAGGAAGGTCAAAAGGGCCGTAATCGCCGCCATATATATCTTTAACCAATTTATCTACTTTTGTGTTATCTCCACCCGTCGCTAATTCTATCGCTTCTTCAAAGGTGTTACAACCAGTAAGTAAACAACATAATCCCAAAAATGTTCCGCCTCCTAAACTACATAAGACAATTACATACATTATATTGATATCATTTAAAAATGAATCTTGACCCAACATGCAATGTACATATGTAATAGTTGTTTATTGTAATATATGTATATATTTACCTCGTTCCAGATATTCTTTTAAAATTTTCTGGCCCATATACAGCTAATATGCTTACTCCAGAGCCTATGTTAACAAGCTAAAAGATACAATCGTCAAAAATTATTTTTGCTGAGAAGAATGTATGCAAGAAAATATATATATTTATTATTGTACCTTACCAAGAAAGGATATGGTTCAGAAAAATCATAAGGTGCTTTCTGACATTTGCTGTTATCAGTGGGATTTGACCAATAATAGCATTCATGTGGATTCGTGGTTTCTATGTAGAGCATTCCCCGTATTAAACTATGTAATTCATCGAATTTTGCCAAATTCATGTTAACTTCCTGTCAGAGATATTTCGAAATTATATGATTTGTTAATGATAACTAAATAAATATTAAGATATGCGATTCCGCACTTTCTTAAAATTATCCTCGAATTTAAAGGCACCACCACCTGTGGCGCAAACAGTAGTCACAAGATTAGCCATGCCCTTTGATTTTGCTAGTGCTAAAAAATTTCCCATTTCACTTGTAGGAAATCTAATGAAATGTAACGTTCCTTGTCTACCTCTAATGCGAACATTATTCATCTGAAATAAGTTGGAACAATTATAAGAACAGGTTTATATAAGTAACAGGTTTATATAAGTACAATTATAATCGAATGTTTAACTGACTTGTAAATGCGTATCACGATGACCGGTTTTTCCATATGCTGAATTTTTAGTAAGATATCGACGAATATTTTTCAACGTCTCAACTTCTGCATCTGCCTCGTCTCTCGTTATATCCTTTGGCTCAAAGTACACTAATTTACATAATGTACCTCCTATATCCATTCCAAACCAAGGCATCGCTATAACAATTATGTGTGATTAAGATTTTATTTATTGTAATTTATGCAGGAATATGAAAAAAATATTCAAATACAAATATTTATAAGGCAATTATTATTAGCAACTTAAAAAGCACAATTTTACAAAAACTATGAAAGAAATTTCTGGAAAAAGATTTCTGTGATTATATTAATAAGCTTATCATGCAGAAAAATTATTGTGATACAAAGGTATACATAGCAAAAATTGTCTAATTACAAATATTTATTTGGAGATACTCAAACAAAGTAACTCTGAATAAATTTTACACAAGCATTACTTTGTTATTTAACTTATGTTTATGATCAATATTTTATTAATATTATAAATTATGTTTGTATATAATTTCAAATTAAGAAATTAAAGTTCTAAAAATAATTGATATAATAATCACAAACACAAAGTCACTGTCATTTATAAACAATGTATCAGCTAATACAAATAAAAGGTAAATATAATAAATAAATATAATAAAAAGTAAAAATTAGCAATCTAAGCACACATACAGTCCATTGACTCACAAGGAGATGAATGATTCCTCGCTTCTTTAGCCATAATCTTGCCAGTGGAATATCCATTAGACTCCATGTTCTTTGGAGTTAAATTATTTTTATGGTTTTGTGGACTCATTGCTCAAAATGTATAGTTTATCATAAATTTTTTTCTTATAGTAAAAAATCTCTTTGCTGCAAGAAAAAAAATAAATATCTAAATTTAAAAAACATGAGGATTATAATATATGCACCTATCAAATGATAAGATATTGCATACAAATAGAATTCCCTTTATTTCTCTTCACACACACACATACATACATATATATATATATATATATAATATATAAATGCTTTTTCAGATAAGAATTTTATAGATAAAAAATCTTTTCAACTTTAAAATATTTAAAGATATGCAGAAGCTTATTTTATCAATTCTGAATAATTATCATCAAATATACAGTGTCAAAGATCATCTTTCATTTATGCACATATTGAAATATCTATATATATAAATTTACATAAGCGATATTACATACGATTGTATTATGTACATGATTTTAAACCTTCTGCATTATTTTAATTCACTTGCTTCTATGTCTTATACATGTGCGAGGCAAAAGTAAATTTAAATTTTGCTGTATAGTTATTTTCTGCTATATTATAATGAAAATGAGACATTATATCATTCCTTGAAATGCAAATTTTTGAAATTAACAGTATTTTAAATAAATATTATATATCTTTGTCATGCAATATATAAATGCAGTGTTCGTGTTAAACTAATATCTATCAAATTAATGGGTATACAGCTTTAATGTGCCTTTCCAATAATGAGAAGTGATATTTTGGGGATACGTGCAAACATATATATATATATGTAAGAAGAGAAAAACAAAGAGAGAAAGGTCTTACTCTCTAATGAATATCCACCAGTTCATTATTTCTAAACAATAAGAAATGACAGAAACGCGGGACGTCACGTTATATAAGTCGCAAGTGATAAATCAGCAATCGTCTAGGCGATTAATTTTTTACTCCTGCATCCGTTCCGATAGTTTAAGATTTAAGACATCACGATATTCGACCTACCGTTCGCCAATATCTCGCGACCATCGCGAACACCTTACATCACACTGACTGATTCGTCGCGACGTAGATATTATATCGTTAGATTTTTCACCGATACGCTGACGTACATCGTCCTCGATCGCGCGACTCGTCGTCGCCTTCGACGAGGACGTCAAGTACCGCGTCGATCGAGGGGGTCGCGTCAACGATTTACGGAATGCGCGGCGACGAGTGGCGTGACACTTACTCCCACGCCAGGCCGGCGTGACACTTACTCATCGAATTTTCTGGCGAACGCCGGGAACAGCGCAAGTCAGCCAGGCCAGGACCGTCTTCGACCCGACGTCTTCTGCTCCGAACGCGCCGTCCGACTGTCCGAGCACCGTCTCGCACAACCGACCGTCCACCGTCGACTGCAGTGCTGTATGAATTACACGTGCACGAGCTGGACGTGGTTGTGCGTTAACTGTACAACGAACGGGATTCGTAAAAACGGCAACGTCCGCGCGCGAGACGGAACCTACTCTCTCTCTGTCAGTTACGCTACTATAAAATCGCGGAAAAACGCACGACGTTCGTTTATTTAGCTCACTCAAGGTCGTAAAATGAAACTTGAATTGAAATGCAAAATATGCGTATTTCGTTGAATAATTAGCATGCCCAACTCGCGAATGTTGCGACATCATGGCTCGTCGTTTCCTTTTTCTTTTTCTACCGTTTGATGTGTTTTATTGTTGCGTCACATTATTATTCTACTTTCTACAATCGTGAGACTATAAGACAATCATTTCTGGTTAAAGAAATAACGTCCGCATACCATGAACTGATCGCGATGATAATCAGCTGATTGAATTCTTCCGCCTTTTTTCTTAGAAGCAATGTCCGTCTCCTTTCTTAAATATAGTTTTCTACTCATTCTTTTCATTGTTGGTTCGTTTATATTTATTTTTCTTAGCAATGATGAGTTTCGTAATTATATAATAAAGATTTTATTATGCACTCCTACTTTTCATTCTGCTCGTTCAAATAATGGAAGAAAACAGCTGATTCTTTTTTCCTCTTATCATTCTGAAAATCATTTATTGATTTATTTATTTGTGATAATTCTCAGAAGTAGTCATAACTGCTTGTGCTTGAGAACTCTTGCTATTTTTATTAATCCTTATTCTTTTTAATCTTCTTATTCTTCTATTATTAACACATTATGTACAAAATTTTTTTCGAATAAAAAATTTTTATTATTCATATACTTCATGCATTCTTCCAAACGTTTCTCTAATAGAGCATTGAGTTCCACTTACAATTATGTTTATTTTATTGTTGATTACAAGCTGTATACTGAATTAATTCAAATGAAACATGTCTAATTTTATTACTCTTATCACTGCGCATTATCGCACGAAAATTCAACAAATCGTAAATTAATCCACGATTGTTTCCTTTAAAAATTCTACCGCGTTTTATATTCTTTAACAGAATTATCTACGTTCTTGACTTTATCCTTGTGTGAAAATAGTTTTAAATTAAAGAATTTCCTCGAGATATCAATATAACTAACACGACCATCTTGTCGTATGATAGCCTGATGTCGTATCGACCAATTACACGCTGCGCTTCGTTTAAATACTGTTAGGAAACCACTGTTTAAAGTCACGCCTTACCACTTTTACTCTCTTAAATATATTTACTGTAAATAGTATAAGCATATATGTAGATATTTTTTTTCGATGAAGAGAAAAAAATGAGAAAAAGGAATTAATAAAATATTAATAAAACTAGTAATGATAAAATGTATTAATAAAAAGTACGAAATTATAATGATTTATATGTATATATTTGACAAGTGGGATCTCCTATAGCATATATGATTGCAAGATAAAAAAATTTTCAGCAATTTCTCTTTTTTTCTTATACAATTGTTTTCAATAGAAAGTGAAATATAAAAAGTAATTATGTTAACATTTTGGAAAAAAAATGAAACTAAAAAAAACAGAACAATTATCTTAAAATATCAATTTATTGTTTTACAATTCTGATATCTTAAGATAGTAATTTTAAAATCAGTTTAAAATATTCTTTATTATTTATACTCACATTTAAAAAAAATCGCAAATAACAGTTTATACAAAATGCATTAGAAAACAAAATAATAATAAAATTCAAACTAATAAAAATAATTGTATGTTTACCTGAAGTTCAATTTATCAATCTGACAGTAAAATTGTCAAAATTATATAACAAGATTAACAAATTGTTTAATTTTAATTTACTTAACAAATAATTTATTTGTGATAATTTATTATACTCATTTACTCTTTTTTTCTTTGACTCTTGTCACATTCCTAAATTCATCATCTTTCAAAAGATAATTTGATTCGTTTTGATTCACTTTATCGAAATTCTTTTCAGTTTTTTCTGCCTTTAAAAGATAATTATAATATGATATAATATATATATATAATATAAGATATATAATTATAATATTATAATATGCTTCTTTCGTGTAATAATTAATAATATTCGTTTTCGTTTACACAGAGAGAATCATAAAAGGTGTTATGGCTCGTTTTTAGGTTAGATCTCTGAAAGTGATGATACGCCTTTTGTGAACATTAAACGAGAACATGAACTACAAAGTCAAGTCCTCGAATATCCTCAGAGGGTAACATGTAATGTGCACAATTTCTGCAGATTCTATTCCTTATATCAATTATGTCTTACCCACTGAGAACATTCATGGATATTTAGTTTCGTAGGCCATGTTTTTATGTCCACAGAGAGTGTCGTCTTTAAGAATTAAAGAAATTGGAGATCTTTTGGATGTAAAAGAATTAATTTTATACTAATTGTCTAATCGATAAATTATATTGATCGCTGACAATGGTGCGAAAATTAAAGTATCACGAGCAAAAATTGCTAAAGAAGGTAGATTTTTTATCCTGGCCAGCCGACAATAATCTTCACGAGGTTAAGATCTTGAAGAGATATTGTATTCAAAAAAGATCTGATTATACGGTGTAAGAGTGAGAGGATTAATTTATATTTTAGTATAATAAAATATATATTGTAATTAAATAGCTTAACTATAATTGTAGATACAACAAATTGTCACGCGAGATACGGGAATTGGGTAAAAAGATTAAAGAAATTGAATCTGACCATCCTTTTCGCATAGAACAGAGTGCTTTGTTATTGGAAAAATTATATATGTTGGGCTTGATCTCTACCAAATGGGACTTGTCTCAAACTCAGAAAGTAACTGCTAGTTGCTTTTGTAGACGAAGACTTCCAGTTGTTATGGTACGTAATAAAATGAGTCAAACAATATCAATGGCGACAAAGTTGATAGAACAAGGTCATGTCAGAGTTGGAGTCGAAGTTATAAAGGATCCTGCATTTCTAGTAACAAGGTAACATTATTGTACTTTTTTATCTTTCTCTCTCCCTCTTGTATCATACATTTTGTATCGTGTATAAATAAAATGATTGTGTATTTGATAGGAATTTGGAAGACTTTGTTACATGGGTAGATACTTCTGCTATTAAGAAACATGTACTAGAATATCACAATGAGGTGAGCATCTTTAGCTTCTCATGTTATATATGTTACCTGTTAAATTATGTGTATTACATTTATGTATATTTGTCTTGCAGAGAGATGATTTTGACTTGGCATAAATCTACATATTGGTCAGATATATACTTGTGAAACTACATTTTTTATAAACAATACAGAAGATATATACTGAACAATACAGTCAGATATATACTTGAAACTACATTTTTTATAAACAATACAGAATATTGTGTACTATTTATTCTAGATATTTTAATGTTTATAATTAAATTCTTCCAACAAAGAATTTCTTAAGTTATTGTACACAATTTTCTTTTTTTCAAATTATACTTAAACATAGAAACATTGGGGGTATTACTTTTAGTACAAGATTTAATAGCACTATCTTTATTATTAGATGAGTTTTTTCACCACTTTTATGCAGATGCAGATAATTGTATATCATATGTTTGAGATTATATTACATTAGTGATTTTATTTATTAGCCTAAGTTTTGAACATATGTTGTACACACATTTCTACATTTCATTCCCTGGTGGGATTTCTATATAGAATAATAACCACGCGGATTTATTGTAATGAGATAAAGTTTATTGTTTAAAATCGGATTAGAATCGCCACTTTTCAACTTGTACGTAATCATTTGAGTACGCAAAGAACGCATATTTATATAATTGCGAAGAATCTTTTACTTTGGATCTAGTACAAATGTAAGATCCCTGACTTCCTCGCTTGTAACATATAATAAATCTAGGCAAATATGAGAAAGAGAATGAAGATAAAGCCACGCATTGGACATGATACAAAAAAGTACAGAAATGTTATATATAATTTACATAAAATTAGCTGATAAAAATCCGATGAATTAATAAGAGATAGGATTTACATAAATATTAAAAACAATCGTCGCAGAGAATTGAAAAACGCAGTAACAAAGAAAAAATGATGATACAGCATAATGAATTATACCACGTGCATTCCGAGCAGCCACTCATTCATATACTTATAATGATATAATTAGTATTTATTATGATATTATGATACAAATGTTACATGTTAATATCTTTATAGTATCGGCAGTCTCTGTGCTGGTCTCTGTGACATCGCCGCCGCGTTAAATAATCTTCATTACGTTCTACAGAGTACACAGAGTATCCACTTCTCTAGGACGTAATTAGCAGATCAAACGGGGGCGTGTGTCGGCTCAGGTCCCTAAGTATCTCCTTCTCCTTCTCCTCCTCCACCATCGTCAACTATTTACATAAATGCCTTGCGAAATCTCTCCGTAACACGCTGCATTTATTAGAAAGAACGAAAAAATCATTTACAATTATTGTTTCTTTTTCTCTCTTTGTTTCTCTGATTATATAAATATATATAAATATATATATATATATATATATATATATGTATATATACACACATATATATACACGTATGCATGTATATATGTATATTTTTTCGCAGCATATATTCGCCGCACACACACCTCGTGAAATGTTTACCAATTTGTCCAAAATGAAATATGAATTATGATCACGCGTTTCCGTTAGAAGTGATCCGCAATAAACGTGACGTTTACGTGATATTTCAGATAGCCCGTAGTGAAATATCATACAAAAGAAAGAAGCAAAGATGAAGTGAAGAGAAATATGGAAAGAAACTAGAAATATAATACATTTGCGCGACTGTTAATAATTATACAAGATAAACCGAGACATTCACTAAACTCTCACGAGGGATACAATAATAACTGTGTATCTCTCGTACTTATCAAAATGTTTCATATTACTATCTATTGTTCATTTCTTCTTACGTGGATATATTGTTATTACATTTAGAATTTCGCACAAACTTTTTCTCTGACTATATCCGCGATTTTGCTCGCTTCTCAGAAGAAATTTATACTTTTCTTACTGTTCTTTATACACAAGTTCGTAAACGTATTCTATTCTATCGATTAATCTTAACGAGATACTCAGTGAATTATGTTGTCCGCGTACACGATTCTGAAAAATGAATATGTAAACTTAATAACAAACAATTTTCATGACAATTGTTTCATTTTATATAAAGAGACTCTACTTATATACTTGGATACTATACAAGACGCTGAGTATCGCGCTAAATAATTTGCAACCTATATCGCTATATCTGGACTCACCCAAATTCTGAGAAATTGTAACAAACATTCTTCTGACTATTTCTCAGGTTTTGGAGAATTCACCGATTTAAATATCCATGCTTCTTTCGACATTCGAATGTCAGAATCAAGCTGTATATAAGTTCAGAAAAAGCTAAAGTAATAAAGTATGTATTTTTAGAAAGATTGCACGATACGCGATTATGATAAAGAGAGAACAGAAAAAATTTGAAAAAAAAAATGTACGCATAGTGTATACAGCAGTGTAGATAAATTGTAAATCACAATAAAATGCCCGACTTGTTATGTAAAGATATTAATGTGAAGATTTTAAAAAAGATAAATGGATGACTGCCTTAATGAAAAAGAAAGATTCTTACAGTTGTACGCTACTATCTACAAAACCTTTGATGCTTTAGTTTTAATATGCTCTCCATATTATGCTTTGTGTTGCAATAAATAGTATAATTTTTACATAGGCTGTTTTACATATGCTACTGTACAAGAAGAGTATAAAAAAATTCTCCTATACCTGCCCTTGCAATTTAAAAATTTATCCATATAAATAAATCTATAGTTTTAGGCACAAATGTTCACATAATATCTGACATTAAAAAGATTCTGTACCATATCATCAAAAATGTATTATTATCCATTATAGATTCCAGTGACATATTTTTTTGTTTATAAGAAAATCACTTAATTTAACTCAAATAAAATATTTATCTCATAAAAAGCATATAATAAAATTAAAGCTGCTTATTATTATTTATTACACTATATTCTCAATTTGCAGGACCAATCATTCCACTTTTGGAGATGCATATTTATTTGAAAAATAAATCTCTCTCTCTCTCTCTCTCTCTCGCTCTCACATAGGCCTCTGCCTAGATCATAACACTAGCTATAATATAGTCAGAGTAATAAGATCAGTGTTAATGAATGTTGGAAAGACTGGTCCTTCAAGACAATATTGAATTTACGCTTTTGTTAATCCTCCAATATTATGCTATCTCTGATACTAAAACTTGTCTCTACATTCTTTAAACTATGCAGTTAATAAAACTAGAAACAAGTAAAAAAAAAATATTTCCACACATTATACATTAATCTGATTATATTATACAAATTTAATGGTATTGCATATTAAATTAACAATTTCTCTAGAGCATCATAAATTAAATATTAGATAGTATTTTCACTGTAAAATCATGAAAATGAATGAAAATTAACAAGAATATTGAATGTGAATCACGGATAGACATAAACTTTGGAAGATTGACAATGTATTCATTTTGTTCATTCAATCGTGATTTTTACAAATTATATTTTTACATACCGGAATGCACGTGATGATATTCATTATTAATAAAATATATATAATTATGGTTGTGAAATATAAGCATATTGAAAGTTGCTCGTGGCTTTAATATCACCTATTAATAAAAAAATGTTTTCATATTACGGCCGGATTACGTACAATCAGCATGATTTTTAATGGATACAGAATGTTTTTCACGTTTAATTTTTTTCAGAGAATGTCTATGCATTCTTTATGTAAATTGGACACAGCAATTGCACTTTTTTTTATCAATATATGTTGTGGCATAACAAGATAAGTTATTGCGTATCAACAATGTCACTTTGCAACATATTATGTCACGAAATATTTTCAAAGAAATTTTCTAGGACATGTAGAATATCTACATATACTAGACATACCTCTAATTTATAATTACAATAAAAAGACAATTAATGTTTGTTAACTCATGTAAATATATGAGCAATACGTATATATAAGTTATATTAATCAAATTCCTACCAAAGAATTCGAGATTATAGAATTACCTTTCGATGCTCGAGGGACAATATCAATGTTCCTCTTGCACACATAAATATTTAAGTAAGATCTAAATAAGTTTAAGTTGTATCCTCTCACGATTGACTTGAAATGTAAAGATTCAAGCACAACAACATTTATAGCAAATATCTAATATTATATAGATCTTGAAACATTTTTTTCAGTTGCTACTCATAGATATGCATATTGAATAGTTTCCGTCCAATACGCACAATATATATGCATATATATATTATATGGATGGAATCTCGTAAAACGCCGGTAACAATTTATAAAAATGGAAAATTCGTTCATTGGCGCCAGCAATGATTATTTTATGCTATTGCTTTGCGATTCTGACAATGAAATCGGACGAACTTCTACAACCCAAATGAATTTTTATCGATGTGAAATCTTATTCTCTCACTCTTTTGAACAAACAGCTTTTATATGAGAAACAATTTCGCGTGATGAAGAAATGAAAACAAAATATTTTATGTAATCACAGTTGGTGCGTCACGGTGAGTATATTGACGAAGTTCGCTTAATTCTAATGCGATATTAATTAAAGGTTTTAACACCAATTGTGCGTCTTTCTCGAAAGTAGTTGGATCATTTTCATAACTATCGATATACATACGGATAGTAGCGCCTGAACTTCCCGTTCCGGATAAGCGGAATATAACGCGGGAACCATCCACGAACAATATTCGTAAACCCTAAAATACAAATACAAAATGATATAACTATTGCTTGAATTTATAATAATTTGTAATTTGTTATAAATATAATCATAGTACATACCTGTTTCGTAGCTTTGCTACCGTCAACAGGATCCGTGTAGGAATAATTGTCCGCTTGCTTAACAACATATTCTTTACCTTCGTACTGCAGCTTTTTGCCAATAAATTCTGGTTTCTCAATCAGAGCTTCAATGCTCTGCATCATCTTATCCGCGCAAGCAGAGTCGCAATTTTCATAATCATATCTAAAACCAATAATAAAATTAAAAAGGCAATAAAAGATCGCCGAGATAAGAAATATTTAAATATATTTGTTAAGATAGTAAAAAGACCATTATTATATACCTAGTGAAGAAATTTCTTCCATAAACTTTCCAATGATCTAATAAAATATTCTCTACAGATTTCCCAAGTCCTGCGATGACATTGAGCCATGCCAAGCATGCCCAAATTCCATCTTTCTCGCGAATATGATCAGAACCGGTACCAAAACTTTCTTCTCCGCACAATGACAGATCTCCAGCATCCATCAAATTTCCTAAAGTTTAGAAACATCGTAAAATGTTATTTAAAATAAGTTTTTTTAAATATAAAATCCCGCATACCGAAATATTTCCATCCAGTAGGAACTTCGAAAAATTTCATTTCGTTCTTAACGGCGACTCTATCGACAGCTGCAGCCGTAGGCATGGATCTAGCATATCCTTTGATGCCAGTCTTTTGGAAATATGGAATTAATTTTAGATTAGCAGCTAATACTGCTAAAGAATCAGAAGGAGTAACAAAAAAAGCTTTCTTCCCCAAGATCTGTAAGTACAAGCAAAATTAGAACAATCTTTTAACTACAAAGATTTTAGAGTTTTTAAATTATTTTTCTGTTTGATTTTAATCACCATATTTCTATCTCCGTCTCCATCGAAAGCGGCACCAAAGTCATATGGTCCTTCTTTTATAGCATTCACTAAATCTTTGGCATAAGTTAAATTTGGATCGGGATGTAAACCACCGAAATTTTCTAACGGCTTTATATTTACTAGACTTGTATTATCAACGCCTAATTCGCTACTAAATATTCTTTTTACATACGGTCCCGTAACTGAAAATTAATAAAAATTTATTATAATATCTCTACTTACAAGATCTGAAAGAATTCTTTATAAAATGCAGAGAGAGATAACACATGTAAATTATGTAATAAGCTAACCTCCATTCATCGAATTGATGAGAATTTTAAATGCTGGCTTATCCGTACTGCCTTGCAATAATTTCCTAATACTTGCAAAGTCAAAAATCTCTTTCATAAGTTCCACATAATCATTCACAGAATCAATTATATCGATAGTAAATGGTCTACCATCCACCTCGATAGAAATGTTCTGTATTTTATCAATATCTATGCTAATGTCAGGAATAATTTTATAACATTGGAGTGTTTTAGTGATCTCGTAGATATTATTCGTTACGTTATCTGGAGCAGGACCACCATTATCGCAATTAAATTTAATACCAAAGTCGGCATCAGGACCACCAGGATTGTGCGACGCAGTTAGGACAATCCCGCCTTGTGTCTTATACTTTCGTATTATAGTTGACACTGCTGGCGTTGAGAGAATGCCATTTTGACCAACAATCAATTTTCCTACCTAAAAATAATTTTGCAATACAACTTACTTAATCTCCATACTTAATTTCTTTCTACAAGTATTTTTAGATGACATAGAATTTTCTTTTACTCAGTATTATTTTTTTTTAATAAAATTGGCACAATGTCAAAAATAATTAAATAAATAATTAAATAGTATAATATGTATTATACGCAAAAATCAGCAAAATATATCCTAATAGCATTAAGACATCGCATTCCATGTAGACATGTATGCTTGCTGATATCAAATATCAAGCTTACTATAATTGTTCTGTGACAGTTGCTTGCATAAATATTTCTTTATCTCTTTCAATGAAAGCCTGCCAAAAACTGTCAAAAATACCTTATACACAATTCAGTCCCGATGCGTAGCATCCATGGACTTCTTATGAAGATTCCGCAAAATTCTCGCACCGGTTGATCAATCTTACCCCGTTTGCCGCGGCGATCCGGATGATCTTGGCCACTGCTTCCTTGCAGTAAAACCGTCCGTCACCGCCGACGACGAGAGTGCAGCCGGTCAGCTGATCACCTACAGCTTGCAATATCGCCTGGATAAAGTTCTCCGTGTAGTGTTCCTGCTGAAAGACTTTGACAGCCTTACGCAGACCCGAAGTGCCCGGTTTCTGGCCTTCGTACACCCGGGTGTTCACCGTCAAGCTCGTCACCGGCGTCGTCGTCGTCGCGGACATGTTCTGCAAGCGCGCTGCAAAACGGGAAGAGATGCAAAGAAAAGAGAAGAAACGATGCAATTAGCTGAAACTAGAAGTACGTGTCGCAATCGGCGAATGCGCCGACCGAAGGGAGAGATCGTGCTTTCGCGATAGCCGCCCAACAACTGCCGGCAGGCCGAACTTTGCCTGTCAATGACACGCAAGGGCACGGGCGCCCGGTCGCCGCCATCTTGCAAGATCGCGCGCGCCAGCTGTCGCGCACGTGCATGCACAGATAGGTCAGGGGAGCTGCCGCCTGCCGCGTGGAGTACGCACACGCTTCCAACGTATGCCGTATGTGCAGGCAAAATGACAATCCCGCCTTTTGTGTCTTATACTTTCGTTTTATAGTTGACACTGCTGGCGTTGAGAGAATATCATTTTGATCAATAATCAATTTTTCTACCTAAAAATAATAATTTTGCAATACAACTTGGTCTCCATACTTAATTTCTTTCTACACGTATTTTTAGATGACATAGAATTTTCTTTTACTCAGTATTATTTTTTGGGAGAAAGAAATGACTAATTTGATCGGGAAACTTTTCGAATATTTTTGTGATTGATTCTTTGAAGATAAAAAGTGTACGCTCAATTATATTATTTATCTCAAAAAGTGTTATGACAAAAGCGCGAATCCCGAGGGATTATACAGAGTGTCTCATTTTAAACGATACGCTTAAATATCTCCGAAACGGTGTGTTAAATAAAAAAATGTTTTGAACAAAAGTTATATGGCTTGAAGGGGGCCATCAGATGGTGGCAATGATTTGATCTTGGAGAGTCATTTGAAGATCACGTGAAGATCACCGATCTTCACATGACTTTCAAAGACTTTCAAAGACTCTCCAAGAACACATCATTGTCATCATCTGATGGCCCCATACAACTTTTGTTTGAAACATTTTTTTATTTAACGCACCGTTTCGGAGATATTTAAGCGTATTATTTAAAATGGGACACCCTGTATATTTACAATATTATTTACGATGTATGATATATTTGTGTATTAGAAAAAAAAAAGAAAATATGGAAAAAATGTACATATTGGATAAAATAAACAGATCTAAGACTTGTCAGTTTTATTCGGAAATACAAAATTTTTTTGGCGAAATACTGTGTGACTCCTGATTAATGCAGTTTAATTCGTAAACGAGCGAGCGAATTTAAAGCTTTATTTAAGGAAAGTGAGCGTGATCAGAAAAATCGCTCAATAACCGATTTCAATTTTTTACATTAATAAGCTTTTAATTTTATTAACTAAAAAATTGAAGATTGCCTTATATTTTTATATAAGTATAAAGATTCCTATAATTCTATAACTGTTGTATTTGCATTCAAAATGCTAGATAAATAATAATGCATTCTATGATCAGATTATCATTAATGATTGAGAAAATTATTTTTATATAAAAATTAAGAGAATATATTTATATCATGAAAAGAATATCATGAAAACCATACACTTTAATTATTTTCGTTGATTTCTACAATTTCAGTTTAATCATTTTCGATCGTAATAATAATTTTCACAAAATAATATATTTTTAACATTTTTCAGCCATCAAACGAATTCATCAGGTTTATGAGATAGCAAATTTAGAAATAAATTATGTATAAAAATTAATAACACGAAAAAAAAGCTAGAGATAGAAATAGACATGTGTCATTTTTTTCGACTTGTAAATAATATTGTAAATATATAAATCTCCTTGGAATTCGCGTTGTCATTTTTGAGATAAATAATAAAATAAGGACAATTACATATTAATATAGTTAATAATTTAGAATTAAACTGAGCATCGAACATGATAGAAATCGCATGTTTAACACACGTTTGACGTCATGAATCGTATATTGCTTTAAATTAAGATAACAAATGTACGGGATTTCTCACGCATCGCATATACATAACACATCGTTTAGAGATAAATGAATAGGGTCGCGAGTTCATATTTTAAGTGGAAATAATAAAAAGAAAACATCACAGTTATTAACTGCTTCAAAAAAACAGCACTCGAGAAAAAGAAACTTGCATTTTGCAAATGCTGTTCAATGTATTTGTTAACTGTTATTAAGATAATTAGACATTTTTTTCATAAGCTGTTCTCCGGAAAATGCCAGAATATTAGAAATCTTAAAACATGATTATCAAAAATGATTAAAAATAAACGAATCGATAATAAAATCGATTATAAAATCTATTAATATCGATATAAATCTATTAATCAATATAAATCTATCTATTAATCTATATAAATCTATGAATAGATATATTCATTAGGTATCCTGTAAAGTACACTTTTTCTAGCATTTAAGTATTTTCTTCTAGTATTTTATCTTTATCATCGGAGAAATTTCCGGAGACGTATTAATGAAACTTATAATGACATTGATGTGAGATTATCGACTTGAATGTACGACACACTGTGAAGAGGCCCAAAAGTCCACTCAGGTGTCTGTGTTTGATTGAAGAGAGTCTTACAAATAAAATTTATAATTAGTACCGCGAGTATTACGAGAAGTATATTTTATAACACGTACTTAACATAATCATTTGCAAGTTATATAGCATAATAAATCACATAAGTAACGAAGTAAACATTCGACCCGATTTGCGTCAATAATCCCGATTAATTCAACGAAAGAGATCAGTTATCTCTTTGTACAACTCTACCTACAATACAGATTAAAAACTAGAACCTCAAAATAGAGCATTACGTCAATGTGATTTTTTTATTCAAGGGGTTAAAGCCACGAATAGAGCAGATTCGAGTTTGTTGCGAAATGGTAAGAGAGAGACTCGTACAATCTTCGAAAAAATCACATTTATAACGACTGCTTTTACCGCGAACCTCTCATTCAGATTTTAAGAAAGCGAAAAGGAAAAATAAAAATCATGGCAAATTGTGATCATTTTATGATCGACCGATTAATTCGACACTTTATGACGATATCGGTCATTATTTAGCGACACGCGCTTGCGCTGGTGGTCGTTGAAAAACGGGTAGAAGGAGAGTGTCAAGTCAAGGCTGATATAAAGTTCGCGAGTTTATAAAACAGAGATCAACTTGCTCCAAAACCCAGTTTTCCAATCGACCGCGTTCGCGCAGGAAGGATAGTTATCGGTGATAGTTTTAAGCTCGATCGTATCGTCGATCATTCATTCTACTCCGAAAGACTACGAGAAGAAATTAATCGGATTGATCGTATATTAGGAAAAGAGAAAGAGAGATATAGATAGATGAATTGGAAATTTTTCAATTAATTTGCACAATCACGGACGATTCATTGATATCGGATATCATTCGGCTGAGTTTATGATAACTTTTCGCGTAGTCGCTTGATCCTCTTTAATCATCGGCTATAATTTGAATAAAAAAAAAGATACATTTATCTATGGTTTGATAAAATCATACATGTCTTGTGAGAAAAGCAACAGTTATATTGAATTCGCTATCTGCGTTCGCACCTTATAACCGATAATATTTAATATTTCTATTAAAAAAAATGACAATAACGAATCTCGCAATGTATTAACATAAAACGATATAAAACGACGCGCGTTGTTTAATCGTATACAGAGTAAGTATTTTTATTTTATAAACTGTTTCAATAAAGAAAAAAAAATATCACGTATCCATCGAGGTTTTAAACTTTCTCTTGTTACAGAGATTTTGATTGTCAAAAACATATTATGTACAAGTCTCGCGTTTACCGAAGTGGCAGCGATACCTCGCCACGAGACAGCGGGTCCGAAAGTACACCGATCCTGTCCTCGGAATCTCGCACGAGTTTGGAGCTATCGGCGATATCTGATGATTTGGAAACAAGCGACTCAAATCTAAGCCCTGCCGGTTGTTCTTTGAAGTACGATATCTCTCTCTTCCTATCTTTTTTTTCTCCCTTTTGGAGAGATATATAAATATTGTACTTATATCATTTATAGGAAATACATACGCGTGACTTGTGTTGACGCATCTTGGTTATCTTGCCTAGATATGGGAGCATCGATGCCGCTAGTTATAGTACAACCCTAACAGCTGTACCGAAAAGGCCGACCCCTCTAACGCAGAACAACGAGTTGTATCTTTCGGCAGCGGCGCACTCGCCTTGCATCGTGAATTTCGTCCATGAGAAGAACCACGAGATGCGTAACATCGATCTGGTAAAAAGAAAATAACAATATATAATAAAGTAACGATATATTTGCAAAAAAAATAGAATGACAATATTTTGGGAGTCGAGGAGAGGGGGCGCGGGATCCAGAAATAAATACAGTATCCTCTTTACATGCGTTACGTTCTCCTCTGCAGGTATTAACGAATGAAAATACCGATAAAAAAGCGTATGGAATAGATTTTCCATCTGGATCGCAATTTCAATCTGACATGATGGACATCTCGTGCAAGGATCTCAAGCCGAAGCAAAGTTCCTTAGTCACCATGTGAGTATTTTGAGATATGAAATCTCGATGTGTATATGTATGATACATATACGAAGGGTGTCGGGTATCAGGGACATTTCTAGACACGCGTTACTATTTATAACAATTGTCTGTGTGATAATCTATTTCTTCAAATCAATTAAAATCACCGAACAATTTCGTTAACAAATTCCCGAGCCTCAAATAATTCAATAGATTAGATGAGATTACATTGTTTATCACCTACGTAGAATAATATTTCGAAATATCAAACTTTGATTTTAATTACTTAATAAGATATATCTTTCAATTGTCCTATTATTTTTTATTATTGATAAAAAAATACATTTTAATATATTTCTATATTAATTATTCGATGTCGTAATAATAACTCCAATAATAAATATCTTAACATTTATTACTATTATATTTTTATTATATTATTATATATTATTTATTAAAATTTTTGAATTGATATAAATTTTTATATAAATTTCACACGTGGAATATCTTCGATTTTCTTGCGCTCGATTTAAATGTTACTTCCTCATCGATAAAAATCAGCTGATTTTCCAATATATACTGTATACATGCGAAGAGAAATAGAGATCGATACGAGATGTGTCATCAATGGTGAATAATGTTTATTTCATATTATTTATCATATTTTTGCTTATATTCTGTGATACAGTATGTATCGTACTTTCTTTTTTTTTACGTGTCATGACGCACTCGTTTATCTCCCATAGATGGCTGATGGCAATGGACCCGCAACTTGCATCAGCGCATCTTGGAAATTGATTTTTTCTTCATCGTTACCATACATAAGAGAGAAATTATGTATGAGCTGTATTTCAAACATTATCGCGTTCAAGTAATCTTGTGTTTTAAAAGGAAAGAGCGCTGTTAAGATAACATAACGAATAATTGCATAAAACACATGACAATTAACTCGTACAATTGATAGCTAATTATATCTGCGCTGGAAAGCAACGTAAGATAATGAGAAAATAAGAATTTTTTTTCCTGAAACGATTCATTATGCTATATATATCTCTTGTAGATAAAAAAAGGAAATACGTTCGTTATAATTTTCATAGTTAGATAAGGAAAAGCTAATCGTAATCGGTTTTTTTTTTAAGTTTGCGTGAAAGAATGTCAGTGTCAGAATGTCAGTATTTAATCAGTAGTTAATTATAAATAAATCTTTGCACTCTCGTAAAATCGAATGTCTCGGGTCTAATTAATTTGAGGGATAAGTATGAACGAATGAGCCTCGCGCACGATAATCGACATCTCTAACACACGCATATATATATATACATATATATAACCACTACATGTGACTGATATAACCTAAATACTTGCACACGCCAGCGCCAATGAACGATAACGGTTTTCGATGACAGATGGGGGCTACTCGAATTTTCTCATTCGGAGAACTCACCATTTGTTCGTCAACATTGTCCTCGCCTGCGAAAGCTCCAACTTTCGAGATCGTCCGAGAGAATCCTTCTCGATCACCGAATCTCACCGCGCGATAAAAGGCCTCGGATGCGCGATCTCTCACTCGCTCAGTCCTCCCTCTCGTTCCCGCGTCTGGAAAACGAGCGTCCGGAACGAAACGCGCGACGTCGCTCTCGATCATCCAACGTGCGTTGTCCGCATTTCGCGCGGGAGATTTCGGGAATTTTTCGGTTCCGATCGACGGTTATGCTCCACGTTACTACTAGGAAGAAGACGGGCGGCGCTCGTTTTCGAGACGCGGGAACGAAGGTACCTGTCGCTTAGCGCGACGACGCGCGCCTCGCGCCGCGCGACGTCCCGGAACGTCTAGAGCGCGGCGCGACAGGACGCCCAAAGGGGTTACCGCTCTGTCTGTTGCCCGGGCAACAGACGACCGCCCCGTCGAAGGTGAATGCCCTTAGCCGACAACCCACCGCGCCGAGCTCCCGTTTCGCCGGGCACGAGAGCGGCACAATTTCGAGCGAAAAAGAAAGAGAGAGAGAGAGAGAGAGAGAGAGAAAGAGAGAGAGAGAGAGAGAGAGAGAGAGAGAGAGGAGAGAGAGAGAGAGAGAGAGAGAGAGCTCGGATTATTTCGGAAAGGATCCTTACGTTTGTCGAGAAACGACAGAGATTAAAGTTCTCTTGCCGGAAAATTCTTTTCTTCTTTTCCCAGATTTCTATCTGTTCATATCTATTTCTAAAAATAGAAGATTATAATCGCGTTAAAAATTGCGTGTATATTTGGAAAATAAAATTCAATCCGCAGAGAAATTACTTGTATCGATTGTTATTCGTGATGTATTTATTTTTATACCACAGACTTTTGTAATATTAATGTTATATAATGTTATATATTATATGATATATATTAATATTAATATTATATATTATATAATGTTATATATTATATGATATATATTAATATTAATATTATATATTATATAATGTTATATATTATATGATATATATTATATAATATTATATATAATATTATATATTATTTAATTATATGTATATTTATTACTTTATATATTTTTTATTATATTATACAATGTAAAAAAATATATATATGATATACAGAAGTCTGTGGTTTTTATAATATGCGAAAAGATGGTTCATTTTTACGAGCGAGGAAATTGACTCACTCATGGAATAAATATGAAATTAAAACGAAGAAAAGATAACTCGTTTGTGAAATCGGACATTGCCCCGTTGCCAAAGTTCGTTCTTGGCCAATATTATTTCTGAAAATAAGCAATTATCTCGATCGTAAAAAAGTCGCATTCGCGAAATTGCTCTGTGGTCACAATGATGAATCAACGAAACAAAGACACCCTTGGTCCTATATTCGCGAGATAATCCAAATCATGAGATTCGTGTATTATAAGATAGATAATATCCCCAGAAAAATTAATGATAATGCGCGTTGACGCGCAACACAAGAAATAGATAGGAATATATCTCTACGAGCTCGATCGTTCGAGTAAGTATAATTAATTATTGGAACAAATGATTTACGTATGCGAAAGTATAATATGCATATTATATATCAAGGAAGAAATAATTGATAAAAGTAATAAACGAGATCTCTCAATAATTAACGCTTCTTATCAGAGGAGACTATGGATTCCATTACAAATTCGTGAACGCCTTCTTCTCTGATATTTGCGATTTATATTAAATATTTTCTTTTCATATATTATTAAAATTATCTTTATTAGATAATTAAATTTACTAGAAAACTAATTATATGCAACGACACGTGCGTAATGATATTTAGCAATGTAACAAAATATTATATAATTTATTATATAATTTAGATATTAATTTTCATATCCTTTATCTTTCAGATTTTCAATATGGAATACGATATTGGGCTCATCGTTATTGACTATGCCATGGGGAATTGCGATGGCTGGACTCTTTCCTGGGATTATCCTTAATCTGATGATGAGCGGTTTATGTCTATACACAGCTTATCGTCTCGTAGTTGCATACGCGTATCACGGTAAGAGAGTCTTTCTCCATGAAACAAGTTGTAACTTACCGATGCAATGTCACGAATCGATCGTTTGCATTTCCGAAGGTGGAGGAGAAAATATAGAAGCCATAGACTTGAGTCGAATATACCTTGGCAAATGGGCGGAGTACATTGCCAAAATCTTTAGTATTGCTGTACTGATAGGCGCGACCATAGCTTATTGGGTACTGATGGCTAATTTCTTGTATAATATCGTGAATTTTATTTATGGTAAGGATTCTCGTTATAATCATGTGTGCATGAGAATGCAAATTCTTATGATCCTCTTATATTCGTTCCGCAGATAATGCTGGCTGGCCAACGCGTTCCATACCTGAAAACATTTCCAATATAGAAGGTAAATGTATAAAATATAAAGTTTAATTTATTATTGGAGAATAATAAATGTTTTTATACAATATTAATTCATCTTATATGTATTGCTTTAATTACTATAGTCTTATGTTCAAAAAAACAAACTCAGGATAACAATACTGTTGCAATACGCGAGAAGACATTTGACGCATTAGGACCAGCGTGGGATTTACACAACACAGTTCCTGTGTTTTTAGCTTTATTAATATTTCCATTATTGAATTTTAATAGCACAACATTTTTTACGAAATTTAATTCCCTTGGTAAGTATATGTGTGATATTAGTCCCACTTTTATACTTAATATATTTGAGCACCTCCATTAATATTATTACAAAATTTTAAATCTTTGACAGGGACGATATCAGTTATATATTTGATTATCTTCATTTTAATAAAATCCGCATCATGGGGCATTAACATGGATCAAATAGAATGGGCAACAAGTTGGGAAATACGACCCACATTTCCAGCCCTTACCGGAATATTGGCAATGTCGTTCTTTATTCACAATATAATAATTAGTATAATGAAGAATAATCGTAATCAAAAGAAAAATGTAAGTTATTTTTAATTCTCTTAAATGTATATCAGATAAAGATTATTTTATTTTGTTTTTAGGGAAGAGATTTAACTATAGCATATATTCTTGTCACATTAACTTACATCATTGTTGGAGTAATGTTTTTTATATGCTTTCCTCTGTCAAAGTCATGCATAGAAGATGTAAGTATATGTAATATTATAAAAATAATGATTAAATAATGAATTTAATATACTATAAAAGTTGTGTTTTGACAGCTTTCTAAGCTAAAACTCATCTTTGTTCCACAGAATCTATTGAATAATTTTCAAAAGTGGGATGGCTTTACAATAGGTGCTCGTATAGTACTACTTTTCCAACTAATAACCGTTTATCCTTTGCTCGCATTTATGCTACGTGTACAATTGCTCTCATCAATATGCAAAACAGTATCTAGGAGTTTAGTACTGGTCACTAATCTTATACTAGTTTCTATATGTATTTTGTTCGCAACCTTTATGCCTCATATCGGAACTATTGTTAGATACACAGGCGCTTTAAGTGGATTCATCTACATTTTTACTTTACCAAGTTTACTGCATTTATCGATTTTAAAGAAAGAAGGGAAATTAACTGTGCTTTCTCTGTTAATCCACTTAAGTATTCCTATTATTGGAATTATCAATATCATTGCTCAATTTTTCATTTGAGATCATTGATCATATAATTAAAATCTTATAATCAGTATGATAGTGTTTATATAACACTTAAAATTAATTACACATAAGTAATCATTAAGTATACATTGTTATGTATCTTAAGAGAAGTAAAATTCTGTAGTTATAAAATTACATTAAGAAACACAACAAAACAGCAATGCAGGAAAACAATGCAAAATTTACATTGAATTTTTTACTTGCAATCTCATTAAAATTGATAATCATTTTAGATAATAAGAAAATATTTTTAAGATTATAAATCGATGATATAAAGAGTATAAATCGATCCATCGACCATTTTATCACAGTAGATAATTTATTCAATAGTCAAAAAAGAAAGAAAGAATACATATGTCAATTTGATACAGATATGAATTTTTTTTTAAGATTGCACTACATATTTTCTATCTTTAAATAAATAACATTAAATAAGCAACAATTATTTTTAAATTTTTTCTTATAATTTATCCAAGAATACTCAAAAATATACCTTTGATTCCTCAGTTCAATTCTTACATATCTTGTAAACCCAAACAGTGTCAATTCCTTGTCCAATTATTGTAATAGGATGTGTATTAGGAAGAGGATATCTACATGCAATTACAAGGGAATCTTTGCACAATTCACTATTAAATTTCTTTTCAATATCTTCCATCTGCAAAAAATATGAGACTGTTTAACATACATATTTATAACATCTAGAGAGGCATAATAATTAAAAAACTGTACCATTTGATCTACGCCAAATATAACAATATTATCATATTTTTTCAAATTATATTTCCATAAATCCTGCTTGAAAAATGCAGTATCATTTGATAAACCATTAATCAATGCTTTAAATTTTGAATAGCATACCAACCAGGTATTTAATTCAATACCATGAGCCTTAAAACCATGCTTTGCTGCTGCAAGAACCTATTTTTGAATTATTCTTTATTATTTTATTTTATATTTATATCGATATTAAATGTTTTATTTTCACAATTTATGAATTCAAAATATTATTATACTCACAATACGTCCATCTCCACTACCAAGATCAATTAAGGAACCAGAGCGACCATTTAATGCTTGAATGACATTTTTTATTTGTTGATGCGTGGCTGGTACATATGGCAAACATATCTTACGAAACGCAGGGCTTATAAATGGAAAGCACACGACGCTAATCGCTGTTGCAATTCCACCTAATGATGCACAAATAAACATAAAAATAATTTTGAACATGAAACCGGTACAAAATTAATAATAATATAAAATAATATAAAATAACGAACCTGTGACTGCGATCAAAAATAAACCGATCTTGGATGATTTTTGTGACGTACTAACATCATCTTTTTTGACAGAGAAATATTCCATTACGATAAAATATTCCACTATTGAACATAACTTTTTTACGCGAAGTGTAAAATAAAAATTCGGGCACTGATTGTTTTAAACGTCAAATATATATGAGAATAGAATCTAAAGCAGTCATTTTACAATGATGTGTAAAATTTCGCATCTCGTACAGTCTCCCTAACTCGTCCCTGCAGATGAATTCCACATGTTAGGCAAAAATCAGAAAATCTAACTGGTGTTAGATGCGATCAGCTGATCTCTGGAATTACGTTAACGTTGCAGGTTAAGTTAGGTTATCATTCGCCGCGAGTTATATCACAAACACATTTCCATATATTCTAATTTATCTTATAATCAGTGCGAAATCACACTGGATATACATATTATAACTGTGCAAGCAATTTCTTAATATTTGTTCATTTCTAAAAAAGTGATATGGCGAAACATTTGAGCGCAAAAATCGGCCCGTCGATTTTAAACGCTGATTTGGCACAACTTTACAAAGAATCGCAAAAGTTACTTGACAATGGCGCGGATTATTTGCATTTGGATGTGATGGACGGTCACTTTGTTCCCAATCTTTCGTTCGGTCATCCGATTGTAAAGTGTCTTCGTAGTAAAATAAAGGATGCCTTCTTCGAGACACACATGATGGTATCTAATCCAGAACAGGTATACGAGATTCCATTTTACTTTAGCACAAATATTTTTTTCAAAAATTACACAAATGCTTATAAGTATAAATTCTGAGATACACATGAGATAAGAATTAGAGAAAAGTAAATGAATAATTACAGTGGATCGAGCCTATGGCTGATGCTAATGTAGATCAATATACATTCCATGTCGAGCCAGTAAAAGATGTACCTTTGATCTGTAGAAAAGTAAAGGAAGCAGGAATGAAGGTAATACTATCTAAAAATTTATATACTTTAAGTGGAATATTAATGGATTGTAAGTTAATTTTGAAATAGGTTGGTGTGGCACTTAAACCAGGAACACCTGTAAATGTGATAACAGATTATGTGGATCTAGCCGATTTGATTTTAATAATGACCGTAGAACCTGGCTTCGGTGGGCAGAAATTTATGGAACCAATGTTGCAAAAAGTTGCATGGTTGAGAGAGAATTATCCTGGATTAGACATTGAAGTCGATGGGGGAGTTGGTCCAAGTACAATTGAAGCCTGTGCAAAGGTAATTAAAAATTATTTTAATAAATAAATAATATCATTAAGAAAACATTCCGGAGAGTTAGCTTGTATGAAATTAAATTTTCAATTAATTATATATTGATTTGAATTATCTTTTCAGGCTGGTGCTAATATGATTGTATCTGGCACAGCTGTCATAGGTTCCACTGATCAAGCTAAAGTAATTACAACTCTTAGAGATACGGTAAATTGTTATTTGGATCACAACCACTCAAAATAGCAGTGAAATTGAAAGTAATGTGAATAAAAAAAGCATTTTTGATAAAACATTTAACATTTTTATAAAAGTATATATGTACAAAAATTTATATATTTTTGATGAAAAAACAGTTAATGACAAAATTTAATATGATTTTAGAGACAAGATATGATGTACTTATTTATTCCTATTATTTGTTACTATTATTGATTTTAAAAAGTGATTTCTTTAGGCACTAATTTAGTCCTTAATTCAGCTAGAGTCAAAAGAATAGCTTCTTCTGTTCTAATTGTCCGTGAGCCTTGTTGAGGACATGTATTCACATATTTATGAAATAACAAGGATGGATCATCGACGTCTAAATTCGGATCCACGTCCACAGCAGCTTCTAATCCAGTAACACCTCCAAATACTATGAGACAGTGGCGATACTCTAAACTCTTCGCTTCTATTTCATCGATTAATGTTCCCTTGTCAGATGTACCAATTGTCAAATCGTATCCTCCTTTATACTGACAATTTGTCAGCACTTCTGTCAAATGCTTGACTAACTTGACAGTATATCCCCAGTAGATTCCAGCTTCTGCACGGGGTACATTAGGTGGCACAATGATACCTTTTAATTTCTTCGAATTTGGCTGCTCCGTTGGTATCTTCACCGTCACCCTTAAACCAGGCATCAGCACCTTATCTACATGAACCTCGTTCAAGAGTCCTACATTTATCTGAGATCCTTTGCCGACTTTTATAGGCTTGTTGGTGACTATTCCTTCTCGATACAGAGACTCGTCCATTTGTCTGAGATGATGAGGTGCGTCTAAGGGATTCAACACACCAGCGTACTGCAAATCCTTATGAATAGGAAAGAAATACTTCCTCAGGTATTGCGGACATTCCAAGTACTGTAGTATCCTGGCCAATTGCAGGCATCCAAGCCTAGCTTCGCCCAGCGCATCGTCCTTCCTAATCTTCTTTCTCTCACTCTCCGTAACGTCTCCCTTGTCATCGAACACTATGATCTCGTCCACCCTGTAGATGCAAGCCGCGCGCGCGATCTGTCCTGCCAGATATGTTCGCAGCTCCGGGGACTGAGCGTTATCAAGGATGGATCCGGGTACCGCGATGCTCACAGTGCAGATATCCTTTCGTTCGCACTTCGTTCCTTCCACGTGCTCCTTGGACTCGTCCTTCGATTCCTTTTCGAGTTCCTGCTTCTTAATCTTCTTCATCAGCTTCTCTTCCCTCCATTGCTTTCGAAGCTCCTTCCGTTTGCGATTGTATTCCTTCCAATTCTTCAATTCTGGCTTTGCGGCCGACATTATTTTTTCCTTCAAGTTTTAGTCCTCTGAATCCTCTAATCTTCTTGTAACGTACTTGTTAACCTTAGCGAGGTAACCTAAAATATCAAAACGTCTTGACATGCGCATGGCATAAATGCATATGTAAAGAATAATACTTACTTCACTAAAGAATAATATTTACTTGTTACGTCATTTAAAAAAAATTTATTTAAGAAAATAATTATCGCTGTTGAACGAATTAATTCGCCAATTCCAATTATTTTTATCACATGTTTTGAATTATTCCTATATTAAATTACGCGCCTAGGTGTCACTTGAAGACTGCTCCTCGATAGTTTCGATATCTCGAGTTCGATACCTCGGTTCTTCGATGGATTTCGAATTATGATATCAGACATAAAATTCGCTGCCACGTTCGAGTCACGTTTGAGTCTTTTTATACTTTTTACGATGTCATTATCGTACATAAAAGTACGGCTCTCGCGAATAAAAAAATATTTATGCAATAATTCATTGTGTCGCGAGCTATCGAATATTTTATTAAAAAACAGCAGAGTTTTGCGTTTCAAAGAATAAAATTAACAAACGAATGTGTGTCGCCTGCCGAGCAAATTCGCGTTTAATTTGCAAAAGTGTGACACTTGAATTACACAATCTGGATACCTCGCTGATTTCTCAACATCGCTACGGCTCGATACAAGTCCACGTGATTTTATTATGAAGTGTCGACTCGGCAAATCGCCGAGTTGGGATTTTGAAGCGACATTGACGAAGTAATACAGTGTGATAAAGTTTGGTAGAATGTCAAAAGCCAAGTGTAAGTATCTGAAAGTGTCAAAGTTCGAAAGTTTCAAAATTCTCAATTTTGCGAAACTTTCTTACAATTGCAAATATATTACCTGTGTATCACGTTGAAGAGCATATGCAACTTCTTTATAAAAGTTATTTTTCGCTTCTTTGCGAAATATATGATTATCTCTATTTTTAAGTAATAAAAGAAAACTCTTCTAAAAGAGAATTTATATGTTTTCGCAGACTTAAGCGAGGACAGAATTCCTTTCTTTCTGGACGAAAGCGAGGTCAGGATTGTTGATGTGCCGTATATGTACAGCGAAGGTCCCATTCAGAGTGCTCAATACAATTCCCCAATGCTCAAAGGTGTCGCACATCAATTAAAGAAATGGCCGAACGATTTGTTCTCTTCATTCATGACAGCGTGTCTCATCATTAGCGGCTTAGTCCTTTTTGCTTTCGTCACGGCAATATTTTCCTCCCCCGCAATTAGCGATGAAAATTGCTGGTACGTAATCTTATCGAGGATCTTTTCAATACTTTTAAGAAAATACAAAACCTTATAATTTACATCTGAAAACATCGCATACGTGATAGCAAAAATGTTTCATATTCTTTATGAATTGACAAGTATATAAGTTTTAAGATAATGATATAATCTATCAACATTTTAGTGAATATAATATCTTTGAAGACGAGCGTAAATTCAATGTCTATTTCGTGAAAGAAGCTACGCAAGTTTGGTCCAAAAAAGAATTCTGCTATATCGAGGCTGCAGCGAGAGAGCAACCTGATCTGAATGTATGTCAATATTTTATAATTTTATATATTTAGATTTATTTAAAAGTAAGTAAAATTAATTTATGTTTGTAATAAAGTATTATTTTTAATATACATTTAATATAAATTTAATATATATTTTGATATAAATTTATATAGAGCAAACATTTTTTTATGAAAAAGATATAGAAATTTTACGTCTAAAATATCATGTCTTTTACAAGAAACATTTAATTGATTATATTCTTATTAATTTCTCAAATAGCAAATGTACGTCATTTGAAATCAAAATAATATACGCTAAATTTTTTTGCTATAATAAAAATATTATTTGCGAATTAATTTAATAAAGTATATATATTTTTATATAGATACACTTGATTAATTTGATGCGTACTTCCGATGCGTTAAACATCCCGGAAACTCATTTCAAAATAGCACTAGCCACCCAAAATACTAATATTCGCATAGCCGATTTATCAATCGACGAATTCTTCAGCAAGTAATTACTATAACACCCTAATTAATATATAATGTAATACTTAATATGTACATATGTACATGTAATCTATATATATAAGAAATTTTTCTTTGTATGTTTATATTATATATAATTATATATGATTTATTAATATATATATATTATATATATTTAATTATATTGTGTGCAAAAAATAGCTTAACACATTGACAGCTGTTATAGTTACATATGTGATTTACTTTGTTCTGCCAACGATTATCGATTGATGTCACGTATTTGTGACTTTTCTTAACTATTTATACAATAGTTATTTTATGTTTATTTAGATTTATGTCATTTGTGAGATTTATTTAATATATTTATATATTTTGTAATACATTATTTTTTTAGCTTGACTTATTTTTTATAGATACATTAAATCTCTCGAAAAATGTTAGTGAAAAATAAATAAAAAACAAAAGCTTTTTTATAAAAAGTTCAATTATCAAAGTAATAAATTAATATATAACAAAGAAATATTTTTTTTCATCAGAATTAATATATAATAATTTCTACTTACATTTTGCAATTATAAGGTCAAAATTATTAAGCGTTGCAAATAATTTGAACAACGGATTATTGCTGATGGCAGCAAGAGCATATTTACTTTGGAATTCGCCCGGAGTTGCTATGCAGCCTAGCACGTATTGCAACTTGTCGAAAATGAATAAATTTCGATGGACGTAAGTGTGATGAATGAATGATTAATAATTAATAATTAATCATTCTAAATGATTTTATTTTATTGAAGTGAGGGAGAAAAACGAGGTTATACGTCCAGCAAATTAATTACGATTGATCCGACCATCGATTTGCAAGCAACAGAAGTACAATGTCAAGCATTTTTAGGATTTTTATTAAAGGAAATATCGAAAAATACAACGCTTTATAATTTAAAGGATGCATTACATAAATTTTGTCCAAGGTATTTAATTAAAAATTATTTTCCTTTTTGTTTTCTATAAATATTTTAATAGAAAAAATAATATATAAATAATAAAATATATAAAAAATAATATATGTGATATAATAATATAATATAAATATATAATATATGATATCATATATTGTTATCATAATTTTTATTTTTTCAGAATTGATAAATGTCCTGAAGTACAAATACTTGATTTAAAATCACGATGCTCTGTCAATGTTCTCGATTGTCCTACCGTCCATATGATTGAAAATTTTTAGAAACTTACAATATATAATTTAAATATCTTGCCTTTGTAAAGCCATGAAAGAATTTAATGTAATCTGATCTGAAAATTTGCATTTAAGAAATAAAAATTAAAAAATACTACGATATTTAAATTTTCACGATAAGATTTTACGAAATTAAAAAATAAAACAATTTGAAGAAGAAATAAGTATTTCTTTACGAAATACTGCTGCAAAATTTGTGAAAAATATGTATAATAAAATAAATAAAAATAAATAAAAATATGTATAATATACATACGAGATGTATAATATGAATTTTCATACTCACATCGCTATGATGTCTGTCACCTACTACGATTGAAAATTTCGATATTCATAGAGCTGCAGAGCACCCAGCCATGTCCATATTTCTATCACTAAGTACAATACAAATAATTCGACACATAAGCGTTCTCTACTATACGAAAGCAATTCAAAACGAAAAAAATAAATTAAATATAATAAAAGCAGAGTTATAAAAATTATATATATATATATATATATATATATATATATATATATACTCTCTTTGTTGTGCTACCTTTTGTACAAAAAAAAGAAGAATAGAAAAGAAATTTACCGATCAATAAAAGGATTCCTGTAGCATAAAGTAGCGCGGTTTGTAATCGAAGATATCCAAAAAGATACCAAAGCATTTCAATCGCATCGCAGGAATCACAAACAAGTTCGGCCATAAAGAGACCCATGAGGGGTAAACTAAATTGTGGCTGTTTCTAAAACGTGTAATAATCAAAGTAAAATAAATATATAAAAGTCATATACAAAATGTTAATGTGTAAAATAAATGTGTAAAATATAAAAGAAAAACAGAAAAAATACTATACATAAAATGTCAAGAATAATGTAATTTACCAAGATAACGGAATAGATGAGCATGCCAGTTGCAATAGCGTATATTATGGAATGCGAGACAGAATAACCCAAACTAAATGTCATGATTGTTTTTCTCGGAGGAAAACCTTGAAAGATCTGTCCGTTCTCCAAGATGCTGTATTGCATTGGTCCGTAATAGCATAAGAACAATATCGGCAAAGCTAATAACATTCCTCTAATTATCTTTAAAATTTCATTGTTGAAATACGTTTTCTTTTCCAACGATTTATCAATCTTTCCAATTTGAGAACTGCTAGAGCGATTCTTAACCATATTCGATGAAATTTTAGATTCGATCACCTATAAAAGAAAAAGAATCGAATGAAAATTGTATGTATAAAGATAAAATATGAATATATATTTTATATAAAAGATAAAATATGAATATATATTTTATATAAATAAGTATAATATAAGTATAATATAATAATACAATATATTATAATAATTTTACCAAACAAGGAATTAGAATATGAAATGAATTATGGCTTTTCGTGATTGACGAAATATTAAAATCCATGGTGGACATTTTGTAATTGAATGCATTTAATTATGATATACATAAATATATACATAAAATGAAATATATTAATAAAAATATATATATATTTTGCTTTTATAAAAATATATAATAATTAATTAAATAATTCGCGGATATTTTATATATATATATATATATTCTTATGTATAGAAATATATTTTGTTGTGTGTGTGTGTGTGTGTGTGTGTGTGTGTGTATGTGTGTAAATAGAGATCAAATTTTATTTTATTTTGAAATTTATAAATTTTTTGCATATATGTATATATATATATATATTACTTATTTTATTTTCAATTTTTAGCATTTTATATTCTCATCTTTGTTGAATGTAGAATATACACAATAGAATGTAAACAATATAATATAAAAGAAAACAAATTCTTATTATATAATTTTAGGTTGTATATAATATTAAATTTAATTTGAATATTGCAATACCGTTTTTGCTCGGCGACTATCGCAAGTTTTAATTTTTTCCGGATAACCTTCATTACTGCGAATAAAACTTGACATGCGATCCATTGTGATGGATCTCATAGATGGTAATAAATTTTTTAGAACGAAAGACTTAATACTTTGACACTAATATATGTATACATATAAAATATTAATTATTATACATATTATTTTTATATAATATAAATAATATATAAGTATATAGAAGAAAAATAATACTTTTTTGAGTATATATGACTGATAAATTTACAAAAAGAAGATTGCAGACACAAAAAAATGTAAAATAAAGGAAGAAATCGAATAATGAGAATATAAATTCATAAATGTAAAATCAAACGAAAAACTACAATTGTATATATGTACAAATTGACATCTCTAAAATATATATAATAAAATATATATACTACTATTTTGTAATAACAGTAAAATTCGCTCACTTCATATTATATTGATTACAATATTATTTCAGATATCTCGATACTGAAGAACATATGTTTATTAATCAAACTTCACAAGTCATTGGAAAATAATAATTTACACATATATTAATGATTTTACCACTAACACATAAAAACATTAATTATATACATATGTGTAAATTATTGTTAACATATCGATACATCAGAATTCACTTAATCGTATTATTAATGAAAGAAATGTATTATCTAAAAATTTTATTTTTTTATATAAATTGTATCAAATGTGTTTTATAAAAATTTACTTAGATTAAAATTCACATCAGTCAGACACGCGGAAAAATAAATGCGATTAATGACTTAAAAACAACACTTCAGACGTTTTATGGATTTTTTTTATTATGGATTTACAAATTATGGATAATCAATTGACGTTAGTCAAATTGTGACAAATTGAAAGATAAGGAAAAAACAACCTCGAAAATTTGCGAAAGACATATTGCGAATATAACGAAAAAGTTCACTAATTGTTTAATATTTTTCTATTGGAATGAAAAAATCCATTAATCGTACTGTTTAATAAAATGTGTATTTAAAAAAGGAATACAATTTTACCAAACAAGGAATTAGAATATGAAATGAATTATGGCTTTTCGTGATCGACGAAATATTAAAATCCATGGTGGACATTTTGTAATTGAATGCATTTAATTATGATATACATAAATATATACACAAAATGAAATACACATATATATATATATATATATATATATATATATATATATTTTGCTTTTATAAAAATATATAATAATTAATTAAATAATTCGAGGATATTTTATATATTTGTATATATATATATATATATATATATATATATATATATATATATATATATATATATATTATTTTAAACGTATTAATTTAGTTAACAAATTTATATAATTTTTAAAAATTTTAAGAAAAGAAAATATATATTTTCTTTTATTTTATAGAGAATCGGTCGAATAGCTTGTTCTTTGTGCGATCATTATGTCATGGGTAGTTCAGTCTATGTGATTGTTTTGGGCTTTATTGGGATCGTTAGTCCATCGTAATACTTTCATCATGATAATTTAATAATTTATCTGTGTTAGATAGAAAACAATGTAACATTTAAATGCACAATTAAAAATTCCATCAGATAATCACAGCTCTTGATATAATACGAACAATAAATTATAAGATTCCCAGAATATCGTCACGTTACAGACATAATGAAGAAGGTAATAATTCTATTCTATGTATTTTACGTTTCAATAAATTTACAGATTGTTATAAATAATTAATTAAATGTTAAATAATAATTGCAGTGCCTCTTACTGTCGAAAGAGACTTGAAGTTGATGACGTCGATACTGGGAATTGAACATTATACTTTAATTATGTTAGGCGCTATCACGGTAAATATAAAGGATTAAAAATAATAATCAATAAATTAATTTAAGGACTTTGAATTAAGGAAACAACTATATTTCTTCTATAAATATATAGTTTTGCTTCAGCAGGAATATCCTGTGCTACACACACCCTGGTTGTTGATGCAACTCTGCGTTATTATCGTGGAAATCATCGTCTTTCTCGTACGATTCGTTCTAGATGGTTTGCATATAAAACGCAACGAAATATTGCAAGCAATATTCACTTTGTATAACTGGTTGCAAGTCTTCTGTCTCTTTTATCGGCAAACACGACGAGCCATGTAGTAACTTGCTATTTTTTATACTAAATTATATAATTATATTATTTTGATACACAGGATGTGAATTATATATATCAAAATAATAAATTTTGTGTGTTCTTGACAATTTTTATTTAAATACATTTTAATTTAATTTTTAAATATAAATTAAATCGATATTCTTTCGAATTTTTAAAATATGATATTAATATATAGTAATATTAAATTATAAAATGAGATAAAAAATTTCTAGGTACGTCTTTTAATATCTATTCATTTTTTAGGTATGTCTTTTAATGTCTATTCATTTTTTAATTTTATTATATATATAACAATTCTTGTTCTGTCTTTACTTCTACTTAATCTTCTATTTATTATACGTATATACATATATATATATATATATATATAATTCTTGTTCTATTTTTACTTCTACTTAATCTTATGTTATAATTTACAGAAAGATATTTGGTTGATTCCTTTCTATATTCATAAAACTATCTTTCCCTTTAAGTTAACCCTTTTTAAACTTAAGCAGCAGTATTGACAAGCTCATGAAGATACTAATCCAAATAAGAGTAGAGATAAAGCCATAATATATTGTAGGTTGCGATATCGACCAACCTCTCGTTAACATCGATCTCATCGATTCTGTGCTTTTTGTCAGAGGTAATAGAAAACTAATATACTTTAGAGCAGGGTGTATGCCTTCTATAGGCCAAATGATGCCGCACAACATCACAATTGGAAGAAAGGAGCCCATGGCCACATATGTAGCAGTTCTTTCGTGATCGCAGAAACAGGCGATGAAAAATCCTAAAAATTGAATTGTGTTTTTAAAAAATATTCCTATATTTTTCAGATAAAAAATTTTCGAAAAATACAAAGTATATATATAAAATCGAGAAAAGCAAATTTTTTTCTTTTTATACTTATTTAAATTTTTCAATTTTTTATATGTTTTCACAATTTATTAATATTTGAAAAATTGCAAACATTTCGCAAAAATAGAAACATTTTTGCAAACAATTAAAAGACGTTTATTTTACATAAGAAATATAATGTTTATTTACATATTTATTACGTTTATTTTATATAATACTATAATATTTATTTATAAGATTTTTATAAATATTTTGTGTGATATTTCATATACTCTATGATTTAATATTAAAACAATTGATGAATTACCGAAACACATGCCACAGAGACCCGTAAGAACTGTCAAAGTAGTGATCCAGCCTATGTCGCCTACGCAAGTGATCTTGAAAATAGCGAATGAAACTATAAGGACCATTATGGTCTGTCCTAACACTACCATGAACTGCGTGATCACTTGACCGAAGAGAATCTCAGTGCCAGTGAGACCTGAATAAATTATACAAAATTACAATTAATTATTTATCAAGATTTACCAATTCAATTTTTTATTCTATAAATTTTATTTCTAAATTTTATTTCATAATTTTTTGTACATTCATTATACTTTTCTTATACTTTTCTTATACTTTTATTATTATGTGTATTATTTTAAATATTTTTTTATATGTACCTGATACAAGAGTTCTTTCTAGCAAACCCTCATTTCTTTCTAGCAACATAGAACCCGATGTCAATGCAACCGAAAGAAAGAAGATGATTCTGAAAGAATATAAAATTATTTGTTTGAATCACTAAAAAAATATTTGGAAGAGAAAAATTAATTTTAATGGATATGCAATACTATTACACTGACATTAATGATAATTGACAATAATACTTACGTTAGGATCACTCCAGGAGCTGCGAAATCCGTAAAGATAGGATCCAAAGGTCCATAGATTGGTTTTTTGAACTGATATAATAATTAACAATAAAGACAGATATAAACTAATAAAGTATATAATAATATAATAAATTAATAAAGTATTATGTATAATACCAATAATAATTTACAATATTATAAAACACAAAAAATATAAGATCAATACTTAGTAGTACTTAACAAATATTATCTGCTATATCTCTCTATACATGACTATTTTCTTACATTTACAGGTATGTTTGTCAAGTTTTCGCTGTAGTTGCAAGCCACAGTAAGCTCCTTTGCAAAGTCTTGAAAGGCATAAATCAGATCTCTTTGTAGCAATTGTCCTATCTGTTGATCTATGTAAAGATATATCTTTTTAAAACACACACACACACACACACATATATATATATATATATATATATGTATTTATGTTAATACTTGATTATAAGAAAATTTATTTTATAATAACATACATTATACACACTCACAAAATCAAGATCTTTAAAATGTGATATTTCATATTAGAAAATATCTAACATTTATCTCGATTATATTCTACATGTATAATGTTTAAAGGCTTACTGGACATGTCTAGGACGACTTTCATTTCTGCAAATTCGACATCCCAATTTTCAGCATTTCTACCGTAATCTATTCTCGCCATGAGAGCATCGGAATAATTTGATGGGAACGTTATGGCACCCCATGCCCAACCTTTTTTCACTGCAATTCTGGCTTCTTCATCATTATCATAAGGTAACAAGTTTATAGTCTTCTTCTGTAAATGCTGAAGATAACGACAACTCACTAGTGACCAATCGCATCCGATTGTGGGAATACAAGGTTGCATGCTGTTGTTGAGTTCGTTGTTAACGATGGCTATTTTTAAACCTACGGGATCCTTACCGATGCTAAGACAGAAGATGATTATCTGAGCAACTGGTAAAGCAATGATGAACAACATTATTCTGCGAAAAGAAAGCATAAGTGAAAATGGGATTAATAACAGAGAGTTATTACAGAACATTATAATGAATTAAAGTTATAATAAACGCAAAAATAAAAATGGATTTAGTTCAAAAATGTAGTATCGGGTTACCCGACATTTCGCCACATCCACAAAAAATTCTTCCAGATAAGGGCTTTCATATGCATCGGATCAAGCATGGTAAACTTAGAGGAACCTTTTTCTTCCGGTGGCAATCCTCCCACCTATTAAAGGAGAAATAAGACAGAAACAAATAATTAAATATTGTCTTGCACAAAGAAAGCAGAATTTTTCCTATCATTTAAAAAAATACATTTTTTCAACAAAATAATACACAAATTTTTCTACTATAATATTATAATTATTAAAAATCATTATTTTATAAATAATTTTAAATAATCTAAAAAAGAAAGAATGTATATATTCTCTTTCTTTTTCTTAAAATTATTACATTGTCGTCATCTGCAATTACTACACTTTTTCTTCGACTACACACGCTCACGTTGTCACCGAATTCGCCACTCATTTCGTCATCTATATCCTACAAAGAGAAGAGAGAGTAATATCTATTTTATTAATATAAAATACACATGTAATAAATATATTACAAAAAATATACAAATACTAAATAACAACTAATTATAACTAATAAAGCTAAAATGAATTACAACTAGTGTCAATATTTCTTTACATTTACATTTTCCGGTGGAACACCTGTTAAATTGCTCAAAATACTGCTTCTTCTCCTTAATCCTAAATTTTGTTTTTTACTCAATTTCAGGAAAATATCTTCCAAAGTATCCAATCGGTGTATTTCCATTAGTTTCGTCGGCGATTCCTCTGCCAAAAATTTACCGCTTCTCATTAAGCCGATTATGCCAGCTTGTCTACAAAATTTAACAAAATCCATCATTTCAATAATTTCAATAATTTTTTAATAAAAGAAAACTTTTGTAATTCTCTGATGATAAGACAAAATATATAAATAAATAACTCTTTAACATATTTTGATACTTAATAAATAAATTTTAATTATATTAAATTTTGATTTTAATTAATTTTTTTATTTAAATCTGAAAAGAGAAAATATTAAATAAATATAAATTTTTCTTGTTTTAACTCAAGTATATTTGTTGTAATATTTGCTGTAAAATTAATAGCAAAACAAAAAATTTAATATTATATATTAAATAAATATTAAATCTTCAAAAAATATTAGTGTTATAAGATATAGTATAAGTGATTATTTCACAACTTGCCTGGTCTCTTCGATGTAATGCGTGGTGATAATAATAGTCTTGTTACCGTCTTTAGTGATATGCACTAAGTGGTCCCAGATATTTTGCCGGAGAACAGGATCCACTCCAACCGTCGGTTCATCCAAGATCAAGAGTTCAGGATCGGCTAAAAGGGCAGCCGCGAAGGATATTCTTCTTTGCTGACCACCAGACAGATTTTTGACAAAACGGTTGCTCGACGGTAATTGCAAAAGCTATAATGAAAATATGAATATTATTGAAAATTACAATATTCTACAATAAAAGTATTTATAGTAAAATTTATAGAAAAAAGGCTATAAAAAGTTTATCCATAGAAAAAAGTAAAAGGTTTATTATAAAACAAAAATTTTGTAAGTTTCTTTGTATGTAAGAAAGAAAGTACTAGATTTTTTTAGAGAATTTTATTAGTATAAAAATTGTTGGAAAATAATCAGATACTTTTAAAATTCTTTTTTTTTTTAATTTAAATTTTCATTAAAATTTCGGCCTTTCGTGATCTAGATTTCTTCACCTTAATTAAAAATTCTAGCTTATCATCCACTTGATCAGTCGTCATGCCAGCACACCAACCAAAATAGATAAATGTTTCTCGAATGGAGAATTCGCCATAAAGCGCAATCTCCTGTGGCATATAGCCGACCCGAGGACCGGGCACACCGGACCCCTTAGATCCTGGTCGGCCTCCCAGGACCCAGATTTCGCCAGAATTTAAGCGTCTGCGGCCGACGATGCATGATAATAAAGTGGTTTTTCCGCAACCACTCGCACCAAGTAATCCATAACTGAATAATAATATATTTATTACAATTAACAAAAAAATATAATGAATTATACGTATCAAATTATACGTAACAAAAAAATTATAATTATACGTAATAAAAAAATTATAAAAAATATTATAATAAAACAATAATTATTGCATGAAATTTTACTCCATGTAAGTGTCGCTATAGCGTAAAATTTATACTAATTATAATATATACATATAATATTACATAACATTATATAATATTACATAATATTACATATTATATTTAAAAATAATATATATTTTTATATGATTATTTTTATATGATATTTTATATATACATGGTGTTTCATAAGTGGTGAGCAAAATTTCAAGAATGGATTCCTCAGCTTAGAGAAGAAAAAAAGTTAACATAGGTCCGGAAATAATTTTTTGATTTATTAAGATTTTGTAATACAAAATTTTGTCTCATTTCTCGTCTTAGAGTTTCAAGTTCGGTGGCCTGAAAAACATTGTTGATGCCTGTAAAAGAACTTCTAAGATGAGAAATGAGACAAAATTTTGTATTATAAAAATCTTAATAATTCAAAAACTAATTATTTCCGGATCTATTTTGATTAATTTTTTTTTTCTTCTCTAAGCAGGGAATCCATTCCTGAAATTTTGCCCACCACTTATGAAACACCCTGTATATACATGTATATTTTCTTAATATATATGCATATCGATAACTATTTATTTCGTTACATCGTTATCATATTCATAATATAATATATTAGCAAATTAACAATTTTACGTAAATCTTATAGAAAAAATCAACTAACAAATTTGAATAATAATAATTGAACATTACAATGTTGCAATCAATTTGTTATTGTATCAATGTTTTATAGTTGTTTTTTTTCTATGATAAAAGAAATTTCAAATTTATCCATGTATTATAAATATTGGCAATGATGTTACGAAATAAATAGTTTCTGACGCATTAATAAAACCTCTTTTAAAGAATTACTTATCTTTTAGCAAAGAAAGAAAGAGAGACTAATATATTCTTTTTATTGCGAAATTGTATTTGAAAAATATTTATTGAATGTCTATATGTGACAGCATATGATTCATTGTACATGTATTCAGTTCTTACATTTATCTTTTTGTTCTTTTTTTCTCTTATAAAGATTATTATATATATATATATATATATATATATATGTGTGTAATTATATATATATATAATTATATATATATATATATATATATATATATATAAATTATTGTAGAAAAATTACATTATTATATATAAAAAATATTATGTTATGTGTTATGATTGAGAAGGAAAGAAATTTCAATACCGAATGGCTTTTTCATAATTTAGTAAATATATTATTTAATAAATATATTCATGAATCTTTCAACTTTATTTCTACAAAATTAACATTTTTTATTCCATTCTTTTGTTATGCAAATTTGAAAGACATTTATAAATGTCCAAAATTTTTATGCTTTTGAAAAATTTAATAAAAGACGAGTAAATGTTCTCTCTCTCTCTCTCTCTCTCTCTCTCTTCTCCCTCTCTCTCTTTCTATATATATTAATTAAATTAAAAAATTAAATTAATTAAATTAAAAAGTTTTAATGCATTAAAAAAGTTTAATTAATATGAAAATTGTAATTACTGTTTTTGTTTTTATTAAAAGGTTTAAAGTAATTTATATTGAACATATAATTATCATAAATGTGAATGGAAATGAATTATTTATACTGATCTATGAAATTGCACTTATATTTTTCAAATATTGGTTTAAAATTATATATATATATATATATATAGGAATTTATATATATATATATATATATATATATATATATATATATAGGAATATTCTTTATTTCTTCTTTAATCTCTAATAATTTTATACCAATATTTGAAAAATATAAGTGCAATTTCACAGATCAGTATAAATAATTCATTTCCATTCTTTATGATAATTATATGTTCAATATAAATTACTTTAAACTTTTTAATAAAAGCAAAAACAAAAGTAATTACAGTTTTCATATCAATTAAACTTTTTTAATGCATTGAAACTTTTTAATTTAATTAATTTAATTTTTTAATTTAATTTAATTTAATTTAATTTTATACTATTTACGAATTTTTCATTATAATTTAAATCATTTTTATAAAATGTATTTATTAATATTTAATTATACAGTAAAATCAAAATAAAAATTTCGTCAACTCTTTACATTAACGTTGCAGGAGAATACTTACATAGTGCCTTTCGGCACAGTCATGTTAAGCCCGTCCAAAATGATATTAGGATTGTTCTTGGATCCATATTTCTTAAAGGCCCTTCTAACACAAACTGCTTGTTTTTTTCTCGTATCTAAAGTCGATACTTGCGATTGAAATTGCGTTTGTCTTCGTGTTTTCAGTTCCATCAGCGTGCTTGGTATAGTTGTACTTTCCATCTCTATATTTAAAGGAAAAATACGGAATTACGTATTTTTATTTCAATTATTCATCCAGATTAATCAAAAACATTTCGTTTATTTTTTTAAATCTTGAATTAACTTTTACTGCCTTCCTCTAATATCACCAGTCTTTATCAATAGTCTTTTACATTTTTTGAATTATTAAAAATGATAAATTAAATAAAAATTAAACAGTGCAATCGATTTGAAGCTTGTCCGCGAGAGTTTGAAATCTTCCTCCCTCTTTCTCTCTCTCTCTCTTTCGCTCTCTTTCTCTGTTTTTCTGACTGGACCGGATATAAGTGAGTGTCTATTACGATTATATTACTAGTAAATTATGAGTTACCACTGATTAAAATGGTATAGCATTATCGAATAATTGAAAAAATAATTCAGTTATTAATAAACTAAATATATACGATTAATCATTCATTACTCATTATTTTATTAACTTATTATTAGAATATCGATTATGTTCAAATTGAAAATTCAAGTTGAATTCAAGTTGAAATTAATTTCAAATATTTGTCTTTACAATCAAATTATCATCTAAAATATAATCATCTCAATATTTGACATATTCAATATTTAATCAAATAGTCTTAAGTAATACCAATGACAATGACCTATTTCACTCAAAAAAAAGATATTTAAAAATCTGTTCAATTTTCTCATTTTATTAAAAGACACATATTTACGAGATAACATCGAAATTTTTTTGCATTATAAAATAGCTGATTATTTTGTTTTTTTTTTTTTGTTTTTAAGAAATTGCGATTTGATGAGTCGGTCAAATTCCTAATTTGTTAAGTAATCAATGTATTGCATCGCCAATTAATTGAAGCATATTGCACAGGATTTCGCTTTCCTTGTGATCTTTATTAGTTCGCAATGTACTATATGTGACGTATAATGTTTACTAAAATATCTATAAAAAATATTAAAAGATTTTTGAATTTACTTTAATATAAAAGAGAGATAAAGAGAGAGATATTACTTTTGATATTTTATTATTAATATTATAGTAACGATAGTGTAAATATATGTAGTTTAAAATATTCTGTTTTGCTTATTGAAAAAGTTAATATTTTTAATATTCAGCAATGAGATAATATTAACAATTTCTTGAAAATAGAAATAATCGAAATTACGATAACAATTCATCACGGACTTAATAGGTTCTGAGAGACTTCATCGTATTCGCTCAAGATACGTCGCTAAAAAATTAGCATATTACAACAATAAGCATATAAACCAAGTAATATGAAAACTTTATCTTACGAAATCGACATTAATGTGTTATTACATCAAATGGTAACCGAAAAAATGCAAGCGATGAGTAAGCTACGTGCTACGCAACGCACAGCTGCTTTCACGTAATTTGTTCACTTCTTTACGCGCGAGAGAGATATATGTATTACGAAAGAACAGACCAACGAAGAGAGACCGCCTAAGGTTACGTCTGATCGCTTTCCTTTCTTTCAACTCTCCGTTTCTTCCCGATGAACTTGCTTACGTTGCATTCACTTATCAAACACGTCAATATTCACGAGAGATACCTTGTCCCAAATTCATTTGAATTTGATAATTATATGAAGACAAATGACAATTATCAATATGTAATAATTAGAATTCATTCATTTCCGGGAATTATTCTTGGAATTAAGTTTTACAAAATTTTTAAAATGTTTTACATTATTAAAAATTCAATTATAAATTTTTTAATTTTTCATTTGTTAAATAAAACTATACGCGCGTTAAAATCTCTCTTTTCAACTATAATTATAATAAATAATAATAATTAAATAACAATTATTTTTTAATTATATTATTTTCAGATTTAATACTAAAAAATGTAACAATTTTAAGCAAATTATTAATGAATAATTAACTCGAATTTGAGCTTTTTTATCAATGTTTTATCAATGACTTTATGACTGTATAATAAAAAATGCTATATATAAAAAACATGAATAAAATAAATTCGCATATATTTGTTGACATGTCGAGCGTAATTATGTAGTAGTTTTTTATTGCATCGACAATTTTCCTGCTATATATCATTATAGAACGAAAACATGAATACTAGTTAACGATACTAGCGCAATCATCAATGATCATTTTTTGCAAGGATAATGCCAATGTCGATAGAAAAAATCGCAATAATCTTTAGTTTCTGAATATACTATTATACGATAAATATTTTATATTTTTGAAGTGATTTTTCCCTTACATAAAAATACTTTTTTATAGTGTTTTGAAAAGCTTTCGAGATAAGCTACAAGAGCTTTTTTTAGAAAGAGATTGCCCTGACACTGTATATATATATATATATATATATATATATATATATATATAAAATCTGTAATTTATTATTTCTCTCGGAAAAATGAATCATTATAATATATGAGCAAAATTCTATTTGTAATAACTCATTGTCAATAAGATATATAATCAACGATTGTACTAACCACGATTTTATGACAAGAATTATGGTGCCTTCTATTTCTTCGAACAAAGTTTCTTTGAAAAATGAGATGAGTGGTCAACTAGCGAGCACCTTTGAATAATTTTTGCTTAGATCATTGTCTTATTTATTCGTATTCCGTTCATCCGACTGTTCTCGAGTACATTTTCTCAAGAAATCGATAAAGATTCTTCACAGAGATATATTTTTGATCAGTTTATTTTTTTTTAACTGTTTGTGTGCCTTTTCAGAATATATCTTCTTAATTCTTTTCAGATTATTCAAATATTTAAAAAATGTATTTTTATATAAATAATATTTTTATTCTTTCTGTTTTCAATCATATATCTTAAGCAATTATTTTACAAAGTTATTGTACTTTTAGGCTCATTATTTATTTTTTAATAATTTTTTTATTTGTTGTATTATCCAAAACCAGTTGTTCAGCCATAATTATGATTGCCGATTATGAGGATTCCTTATATGTTTGATTTTTAATAATAATTGCATTCGAATTTTCAGCTTTTGCCTTTTTTTAAAATATTATGCATATTTTGTTCTTGTAACGTATTTATCATAATTAGTATTATAATAATAACATAATTTTAATTTATAGATAAGATAAATATTTTGAATATTTAGATTAAAAAAATAGAATGGATGGTTTTTTAATTTTGGAAGATATAAAATAAAATGTTTTAAGAATTTAGATTAACCTATTGCTATTTCCTATATTAGTTGACGCTAAGATTGAGATTAATTGCTCTTTGAGATTGATTGATTTCCTCATAAGAAGGTATCTAAAGTTTAATTAAGAAGGATTTATTTCTAAAGCATTCGTGAAAATCTACTAAATTCTCATAAATTTCTATATTAAGTAGGATGAAAAAATAAAAATAAAAACAAAAATAATCAACAATCAAAGTATGAGATTTTGAATCTATTTTTCAAGATTATGCGAGAAAATAATTTTTTACTGAAGATTTGCACAGACTCAAAAAGCCTTTCAGTAACACTTTGAATTTTAGAGAAAGAATTAATAATAATTTTACATAATCTTAAGGCATCCTTGATGTTGAAAAATAAGTGCGTACGTTACAAACATTATTCAAAGGTCAAATTCCAAGATTCTTAGTTCATAAAATTTTCTAAAAGAGCAAAAAATTCCAATTTGCGTTATTTGATATGCAAAATCAATTAAATTTTATCAGGATTTTATCTGCAAAGATTAAAAATATTACACATTCGAGTTTTAATTATTTAATATAAAATCAAAATTGTATCAAATCTCAAAAAGGTCTTTATCAACTGACTTGCACAAATGTTAAAGATTCAAAAGCTTTTAAAAGCTATTTTATTTTGAAAAATTCTCCGAAGAATACTCTTCTAATATCAAACCTTGATTTTAAATAATATATTAAATGTTAAAGAAAAAAAGCAATTGTGTTATATAAAATCTTATTAAGTTTTAAGATACTAAATTAATAAATATTTGTTTTTGTCAAAATCACAATTTGTTATTAATTATCTTAATACACTTCAAATAGAAACGATCGAATAATATTATATATCAGAAATTCAATTTTCAAATTTAAAATTTTAAAAGACATTTACAGAATAACACTTCTGGGAATTAAAACTTCACTCACAAAATCGTATAAAGGACTCTTAATCCTAAGAAATACTTCAAAATGAAGACACTATGTATGTGATCACGATCGCGAAATTCTTTGGTTCGCGTATTTATCTCGTTCAAAGACTGACTGACGGAAGATCGAACTTGAGAACAGGACCAGAAAACTCAGAGGCCATACGAGAATAGAAGTGGTCGCCTGACCACGACGAGACTCAGCGAGAACTGGCTTGCTTGGCCCAGTCAGACTTCGCAAACACTCAAATGCTGTTTGTGCAATCATTCTTTTTGAACAAAACAGTTACTCTTAGAGGGGGCAAGCTTTAACGCTTCTGCAATGATGTCTAAACAGATCTCGGATTAATCTGAGAAAATACAAGCAATACGTGTTCAAGCCAACATAACTTTAAATTATCGACTGATAAGAAATTCATATAAAAAGAGATATTCCAGATTGATTTTTATATCAGAAAAAGATTTAAGAATTAAACAAAAAATTATAGAATGTAAGAAAAAAAATTTTTCTTGAGTGATAATTAAAAAAATTCTATAATTAATATATAAAAAATATGAGATTATATCAAATTATTTTATATTATTCAAAGTAATTCTTCTACATTGTTCAAGGTAACATGCCTCGAAACCGGTTTGTACAGACAGAGAAAATACTAGGTTATTTATTTTTATCAAAAATTAATCTCATTTTATAAGTAAAAAAAAAAAGATTGAGACGCATGAGATGACGCATTTAAAAAATGATTAAGTCCATTTTATATACATATATGTGCGTGCGTGCGTGCGTGTGTGCATGCGTGTATGTGTGTGTGTGTGTGTGTGTGTGTGTGTGTGTGTGTGTGTGTGTGTGTGTAATTCTTACAATAAAGTTAAATAAAATACTATTAATATATATATTAATATATAGTTCACAATGATTTATATAGGATTACATGAATTCAATTGTAAAAAGATTTCTATTTTATAAGAACATTGTATAAAATGGAATTATTGTAATACATTTTACATATACAACAATAGTATAAATAATAATATTTGTACTAAAAAATATTTAAAAAATACTTTAGACTAGATATATTATATATCTTAAGAAAAAACAATTTTCTCTATATCTTGATTCAGATTATAAAACTGAGAAAGACGGGAAATCTGATTACATCATGTATTAAAAATGTCTTTTCCTTAAGTTTTCTATATGCATTTTATTTGTTTTAAAAAAGAATTTTAAAAGAATTATATATATTTGTCACAAATATCTTCTTGGATATAACAATTTTCTATCTCTAATATTTAGAATCCGAAGTAACAGTATTATATAATTTAGTATTACATGATTCATTATATAAATAGAATATAACATACCATTTATATTAAAATAAATTGCGAAACAACTTGTTTGAAAACTGTAAATGTTCAATAAATAGAATGTCTACAGTTTGCGACTAAAAAATTCAATATATATAAACAAATTTTTAAAGAAATACATAATTCTCATTTTTTTTAAATATCAAATAAATAATCAAATAAATTAGAAATGAAAATAAATTTGAAAATAAATTTTTTTATTTCAGAGAGAGTGTTGATTTAATAGGATGAAACATATTTCTTGTAATGTCTAACTCATACCTTTTTCAGAGAGAAGTAAAGAATTATTATGTAAGTAAAGAATTATTATTAATTTTGACTTACAGTTTATTAATTTGTTGTAATTAATATATTTATTACATGTTTATTATTATATATTATATATTAATATATTGATTATATTAATTGTAAATGTTTTCAAATATTTAAAAAAATAAGTAAGTAAGAAAACATTAATTATACTCAGTTAATTATATTAATCAATTGTACATTTATTAATAATATTAAATTAATATTTATAATATTTATAATATTTATTAATTTTATTATGAATAATTATATGAACAATTGTGGATAAAAAAATGCAATGATTAATTAATTAATAAAATGAACAAATAATGCTTAATGCCTTTTCTTGCAATATTATCAAATGCGAGTGAAATTTGATTAGAAACCGGAATTGCGCTCTGGCAATCTTTATTGCAATGTTCACGCATGGTATATTCAACGATGATAAGCAGTACATATATTGAGGCGCATTTACGAAACTACATTTATTTTCAATATAAAAGGATTATAAAAATGAAATAATTTATAAAATGAAATAAAATGTAGTATAAAACATTATAAAAATCCACAAAAAATATATATAGAAAGAGAAATACAAATTACATTTGCAAGAAACTTAGTATTTTAATAATTTTTCTCTGTTTGCCAATGAGAATAGTTATACTGTGAATACGTCAAGGTGATCTTCTTTTTATAACTCTTTTATTTGTTAGCCATTTTTTTCTTAGCAAATAATGATAATAACATTGAAATGTTTTGTTGAATATATTTTTTACACTTATTTAATTTTGATACAAGATTTGAAAGACAATTACTGAAAGCACATATAAAACACATGCAAAATTGATGATTCGGATAAATTAATTTAACGAAAACTATTTAAAGTTTAAGCAAAAATCTATAAAATTAATGAATTCTTTTCGGTAACATAATGAAATTATGAAATTATTTAACATTAAATGATACTTACTTACGATACTTGTAAGTTATATAATCGTGTTTACATATACATATAATGGACATATATATATACAATATATTTTGTTAGTTGCTTTTAAATATTATTTCCTTCTATAAATTTTAGCTTTGTTTCTATCTAGAAAATGTGTGTGTATACTTACATGTGTAATATTCATTAATCAATATATTAAATAATATATAATAGAAATATATCATTAAAATAAAATCTTTATAAAACAAATAATTATATTATACACACACACACACACACACACACACACACACACACACACACAAAGTGTGTGTGTGTGTGTGTGTGTGTGTGTGTGTGTGTGTGTGTGTGTGTAAAGAGCAATTATTATAAAAATATTTTCTATACTTATCACTTACTATATTTATTACTTCTATACTTAGTTGCTATAAATTTTATTAAATTTTTGATATTATATGGAGTATTTTTGCGGTACTATTTTATTAAAACAGATTTATTAAAATTGAAATATAATAATTATTTATTAAGATAAATAATTTTAATTTATTTTCTTATATATTATATATACAATTTTTATTTTTTATAATTTACTATTAATTATTCATTGCGGTATCTGTTTCTATCTGCGCAGTACTTAAAGGTTAAAACGAACTATGTGCGAAATGCTCCATAAAATAAGAACTACGATATGTAGTGAAACGAACAACACATCGATATTCAAATATAGGCACAACATAGCTTACGTAGCTTACATAGCTTCATTCAATATTTGATAATACGTCTATATATATGGTGATAGACGCGCATAGGCGAGACATACATAAAGTATACAGTGTAAATACACAATGTATTGACTTATCGCATTTTTGATATTTCTATAAATATGCAAGGCAAGATTTTTAATGAATAAATATTATATTTAAAACTATGATAGAGAGAAAAAGAGAAAGAAAGAGAAAGAGAGAGAAAGAGAGAGAGAGAGAAAGAGAGAGAGAGAGAGAGTGAGTGAGAAATATAGCGTGAAAAAATAATTTTTACTTAATTTTTTATAAATCTTATAAAATTGTATCTAGCAAAATACAAGATGCTGTTTATAATGAATTTTTGTTAAATATAAAAATATAATAAAATATAAGAAATAAAATCTTACACATGATGTTTAATAAACGATGTAATTAAAACAATTTGAATGAAGAAAATATAAGAAAAAAGGAATTTTGAAGGAATGTATTTTTTATTTAAATTTTATTCTTTCTTTGCTATTTCAGCATTTATTTTTCAACAACTGCACTACTATTTATCGACTACTATTTATAGTTATATTATACTATACTTATACTAATTGCAGACATTATGACAAGATGACGCGTATTACTAAGAACGCTTGTTAATAATCCTGAGAGTTCACCTTGTGGTTTCTTGTAGCAAAAAAAGTAAAAATAGTTATCAATGTTAAACACAAAGACAAGATTGAAAAAATTATAATTTTATTCTAATTGACAGATTGAAAAAAGATTAAGACAGATTGAAAAAAGATTAAGATGCATTTATATATTTCGCTATTAAATATAAAATAGTGTTTACAAATTTTGTGGTAAGTTTCGTGAAAATAAAATAAATACAAAAAGAATATTTAATAACACTTTTATATTTTTGAAGCAAAATTTCATTTGAATATAAATATAATTTTATTTTAATTAAATATAATAAATCCAAACATAAAGAATCAAAAATACTGTTTCCAGTTTACATAGTGGATAATAAATTTTGGTTTTTACTATTTATTTATTTTTTATTTTAATTAAATTTTTTTAAATGTGTAAAATTCATATTACGAATTTTATTTCATGTTAGAAGGGGAAAAGTAGATTTCTAAATTATGATATACATATATTAGATCAAAATTTTTTTCAATTTTTAAACTCTATTAAGGCTCAATAAATTGCAACAAATACATAAATATTCCTTAAAAATCAAAATATTTTTATAAAGAAATTATTTTAATGTAAAATTTAATTATTTAGATATTTCATAAAACTTTAATATCTGTTGAGATAACACACGCTGCGAATTAGAATTTAAAAAGCTTCATTACCATCTGGGTAATACGTCAGATCGGCATAACAGCCATGCATCTTTCCTTTATTTGTGCATACTGCTTATACTTATATATATTCCTTTAATCTTACTTTTGTCATTTCTTTAAATTAAACAAAATGTTAGCATTTTTCAAATAAATAAGGAAAAATAATTATAAGCTGTAAAAATTTATATAAATAATTTTCTTGAACTTTTTATTATTAAACAAATTAATTTCTAATACTTTAAAAGTTTATTTTTACAATTATGACAAAGCAGAGAAAGAGAGTTTTAAATATTCCGTGAAATCGAATTTTTCAATATTTGTTAAGATTTAAAAATATAGAAAATAAAATATAACAATATATATAATATCGAAAAAATGAGCAAACAAACTTCTAAAATATTATTACATCAAAATCACCGTCAAAAATATATATGATTTGCATTTCTCTTGGTGATTATTATACAACTCGATAGTTATGACTTTCTTTCATATAACGGAAATGGCACGCAAAGAGAATGTTCGAAAAGCTAAAATCATCTTGAAACACACCGATCACACTTTCATTTTCTCTCAGCGAGTGCTATAAGATTTAGCTTATGCTATCAAAGTTATATAATTGTTTTTAAATTATTTACTTTTTATTCATTTACGCACATGAATGTTTTTTATCTTATTAAGTGATGCGTCAAAAGTCAACTGATGCAACTGATTATTACAATAATATATACATGCAGAATCATTATCTATATCGCGAGTCTCTTATCCATTTGGGAACACTGCTGCTTCTGTTTCCAAACAGAGACAAGGTCAACCAGGTTCTGCGTAAACCAGTTTTCGTTTCGAGACATCAGCTGTTTTTCAACGGCGAGGAAGTTTATTTTTTCTACGTATCATTCTAGAAATTTTTCAAAAGAACTAGTATAGAAACTTTTTAAAAATTTTTTAAATTAGGAAAAAACTTAGAAAAATTCACTTTACAACGATTTATAAATATAATACACTATAAAAATATCACAATTAAGACATTATGTAACTATTAAATAATCAAATAAATTCAGAGTCTGTTGCTTGACCTTGAAGCGTCTACTTTTATATCATAGAACAGGAACGTATATCTGGTTGCTCAAAGATAGGTGCACTCGTAGGTAATAAGTTATTACTGGATGCTTTTCATTTAGCGACACAAGTCGACACAAGCGTCATTCTATCTTTTTTCAATGAATACAATAAACAAAAATGGAATGACACTTGTGTCGACTTGTGTCGCTAAATGGAAAGCACCAAATAATAACGTTCAGTCGGTCTCCGATAAAAGCGATCAGAGTCACGTTAATCATTTCAAGATAGTGTTACGTCTCTGGTTTGAGTTGCGGTCGAGTCTGTCTTGAAAAGGGAAGAAGATCTCCTTGTCAAGAAGTTGTTGACGGCAGCAGCCGTCATTTAAGTCGGAAAATTGGGAAAAAAAATTATCACCGTGAGTGCTCGTATCATAACAAATATGGCTGTCGCAAAGGGCGATTTGACATTTAAGAATAAACTACTTTAAAAATTGTTAAGAAAACGCAAATGTTGTCACTGCGTTTAGATACTTTGTGTAGCTATACCAATGCTACACAAGAAATGCTTCTGCTCTTCAAGAAATATGATTAAAGACCAGAATGTAATAAATTCTGGCTTAATTATCATGTGCGGTGCAACGGTAAAAAGTCGTGAAAAAATTTATTTATTTTTCTTGTGTCTTTATTTTTTTGTTTATTCTAATACTTCTCAATGTATTATTCACTTTTATTTCATAGAAACACACTGATTGCCATATCTAAACAATATTAAATCCATGAAGTAAGAGAGAAGGAGATCGAATTTGATAGCGCGCGAATAGAGAAAATGGTCCCGAAAAATGGCACCTAATTAAGAGGGAGTTCGTTGAAAACAATAGTTTTTTATGGTTGGGTCCATTTGCAATTATTAACCTTATCCGGCCAGCCTGGCTTTATCTCAATTGTTTACCTGTGACTTTACGCATTTTGATAAAAATGCATGTTGCATACGGATGCAACATCAAAGGAAAAAAGAAAGATTCTTCAAGGAAGAAAAGCCTTTTTATAGCTCGCACGGAAAAAATGTTTAATAATTGGTATCAAATAATACCCACTTTCAACTTCGGTACCTTATGTTGCACCGTAATAGTTGCACCATCTAACGTGTGTATCCAATATGCCATTTTTATCATGAAAAATGCATAAAGCCACAGATAAACAATTGAGATAAAGGCCGATATTCATAGTCTGTTTTTATATTTAAGATCATCCTAAGTTCATCTTTATTGTATGTATTATTTTATTGGTTACAGATTATCTGAAGATGAACTTAAAACGATCTTAAATATAGATTGGACTATGAATACCGGCCAAAGTCGGACTGGCCGAGTAAGATTAATAATTGTAAATGGCGCCCAATCATAAGAAATTATTCTTTTCAGCGGACTCCCTCTCAATTAGGTGCCACTTTTTGGGACCACTTTTGTTTCATGGAGTTCGATTTCCTTCTCTCTTACTTTATGATTAGATCACCCTTTGCGACGGCTATATTTTTTAGTTTGCGTTTCGTCCACTAGTGTCGCATGGTAAATTTATATTCTCAATAGCTGTCAAGCTATCCGGACGTGTTTTACATACGAGCCGATCCGTTGTGTTATAATTCTGTTAACTGTGTTCTGTGTTGCTGTGTTGCCTATTAAAGTTCCCTTGTTACCTATAAAAGTGTTTATTCATGTGACGCAGTTCCACGGCTGATTTCTTTAGTGCGCTTCTTCGATATATATATTGAAATCCTCGCTCCTGGGCGTAACAATATTTACATTTTTTATTCGTAAAAGCTGCAATTATCGATATATCGAAACGATTAATCTCGAATTTTTTGTTGTCATTTTTTCAAACTTTATTTCTCCATATAATATCGAATATTAATAATAATCGGATATTGCCAAAGCATTAAATGTACAAAAAGATGAATAATAAATGGTATTATTACATCATTTTCAAATAATTATCAAGTCTTTTGATGGTATAGAAACATATTCACAGGTAATATATTTTTGAAATAAAAATAAAAATATCTGTGTATATAAAAATGTTTTCTATATATAATGTTAAATTCTTTATTAAAAGAAGATCACGTAACAATCAAAATTATCATCAGATTCATTCTTTTTCTGTCTAATTATAGAATTATCAAAAGTAATGTTAATAAATGACTATTTTTGTCATAATATATAATTGCATCATACAAGTTTTTTAAAATATTTTTTGATCCATAATTCTTTATTAAAATTTACGAATTAAAATTAAATTTTCATGAAATAAATAATATACAAATATGTATATATGTATATGTTTATATGCAAATACAAAGGTTTTTATGAAACATCATTATATTAATTTCAATCTAAACAATAATTAACTTAACTGTTGGAAATTAATTTGTTTGATAATAAAATATACAAATCAACAAGGAAAATGAGCAGGCCGCTGCGATTAAAAATTGTTTTCAGAAATTCCTAGAAATTGAAAACAAGATTGATTCTTTCTTCTTTTTTTAACCCTTTCACTGTAGACGTCTTTAGGCGTTTTGAAATTTTAGTAATTATAACTATTGGCGCCTTAAGATGTTTAAATGTTATCATCTACGTGATGCTGTTGGTGTCTTTAGGCGCTCGGTATCTATATTATCATTATTGAAATATCTTCATATTAGTAACACGATGCGCGATAGCACAAAGTTTCACCATTTATAGCGGCTAATATGTGTCGTCTATCATGTACATTAGACTTTGCCGCAGCGAAAAGTTAAAAAGAATAATTGTGATAAGACTGGGTACACAAAAAATACAAGAAAAAAAAAAACGAATGGTCGATTTATTTAATGCATTCAATACTTAGATATAATAATAAAACATTTCATATTTCAATAATCTTATGCAGCTTTAAATTATATATATTTATAAATATTATTCCGTTATAATTTAAATAATTTGAAATGTAATGATAATATAAATAATTTGAATATTGTAGTAGCTTAATGCAATAGTCACATTTTATTATCACACATACGCAACTGATTTAATTTGTTTGGTTATCGAGAATTGCTGCTATTATAGAGAAAAAAGAATTATATTTTGCTACAAATTTCTATATATTATTTTATTTGTTAAGAATGAGTTTTGATATTGATTATTTTAAGGTTTGATCATTATATGTAATATTTTATTTTTTTTCTATCGTAAATATATTCTAAATCTTATATCTCTCATTTATTTAAAATATTAAGAATAAATTAGATTTTAAATAATTTATAATAGATTTTAAATAACTGATTTATTAGCTATCTTTTTTGAATAAAAAAACACAGTTATAGTTTTGCTATTCAATGGATGAATCTTGAGATCAACTTATAATTTTGATATTATACATGTATAACTTTATATAGGAAATATCGACTTGAGAAATTCAAATATTTTGAGATGTCAGAGCACTACTTCTCATAATTCAAATAAATTCAATAAATGATTTTCAAAAACAGTTTAAACATATATTTTCTTATATTCCATAGAAAAATAGCTCTTCTGGAATTTATATAAATCCCTTTATAAATAATAACGTTAGATATCTAGCGGTTCTCGACTCTTTCCCTTTATCCCCACTTTACGTAGTTCGAGGTTGTGCTCTCGGTTGAAAGTATACATATATATACATAATAGTCCTTGGTTTTCATATCAGTTGAGTCGGGAAAAGTTTACGCTCGAGTGTAGTTCGGGAATAATTCAAAAGAAGAGATATAACGCGTTTAAATATTACGAATATATCTTACAATAAAAATAATTAATAATTTGCAAAATAGTTGAAAATAATTTGTGCTGTGTTTTTAAGTACTTGCACTGAGAAAAATCGTTTGATTGTACCAACACGACGTGTATGATTGAAGGCATTTTGGTTAAATCAAACAAGAATTTTTAGTTATTATAATAAGACTCGAAGTTTTATAACTAGATGTTTTAGAACGTTTAACAGATTTTACTATAAGGATTTGGTTAGTATTTTCTGGTTGGATTTATAAAATTTCTTGTTACATTAATTTCTTTGCTTGCCACTAGGCAGCGAACCACTCTTAACTTAATTCGAAATTCAATATTTGCCATGAAATGTATATAAAGAATTAGTATTAACATTAAATCCAAAGTATATTTTTTTTTCTCTTACGCAGTAGTAGCAGAAAGAGGACGCTAGCTCTTTGATTGTATGTGTTTGAGCTGCATTCTCTTCTTGCATCACTGTTTATCAGTTTAATTTCTAACGAATTGCATTTAAAATAACTTATTCAATAATCTGAATTGACTTTATTCAATAATCTTGGAAATCGTTGGAATTCAGAATATTAAACAAACTTTTGAGATTAGATGGAAAAAGTTTTAGATGACTTGATACTGGCGAGTTTAGTATTATTAACCAGAAAATTTGATAAATTTAACAGGAAGGAATTAATCAGATTCATGTGATAATTCCTACAAGAATCTGGTTCGTCCATTTTCCAACAGACATATTGGTTGAATCTACCAAAATTCTAATTAATGCAACCAGATTATTTTCTCAGTGTGTAAATTATTATTTTAAATTACTAATTCGGTTTACACAAGTTATACGGATGTAATGTTATGATTCTTTTAGAGATTTAAATTATATTTATATTTATATTTTTTCTCTTCTTTTTTCTTCTTTTCTCTTCTTTTTTCATTTGTTTCAGAATAAGTTTTTTTTATTAAAGTAATTAATTTCTTGACTTCTAAAATTTTCTTTTTTAATTGAATGATGAATGAATAAACATTCGTGATATAAAGAACAATATATAAAGAACAAGTTGTTTTTTCATAATGTATTATATGTACATAGCATGCATGTGTTTTACATTAATGTAATTTTATTGTATTTTATTTTATATATTTACTGTCATTTATATATATATATATATATATATACATACATATATATGTATAATGTCTCTGATTTATATATACCACACACACACACACACACACACACACACACACACACACACACACACACACACACACACACACACACACACACACACATTCTCTTTCTCTCTCTTTCTTTTCCTTTCTTTCCATTTATTACAATTATGCGTTTTTAAAATTTTTTTTCTCATAGTTTTACTCACATTTAACATCTAATTGGGAACAATTAATATTTCTTACTTCAAATTAATTTCTTGCAAGCTAATTAATTTCTTATAAATAATTTGTAATATCTGATCCAATCTTTTTGAAGAATGTATGTAAATTATGATAAAAAATCATGATAACTTTTAATCGAGGAAAAAAAACTAATATAAATGTCGCCATTTTATTTATATATTATTGCAGCTTTTTAAATAATTTAAACATGTATGTAAAAGCATATACATGAAAAAAATACATTTTACTAATTTTTCTTCAAAAGAAGAAAAATGTTCTTCTTGTATATTAATATATATCGCCTTATCAAATTTGAAAAAAATTAAATTTAAAATAAGAGACTATCACATACTTTATTAATAATGTTATTAATAATCATCATAACGTTATATTTTACATTCATTTATGTTTGTTAAATCATACAAGTAATTTTCATAAAAAATTGTTCAAAAGTTATACAAAATTTATCAATATTTTATATTTAATATATATATATATATATATATTTTATATTTAATATATATATTTTATATTTTATATATATATATATATATATATATATATATAATAAGTTTTTTAAATTATCAGTTATACATGCTAATGTATCAATATTTCGATATCAATTGTAATAATGAATATTTATTTTGAATATTTAAGATAATATAAAATATTTCATAACTCGCGAATATCTAATATATGTAAAACTAAAGATATTCCGTACACAAAAGATATTCCAACACAAAATATTCCCTTTTTCTGATAATTAATATATAATTAATATACAAGAGAATTAATAATTATAGAATAAGAATTAATAATTTATAATAAGTTTTAATTTTGATAATCATTGCAAAAAATAATCCATTTAGTTTTCAGTATAAAATATTTTTTGTTGCGATATTTCAAACTACAAGAAATGTCATAATAAAGAATATTTTATATTTTCTAATCATATTTAAAAAAAAATCTCTTTTCTTATCTCTTCTTAAGTCTGAAGTTAAGCTTAGGCTTATAAATATTTGTTTTTTCTTCTCAACTGATTACAGTCTCAATTGATCTCTATAAGCAAATTATTATTATTAAATCATCTTAAGACTTGAAACTCTATTTTAAAAACTCTATTTTATATATGGTATACTCTAAAAATAAATTTGTAGTCTTTATTCAAAACTCGTTTTAAATTAACTGATTACAGTCTCAATTGACCTCTATAAGCAAATTATTATTATTAAATCATCTTAAGGCTTAAAACTCTATTTTAAAAATTCTATTTTATATATGGTATACTCTAAAAATAAATTTGTAGTCTTTATTCAAAACTCGTTTTAAATTAAAAAAAACTGAAAAATATTATGAAATTTTTGCAATTACAAATATATATATTTTATTTCGTTATAGATTATTAAATTACTCAAATATCGTATAAAGAAATATTTTTTTATGTAATGTCGCAGTATAACACAAATCATAAGCATTTAATTATTAAATTTTTAAAGAATTTACCATCCATCGATCCATACTATAGATCCCCACCTCTATTACTGTTACCAGTATTCCCAGTGAATCTAGTTAGCTACTAAATCGGGGTCAAATGCAGTCTTTGTCGGGCTTGTATGACGAACGGAACGTTCGGTCAAGTTTATCGTATAGTACATTTTGTACATAGTGCCATAAAAATGCATCGATGTTATTAATAAAATTATTTTGAAAATCTGTGAAATTTTAACATTTTGTTAACTAATCTGAAATTTTCTGCAAAGTTTTAAAAAGTTGAATTAAAAACATTAAAATTTTTTTCAATATTAAAATTTAATTTCTTTTTATTAAAAATTTTGTGATTTACTAAAATTTTAGATTATGATTTACTTAGTTATACTTAAGTTTATGATTTACTAAAATTTTAATTTAAGAATAAAATTCAAATTTAGTATAAAAGTGAAATAAAAAAATTTCTTTACAATAAATATAAATATAACATTTCTGTACAAAAAATAAATAAATAAATAAATTTTCTATATAATAAATTCTATATAATAAATTATTTTTAAAATGTAAAGTTATAATATATTATAAATTCTATCAAAACAATAATATAAAGTGCCAATATTAAAAATATAATTTAAACGTGGTTATTTTTTTTTCTCTCTTTCAAATTAATTATTAACTGAATCAAATATTTTAATTATGTTTATTAGTTTCTTTTCTATTGAAATTAGGAAATAAATTATATATAATTTACATTATTTTCACTTTCAAAATTTTATCAGATTATGAGATATTTTAATCTCTATATATCATGAAAAGCTGAAATTAATGATGGAATTATCAATACGATATATGTATGTTAAATTAATTTAGGGAGATTAATATTTATATATAGTATTTGAATCATGATAATTTTTTTATCTAAAAATTCGTTTTAAAAATTATTTTTTCAATCAAACAAAAAACATGTTTTTATTTAATATCTTTCTTTCTAAATAATTTGCGAATCAGATTAGTTAAATTGATGATGAATCATCAAAAACAAAAAATGTTAAAATATGCATAATATATGTTTCATATAACAAAATGTGCAGCGAAAAATAATAATAAGTGAAAATAACGGCGAGAAAGTCTTAAAAAAACAATAAACACTCGCTTATTAAATCGAAAGCAAGCGAAACGTCAATGAGAATAATGTTGTTATGGTATGAAAGTGCTATTTTTGGAAATATCTTCGGAATGCTTCGTTATTATATTATTATACGAGATAGTGTAAATTTTTCTTGTAACATGAATTGTTATTGATTAACCAATTTTACGACCGGAAGTATTTCTACATTATCAATGCCACCACGCAATCGAAAAGGTCAGCCATTCTCTCACAAATGGTGGTCTATGAAAATGCGCAAATATCCAACAGGTAACTATTGAAGGACTTCACTTTCACTCAGAAAAATGAAGAATATAGTAGACAAAATAGAGAGAAAAACATTATCTTCTCTTTTTTCAATTTATCAACTTGTTCTTTGAGTTCTTTGCATACAATTCTGGGCAATATCGTATATATACAAGTTTGGGCATTATATTTTTATTTTAAAAATCAAAAACTAATAAATTACTTGTTCAATCAGATATTTCGTTTTGTTACTTTTCAGATATACTTCTTAATTCTACTGTTAATTCTGTTTATTAATTCTGTCTAGATTAAATTAAATAGAATTTTTTAATAATATAAATTACAGAATTTTTTTATATATATAATTACAATTATATTTAAAATAATATTATTACACATTACAATAAGAACAATAAAAATTATTTTTATTCTTTTCCTTCCTCTTCTTACCTACACAATTTGTAAAATTATTGAATTTCATTAGACATGACGAGAATGCCATGTGAAATTTTTGCTATATTAATATTATTACATCATAAAATTGCATTAATATGTGAATTCTTTTGAATTGTTGAATTAAGAATTGTTTTGAATATATTGAAAAATAAAATTAAAAAAAGAATTAATATATTGAATATATGCATATATTGATGACATTTGGTTAAGTCAAACAAGAATTTCTAGTTATCATGATAAGACTCGATTTTTTATAACTAGAACGTTTAATAAATTTTCTTATAAGAATTTGGTTAGTATTTTCTAGTTGGATCTATAAAATTTCTTATTACATTAATTTCTTTGCCACTCTTAATTTAAGTCGTATTCAATATTTGCCATGAAATGTATATAAAGAAGTAGTATTAACATTAAATCCAAAGTATATTTTTTTCTCTTACGAGCAGTAGTACCAGAAAGAGAACGCTAGCTCTTTGAGTGTGTGTGTTTGAGCTGCATCCTCTTCTTGCATCATTGTTTATTAGTTTAGTTTTTAACAAACTGAATTTAAAATAATTTATTCAATAATCTGGATTGAATTTATCCAATAATCTTGTTGGAATTCAGAATATTAAACAGACTTTTGAGATTAGATTAGGAAAAAATTTTAGACGACTTCGTGCTGGCGAGTTTAGTATTATTAACCAGAAAATTTGGTAAATTTAACAGGAAGAAATTAATCAGATTCATCTGGTAATTTTTACAATTCTGGTTCGTCCATTTTTCAACAGACATACTGCTTGAATCAATTAGAATTCTAATTAATGCAATCAGATTTTTTTCTCAATGTGTATGGAAAAAGTAAATGAACATAAATTTATATGTACTGTTTATATCATTTATCACGATAATATCGACGCATGTGCAAAAAAGGTCACATTAGTACATAAAGTGCGAGGATATTTTATATGATCAAAATTTAGAGAATTATAGCAGTTTAATAATATATAGACGTCTGTGTTAAAATAACTTGAAATCAAATTTCAATAAACGTGTATTACTTGATATTTATAAGCCATCAATTAATTTAAACCGTTTCTGATTAGTGAATTATCACTCGCACATATATCCATATACTTCTCCTACATGCATGAACTTTGATAGCTTTTTGTGAAATAAATAAAATGTTATTAATTTTCTTGAATATTTATTAAAAATTTTATTTATATCAATATTTACATATTTATATAAATAATTAACTATCATATTTTCATTAAACATTAAGAATGAAAGTTTTTTCTTAATTTAAACAAAAAAAATTTATCAAAAGAGAAAGTTTTGAACTGATTTCTTAAAATAAAATTGAATCTTTGAACACTATGGAACAAATGCATCGACCTAGAATTATATTTTCTAGCATCATTTTACAAGATTGCATCTTGTGCACGCAATGTATCTTATGTATATAGAGTTGATTCCAACTAACTTCCATTGCGGAAAGACTCTTCTAACGGTAGATAATCCGCGTACTAGTTTCTCCAGAACAGTATATGCAGAATTGAGTTTGAGATTCATTTTCAGTTCTCGGATATCTATTAAATTTTTGTACACACGCGCACACACACACATGCATGAGCGCGGTGTAGAGATATAGCTTAGATAATAAGAGACAATATAGATACATAAAAATTTTAAATTTATAATATATAATATATTATTATATATTATGTATTAATATATAAATTTATAATTTATAATTATACATTCGAATTTTCTCGCCAAATCAATAATACACATAATAGTTTACAAAGAGCAGAAATGTTCAACAATGAGAACAATTATTTCTAATTAACTAATTGTGAATATAGTTCTGTTAAATCTAGCTATAAAAATGGCTAATAAATATAAAAGCAATTATCTAATAACTACTATAAGTATCTGTCATTTAACAGTAGAAACGAAAAAGATACTTTATCTTATATTGAGTAACATCCGGTACTGTACAACCTTTCTCTATATACACTGTAATTATAAATGTGATTACAAACAGTTTCTGTAATGCCATATTCTAATTTAAAAAATCGTAAAAAAAATAAAACTTTCATTTATTCTTTACAACTTTCATTTATATTCTTTATAATTTTCATTTATATTCTTTACATTTTTATAAAAATTTACTTAAAAACTTGCAAATATTTACGAAAATAAAATAAATTTTTGTAAAATAATTGTATTTTTTATGTGACAAAATGTAATATATGTAATACTTTCGAATCAGAAATATATAGTTAACGTCACCTCAAACTAATATCGAACTAAATATTAAAATAAAGTTAAAATTCTGATCGAATTGACATCAAAATAGTAGAAATTAAAATCTTCAACTATCACTTCGACTTAATTTCAATGTTGAAATAACTCATTAATTCCAATTAAATGCTTCATAAATTAAAAGTCATAGATAATCTAGTTAACTTTAGTTATGACAAAATTAAAGATAGAATTCTATTAATTTTATTAAATAGAAAATACTTAAATAAAATTCTATAAAAAATATGTGCCACTTATATTTTTTATGCTATATATATAATAAATATAATAAGTTAAATTCTAATTTTCTTTAACAACAAATTATAAATATATTAAAATATATTTATGTATAAATAAATTTAAACACACACATTTATTTATATAAAATTTAAATATATTAAATAATATATTATATAATATAAATGTAATAGCAATATAAACACATTACATATCCGACATTACATTATTGAAATAAAAATTGAAATAAAGACTACATATCATCATTTATTTGGAATGATTTGAAAAGATGCAGGGGCAATATTGATTTTGAAGCATTTTTAAAGCTTCATAAAGCTTCATAATCTTACGCATTGTATCTAGCTAATTATAAACTGAAATAAAAATTAAATATCATATAAAAACATTAAAAATAGAAATGAATTTAAAAAAAAATTAGAAATAAAGAGAAAAGTTGGAATTATTTCAAAACAAAAAAAAATTGGATGAATTAACGCTTAAATTAAGAATTAAGAATTGAGAATAATTAATTCATTCTTTTACTTGAAGTAAAATAATTATAATTAATAAGTATAATAATAATTGTGTTCTTTCTTATATTTAATATTCTTATTCCTAATATTTACTCTATTGTGCGTCTAGCCTAAGAGCACTTATCGGCGCATCGGTCTTTGTGAAAGTATCTCGTAGATATATAAAATGACTTTACAATTAAAATTTTAATTTTTATTATATTTTTTCTCATTCGTAAATTTTTATCATATTTGTTAATAAATAACAATAACTAATAACAATAATAGAAGAAATCCATTTACAATTTAATTTATATATAATATATTTATATATTATATATTATATATTATATATAATTTATATATAATTTATATAATTTATATAATATATATAATTTATATAATATATATAATTTAATTTTTATTTAAAATTTTAATTTAAATTTTAAATTAAAATTTTAATTTAAAATTTAATTTAAAATTTTGATTTAAAATGTAATTTAAAGTTTTAAAATAGTAATTTAAAATTTTATATTTTTTACTATTTGTAACTATGCATCATATTTATTATTAATAAAAGTAAAAAAAATCCTTATCAAATTAAATTTACAATTAATTTTTATTTAAATGCTATAAAACATTTCAAAATAAATCGATATTGCACAAAAAATCAATCTTTAATGTCTAAAATAAAAAATCGATCAATAAATCTCAAGATATTCATTGACAATTGGAATCAACATTGAATTGATGTTAATATATATATATATATATATATATATATATATATATATATATATACAAGGCGTTCCAGTTATCTTCCATCATCTTTCAAAAGCAGATTCCTGAGATCATCTGAAGACGATTTTTTCTCAACGAAAATGTCGAGGCACTAATAATTTTCGAATTATAAGTGATTGGAAATAAGGGGTTTTTCATAAACTAAGTTTTGTAGAAATAAAATATTAACAATACCATATTTTTTGATTAATTTTAAATAGAGTTTATTTTAGTTGAGTTTTAATTTAAGATACGTTTCAATTTAAGATACTTAATTGCAAAGATACATGATAACAAAAATCGGAAATATGCAAAAAATGATGGCCTTCATTGACATTTTCGCTGAGGAAAAATCGTCTTCAAATGATTCCAGGAATTTGAAAGATGACGGAAAATAACTGGGACATTCTGTATATATATATATATATATATATATATATATATATATATAATTATATATAATTATACGTAAAAAACAAATCATACGTATCATACATATATAATTATACGTATAAACATAAATCATATATTTATATAAATAATATAGAGATATTCTTGATTTTATTTTATACGTATAATTATATATATATATAATTATACGTATAAACATAAATCTATTAATTCGAAAGATTCGAAAGATCTATTAATTAATTGCAAAGAACTAATATGATTAATTTAAAAAATTTAAAAACATAAATATAACATTGCTGTTACATTGATAGCATCACAGTTCATCAAATAATAAATTAAATTGAGATAATAAATAATTGTAATAAGTTACTACATTATTAAAATTAATACAGCGATCAAAATAATTAATAGTAGTTATGAATTGCCAAACGGAAATCATAATTATTTATATCACACTCATGATGTATCATCATAGTGCGTGGGGATGTAGTAGTATATAAAGCAGTATGCATACTTAGAAAGCCGCCAGTCTTCGTGTAGCGCGTATTAAAGTAATCTGTAATCTCGCCTCTTGATAAAATATAATATCTCCATAATAATCACATAATATAATAAAACTTTTGGATTTTTTTAAATTTAGTATATTCAGTATATTCAGTATGTTATATAGTTTGCATTTTTTTATTGATATATTTAACATATATTTCAATTATGTGTGATTATTAATTCTAATGTGATCTTTAGTTGGAAAATATTTCAGTGCACTGTGGAAACAACTTTTTTTTAAATTTCTGATAATTAATTGAATTGTTTTTCTTGTGACCGGGAAAGTATTTTTCAAGAAATTGTTGTTTGAGGGGAAATTGTGAACTTGTTTTAAATATTTTTATAGAAGAGGAAGAAAATGTTACAAGTTTGATTAGTGTGGTATGTATTAGTACATATAAACAAATATAAAATATACACAAATATACACAAAAGAATAATAAAATATAATAAAAAACAGATATAACTATAATAAAAATATATATATATATATATATATATATATATATATATATAATTTACAATACATAATATATGATACTCTTTTTCATTTGTATCAATTTAAAAAAAAACTATATATCTAAAATATCAATAAAAATATCAACAAAATGCTTTTCTTGACAAAATTAAATCAATCAATCAAGATTTAAATATTATACACGATATTGATATCCATATTTATGTAACACTTTTTAATGTGGATTAAATTACTTAAATAAAATTAAAAAATTTTTAAATTAAATAATATAAAGCGAATTAAAATTGGATTATTTAATTGAGACTTCATACACTTATTAAACTGATATGACTAATATAATCCAAATTATGTATAACCGTATAAATAATTCTTTATATAGAAAAACAACAAATAATATAATTAATATAAGTTAATATTATAAAGCAATAGATATTAGTTATTTATTTCCTTCCTATGTAATGTCTTTCTTAAGCCTATTTATTACTTATTTATTACTTATTTTTATATATTAATTTTTTTTATATAGTACAAAATTATACTTGCAAATAGCATTACGTAAATATCAAAGTCATAAATAATTGTATGATGACCAAAAATACATGAATATTGAAAATTGTATTCCAATGTATGAATATAAAGAAGTGTACGCTTATTATATAAATAGTATTTATATGTAACATTCAAAAGTTGAAAAAGTATAAAGTTTTTAATTGTTATGGACAAAATTAAGTGAGTAATATATATGATGTAATCAGCAAAACTTTTTAATCAACTTTTTATGATATACAACTTAGAGCAAAACAAACGATCAGAACAAATTATCTCCTGCAATCACAATTATAAAAATATTATTCTTTTACCTCGCAATTACAAATGCAAATTCTGAAAATTAATCACATTAAAGATCTATGTATACGAAACATGTAATGTAAAATACATGTAACGTTAAAATGTAACACCATCAAATATTCTTACATAAGAGTTGCAGAGATCAATTACAAATACATATTGATCGTCATAGAACTAGATTGCCGATATATTAAAAAGACATATAATTTGATATTACGATTACGTGGACGTTACATTTCACATTATGTAAAATATGCAATACGTAAAGAACAAGTTTTTTATTAACATTTAATTGCATTTAGATAACATTGATAACTTGAAAAAATTTGATAAAAATAATAATTTTGATTAATTTTAATTTTTAACTTGATTTTGATTATACATTTCAATTAAATTCTAACTCGAGTTTCTAAGAATTTTATTGAGTATTTCCTATGCGATAGAAAGAGAGAGAGAAAACTCATTAATATTTCTTTCATTGATTTAATTGCCAACTGAATTGATAAGTATCATAACAACTTTTTGCTGTTTGCAAATAAAAAAAGCAGTCCGTCACTTCACCTTCGTCGAAACAATAAATTCAAGCTAACAAAAAGAAAGATTACTCAACAACTTCCATTGTTCTTCTTTTTCTTCTTAATATTCTATCCGAAATAATTTGAATAAATCACATTTTTGACATTTATTACTTCATCAAACACACATAATGATTCATTAAAGAACTTCACATATTTTCTATTAATAATTTTTTCCACATTACTTATTATTCGTTGTTTAATTAATTTGATCTATATCTATTAAATCTTCTTTAATTTATTTGATTTTTGTCTATTAGAATTGAAAATCTATCAATAATAAATTGCATAAAAATCTTTAATGCAGTTGTAATATGTGACTAGAATATATCCGAAATAATTTGAATAAATCTGAAATAATTTGAATAAACCACATATTTATTACTTCAGCGAACACACATGATGATTCATTAAAGAACTTCACATATTTTCTATTAATAACTTTTTCCACATTACTTATTATTCGTTGTTTGATTAATTTGATCTATGTCTATTAGATTTTTTAAAATTTCTTTGTCTATTAGAATTGAAAATCTATTATAAATAATAAATTGACTTGCATAAAAATCTTTAATGCAGTTGTAATATGTGACTAGAATACATAAATCTTGTGAAATCATATTCATATTCATTGTTGACATTGTTCAAGTTAATTGTTGATGACGGAAGTGTTTTAAAAATAACATTTAAAGAGTTCGATCTCTACTAATTAGAGAGATATCGAAACAAATATTTTATCATTTTTTTTTCTTTCTACAATATTTTCAGATATTAATTAAAAAAGGAAAAGTCAAAATCAAGATTATTCAAAACAGAAATATGTTACAGTTCGATCGCTGAATGAACAATCCTCACCGTTTCGCAAAATGGTGCAGCAAAATGCAGTGGTCGTGAAAAATGCCGTCAAGTATTATGTATCAGAGAAGCCAATACTCGACGGCTTGAACATGACCGTTCCAAAAGGTTCGATGTAAGTAACGGTTATTTATTAATTTTATTAACTTTATTTAGAATTTATTTAGAATTATTTATTTAAAAAGGATTAATTGTTTCTCTCTCTATCTAATTCCGCTTTAAATTAATTAATTGTAATTAAGGTTTCCCAAGAAAAAAACTGAAAAAATTGCTCACCGCATGAAGAAAATAAAAATTGCGTCGATTTATAAAAAGATTGTTTGTGTAGTTTTCGAAATTATTCAACAAATACAAAATATCTTCCTATGATACACGTCTCACGTGTGCGTATCTCTTGTATCAAGCTGATATTATTTCAATTGCTCCGTCCATCGACTCGTTGAAAGTGGCCTGAAAATTATTGTCACGCACTTTTCCGCATACATTCACCGATTGCTTAAATTGCCGTCAATTGCACAATAACGAACAGCGATAATTGCGTAACTTTCTAACAACCGTCTAGATAAGGAACTTTTTGGATTTTATTTCAGAATTCTATAATTTTGCTTTGTTAGATTAGTCAGTCAAAATAATTTTATATTTCGCGTTATTTTATTGTAACATGTATATAGGTATGTACATTTTTTAAATATTGCTATATTTACTAGAATTAAAAATAATAGTAACAGAATAAAAATGTATCATGTTCAAGTACTGTTTAATATTTTTGTGCGTCCTCCATACGTGTAATTAATCCCCAGGAACGCGCTAGAAAGTCTTATAGACTTATTTGTAGATTTGAATATATGTATCGTTTATATGTGTGAAATCGAAACAGATACCTAACATCTAAGATCTGATCGTTTATTAATAGAATCGATCATGCATTGTCAACGTGTCTTCTAAAAATTCAATTCTAAAGGACTCTCCGAGATTTTTTTCTCGCAATGTCCTGACATCAGGACATCTTGGGAATTGTTTTTTTTAATCCCTTGGACAATATTTCCACAGGATTTTCCGTCGGCAAGACTTTATCTACCGCTCCTAGAATCTCGTCCATTGCCGATATACCATCTATCCTTGCTTCTTTTATCTCTTCATGAGAATTACTTTCGGTTTTCTTTTTTGAAACGTGATCAATTTCTTGTTTCTTATCATCTGAAGGAGCGAGACCTTGTAACATTCTTCGAGAAGGAGTCTTCGGTTTATCTATTACATTTTTTCTTGAAAATTTATGAAATATGATGTGCGTTTTACTGTGTTTTTGTTTATCGATCTCCTTTAAAATGCTCGTAATATTTTTATCTGATAAAATTGGATGTCTTTTTTTTGTCTCATTAAACCGGTTTCTATGGTCTTCGAAACTAGTTGTAAAGAATTTATGAGTAACCTTTGTAGAGTTGTTTATTTTCGAATTTTTCCGGTTATTCAAATCAGTTTGAAATTCGATAGTTTTGTTTATTAAAATGTTTTGATTTGAATGATTTTTATTTTCGAAATCATAGATATTGATATCCTTTAATAATTGTGGATGGCTCATGATTCGCGCCTCAACTTTAAATGCGAGCTTGTCATCTGATATATTTTTGTTTGTTTCTTGAGTTTTATTTTTATTTATTTCAACCTTATCAAGATTTCTTATATCCTTTAATATCATTGTTTTCTTAATATTAATCTTCTTGTCGTTTGAAATGCCGTTTTTGCTTTCATCTCTTAAAATATTCTCAGAATGTTCTCTCTTTTCTACATACTGGTTCTCCTTGATTAAATTTTTTAAATAGAATTCTGATTGTTTCTGTAAATTTAAGAGTCTCCATCTAAAGCTGTTGTCAAAATCATTATGTAATCGTCGCCATTTTAGATCGAGCAGTTTAGTTAACCATGACAAGCTATCTTGAATCGACTTGGTATACTCGAAGAGTAGTTCACTTTTTGAATTTAATCTTTCATTTTCGAGCGCAAGTTTAACATCAGAAAGAATTTGAGAAAATGTGTATTCAAATTCTTGATCAAGATTCATAGAATTTTGATATCTTTGAGGAATAATAAAACGTTGTAAATCTTCATGTTGAAGTGAATCTTGATGAATCTTCCTGCCAGATTCTCGTATCGACAATGTTGCGCGTCGTAAAATTTCGTTGATGTTATCAAACGTCGTTGATGTCTACTCAAAAAGAATTAATTAATCAAACTATTTAAAATCTAATCCTAATATATCTTTATAATATGGCTAAAAGTAAATATTAAAAATAATAAATATTGCTAAATTGTTGAAATAAATTTACAAAGATCTAAATTTATTTATGAGTGTTTACGATGTCATGTTTTTTGTAAAATCATTAATATACGTAATGTTGCAAAATACTTGTTGCAAAATATGTTTATAAATCTTTTCGTCTATTAATATTTATGAATGCTTTAACAATACAAATCAACACAATCTTCTATTTTTTATTATTCACCATTGAAAAAAAACAGTTTTATACACGTATCGATTTATGTCGCTAAATGGAAAGCAAATGTTCATAATTTCGAACTTGTCACTTTGCTGAAACTCACCTCTGAAAAAGAACAGAAAATATTTTATTATATTTATATATTAATACAAAAAGTTTTAGTTTCTTAAATTCTCATTTTATATTGAGTATTATGTATGAAATTAGATATACATAATTTTCAATTTTCAGTTGTATTTTTATTAAATAACGCGAACAAAAAGAAAATTTGAAATGAATTAGAAATTGTAATTAAAAATAAATATGGATAAAAATGGTAATCTCCATTTAAGTAATCCAAATTTAAGAAAAATTCTTTGTATTTATCTGTCTTTGTCTTTTTTGTATTTATCTCATGTATACATGTATGTATAAAAAAAGTAGACCAACTCACCGAAACAATCCTGTTCACGATCAGTTCCATTAATAATTTCGATAATTTTTTCTCCCAAATGCAAGTGAATTCGTGGTTTTATTTTTTCTATTAATTTCTTGATCAAGTCATCAAGGTCGTCACCGACACTTAATTTATTCGCATGCAAATTTATCGATATTTCATCGTCATCAATTATTGATATCGATCCATGAACCGATAAGGAGGAGAGAACTTCTCCTGCGAGCAGTAGAAATGCAATGATATTAATAATCATCGTGCCGGGATGAAACTGAAGCGAGTTCCGGCTTTGCTCGATGATTTTATGGTTTGTGCCAGATGACGATATCATCTTCAGTCATATCACAATCTAACGGGAGCAAAAATTTGCATTGGCAGTGCCTAAGAGGGAAAAGAAATCGATCGATTTTCCACTTCTAGCTGACAATTTTAAATTATATAAGTATATTTCTATAAATATATAAGTTCTTTATATTAATATTTAAAGATACTATATTATGCATAGTTTTTTATTATTTTATAAAAAGACAATTAATTTTCAAATATTTATCTAGATAAATATTTGAAAATTAATTGCTCTATCTTATCTTTATTTAGATTAACTAAATATATATTATCCTGATTATTATGTCGTATGAAAGAAGTGATGTCTCGTTTATATGTTTAAGATAGCTGTTTAAAATAACATTTAAAGTTTAGTTTATCTTAGTATAAATAAATATAAATATTTCACTTTTACATAATATCAATACTTTTTTAGCTAATTAATATATATACATATCGTCAAACAATTAGAAATTATCTAACCGAAGTTATCTAATATATATTAACACTTGAGTGTGTGTATATGTGTAATTATATCATAACATCAAAAGTATGTTACTATTTGAAAATTTTCTGACTAAATTCAAATATTTGAGTATTCATGTTAAATTTATATTTTTCGACGTTTCATAAACAAACTCTCGAAAATTTAAATTTGACACACTTAGGCACCACTGTGCCACTCGATATTCGGCCAATTGTTTTCGCTAATAAGCGATCGTTACATTCGCATGTATTTAATGTCATTCGATTCAAAGTCATCCGAGATTGTGACCAACGCTTTATTAGCGATTCGCCATTTGCTACCCTACATTGACTGAGTACAATTCGTGAAAGAAATCGTAAACGCTATTGTTCTTCGATGAGGGACAAAACACGAATAGATAAGGTGGATAAATGCGACTTTCAATGGGAATACGGAGGAGTTATTATTATTATGCGAAGTTATGTACTGCGATACTAACGGAGATTTATCTTCAATCTTACGTGTATACTCGATACCACGTGTCATCTAAAATATAGGATTAACTATTACTACAGCAATCCTTTTTCTCTTATTTTATCCAAAAAATAGATATGGACTTTTGGGCGCAAGTGGATGTGGCAAGACGACACTGTTATCCTGCATCGTCGGAGTTAAGCATCTCAACACGGGAAATATATGGGTTTTGGGAGGAAATCCAGGCAGACCGGGCTCCGGAATTCCTGGACCTCGCGTAGGTTACATGCCGCAGGAAATCGCCTTGGTCGGGGAGTTTACCGTGAACAGTGCTCTCTATTACTTCGGCAGGATTAACGGACTCGAGGACGAGGAGATCGGTAGGAATAAAAAAAGTATAGCTGCATGCATACTGATACTCTTGAATTGATTTCAATCTCATGCCTTGATTCTCTCTTTGTTTGAGAATTTTTATATCGTATCATAAGTTATTTCGTAATAATAATAATATAATAGTAATATACAGCTGCGATTTTTCCTTTTTTATTGCTTCTAAGGAATAAGACAGAAATTTCTTTCGGAATTGCTCCAACTGCCTCCAGCAAATCATTTGGTAAAAAACATGAGCGGAGGTCAACAGAGGAGAGTCTCCTTCGCTGCTGCGTTGATTCATAGTCCTGAATTGCTAATTTTGGATGAACCCACCGTAGGCCTGGATCCAATTTTAAGCAGCAAGCAAGTAGATTTTGCTGTCTCTTTAAAGATTTCATGTATACCGGAAATAGAAAAATATTCAAATATGCTTTTTTTCTTTGTGCAGTATCTGGATCTATCTAACCAAGATCACTCAGGAGGAAGGCATCACTGTACTGATCACAACGCATTATATCCAGGAGGCTAAAGATGCTAATATGGTAAATTTTATTCTTTATTAATTTTATTTCGCTGAACATTTTCAATATATCTTTCACGCAACACAGATAGGTTTGATGAGATGTGGTAAATTGTTGGCGGAATCGTCGCCGCAAGAATTGCTGGATCGATTTAATTGCTCATCTTTAGAAGAAGCATTTCTGGGACTGTGCCAGGCGCAAGATAGCACGATGCTCGAAAATGCTTCCGAGGTTCCAACGACCAAAGAAATCGAAGATGAAGCATTAACTCAAGATGAAGATAGTTATAAACGAATGAAAGTATATATGAAACAATTTTTAACTGTTTTTATTGCTGTGAAAAAAAACAATGCATAAAAAAAATTAATTAATATTTAAAAAAAGTTAATTGATATTTAAACAAAAATAAATTGTGTTAAGGGTCGAATCGCGGATTACAAAGCGAGAACGATATATAATGTTTCGCCATCGAGAAGATTCAAGGCTTTGATGATAAAGAATGGTATACAATTTTTCCGTTATTACTCGTAAGTATCTGTCAATAAATAACTTTTTCATAGGAAGAGAACACATATAAGAAAATATCAACTTCTGTCATTTTTTTAAACAACAATTTGTTGCATATAAAATATGTTATATCGAAAAATTCAGTGTTATCGAGCATTGTACATTTGTGTGATAACGATAATAATGATAAACATTTTTCTTTAGAGGTATAATTTTCGCGGTGTTATTCCCGCTATTAGAAGTCGGCTCGTTTTTCGGCGGGGTCGGTGGTGACCCGAAAGACTTAACGATTGGTATCATCAATCACGAAGCTGGCAATTGCGATTACGGCAACAACATCGGCAAAGTTTGGTACGACGAAGAGAACTACACTTGTCATTTTAATAACCTCAGTTGTAGATTTCTTCACGAGTATGGCGATTCTATCGCGGAGCAGGTACAATGATTTAAAAATCGATTATTACAGACTTTCTTTTAAATTTTTCCACTAATTTATTTGGAATGTATGTGAATCAATGATGGTTCATCGCTAAAATACTAATGCAGTGTGTATTTCTGGGAGAATCATTTTGATTTAAAACTTATTGGTGAAACATATTTTTAAATATAAAAATAATATTTTGTATATACAACAACACATATTTTCGAGTAAAAAAAATTGTTATTAAAATTTCACTTTCAGGAATTTTATGACAACATGTCTGAAGCGACTGACGCTATACGCGACGGTGATCTCGTCGGAATGATGTACTTTAATCACAACTTTTCCGAAGCTCTACAGAAACGAATTGATAACTATGGAAGCGCTAAGACGGAAGATATTCTGTCCGGTCAGATTGATATATTTCTAGATATGGGTGGTACGTACATATATTATTTATGCTGTGTTTCATAATAAGCTTATGTAATTTTTCGGTAATTTAAAAAAAACTTGAATAAAGAAATGTAAAAAAAGTGCAATAAATTAAGACGCAACCATTTTCGAAGTTTACAATGATTTTTGTTATAGACATGCAAATTGGATACTTCATGGAGCAAAAGCTGTACAAACGCTTCTTCGAGATTTTTGAGGGTGTGATGAGAGACTGTAAATATTCACCAAAATTGGCTGGTGTGCCTATTCAAGTGAGTATTATATATATATATATATATACATATATATATATATATATATATATATATATCTGTTATCATGTTACAATTAAAACTTTTTCTAATACATAGTGTTATAATGGGATAAAAATAAAAATACAAAATTTTAATCAATTTCAGTTTAAGAATGCGACTTATAGTGATATGGACCAGGGTTATGATTATTTTGTCGCACCAAGTTTCATGATGATGTAAGTATACACGCATATACTTTCGCACACAAAATACAATCTAAGTCGAAATAATGAATGTAACCGATCATTCTTTTGCTAAAATTATTTTTAGATTGGTCTTTTTTCTGGCCACTACAATCTCCACCTCCTTAATAATCACAGATCGGATGGAGGGCGTTTGGGATCGAAGCTTGGTTCAAGGTATATATAATTCATTGTAATTAGAGATTTTTTTAAAATTATTTTTCCAATTATCAATTGACCTCTTATTTTCAACTGTTTTTCATCATGATAATATACGAATATGACAGGTGTCAAGAACAGAGAAATCCTATTAGCTCATATTCTGACTCAGACTAGCCTCATAATTATTCACGTTTCGGTAATAATGATTCTATTCTTTCCTATATGGGATTTGAAATGTGAAGGATCATATTTCCATGTATTCATCATTATATTTCTTGACGGTCTCAGTGGATTAATGTATGGTAAGTATTTTACACAATATCTCGAAAGAAACGTAAGAATAACAAGAAAAATGGTTATAAATGAAATTAATTTTTCTCTCTCTTTCTCTCTCTCTCATTGATATAATATATTCTTAGGTTTTTTCATCTCCGTTACGTGTAAAACTCATACTCTGGCGAATTATGCTTCGGCTGGAAGTTTCTTCCCATTAATAATGCTAAGCGGTGAGACTCTGTTTTTTTCATTTCGACAATGACCTTTTATTTTTATTATTAATATTGTGGTATTAAAAGTGACAGCACCCATTATTAAATTTATTGCTATTGCATATATATATATGATTTTCGAATCTTCTAAAAGTATATCTTTAAAAGTTTCCTTATACATACATGATATATGTATATTATTAATAACATAGAAAAAAAGACTAATAAAAATTCATCACAGTGATATCGATATCTTTGTAGCAAAAGATTATTAATTTATATTAATCATTTTTTTTTGTAATTTAATATAATTACAGCATCCATATGGCCGGCAGAGGGAATACCAAAGGGACTTCGTATCGTTAGTTACTCTATGCCGACGACCTTGCCTTCCATAGCCTTGAGAGCAATCATTTTCAAAGGTTATTCTTTTGACAAAGAGGAGGTTTTCACTGGTATTTTAGTGAGTTTAGCATATATAATAATTTTTTTTATCATTGTATTAATCAGCCTAAGATCGAAAACTTAAAGTAATAGAAGTAGAAAGAAAATATATTTGAAAAAAAGACAATGTCTTGCAATTAATTAGGATTATGATAGAGTTAGTTAGACAAAGATACATTTCGCTTAACTCGAACCAAAGTATATTCATTTGATGACATAAAAATTTATAAATATCTTATTTCTTTGAGTGACTATTTACAAGAAATTATTTATTTCAACAAAATAAATATAAATAAATTATATTTTTTTAAATTATCTTCATCATTATCCATACAGCGCAAATCAGTGTTGTTACATTGCAGCAATATTGTGGTAATATTGGAATGTTACTGCAATGTAACAACTATAGTTTGTGCTATATGAGTAGTATGTGATATTAAATTTATATTTTGTTTCTATTTTAATTCAAGTAATTACATTATTTTAATCTAAATTTACATCTAATTAATATAAAACTATGGGTGAATAAAATAATTTATATTCTAATTTATATTCTATTTATATTCTAATAATTTTATTTGAAAAATAAATTCTTAAGTGTAAATTTTGTTCTTTTGAATTAAGAAAATTCTTTTTTATATATTTTTTCTCTCTTCTCTTGTAATAAAAACACTTTGTAAATATCATTGCAAGCATTTTATTAATATTGGTAAATTTTAATTAATAAATTTTTTAAAGAATATTAGCTGATGTTATTTATAGTTAATACATGCAATTTGGAAACGTTTGATATTTCTTTACAAAAACTAAATAAATTTTGTATATAGAAATATAATATGTATATTAAATAATAATAGAAACATAGTTTTAATATAAGGATAATATATGAAAGTTTTTAAATTATTTTTTGTGATAATATTTAAATTCTATAATTTTGAGAGAAATGAGCATTTTTTATATAGAAAATAATTCTCTGTATAATGAATATTCAATAAAATAATTATTTAAGTATTATATAATAATTATTTAAGTTATCAATAATTATTTCAATTACCAATAAAAACTCCATTGTTTCCAAAATATAATAATTGCATTTTTAAATATAACCTTGCTAATAATTTTAAATTAAAAAAGTGTAATATATATTATATAACAGATAACGAAATACTTTTTTTTTTATACAAGATCAATTGTTTTGTTTTATATCATGTAGGATAAAAAAGGGGAGAGAAATGATGAATAGAACAAAAACTGAATAAGAAAGAAAAATCTGCAGTACAATTTTCATTAAACATGCTTCTCTGTTGACAATATATTAATCTTACATATACAAATATATGCGTTGTTTTCTATGTACAAACATACAACGTGCCACTTCACTATATTCATTTTGCACTTAATGCACTTTAATTATATATGATTCTCTCTGTTATAATAATTACATCATTTTGTAATATAATTACGATAATAATCCTGAGACAGAGAGATGCGTAATTTTGGCGATGATTATCGCAACAATATAAATATAATAATTGTAATCAAACGCTGCTTATATCACAAATTTGTCATCATTAAGCTACACAGTTATAATACACAAAATTCTTTGTTTTTATTAGTATTTTTATAATTATTATAACTATAATAATATGTCTCGTACATATTTTTAATAATAATTATGATACAGAATTATAGAATAACATGTCGATTAATATATATATATATATATATATATATATATATATATATATTAATCATTATTTGACTGTTATAAATCATTTTTGTTTCTTTCTGTATTTAAACTATATAATTTTTATTTTCTCTGCCTTTTATAGTTTCTCTCATTTTGAAAACTTTTTAAATTTCTTTGAAGTTTTGACCATACACTTTTATGATGGAAAGCGCGTTGAGAGATCTAGAACTAAAAATAGATATCTAATCTATAATAGCAATACAATTTAATGGCTATTTAATCTCCATCATTTTAAACAGTCAGCTTATGCTCAGAAATCTATAAAAAAATAGACAGCCCCAATCTGATATAAATAGAATAATATATTAATAAACTTTAAATTTTTTCCTATTTTAAAGAGCTAATATTGCAAAGATTTATAAAAAAATAGATAGTTAATTTAATAGAGCGGAATTAGATGTAAGAATGATCGAGAAACGTATTCCGCGTGTTTTTGAAAATTTCAGCGCACTCATTGTTATTATTGTTGTTGTTGTTGCTGCTGCTATTATTGGCAGCTATGCTAGTGTCCTGATTAAGATCATTAATAGCGCGATTAGAGTTTATAGCAGAAAGAAGAAGCCGGGGGCCGCAGGTTCGGATTGGTCGTGCAGCAACAAGACAGTCAACTATCTGTCTTATAGTAGGCATGCAGGTTTTGTCGTATCCTGGAAAACACACGTCACATGCTCCATCAGAACTGAAAAATGCATATCAGCTGTCATCGCGTCATTTTGGGTTTTAATTTGAATATAGCGCATTTATATAGTCACTTAATCAAAATTTATTGAAGAGTTCATGAACGAGAAGCTCAGAATATAATTTTACGTTTTGGAATACACACGATGCGACAAATCGTCTTTAAAATTATATATATATATATATATATATATATATATATATAATGTACTGCATACAAATTTCCCAATATATTAGTTTGCATAATTATACACATCGCGAATAACTTAAAAATCGTAAAAAATGAAATTTTTCTTTCATGAAACTAAATATCATTTTATAAAATATCATTTTAATCAACACTATACGGCTATCCAAAAATAACATTTCAGCGTTTAAGAGCGTTTCAAAATTAAAAGTTTTGAAATAATAGTTTTTTGTGTAGCGACTTGATTCAACCCAAAAAGACGGATTTATATATCTTGTTATAACAAAATACACAGATCACCTAAATTCGAACTTTAATAAATTGTATGTATGAGAAACAAATATCAGGGTTAAATTGCATGCATTTTTAAATTGAGGGAGGGCAAACACAACACAGAAATAAGTATTGTGAACAGAGAGAAGATCATGAAAATCTGTAAGCTATCAACAGATATCATGAAAACGTCAAGCATCGAGTTTGAAATGGAGAAAAACTCATTTTTTCCCTTAAAATAAATATCGTTATTAGATATAGTTTGTCAACGATCGTGCAATCTTTTGGAATTCAACGTTAATGATTTTATTTCAACATTTAAAGGAATTCTTGGTGTTAATCAAAATAAGGATTATTTATCGTCGTTGAATGTCTCAAGCGAAAAGACATAAAGTAAAAAGAGGATTCTTCGTCAAGTCAATAAATAAAACTTAATCCACATTAGCATTCTAAATACTTAGCACTAATGTAACGAGATTTAAAAAAATATTACCAAAACATTATTTAATGTAAATAAAAAGAGATATTTAGCGGGTCATAGAAAAAGGAAAAACACTGTAAAGAAAATCTTTAAACGATCAATAACATGACAATATTTTGAATAAGCTGATAATAACCACTAATTGGTTAATTAATAAACTACTGACCGCACTACTAATTCTGTAAGAAAATTTTTTGTCTTACATGTCATGACAAGCCTGACAAGCTTGATGATACAAAAATTTCTACTAGTAAAATATAATATTTTATATGCATTAAAAGCAGCTAAAAAATATGCACGCGAAATATCTTTTCGTTAAAGAGAGAGAATGTTTCGTAATAATACTTAACTGCATATATATATATATATATATATATATATATATATATATATATATTTATTTATATTTATATATACTCCGCATTTGCATGCAAAAATAAATAAACATACACAAATACTGAGTAAAAAATTGAGAAATACATAGGAGCTTATTAACGATTATTATGCCATAATACAAATTCTTTCACAATTTCTTGGCATATCTTGTTACGGTATATCTTTCACGTACTTCGCGTATAAGATGTCCCGAAAAAACGTGAAAATAGATAAATTCCTTGTAAGTTTAAAATCTATTTTTCTTTGACAAAAATATCAACACTGTTTGGCGTATATCTTCTTAGTTTTCAGTATTAGTCAAATAATGGAATTAATTTGCTATAATATCAAAAATTAAAAAGATATCTAAACATAGAATCGATATTTTTATCAAAGAAAAATAAATTTAAATTTGGCAAGTTACATTAAGAAACCAGTATATTAAATTATAAACGATAAATATATCAAAGTTTTATATATTAAGTGTATCTCGAAATTTGAATAATTAATTAAATTCTACACCTGAAGGAACACCTGGAAGAATCCACATAAGAGAAACGACACATTTAAGAAATAATTTTTTCGCTCTGTATAAATTGAAAACAAAGCGTTATCCTTAAATCGATGTATCATTTTGTCACTTATAGCTACAATTGTTCTGTGCAATATTGACTGTAAAATATTACTAGGATTGTCTTGTGTCATATGCAAATCTTGCGTAAATCATCCAACAATTTCCCGATCGTTTATCGAGAATAACAGTTTCCATCGTTGGTCCTTTCTAGATATTGGGCTACCGATTTAAATCGTACCTTAACAATAATTATGATAAAACTATTTTGCAATAATTACATAATACTGTTACGGCGTAAATGTTTATGCAAAGCCGAGATGCCGATATAATAACATAATTACGCTTCGGCGCTATTACACTATTAATTTGACACTCATCTTTCTTTGTCCTTTCGTTAAATTAATTAAATTAATTAAATATATTATACATTCATATATAAAATAAAATATATCTTTTAAAATTTCTTATATCATTATTTAATTAACAGTATGTTAATTATTTAATCAATTTTAATCAATTTGTGTAATATGTCACAAAAAACACATATATCAAATAGTATTTACTTAATTATACAAGTTGTTTAAAAAAACTATGGGTATAAATTTAATTAGTTATTAAAACTCATAAAAAAAATCTTAATAATCTTGCAAATTCTATTAAATTGCTCTACATATTTTCCCTCTGTGTAATATATTTAAATATAAATTTATATATTTTATATTCCTTCTATATATTCTTTCTTTCTTTTTCTCTCTTTCTTATGTTTCTAAAGTTTTATCGGTTTTTATCAAAGTAATTACGTGCGGAATACTTATGTTCAAAAACCGATTAAACTTTCATAATAGTATTTTTATCTTTTCATTACTTAATAACATTTTTTTATTTCTATGTCATCTTATATATATTTTGGATTCTAAGTCACTACGGAAAACTTTTGCATATCTTTTTCGTAATTATTCATTCGGTGTTTACGTAAATCAAAAAACATAATTTTTTTTCCTTTATAAAGATTGTATATCATTTGATACGAGCCGTTAATGCGTTCTCCGCCTTGCATATAATGAATTTTTCAATTAATGTTTAATAATGTTTAACATTCAAATTGCTCAAAATATTTATCAAATCGCCATTTATGAGCTTTTATTCAGCCAGTTATAAGGCAGTCTCCTTCTCGCTAATGACCTTGATTCCATGTTGCGTAAGAATCATCTTCACCGCTTCTTTATCTCGGATATTTGATTTCTCGGCCGACCCTTCAGCTTCGCTTACCTTTTCCAAATTTTCCATCGAGTTTAGATTATCCGTAGACAAATTTAAACGGTCCACGTCATCGGTCGATCTTTGCAGAGACTTGGATCTCCTTGAATCTTTTGTTATCCGCAAGTTATCAGCAGATCCAATCAGCGCCGGATCTTTTGTGGTCTTGAGCGCTTTGTCGCCCGCCTTCGGAGACATTTTCGCCAATTGAAGACTATCTACCGAAGAGTATCGTCTTTTATCTCGAGCCCCATCGAAATCCTCCTTCTTTCTAAATAAAGAACCTTTGCGACCGATTCTCCTGGCTCCGCTCGTCAATATGGCGATTTCGTCTTTGGGTATAAAGTATAACTCTCGCGGCTGATCCTTGACCATCGAGGAACCATGGATGAATAAGGACTGCGATTTTGGTCTTCCGGCATCTTTGATCTTTTCCTTCTCCGACAGCCTACTTCTATCGTCAGCCGATTCGGTGCCGCTCTGAAAGCCGCAGTTCTCGATCTCGAAACTATCGTCATCGTCCTGATGCTCAACGAGTTTGAAAGCGTATCTATCTATCGGCATGGAATCCTGATCAAAACTACCGTCCACCTCGCCGCAAATTCTGCAAAGTTCGCAAGGAATCTCCTGAATTTTGTCCTCGAGGTCGTCAGTGGACTCTTGGAGATTAAGCGAACCGCAGATGTCGCATTCAATAGAATCGTTGTCCTCGTCGTCGTCATCAGCTAGCGAGCTACAGGTCGACCTAAGCGTGTAGAATGTCTCCTGATTCGGACTGCTCACTTCCTCTTCTGTTCGGAAGGTGATCTCATTCATGTAACAGCAGATCGAGCAGAACTCGTCCGGAATGTCGAGCTGCGAAGCACTATTGTTCGTCTTCGTCGACGGTACGCCCAGAAACACCTCCTGAATGCGTTTGATCGACTCGTAGCTCTTCGACTTTTTTGAAAATGCCTCGTCCTTCTTCGGCTTTTGCGCGGACGCTTCGTCAGACATGATCATCGAGTCTAAGCTACCCTGAAGAGGTACGTTGTAACGTCGTACCTTCCTCGTATACACGTCCTTGATCTCGTTGAAGTCACGTTTCGTTCTATTGTCGGCATCTTTCGTCGTTTTTATTGTTTCTTGTCCTTGTTGCGTTTTATCGTTCAGTCTCACGATCTTTTGATCCGGAGTCTTCTTCGGACTCTTTGTGGAAGACGTTTTGGAAGAATGCTGGGAAAATTCTTCAGATCGAAAGGATTCTCGATTATCCGCAGATCGAGTTTGTTTTTTCAATTCGATGCAGTTTTCAAGGCTTTTCTTAGGAATTTCCGTCTTTGCTGAAGATTTCTTCGAAGAATCCTGGAAAACTGCCTCCAATTGAGAAATAACACGATCGTTGATAGATCGATCGTAATTCTTCATTTCGTCGCTTCTGTAAAATATTTGGCTTTGTTTGCTCTTTTTGGGATTCTTCGCGCTTATGGATGTCCTTGAAGACTTTTGAGAAGCTTTATCAGCTTGAGATGATTCTCGATCGTTGATGAATTTATCTTGATCTTTGAATTCGCATTCATCTTTGTCGGATTGAATCTCTCCGACTTTTTTAGGATTTTTTATAGAAGCTGATTTTGAAGAACTTTGGAAGACTTTTTCTGCACGAGATGTTTCTCGAACATTAATGGATCTATCTCGATCTTTGAATTCGCGCTCGCCTTCATCAACTTGAGATTCTGCGATTTTTTTGGGACTTTTCATCTTTACGGAAGCCGATCTTGAAGAGCTTTGGAAGACTTTTTCTGCACGAGAAGTCTCTTGATTCTCAAAAATTTTATCTTTCTTTTCAACATTAACATCTATATCATAAATTTGTTCCTCCTTGATTCTTTCGGAACTCTTTGTCCTTGTGCAAGAACTTTGCAATTCTTCAGATTGAACCACCTCTGGTTCATCAATGAATGTATATTGCTCCTTAAATTCAAAATCACGAATCTGATCTACCCTGATCTTTCTTGGACTCTTGCGCGAGTTTACTATCGATTTGAGATATTTTCCGTCTATCTCGAGACTTGAGTCGCAAGATGTAGTTCGTCTTTCCGAAGAATGCGTATCAAACTCATCCATTCTGCTTACTTGATCAATTTCTCGCGAGATCTGTGATACTTCTTCGGATTGTTCTCTGTCTTCAACGTCGACCTGCTTTTCTTTCGCTTCCATCTCAGCTTGAGACCATTCCACGACAAATTTTGATTGGTCTAGTTCTTTGGCAGATTTTTTACGATTATCAATCTCTTCGGTCGTGAAATAGTCGGATCCTTTTTCGTGACTCTCGTGAATCATTGCGCTGACTAATACTTGACTGCTTTGAATATTATTTTCTTTGGCATTAGTCTTGTTATCGCTTACAAATTCATCTAGCTTATCCTCTCTTTGATCGTTGCATTTCATCAAACTCGATCTGGCAATATATACAGATTCTTCTTCCTCTTCATCTTCATCGTTGAAACCATATTGACTTAATCGATAATCTTCCTTATCTACGCTGAAATCGGAGAGAGCGCACTCATGACGACCATCTAATGATGCAGAGATGTTTAGTGAAGAAGTGGTTGCTTTAGTTTCTAGATGTCCAACTTTATCCAATTCAAGATTAGCTATTTCCTTCTCGGAAATAATTTCAATATTCTTCCTTTCAGAATTAAGTCTACTTAATTCTGCATCATTTTTACCTACCTTATCCAGCTGTAAATTTTCCTTGGACTTATTTCTTCCCTCGTCGAGCTTACTTTTGAGCTCGTTCGTAAGTTTTTCTATCATTAACTTATGATCTTCCTGTAATCTAACGATACTATGATTGGAATGAACAGGCTGAACCTTCACAACATCATCATTAGCGTCAATGAAATCTAAGTCTACATCGACTATTTCTTTCTTAGAATTAATTTTTTTGGTATCAATATTAACTTTTTCCTTCGCAACACTTTTAACCGTCATCTCGAGACTCTTTTCCAATTTAATTTTGCTAATACTAGATCGGTCCGCATCTATTCTATCACTGATCGCATCTGCTATCGGTTTTTCCTTCGGGGCAAGAGTGATTTTATCATCTAATCCTAGTTCTACATCGATTATTTCTCTTTCAGAAGTAATTTTTCGATCGCAAATTTTAATTTTATCATCCGCAGTGCTTTCTCTTGTGGGCCAACAACATTCTCCCAGTCGAAGTTCGCTAGAACTCGGCTGGCTAGGTTGAATCTTCATTATTATTTCGCGATCGTTATTCGAACCTAAATCTACAACAGCAATTTCCGTCTTGGATCTCAAATCTGACACTTCTCTCTGTCCAATCTCAATTTTATCCTTACCTATACTTTCTATTAATAATTTACAATCTTCTATTGACGTTGGTTCATTAGAACTCAACTGGCTAGCCTGAATCTGCATTATTATTTCATTCGAACCTAAATTTGCAGCATCAGATTTCAGATCTGACTTTTCTTTTTCTTTATCTCTCGCGACATTATTTATTCTCGGCTCATAGCCCTCTTCTAACGAAGAACCAGACTGAAACTTCGCCGTCGGTTCGTCAAGCGGACCTACCTCGTCTATAATTCGCATGACGCCGGTTTCGCTGGCGATGATCTGTTTCGCCTGACCGGGATACGCGGCTCTAGCTACATGCTTGACGTTACCGTTGTCGACGTTGTTGCTGATCGCGCTTAAGATGTGTTCGCGAATCTCGTCGAGCCCACCACTGCCCACATTCTGCAGATTTTTGCGCAGCACCACCGCGTCCGGCACGTCGATGGACGCGGCAATCTCAATCGGGCTCGGCGAGTCCATAGTCACATCGCTGGGTGACGGCGTTAGGAACGCGGTTAGATATCGGGGATCTATGTGCAGGTAATTGTTCGCATTCGGTGACGGCAGTTCCAACTTACTTTGATGTCCAATCGGCAGCGGCAGCGTGAAAAACACGACAATTTTTTTTAGAGGATATTCAGTTTTTTTAATCGCACTTTAGTATAATACAGCAGCGCGAACTCGTTACGATCTCATCACATTTCTTTATTCGCAATTATGAATTATTAAAAATTATTGTATGTATATAAATATCAAATCAATTAATTTTCAAATCTTCGCGGAAACAAAATATATATGCATAATTAGAAAAATGTAATAATATTCTTGAATTTTTCATAATTTAATATATTATTATGCAATAATTTAATAGAAATTAATGAGTTTATTAATAATGATATGTATTTTAATTTCAATTAAAAAGTTTACTTATATATCTACTATTTTAGCTTTACTTATCCTTGCAATAAATGGAATGGATGAGATCATAATGATTTTACGCAATTACTGAGCTATTTCCTCAAAATTCGATTCACTGACTTATTATCTTTAAAATCTTAATTTAAAATGAAACAAACAAACTCTTATCTTACTCCTCTACTTTTATCTTCATTGTCAATAAAAATCTTAAATATTATTTCAAAAAAATGTAATCGCAATAATTTTAATGTTTTCCCAGTCAATGAATAGAATTATTTAAAGTTAATGTCAGTCTTAATAGTAACTTAATTATGATGTTGTCAACTCTCAATATCATCTATCAATATCATCTCTCAATATCAGATATCATAAACCCTTCATAAAAAAATTTATTGAGATTAAAGAAAAAATGTAAAAATAAATTTTAATTAATTGCTTTATAGATAAGCTTGTATATATTTTTTATTTTTAATATAATAGCAATATTTTTTAATATTGCAATTTAGAAGATTTCATATTGAAGAGAGATAACATATATACATTTCTAACACTATCTTAAAAATATGCAAAAAATAATCTTACACTCTCTCTCTAATTGAGAGAAAAGAAAACTCATATATACATCCATACAGAATTTAAATAAATTAAAAATGCATATTCAAACAAAATTCTTAAATTGTAATAAACAGAACATAATTCTTTACAAAATATTATACATTTGAATTAAATATAGTAAACAAAATATTAATTCTTCTTTATTAAATATTGTGCGTTTTGATGAAAGATAGAAGACTAGATTAAGGAATATGATATACAACGGAATATCGTACATCGGCTTGTTGAAATTTAGTAATATATGTGGCTATATATACATATATTGTCTTTTCAAGTATTTGATCTTTATACAATCGAAATTGCTCTATAATTGTTACCATAAAAAAAGATAATATATAATATATAACATTTTCATAGATGCAGTAATTCAGAATCAAGAAATGAAATTCTAAATAAAAAGCAATATAATTAAAAATCGCATTTACTTAATTATCTTATTTAATTAAATAATATAATTTTTCACAAACTTAGTTTAACTAGATTTTTTAAAGAATTTCATAATTACCTAGTTTTTTATTTTTTATCATGCACTTTTATATATTTTAATTTTCAATTATTTTTAAATTAAATTAATATATCATAATTTTATGTTTTAATTATATGACTGCACCTTTAATCACTTTTTCATTAGATTATTAAAATTTTTGCTATTGTGCATAATGTTATTACATCTTTTTATATCATGGCAAATTCTATTGTTACAAAAATAATATATTATCTTTTTTACAAAATGTGTAAAAAATTATGTGACAATATAAGTCACAAATAATATTTACAAAATCTATCTATATGTATATGTATGTATATTATTGGCTAAAATATCACAAAACCTATTTCATTTTGCTTAAAAAAGTGCAAAAATCTAAACAGGATATTCGAAACTCACATTGTTGTATTTGGCGCTCTCGCATCGTAGATTTCATGCTTGTAAATGTAATCAATGACAGAGTCTTGCAGTAGATACCTGATGCTCTGACTGCGTTTCAGAGCTCGCCTGATTCTCGTCGAACTGACTTCATTTGGGATCCATTCAGTTACAATGCAAATATTGTGCTAAAAATGAAAAAATAAATAGAAAAAATTAATTTTACAATAGTTGGAAATAAATTCATGGAAGTATCTAAGATTGCTTATAAAGATTAACTTTATACATAATAGTTGTAATTAGTAATTATTAGTATAATAGTTATAATTATTGTAATTATTAGTATTAATCAGTAATTATCAGTATTATCAGTATTATCTTTTCAATAACTTCATGAGGACCTCTTTCTTTCATATAATCTAATAATTATATTTGTTAACAAAATTTATTTAAATTCAAAGTTTGTTTGTCCAAATTAATGTTTTAGAGTCCCGGACATTTACTATTATTATAATAAATTATATTTACCATGTGTTTGGAGAGAATATCCGAGTCATAGATAAATTTGTTCGGATTGCAACCTTCTCTAGTAATAACCACAAGACCATGCTCACCAACAATAGCATCAATCTGCAATGAAAAAATCAATTAATTTTTTGTTTTGATTTTCATTATTTTATTCGAACTTTGGTGAAATAACTTGCAATTAAAGAATTTATTTTTAAACTATTAATTATATAATTATATAATATTATATAATTATATAATTAATAGTTTAAGTATTTATAACTATTAATTATATAATATTATATAATTTGATCAGTTATAGAAAATAAAGTGAAATTAAAATCTCATTAAAAAAAAAAAAAAAATGAATTTCATACATCAATAAACATCCATTTCCAAAGCAATTATTTCCGATACACTTTGTATATAACTCACATCTTCTTCAAGCCAAAGTCCACAAATACCAAAACTTTCTAGAAGATCTGCACCACATAGTAATTTGATTTGTATTGGTGTATTATCTGAACTGTTTTTAACATTTTCTGGAATCCATTCCGTGTCATCCATCTGCATGTGATGTTTGATATCATTGGAATTGCATAGCATAGAATTGAGCAGATTTTGGTGATGTTGCAAGCACAAGCGAGTCTTGGTCCAGCAGTTCTGTCTAGTTTCCCATGTACTCAGTCGAATCCAATCGCTATTCTGCAATGCTAATCGCAACATTTCGCATCTGTGTGTTGCACTGGCTAGTTCCTTCTTGGCATATGCATCATTCACTGGAGAAATCACTCCACCAACAACGATATGTGTTCCCATTCGGTGTAAATGATCTCGAGCAATTTCTGAAATATATAATGTATATATAAATAAAAAAATTGTACATGTTCTATATTAATTTTATATATATATATATGTATGTATATATATAATATAATGTATAAATATAGAATTGAAAATTTATACTGCATATTTACTATATATTTGTTTATTTATAATTAGACATGTTTCCACTATTTCCAATCAGGGAATGGAGAAAAAAATTGAAGGAAAATATAAAGAAAGATCGCATTACGCGAACGTGTTGACAATTCGTACGCGTGACATCGACGTGACGTCACGCGCGAGGATGGGACATGACGCGACATTCACTGTTCAATACAAACGGCGTTATTCGAATAAAATGTCAACGAATGGATATATACGTACCAAACATTCGCAGATGCATATTTGTCGGTGGATTATAGCTGCCGCACGACATCAGAATTACACGCGTCGGCGCCATTTTGCGCACTTGTAACTCGAGATAGCATCGACGATTGACTGCACCTCCTTCGCCGTTGAATCGACCCGAGGTTCTGCCGAAGCCGAAGCCAAACCTCTCACGATCACGACAACACGTCACGAGGTCGGAACGCAACCTACTGACCGCGTTCGCGACGTGCGCATGCGCATTGCGAGTCGAACACCGCCATGCCATCTCAAGTCATCGCTGACCAATAACAAGTCGGCATGAGCGCGCCATCTACCGCGAATTGGAGAACTTGCAATAACCAATGAGAATGCGCGCTTTTTGGAGATATTAATTAACGATTCTTATCCCTAAGAAATAAATTTTTCTATTGGATGTAGGACGCGCTTGCAGCCGAGAGTGTTGCTTCATATGAAATTAGATATGAATATTGATTCATTTAAAAAATATGTTTCTATTTCTACCGCTTAATGCGACGTAAATTTTTTGGCCGAGAAAAAACTGAGTTATGGATCTTACATATAAAATAACGGTAAGCGATACGATTGATCAATTATTATATTTGCTACACATTTTTTTTTCGCGAAAAGTTAATTGATTATCGCGTAAGACATGCTTTCTCAGTTTCTCTAATCTTGAACTTCTTTGTAATACGATTAATACAATTTATAAAATTTAAATCTCATAGATTCTTTTAAATATTGATTTATTTTTAAAGTAATTCATGAAGTAATATACTTATTTCTTTTTCAAATTTTCTAAAAAATTATATTTCTATAAAATTATTATAAATTTTCTTTAAACTCTCACGAGTGTATTTCATAAAAAGTAATGTATATTTTTATTAAAGAATCATGTCGTACTTAGAAACGCGTGTTTCTGATCGTAAATAGATATTCAATAATTTTATAAATAAATTTTCAATAATTTTATAAGTTCCTGCAACATTTTTACTTTATAGTAATATTGTATAAAATTCAGACGTTTAGAATTCGATTATTTCTCTCAACATTGCAATAGTTAATTTTTTTCTTATTCTCGAACAACTATCTTATCTACATTTCCTTATTCTACAGAGATGAGAAGAGGGATTGGTTCAGTAATACACAAATCTAACTTTATTCACATTTTTTTTTGTTGTTTTCTTTTCCGCTGAATCATCGAAGAAATGATCTTGAGAGAACAGAACCTCTGCGATACGAATAGCAATTACAAGTAAATATGTACAATAATATATAATAAATGATGGTTGCCCTTCTTTTTTTCTTTCCCTTCCTCAACAGTCGTCTTACTTCGCTCAACGACAGTCAACCAATTAGCATATTTTAACCGTAATAATTCGCAATAATCAATCTAATCTCTCTCACGTATCCATCCCCATCTAAGCATTAACTACTATCGATCATCGAATATCGCGACAGTATCGACGAATTGACAGAAATGCTTTCTTAATTCAATCCATCCATCAAATCATGTTCAAATCACTGATCGTACTCTCTTCGCTTCATTTCGGAATCATCGCACAAAATTCACGCAAGCAACTTCAATCGCGATGCAAGATGTTTAAGTATTCGTTAAGAGATGTTATCAATCTTATATTTTTCTTATATTTTTTTTTCTTCCTTTTACATTCTATGACTCTAAACTAACGATTTTCAGAATGCGAACATTTTGCATCGCTTTCAATATTCTCGTTTTATCATTAACTTCATTTATTGCGACCATCGTGTTGCGCTCTATAATTGTATTTTTGCTTCCGCTTAAGCTTTTCCGTTTTTTCATAAAACTTTCTCGCAGATCTTAGATATATTTCATCGTCTAAAACCGTACACTCACACATTCGTTTAAATATTACATTATAACATTATATTCTCTCATCTGTGTCTTTCGAATTTCTCTCTCTCTTTTTATTTCTCTCTTTCACTCTCTCATTCACTCTCATCGACTTTAATTGTTCGCAATTCATGTAAAATGAAATGGATTATTTGTATATCAAATAACCAGATTTTGCTTTTTCACATTTATATATTAATTTAGGCAAATTAAATTGTTATATTTGTGAATTTGAATAAAACTCAAAATGAATCTCGTAAAGTGACAGCTCTATATATATAATTTAAAATATGCGGTTGACTATTTTTTATATGTATTAGGACATTATATAAACATTTGATCGCCGATTTGATCTCTAATAAATGTTATATTGTCATTTCTTGATTATTTTGTTTGAATTAATTTTTATCTTATTTTTTCTGCTTTTCTCTGCTCTGGTATATTGATTGTTATATATTTATATGTATTAAAAAATATAAAAAATAATTCATATAAAATAATTCCAAAACTACAATATAAATTTATTAAAAGACGATCTTATTAAGATTATTAAGATGATCTTTATTTTAATATCTGTCTTTACTTATATTGATAAAAAAATTAAATAATTTCTTTATAGCCTGAAACACAATAGTGGAATTTTATTTCTTTTATTGTTCATAAAAATTGAAAAATTAGACTTTTTCTCAAAAAAGTTATCGAAAGCAAAATACAAAAATATTTTAATCACTCCAATGCCAATTATACAGTTATTCCATTTCATTCTACTTTAAAGAATCAATGGACACGCTTTGAGATGCAAATTTTAGATTTTCAGGCAAACATCTGACACATATCACTGGACGACATGACGTTGTTAAACTGTCATTAATCCGAGCTAAGGAAAATAACCGACGAGTATATAGTTCATCCTACTTGTACAATTCGTCTCTTTTTTTCTTTTTTTTTGCTTTTGCTTTGCTGCTAGCTTGCTTATTAAAGTGAGTCTTGTCGTTGATTTATTTACTTTTCTGTTGTTTAGATCTGTTTTAATAATGCTCGCCAATTTTTGCGCGTAATCATAAAATCCCTGGATATTCAAATCCTGAAATACCTGTCTTTCTATTCTAAATCCATAGCTCCGATATTCTTGAATCTTTGAAACTTTTCCTCTGAATCTATTTTACTCTAAATTCATACTTTTGAATCTTTGAAAATTCTTTGATCCATTTGTTGAATTAAGACAAACTTCAACGTTTACGACTTCTTATCATCCTACATGGATTTTAAAGATTTCAAAGGAAATCAGAATCAAGATTATCGGGATTCTCCTCTGGGCTGTCAATTTATCAATTATTTAAATCCTGAACAGATTTAAATAAAACAATCTTACATTTTTGTATTTTAAAATCTTCGGATTTCTTAATCCAAAAAATTCTAGATCCTAAACTAAAGCTTTGCGAGGAGATAATCATACAGGCGAAGGCGATAAATTTTCCCTATCGCTTTACCCTTTAAACATTTTCTTTGCTAGAAATCTATGAATCTTTGAATCTGTAGATCTTTCAATCATCAAAATCTGAGGATCTTTGAATCTTGGAAATTGCCACGCAAAAATTGACGAAACTTCGCAACAACCCTCAACATACCCTCAACTCTCTCGCTTAACGAGAATATACTCCATCTCATTATTATCACTTTTCCTTTGTTTATTACTGTCCATTATTATCATCACCTTCATACTATTATTTTGCCCTTCCTCTCTTTTATCACGCCAAATTTGCTCGAAGATCATCCTCCCATCGTCTTGTATTTCATGGAGAGCTGAGAGATTGGGTGAGAACCCTCATTTTCCTGTGTGGGACTCGCGTGACTCAACAACGACCGAGAAAAGGACCGCACTTTTCGTCTGAAGGAGTATCGCCACGCAAAATTCGCCTTCCTCTCCCCACTCTCGCGTCTCTTTTTCTCACTTTATCTTTTCTCATTAGCGTGTTTCTATATTATTACTTCTATTAAATAGTTTCTTCTTCTAACTTGCTTCATACTCTTTATTTTCCTTTTATAAGAACATCGCTTTTCTCACGTACAGGGATTAACTATCGCGCCCACAAAAATGTTGATACATCGATAGCTTTTTCTAAGTTTTCCCTAATTTATTATTTTTTATTTAGTCCATTCTTTACAAGTACATCACTTCGATGTACAAGGTAATACATAAACACTCAATTATATTAAATATCATATATAACCATTGTTTTTTTTCTTAATGTTGAGACACCAATAGCTTGTCATTAGAAATAACTGGAAAAATGAGCTGTTCGGGGATACTCAATTTTAAAAAATGCTAATAAAGGACAAAACCTTGCAAAATTTCCGTTGCAATAATAATTTTTTCCTTGAATGGAATCCACAAAGGGAAACACTTTAAAGGAGGACGATCTTCGAGGTGTAATCGAAAACCGATCTCGGTTTTCAAGGATTTACGAGAAATCTGTCGCCACACTCATTTCTTCGGTGTGAGTATGTCTATCCTCCATTCTTTAATTATCTAAACAATGAAAGCGACAAAACGTCGAACAATGAAAAAGATGTCCCCAAGCGACACTCCAAAGGATTGATCGAAATTAAATTCAAATTTAATTCGCATACTGTCAAAGTAAAATTGAAATTTAAATCAGAATTGTATTAATCGAGAAATTAAACTCGAATTTAAAAAATATATATATAATTTATATTTTACGATTTCATACATCTTTACAATCAAAATGAAATCAAAATGTAAATATTGTCAAAATTAACATGTACATATATCTATGTATTATCTATCCGTGATTTAAAAAATCTTATATATGTGTAAATTATGGGCTAAATAAGTAGAAAAAAATCCGAATTTAATTCACGATCGTACAAATCGCGATTAAATTCTCAAATTAAACAATCGAGCTAAAATTAAAATCTTACTTGATTAATATAAAATTAAATTTAAATTTATTTCGTATCCCACTAAAAATCGCATCAACTAAGTTTTACCTACATCCTTTAAATCCTTATTACGAGTACTGTAATAGTAGTGTAGTAGTAGCAGTAGTAGTAGTAGTAGTAGTAGTAGTAGTAGTAGTAATAGTAGTAGTAGTTGTAGTAATAGCAGCGATAATAGTAATAGTTATAGTAGTAATAGTAGTAGTAATAATAGTAGTATTAATAGTAGGTTGTCCTTTTTTTTATTCCTTTTTCTGCTTAAGCATCTTTTTTTTAATCCTTTAGTTTTTCTGATTTCTGATAATCTAATAGACATCTAAAAATAACACCTATTTTTTGTTTTCATTATTATTTGTATTTTATCCTCGGTCTCTCCTCTGCTTTCCTCTTTTTCAAGCAAGCGTTACTTAAGGGACTCCTTTTGTAAATTTTATTCTGCGCTCGAAGACCTCCTCGATGTTAACATTTTAATTAAAAAAGAAATGTAAAATTTCCGCAGAATTCAAACAATTATTGAAATTAACAGATAGACAAACCTCAGAGTCTCGATATTGACTGGTATTGGTTTAACGATTGATGTTGAATAAGTATTGATTTATAATCATCAGTATAATCGGCTTTAATATTATTTAATATCAAATCCGATAAACAATATGTAAAATTATCGAGATCGATTATTAATCGATCATTAATCAATATTATTTGTTAACAACTGCAAGATATATAGAGATATTAATCAATATCAATTAACAGATGATATCATAAAATATTGTTCACTGAAGCTTTCGTGATAGATTTTATAACTTTAATTAATATTAATTAACATTGTTATTGTCGATTAAGTCAGCCGAATTATTTTTTTTATTTGTCGCCCAATTTGCATTAAATAATTTTAAAAGTAATAGCTTCCACAAATTTAATTTCTTGAGCATAAGACGAATTTGAATTATAACTAATAATTAAATTTTAACTTATCAAATAATTAATGATATAAGCAAATCTTAATAATATCATTGAATTCGCAAATATATCAATTAAATATATATTTTCTTATTATTTAAAATTTAAATTAAATTCATACATCATTTTTCGTCATTTGTTTTGTTTTCAATACCGTGTCAATATTTATTGCTGCTTTTACGATCATTTTCTCTCTCTGATTTTTGTTTCTTTCTAATTTTTCTTTCTCTAGTTAGTCTCATCTCCTTTTCTTTCTTTCTCTTCTTTATATTTATCCTCTCTTTCGATTTTTTTGATTTTAATATTGATGAATTTTTCGAATAAAAAAAGAAATGGTGATATGAAGTAAATAATTATTGCGTTTTTCGTGAAAAAAAAATAATAAAAATAAGATATATATATATATATATATATATATATATATATATAAACTAATTATTTCAATTAATTTAATTTAAACTATAAATTATATATATCGAAAAATTCGATATTATTCGACAATTATTTTTAATCAAAACAATGTAATTCTTTTTCATCTCTTCCTTTTTTTTCCTTTTTTCCCTCTTTTTACCTTTCTTGCTTTCATTTATTTCCTTCCCTGATTTCCTCATCCACCTTTTCTTGCCTCTCTTTATCTTCTTCTTTGTTTTTAGCTTCTATTTTTTCTCTTTTCTTTTCTTGTTTTTTTCTTCTGTACACTTTTTCGTTTTCTCTTATAATACACAGAAAAATATTTTCTATACTAAATTAAAGACCATTCAAAACCAAGTTTAATAAGTGAAATTAAGTATCAGCAAGTGATCACAATATAAATGTTTTTAATGCTCTATTTACCGTATCTATATTCACTTATTTCTTATTACAGTTGTAAATTTATATTTTATAATTTATATTTTTTTAAATTTAAATCATATAAAATATTTATAATACAAATGCTTGCGGTGAATTTGAGAGAGAGCATTATTATATTAAATTAATTCATATATCTCTTCCTTGTCACAGTTATTTTTAAATTATGTATACAGAATGTCCAACTATTTCAGGGACAAATATGAATTTAGAAATAATATAAATAATTATCTGAAAAATTAGATTAAGTTAAATTAGTAAGTGTCTCAGAATTTAATAAAAAATAACGACAAAGAAAATTCGTCTTCTTGCTCAAATTTTTTAAAAATTTAATTTTTGAAATTTGTTAGTTATCGCATGTCGTTATATTTTTCTATAAAATTTTGTTCACTTTAAATAACATTGATTTTCATATTTTTGAAAACAGAGGATCGAAGATATTTTTTTCTTGGTAGGCAAAGTATAATGTATCAAATGTTCATCATGGGTGTTTCTATTAAAGCTGTAATTTTAACTTCAACTTTACTTGAGAAATATGAAATAAAAATCTTCTGCATCAACTTAACACTTACTTTTTTATCAAGTATTTTGTAATTGTTAAAAACTAAAAACATCGAATTTATATGTTTTTATGACGTTTTCATCTTTAGAGAGATTAGCATATCTTCTTAGTAATTTATTATAACTATTTACTTTTATTGTTAACTATAACCGTTTATCATTCCAATTTATTACATCCTAGAAAACAGATTTCTTTAATCTCTCTAGTTTCTCAATTACATATTGAATATTTATACTTTTCGGCAAACTCAAAGAAAGACAACGTGTTCAATTTGACGATGTTTGACTTAAAAGTACATTCATTTCCTCAGTTCTTTCTAACAATTTTAGCATATTACGAAAAAGTTTCCCATAATTATACTATTTTCTTGTTAGACATTTCGTATGATTTTTTTTTCATTTGGAAAAATCATGTAGCAAATATACTATATATATATATATATATATATATATATATATATATATATAATTCACAATTATAATATAAATAAATTAACTAAAGATATATATAATTGTTTTTATTTTATAAAAACTTCAGATTAAGATTCATTTAAATAGATCGAATATATTAATTTGAAAATTATACATATTAAAAAAATTTAAAGAAAAGATTTACTAAATCCATATAAAATTTATCAGAAAATAATTTATAATAACATAATTTTAATAAATAAGTAAATAAGAATTTTTGAAACAGTTAAAATAATATATTTAATGTTTAAACTAGATCTTTAAAAAAAATTAAAAGATAATTATTATGATACATATATATATAAAATTTCTTTATTTGTAATAAAATTTGTATTCCATTTATTATAAAACTGAGTTAAAATAAAGACGATTTTTTATGCTGAAAAAAATTTTTTTTAAATTTTTGTTTTAATTAATTGATTTGCTTCTTTAAAATTCTACGCAGAGGTCTCGTATATTTTTGCGCCTATTATTTTTTTTGGGGGGATTTTACAGTTCTTTGTAGTCATTAGGTTTTTTGTTGGTTCTTGATGTGATTCCCTCATTTTTGTTCTATGCGCATTTTTTCGTTTTTTTTTCTTTTTTGAAGAACTTTTTATTGTTCTGGCGTACGAAGATCAACGGCAATTCAGTATAGATCATTTTTATTTCAAGTTGCTCCTTTAATTAATTAATAATCATTAATTGATTGAATTAGATAAATGACAAACATTATTTTCGGAAAAAATTGAAATTAATAAAATCAATCTATAGATTATGATTCCTGATTCTTTAGTGCAATCACATTGAATTACGACATCAAAATGAAAAATCATGTGAATATCAAACGCGTGGAGATGGTACAAAAACACTAATTTATTTCGGCGCATTATGCAAGCAAAAAATTCACATTTATCATTTTTATTATCGTAATCCAATATTACTATAAAGAAACAAGAATCCTAATAATTTTTTTTCAAAATAACACGGAAGCGTTCAAATCAATATAATTTCTAATATTGTCAAAAATATATGATACATTCAATTGAAACATAGATTGATATTTTTTTATGGAATAACTATTTTATAGTCTACGTGTCAGTTGAACATATCTAATATTCCATTCAATTCTTAAAAGAAAATCTCTCAAATTTCGTTGAAATAAATAATGAAAAAATAAAAAATATTCTGTTTACAGTTTCTATGTAAAAGAAAAAAACATTAAAATTCCAGATTTATGTATGCTAAAAGATAAAGTCACAGATCATACAATTGCAGCCAAAGCCCGCCATTTATAAATGTAATGTGTTCGCCGCGATGGATTCGTGCAACAACCAATATGATTGCGATTTAGTTATAGACGATTGTTGATACAACAATCAATATATGATTCAATATTAAAAATCGCAGCGTGCCTCGCTGAAAATATTTCACTTGGCTTGGTCGCTTTTTCGGCGGGATTTGACCTTGTCCTTTGATCTTTTATGAACCTTTATCATTTTCGCAATCTCATTCCCTGTCTTTCTTCTATTGGCTACTGCCTTGTTTTTTTGTCCATGTGTTTGTGTTATTTTATGTCCTTCATCTATATTAACCCCTGACACACAGTTAACCCTTTAACTTACACACACACACACAACAGTTTAAAGTTAAATTCTTAAGTTAAATCTATAAGTTAACTTAATCTTAGAATTCTTCTTTAGAATTAAAAATATTTTAATTACTTCGGTTATTAATTTTTGTTATTTAATTTTTTTGTATTCTGAAATTATAAATTAAAATTTAGCATAATTGTTTTAAGAACAAAACTATTTCTTATATAACTTTAAGTTTACACAAAATTTGTTTTAATATTTTAAATATACAACTATTAAATAAATATTACAGCTATTAAAAAAATTCACAAAAGAATAAATATTTATATTTATCTATCAAAATTTAAAATATTCAATTTCTTGAAAATTAGAACAGAAAATAATCAAAAAATTTTACAAAATCTCTATTCCTAAAAATTTTAAATTCATAAATTGGAAATTATAATTTTTAAAACATATTTAAATCAATTTTTAGACAAATGTATATATATATAGAGCCATATTTTAAAATCAAAAATTTTAAATCTATTTAATTAAAAATCCAGAAATCTTTAAAAGGAAGAATTAGAAATCTGAAATATATTATAAATTTAAATTATAAAATTTTTTTGTACAATTAATATATATAAATGTTCAATTTGTTTATTAATTTATATCATTATGAAATTATTTAAAAATATTTACTTATTATATAATATTGCTCGGAATATAAAAAGAAAACAATAAATGAAAAAATTAAATTATTTTCACAATCTGGAATTTCTTAAAAAACTTTTTACTTTAAAAACAAAATTTCTTAATTTGATATATTTTTCAATTTTATGTATGTGTTAAAGAGTTTTTAAATTTTAATTCTAATACATTCAAAGTTTTTAATGTTTAACACTTAATATCTCCAGAATATATTTTCGTTTTATCATAATTAATTTTACTGTATAATATTAATAATACTGTATCTTAATAAAATATCATGATAATAAATGTTTAAAATAAACTAAATAGAAATAAAAGAAACATATAGAAACACATATAAAAATAAATCGAAAAATGAAAAACAATATCGAAAGATATTTTTAAAATATGTGTTTGTATACAAGAAATCTCATAGTATTAATTTGTCATAGAATTTTTTTTTCATAAAAACAAATAAACGTTTTATAATAAAAAATATGTTATAAATATGTTGTAAATATCAACTTTTTCTTGCGAATTGCAAAAATTCTGTTTGATATATTTCGCTAATTTCAATCATTTTGAATAGCTATAATTTATCTTTGCACTTTAATGATTCTCCGGCCAATTTATATATCTCAAACATATGAAGGAAAGTTAAAGGGTTAACTAACGGCACATGTTCTGCGAGGGAATATTTTCCGAAATATGCTCATAAAAAAGTTCGCTTCCAGCTTACAATTTAACGTCGGTCTTCAGAGATCATCCATTACATTTGGTAATCAGTCTATCCATTAACGCATATTATCCAAAGCCGATCTTACAAAAGACAGAATCTTATCGTACGAATTTTTGCTCTTTAAGAGAATTCCCGACTTTCAATATTTTTTTAGATTAGGCATCGAAATCGTTATAATTTCGTTGAGTTCTTCCAATATTTCGTGCCATAGTCTGCCACATGCTTGTGTCTTACACACACATATCTGATTCAAAATAATATAATATTCTCCAACTTTTTTCTTAGACAATAATAATTTTTATATTTCTTAATATAAAAAAAACATAGAGAAAAGTTATTCAAAGATATTATCTTTATTAAATTGGAAAAGAATATCAATTATTATGTCATTCACGTCACAATAAGTTTTTCGTACGCTCCTACTATCGATATATGAACTCAGCGACATTGTATCGCTTTCGATCCACTATCTAGTTTATTTGTTTCTAAATCATTCAATGATCTAGGAATAGTCAAAGATCATTCTCGTGAAAAAGAAACGCATCACATAAAAAGGTAACAGCCCCGAGAACACCCCTTGAGGGATTTGCGGAATTTGTACTCTTCGAATGTGTATTAGAGTGTCCCTTATTATTTCAATTGCATTCACACAGCAGCCTATATATTATTTCTTTTATAATAACAAGTCTCTTAAATTTTAAGACAATTTTTTTATAGAATCATTATCTTTGATAATACTTATCTCCTCAATTTTTTATCTTATAATTTTTTTAGTTATTTTTTCATTTCTTTTGTTCATAACTTTCTTATTTTTGTTTTTTAATCCTTGTTTCTTTTTAGAACAAGATTAATAAAATGCGTTATAAATTCTGCAAAAAGAGCAAAAATCACTCAGGACTTTTCCTATTTATTATCTATAAATAAGGGACACTCTATGTGTTTTTATATATATATATATATATATATATATATATATATATGTATAATGAAACATCACTTACGCCATATTATAGTTATCAGTTTACTTTTTTTGCTTTTTATACTTTGCTTTGCTCACTTAATTACAGAATAATAATGACTTAACATATATGTGTATATGTATATGTATGTATGTGTGTGTGTGTGTGTGTGTGTGTGTGTGTGTGTGTGTATCTGTGTGTTCACTTGTATCTGTGTAAATCTGCATTGTAGTCTATTAATAAATCGCAATTCATTATTCATCGAGAAATCAGCCGTTTGTCTTTCTTTGTCTTCTTTTCTCTTCATTCTCTAAATACATTTTCCCTTCTCTCATATCCTTCTATATTACGCGATGTCGATTTTTTTGCAGATTTTTACTTCTTCTTAAAAACGTGTCGACGGCGCAGGGACTGTTTCTTTAGTAAGTTTACTTAATGAACTATTTGTATGTTTACTTAAATATCATTGAATGGAAGAAATTCACAATTTAGTTTGGAAAATGACTTAATGGTTTACCGAATAATTTCATATAATTTTTTAAAGTTAATTCTAATTTTTTTATACATAATTTTATATTATAAAAATAATTTCATATTTTATGATCTTAACATATTATAATTAATTCCAAATACTGCATATATATAATTTGAATTTTAAATTAAATGTACAATTTTACGAATATAAATTTGTAGAATAATTTTATTATATAATCTATCTCTGATATATGTATTTATATATATTACAAATTATTTTAATAAATAATTTTGTCGTTTTGAGTTAAACGAATTGCTTTATAAATACTTCCAAAAATTTTTCGACTAATTTCGTAATAAATTTTTATTAAGAAAAATTTCTATATTAATTTTAATAAAACTATAAATTTTGGCTTTTTAAAAATTGGCTTTATAAAATAGTATTATAATTAATACTATAATTAATAGTATTATAATTAAAATTAAAATGGTATTATAATTATAATTAAAATTGGTATTATAATTTTAACTAATTACTTTGAAATAATTTATAAATTTCTATATATTTAGTTTATTTTTATTCCATTTCCTCTCTTTCACTCTCTCTCTCTTTATATCTTTTAAACCAAATTAAAAATTTATTACGACATTAATTGAAAAATTGAGAATTATTTATGAATCAAGCTCTATAATTTAAAATAACAAAATTAATTAATTAATTAATTAACTCTTCAAAATAGATTTCTAAGAATAATTTTTAATTTTGTCAAATATTGTGAAAACTAAATCGAAAAAACGCATGTTTCAACGATTGAGTCTCGAAATGATCAATCAACGCTTTATTCATTTCTGCAAGAATAATAGATTAAGCCTGCAACAAAACGAAGAATTTCCTTACTGCTTCTGTTCAACGTTTCCATTTCCCATTTAATTTCTCTCTCACTCTCTTTCTCATCCATTCTCTCTCTCTCTCTTTCTCTCTCTCTCTCTCTCTCATACATATTCACGCTCTCTCAATAAATTTGTTTGTTCTTAAAAATGTATGTACAATGTTGCTGCGATTCTCTGTTCAATTCTTGATAATTTACAACTATCTTTTTTATTTTTTGCATTTTCAAAGTCGCGCTTGTTACCTTTTCGTTTTGTTTTTGTTTCGTATGTTGCCGTCCTTTATTTTATGCAAGTTAACTTTCTCAAAAAGTTGTTGGCTTTTTCTTGATTAAATGTTTAAAATTTCTTTTTATATATCTTTATTTTGCTCATTTCAATTATTTTTAGTTTTTCTCTTACATTTTTTATTCATTCAAAATTAATTTTATTTTTCTTTCTGTCTCTTCTTTTATTTTTTTTTCTTTAATTTTCTTTCATGCTATATTTTACTTTCATTTTGAAAAATGTGCTGTAATCTTTCAGTTTGCACTTATAATTTTTCAAAAGTATCATTTTCATTGATTTTCTTCTTGATCGGAAACTTTCTTTGATTTTCTTGTGATTGGATTTCTGGATATTGCCTTTTCTTTAAGATGTCAAATATAATTTGCAGTAAGATTTTTAATACATACATTCTCCTTTTCAATATTCTTTCTTTTTCTTTTTGTTCAATTTGGTCTCTATTTTCCTTACACTTTTATACGATAAGTGTTTTTGTAAGATGGTCTGTTTTTTCTTGGCGTCAAAATCTCTTCTCCTCTTTCACGTCTTATCTCTTTTTCTTTTTGTAAGCATCTGTAATATACTTTAATATATATTCTTCGAATCAGTCCCTCGTTTTATAAATAATTTTTAACGACTTCGAAGTCTCAAAAATTACTTATTCTTTATGTTATAGGCTAGATGGTATCCAAGATGGTATCAAAGATAACTTCAATCTTCTTTATTTTCTTCTTTTTCTTTGCGTTAAGATCGATGTCTTCCGAGCTCTTCTAAATTTTTACGACTCTTCCCATTCTTCAGTGATTTCCGCGATTTTTGAAATCTTCTCCGTTTTCCGAAAATCTTCACAAAGTCATGCAATACCTGAAAGCCTTCTTCTTTAATGTTGCCTTTGCCAGCCAGGCCATTTTGGAAGGACACAAATATGAATTTAAATATGCATTTTATGTGTATATGTTTATGTGTGTGAATCGATATCTCGCGCCGTCAATTTTCGTACGCCCCAATGGATGTTCTTCCTTTCGCTCTATCTTTCCCTCCCCTATCCTTTTCTCTTTTTCAACCGCTTCTTCTTTCGCCGCCATCTCGCCGCCTCTTTGTCTGCAAACAGCGCAGAGGAACCAATGTGAGAATTTATTTGTCAAACATCTACTCTTCCTCTTTCTATTCTATCTTCCTATCTTTCGATTTTTGTTCCTTTGGTGATGTCTTACAGTCTTAATGGATTTCCCGTACTTAGCGTGTCTTTTTTATTATTATAAGACACGACCAACTATAATTAATTGCTTATTCCCATGTATTTTAATAATTAAAGTTATAAGCAAATCTTATTTTAATTCAAATATAATTTGTTTTAAATTCATATTTCTTTTACAGTGGAATTCCACATCTGTTTTTGTTTCGAAATCAATCGGGTTGTATACGTACCTAAAGATTGTCCATCATTTCAGAAAGAGTCAGCCTGGAGGTGGACATCGCGACACCGCTGTCGCTACTACTTTGTTCGCTACTGTGATCATCGCTGTCCGATTGATTGCTCGTATAACCGATCACATCCACTTCGTCTGTAACAGAAAATACCAAATTCTCCTTTATTATTTGTTATAATCTGAAAGAAAATAATAGAGATAAAATAATTCTTCATTTATGTATCGCGTATGTGACAAATAAGAACGAATAAATTACTATAGTATTATCAAAATTGAAAAATACTTCTAGGTATGAATTAAAATGAATTTTTTTATATATATTGATTAACGAAAGTAAAGATTATCACGAAAAATTAAATGAAAAAAAATTAGTGAAAATCTATTGCACCGATATTTACCACTATTGTAATAAAAATTGGTTGCGCGTCTAAAATGTTTGAAGTTGACTCAATTTATTATTTATCAAACAAAATTAATTAATCAAAATACTCATTTTTTACTATAAAAATCTATTTTCCTCTTTCTATTTTTTACGATATCTTTTTATCAAATTCTTTGTGTTGTCACTGTATTCGCAATCGCTTCCTAAGTTTCTGTTAAACTCGTTTTATCTTCAAACAATACGTCACACTTCCGTCCTATCGTGAACTGTTTCCCAACAAATCCTTTCCAAAAATTGTCTCAAAAATTCGCAAATAAAATGCAATTTATTTGAGATATCCTGTATAAATTGTTGGTTATTTCATGCGAAGCTTATTGATTGCAGATTCAGTAATATAATATTTAATATCGAAATCTTGTATGTACGAATAAGATGCTTCAAATAGAATTCTAATTGAAAGTATTATCTATCTTTTATTACATAAGAAGACATCCTAGTATGCCAACTGCATGAACCAGCTGATCAATGAGGAAGGAACAAATGCCGGTAAGAATGCATCGTTATTATGATGTTATGCCGTCAGATGAAGAGATGATAGAAAATAAATGGGGTGGAAGACGGATTAAGAGGAAAGAAAAAGGAATAAGCGAAGAATACGACATAAGGAGAGAAAGAGAGAAATTGCGGGGTGTACAGTAACCATAACACCAGCTGGAAGACACGGCTTGAAGAAGACGAGGGGGTGTCGACCACACTTGCGAACCACCCTCACCCCTTCGCGCCGCTCTGAGTCGGGGGTATTTTTCCATAATCAATAACATGCCTCTATTCTCGTCACACTAAGCGAACCAGATCTGCCCTCGTCACCACCCGCTTCCCGCTTCTCACCCCTCTGCGTTGTCGACATCGCTAACCTGTCCAGGTGACAGTGACGCTCAAAACACAGTGGCAGAAAGGACAAACAAGTTAATAATACAAAAAAAAGTGCAAAAAAAGTACAAAAAAGGTTAATAAATCAAATTATAAAATAACGAATAAATTTTTCAATATATTTTCAATATATCGAATATAAGAGATATGGATAAATAAGATATAAAATTTCAATATAGAAGTATAGAATAAACTACGGTATAAAATATAGAACAAATGTTGTCTCGTGATCGGTTGCGAATATTGATCGGTGAAAACGGATAGAGAACGGAGTGGTGCGACTTGAGAGGCACTGGTTAAAAACGGCGGTTTAAGGGTTGCACGAGTGGCGAGCAAAAGAGTTCATTAAAACCAGCGTCGTGTGCACCCCTGGCATCGTCGAATTCGTCGTTCCTCATCCCTCTGGCATGGGACGTAAAAAATACACGGAACATTCATCGATGTTTTCGATTACTTGCTAAGCAAATGAATTTCAATTTTCAGAGAGTGAAGCGAATAAAAATAAGTCGTCGTCCCCGCGTTTTCCCTCCCGATTAATCATTCCTCGTTATCATACGGTAATAAACAGCATGGCACAGTCCTGTTGCGTGTCCGCGCGTTTATCAGGAACAAATGGAAGAAAAGAGAGGCAAAGGGGGGAGGGAGCAGGGGTGGCAGTTGACGGCAGATAACGATAATATTTGCCACGGCCGCGATAATTAACTCTTAGCTCGTTTGAACATTAATTTTCACGAAGGTGCATACATGCGGACATTTTTCATATGCAACGAATTCAATATTAGATAACGTAAATATCAACGTTCAATCGCGCAAATAGATTCGCAAATAAATTTACGCGTCTCGCTCAATTTTAAATCAAGAATAAAGCAAGAGCGTGACATTTTCTCGATGTAAGATAGGGAAAGAAAGAGGTAGACTCCGCGTCAAACTGTCTCTCTCGATCCTAAATCATCAACTTCCGCCTACGCTCGAGGAACGAATTATCTGGTTTATTTATACACGTCGTCGATTCGTGATTAAGTCTCGATTATATTCCAACCCAGTTGCAATAATTTCACAACACAACGCACCAAAGTACATAGTCACCGGTCAGTATTTGACCGGTCACATGACGTGCGTGAGAGATACGCAATCGCACACCTGGAACATAGGGAAACTTTCGGAGAGCTTAGCCGAGAAATTCCGGACGGTCAATATTTCCGTGCCCGCGGATATAATTTACCGACGACGACTAAAGTACATATGCACGACTGTTGACAAATAGTCTCACCACTCCTGCCTGCCTCTTCTCCCCCTTTCCTTGTCATTGTGAGTTTAAATATATCGAATGAGAGCTCGAGCGGGTGTGTAAAAGCGAGTGCATAAGAATCGTTGAAAATCGATAAATTATTTTCATTCAGTTGAGTCACCTCTTTTTCCGTCATTTTTCAAATATATTCAACTCATTTTAATCGATAATTGATTAGAAAATTTAAGAAAAACTATATATAAAACTATATATATAGAAAAAATTCCACATAAAATTTTAATTGAGAAACAGAGAGAGAAAATAGTAAAATGTCTGAAAACCAATTGAAAGAATTAAAATTAATTATTCCTAAAGAATTCCATTCATTCGCTCATTAGTATGTTATGAGATTGGATGAAAACCATTTTTTCTCTTTTGTTTTTAACACACATAATTATTTCAAATACCTTCTAGCATATTAATGTTGTATAAAATTATTTAAATAAATAAATGATAAAATTATTTATAATTTTTTATTTATAATTATTTATAATTTGCTAAAAAGCTTTTTTATTTCTACTTCGCGATTCACATTTAAGTTAAAAGATTTGTTCTTTGTAGTTGAACTTTTTGCACTATTTGATCAAATAGTATATATATATAGTATATATATAGTATATATATCTTTTTCCCATTTTTAAAATATATATTTATCTCATTGTATTTCGCTCCGATTTCAACTATAAAGAAGAAACCTTATGTCTCAGCCTTTAGCGATGTTATATTATGTCAGGATGGCCGAGCGGTCTAAGGCGCTGCGTTCAGGTCGCAGTCCACTTCTGTGGGCGTGGGTTCGAATCCCACTTCTGACAATATTTCTTTTTTATTTTCAAGTTGAAATAACGTGATAATTTTGCTGTAAAAGATTAATATTTAAATGGCTCGTAAATATATTAATAGGGAGAAAATTAACGAATGATTTCCGGCACATATTGTGTAACTATATTTTTTTTAATATATCATACAATTGATCAAAGAGATTTGTTATTAATATCTAGAATTGTAAAGCATAAGGGAGAATATTATTCGATAGCTTATTAAAATTATATTTTAAAATATTTTAAAATTATATTTTATTAAAATTATATTTTAAACATAACAATCTCATAATATTAAAATGCTAGAAGTCGCCTTGAAATAATTATGTGCATGAAGAGAGAGGTAAAGAGGGAAAGAATTGATTTTCGCTTAAACTATAATATACAATATAATTATCTCTTGTTTTCTCTCTCTCAATTCAAATCTTATATTTAAACCGACAGAGCAAACATATCAGTAATGGTTAGATGATTAATTTGTAATTATGACATCTAGACAATGTCATATATGTCAACAACATATATAGTATCGATATAAGATATAGAAAGACATAGAAAGACGATACATTTTTTTTTAGTCAATCGTGTTAAAGATATTTAACGCCACTATTATGAATGACGTAGAAAAGCGCGGAAAATTGGAGGGTGGCTTTCGAAAAATCGCCGGCGTGGCACACGTGACTTATGATAAGTGCTTCGCCGGAGATATTCCCGCGGGATCATCAATTTCAACGTCGACCCCTCGCGCGTATACCCCCACAGTCTTCCGATTTCCTTCACCTTCTTTGCCGGCTCGACCTCCTTTTTCTCCAGCTCAACTCCTTTGGAAAACCCATCCACCCCCGCACGCTGTGATATTTCATGCGGTAGCGAAATGCACTTTTACGACGCCATAGTGGTGCCTCAGCACAAACAATAATTCGAATTTTTGAAACTTTACCCAAGAATATAATTACATAATCTCAAATCGTCGGATAATAAAAAACGCTCGAATGAATCAATAATCGAGCAATGTCTCCTCTCATCATGGAGTCTGTATATATAAAATAAATTAAAAGTTAGAAAACGTATTATGCTAGACTCAAAAATGGAAAAAAGTTTATATGAATTTGAATGATATAAACAATTTTTTTGTCACTATATGGACATTTTTTCGAAGCAAATTACAGATCGCAAATTTATACTCGAAAAGTCACTCGCGTTCATTACTGTACGTCGTGATATATACAGGGTGTCCCGCAACTACTGCTCCATATTTTAAAGATAGATTCTCTGACCAATTTAAAAACGATTTTTCCTCAGCGAAAATGCCGAAGAAGATCATTATTTTTTGCATATTCCTAATTTTTGTTATGATGTATCTTTCTAACTAAGTCTTAAATTAAAATTCTATTAAAGTAAACTCTACCTAAAATTAACTAAAGAATGTGACTTTATTAATATTTTATTTCCATAAGGCTTAGTTTGCGAAAAATCCTTTATTTTCAATCATTTATAACTCGAAAACTATTAGTGCCTCGACATTTTCGCTGAGGAAAAATCGTTTTGAAATTGGCCAGAGAATCTACCTTTAAAATATTGAGCGGTAGTTGCGGGACACCCTGTATATGTGATATGTTATGACTGCACGCCATGCTTAAACAATGACGCTTCGGGAAATTAAATAGATCCATTCGCATTTAATTTTACGACGCAGATAGAGCAGCCGACGTGGCTTCCATCGTAGCTTTCCGTCTCAATCCCGACTCGCGACGATTAAGATTTAATCGGCTGACCAGGGAGAGAAGATAAGGTTGCTGACGAAAATCCTCGGATACTTGTCGGGTACTTTGAAAACCTGGTCTCAAGAACGCGATAAAGTTACACGAAAAAGATCTTAATCCGGAAAGAGGAATAAAAAATAAATAAATAAATAAATAAACCGTATCATTACGGAATCAATGTGTTTGCATTTATTATTTTATTTCAATCAAAGACTATAATTATGTCGGAGATTGTTACATATAAAATATCGGAATCTGTCAAAATTTCAATTTGGAAAACTCTTGTAACACTTTGTTAGAAATGTTTTTATTTGTATAAAATACAATTTTTCGAGTATAAAATAATGTTGAGAAACTAATATTACCCACGATTTCGAAAAGAGCGAAAAGGACGTCGGAAAATTACATTTTGAGAATCTGATGCAAGTGAAAGAACAGATCCGTATCTTGAGTCGTACTCACCGGACTCCGAGGATGGACTGCCCGCAGACCTGTCGGAGTTTATAGAGCTCCCGGTGGAGCTGGTGGACGCCGTGCCCAGGGAGCACTCGGAGATGCTGCGCCGCTTGGACAGCATCGCCGCGGAGGCGGCGGCGGCGGCGGCAGCGGCAGAGCCGGTCGGCGCGCTCGTACTGAGCCCGTGGAGGCCGTGAAGCACGTGAAGGCCGTGGAGGCCGGTCTGGCTCATCAGATGTTCGAGTCGTCGTCTCAGGTACCTCTGCTCGCGCGACAGCTGGTCCTTGTGTGAGATGTGCTTGCGATCGCGATCTTCTAGATTCTGCAATACATTAATATGATGATATATATGTACATATAAAGCGTGTGTAATAGATGTTTTATATACATAATAAGTAGAAATTATATTAAATTTATATTAATTTACTGTTAGATTTATATTAATTTTCTAAAAGATTTATTAGAGGTGTTATTAATACAGTTACGATTTAATAATAATGATTATACAACAGTCGTAGAAGACTTATTCACGATTATTCATTTGCATTTGTTGCTTTACTTTGATCGTATGTGGAAAAATGTAAGTCATTACACGTAAAACTTTTAATCATTCATTTGTCATCATACACTGTAAAAAAAGTATGTAAAATTATACATATAATCAGTGTAACAATTACGCTATTTATAACGAAAATATATAAATTCATGTACTTTTACAAAAATTAATTTTTTTATTCTTTATTGTGTAACTCGTTTATATTTGATGAGAAATTACAAGGTTAAAAGTGTAAGTTTTGGATTTTATGGAAATGTACAATTTTTTGTAACATTTATATAAAATTTAAAAATTACACTTTTAACCTTGTAATTTCTTATCAAATATAAACGAATATTTACACAATAAAGAGTAAAATAACTAATTTTTGTAAAAGTACATGAATTTATATATTTTCGTTATAAATAGCGTCATTGTTACATTAATTATGTATGTAATTTTAAATTAAATGTAATATGTGAAATTGTATAAATATATAATGTATTATTACATAAACATTTCTAGAAATCTACTTCTAACATGTAAATTTATTAATACAAGATGCTTATCATTTAAGATAATAATTTTATCTACGAAATGAAAATTTTTGCTAATGTATGTAAATATACACCTTTAATAAATTGGTCTCAATATTACTCACTATAATAGTTGTAAATTTACACAAAAATTTTTTATAGTGTATAAATCTTTTCGTTCTCTTTGTCCTGATCGATATTGGCCGATAATCGATTTCCTTTCTATTGTATACAACATGCCATTTCGTAACGCAACAATGAATGCTTACCTAGAAGAGGCTGGCCAATTCCGGTGCAAATTGCCGAACGGGAAATAATAAAGCACTAATGCATATATTACTGCGCAATATTTGAAGTGCGTTAATTATGAAATTTTTCGAATCCTATTTCGAAAGTTTGCAAAATATAAGATCTTTAAAATTTTGCGTTAGCGTTCTTGGAAGATTTTAGTTTCCGAATTTTATTTTAAACCTTTAAAATATTTTGATATGAATTTAATCACCTTTCCGAGCTGCTATCGGAGCTACTGATTCTAAACAAATTATTATTGTATATTGTTATATTGTTATATAACATATATATTATATGTATATACGTATATTGTTATATTATAATATTTATACAATGAAGATCGTTTCGCCATTATTATCTTGTCGATATTTCTCACTTACGAATTTGAAAAGCTAGATAGCTAGGAATCAATGGCGATCCGAATGTGAAGTGGATGACACAAGGGTGGAAGTAGCAGGTGACGGAATCACCTGATCGCAGATAACAGTTCTATACGATAAACGAAATGTGTCTGCGTGTGTGTTTATGTCGATTGTATGTGGCTGGTACCACGTACGTAGGAAAGTTCTTGATTTCGTGCTCGATTTCCATTCAGCCCGATATGAATTTACAACGTAAATGAAACGAGGTTAAGGCAAGGGTGAAACAGGATAAACCTCTTCAGTGAAACAAATCGACCGACCTCACAATTCGGTTCACTCCTACCGTTTACGTTGTGCCATTAACTGATATAATCGGCATCAAAATTTTCACGAACACTTTGTAATGTTTAATAAGAATACGAATTAATAAGAAAAATATTTAATTTCGTTGCAGAGTTGACATTAAAAATATTTATACATGTATAACAAAAAATATCATAGTAAATAATTTTTTAAAAATTATAAATTTCTCTCAGAAATTCTGGATAAAAATATTATGCCAAGAGATGAATAGAGTAAAAAACAAAGATAAGAGGGCGTGAAATAATTAGCCATAAAAATGGCGACGAAGATGTCTCATTGAGAGTGTGAAAAAGATAAGGCGAAAAATAGAAGGGAAGAAGTTCAGAGAGGCAGACAAATGAAGAATTACACGTCGCCAACCACGCAAAATACAAGTCCGCTTCGCCCCTCTGCTCTTCCTTCCCTGTGTTTCACCCTTTTCTCTGCTTTACTTCTTCGTGAGAATATATAAGCTATTCTTGCAGAGAAATGACACTTTCGTGTCTCTCGATTCCTCTTCCCGCTGCCTTCTTAGCTTCCATTTATTCTCTTTTAACTTACTTTTTTTCTCCTCCATCTTCCCTTTCTCTATTTTTCGTCGACCAAATTTTTGCTTTAAATCTTTGCAAAATCGAATCCCGAGAGTTTTAATTTTATGAAATAATCATGTAAACATCTTATGATAGTATTGCATATTTTAAAATTATTTTTTACGTTAAAATATCACTATGTTTCTGATATTGATGCTCAATCTTACGGATGAACTTAAATTGTGCGCAGCAACTTTTCTCAAATGGCGGACTAGCGAACATTTTTCTAACGTATCTAACGCAAGCATATAATGTACATAGGTATCTGCGAGTCAGATTGATGTACACGCTAAGTCTCCCACGCGGACTATGCATGCACGAATGAACGGTGGATACGCACTGTTGCCCGTCATTCTACAGGGTGTTGCGAATGCACAAAGTGCACAAATTTTGACAGATGATTAGAAATTATATCAGCATATAAAGCTTACGATATAAAGTAATATAATTAATTAATATAAATAATTAATATAAAGTAATACTTATAAAGTAGTATACGATATAAAGTAATATAATTAATTAATAAGTAATTAATATAAAGTAATACTTATCATTTACAATTATTTGTCTCTTATATTAATCAAATTTATTTTTATTAAAATTATATAATTTATTTAAGTTAATAATTTTCACACCTACATATTTTATTATTAAAATTTCTTTTCAATTATTCCTAAAATTTTTCTTTCTTTCTCTAAAGAGAAAACTCATCTAAAAACATTTAAACGATATTTTTTATTATATCGAAAAAGAAAGAAACTTGAAATTTAAAAAAATAAATCAGATAAAAAATAAGCGAGTCACGTTAAGTACATCTCAAAAATACACATTGGAACGTGTATATATGTACATAGAGTGACCGAACAAATAGTATATATTTTAAATATTATTTACAAAAATCATTGCTAATGGAAATATGCTTAGCATCCTCATCACCTGTTAGAATTTGCGTGTGCTTCTATCCACATCACCCTGTAGACTGCGTGAAAAACATGGACGCACGCACACGCACTTACACAGTACACATGCCATTGTCCCTGGCAATCTGTAATTTATTAACTACGCATCCATTGTGTGCGTTTCTACATCTTCTTACTCTGCTTTTTATATCGCGTGATATTCTTTCTTCACCTTCATTTTTGTTTCTTCCGAAGTTATCCCAATTGAAAAACAATACATTTCAAATGCGCCACAGGTTACATTTTATCTGTTATATCTCGAATCTCAAGTATTGTATGTATATGATAAGAAAAATTATTATTGTGATTTTTCACAATAATAATTTTTCTTTCGTACTCTATTGTATGATAAAGCTTTGAATACAAGCCTAAAGTAATTACTAATTATTGAAAATAAAAGAATGATCTATTTCCTGAAACTTTTTATCTTTTGCGCTTTTTATGACTCCTCATAATTTTTCATCAAGTTTACCTTGATAACATCCATTAGACTCACCTTGATAAAGCGCTTGGCCTTGGTTAAAAGACCCAATGTAGTGTGCCTCGAAGTTTCAGGCCCAAGTGGCACCAGCAGCTTCAGCTTCTCAAGACAAGTCCTAAGGTGAGCTCTCCTGCAACAGAAAAAAATTCGTTACATTACGACTGTAAACATCATTAAAAATATTATTGATACTAACACTAAATACTATAAAATATTATCAATATTAATACTAAAATCAGATAGCATTTTCATGTACATCATCTCGCGTTATCAATCATTCTTAAAAACCACCATACAAGATATTAAGAAGTTTTGTCTTAAATGATATTTTAATCAGTGTGGAATGACATTTACTTTCGACGTTTTAATAAAAATGTGTGCATACTGCGTGTGTTAAATTGCATTTAATTATAAATTTATGAGCGATTTATAACTACCTATTCTAGAAAAATAAAGACCGCGACAATAAAAGAACGAGAGCGCGGAAGAATTAAGGCGGGTTCACACAAAAAGAAAGACAGTAAAAAAATAGAAAAAAAAAAATAATTGGAGAAATAATGAAAAAAATGATATTTTCCATCAGACGTTTACAATATTAAATTGTAAATGATTTCTTGTCTTCTATTTTTCTATACTTCAAATAAAATTAATGTGTAGTCTGATTTTTTAAAAATATTTTTCGCAATAGAAGATGTGTATTAAAAGATGCAATTATTTAATTTTACTTGATATATAATAACAGATATATAATAACAGCAATAATATAATTTAATATTATAAATATTCAAGGAATTCTGATCACTAAAAATTTCTTAAAATTTCTTCTCTCTACCTTAAAATCACTAATCAATCCTAATTTTAATCCCAATTAAATAGGTGTGTGAAATTTTGTCTCGTTTAAAAAAAATGTAAATTTAAGACAATTTGAAAATTCTTCATTAAATAATCAGCACATTTTTAATAATAATAGATTAATAATAAATTATAAAAATTAAAATATATAAATTTAAAATAAACTGTCGATTTTAACTCCTTTTACATTAAATATCTTGTTGAGAAGGATGTCTCTCGATGACACAGTATGGACAAAGCTTAACTAAGAAAACCATCCAGAGATAGAGAGAGATTGCATGTACATTTTACGAGAAACAATAAACCCAACTCTAGCTTAATGACGTCATCAAACGGTATTATACCCTGCGAGTCGCGAAGTGGACGTGTTTCAAGCGTAAGTAGACGCATTTCTATCCACGTGTCCTTATGTCTATGTCTGCTAGGCACTCGACATACATATATACTATACAAGGTGTTCCGAAAACGTCGAATATCTTTTCACTGTGGCTTCTTCAAGATGCGAATATTACTTTCTTTATCGAAAATATTGAGGCTAATCATGTAATAAATGTTCTAATTAATAATATTAATTTTAAGAAATATAAAAAATATAAAATTTTTTTTTTAAATATAAAAAAATTCTAAGTAAAAAATCTTTACTAACTTTGTCCACTTTTATTCTTTAAATAAAAACTTCAAAATTAAAACGTTGTATAAATGAAAACCAATATCTTTTTGTATAAATCGCTTTGCAGGATACTATAGAAGCTTCCTCGTCCTAATCGCTGGTAACATTTTTGCGGTGGCAGGAAATTAACGACGATCGGGGATGGAGGGAGAAGGTAAAGGGGAAAGGTGATCCTTCAATCAATGGCACAGCGCGTGACAGCGGCATTATGAAATTCTTGTAACGGCTGTGTTCAACGTACCAGGGGTACGCTGATGAATAAATACTTCGCACGGAATGCTCGCGTTGGAGTCGTTGAGTTTACTTCGGCAAAGACGTGGTTAGGAAGGCGGGAATGCGGATCAGGGGGGGAATTGCCCTCAAAGGGCAGAATGCCTTGGGGTGCAACGTGCGCAAGCGAAGTAACAGTCGAGTATTAATTCGCCTGCGAGTCGCCGAATGGGGACCGAAGAACAATAACACACTCCTCCCCCCTCTCCTATTCGTTCTATCCTTCAATTTGAAGAAATCATCGAGTTGTTATAAATAAATAACGCGATTATTTTAATAAATCGATGATTTAAAACACAAATATTTAAGCAATTAAATACAAATATTTAAGCATCTTGATTCTTGAATTACAAAACTAAAGTTACATTTGAGGCGACCTGTACAAAGCGTGAATAATGTTGCAAGTGCGTAGCCAAGCCTGGCGGGAGCAATGGCCGGCCATGAGTTAGATCGCTTTAACAACCTCCTGTAAACAGCCTCGTAATTTTATTTCTACCCCCGATATCTTCTCCCTCTTTCTACATCCACCCTACTACATTGCTGTATCATCACCCCCTGTTGCACATTTGTCATTCATTCTTGTCTTTTACTCTTTTGTATCTCTCTCTCTCTCTCTTTTTTTTTCTTTCTTCTATTTTTATCTGCATCTTATTATCCTATTTATATCTTATTGCATTTTTATTTGTATCTAGTTCTCTTACACTTATGCTAGAATTATGCTAGAATTATTAATGCTAGAATTTTATAATTAATCGAGCTATGTGTGATATGAATTACGTATTATTACGTAGTTTTTATTTATTGCGACATATTAAACTATGAAAGAGTTTGTTATTCTGAGAATCTTACAGTATGTAATAATCTTCATTATTCTAGCAGTTATTAATAATCACATCATAATTTATCATGTATAATTGAATACTATTTAATCTTTGATTAATTATTCCAGTAAATTTATATTGAATCTCTTATATTAGCAAACAATTAATATAAAGTTGTAAGCAGTAGAACTTGCTATTTCACTTGCACTTCTAAAAAATATCTATGCAGCATTTCGACTAAAAAAAATTTAGAATTAACAGCTATTATCTTAAGATAATTCAAGTAAATATTGAACAGGTTCAATAAAATGAGATAAAATACAGAATAAAATGATCAAAAATATAAAACAATAATAATATTGATATTAAATTCCCAATATTAAAAAACTCGCTAGTAAATTAATTCAAGGTATAAATAATCATATGTAGAAACGACTCAACTAGCACAAATTAATTCTTTATTATTCAAACATACGACGTTTCGACCATTTGATTGTGGTCCTTTTCAAGTATAAATTTCAATAAGGATGGTCGATATTGTAGATAAAGAATGCAAGAAACTAGCATATGTCAAAAAATATTAGTTAAATTTGAAAGAGTAATGTAACGAATCTTGATTCTGATACAATGTTTTCAGTTTCTCTCTTGCATTCTTTATCTACAATATCTTTATTGAAATTTATACTTGAAAAGGACCACACTCAAATGGTCGAAACGTCGTATGTATATAATAAAGAAAAAATAATAAAGAATTAATTTGTGCTAGTTGAATCGTCTCTACATATGATTACTTATACTTGAATAATATTGATATCAAAAAATTCCCTGAATAGAAAAAATTACTCTCAAAATATAATCCTGAATTTGAAAATATAATAGTTTTATATATATATATGAGATTAAATTTAAAAAAGAAATTAATTGTTCTCCATTACTTTTTAAATGAATTAAAGCAAAATTTTCTTAATTCCAATTTGCTATTTTCCATTATAATTAATATCTAATCAATTCTAATCGTTTTTTATAAGCTATTAACCGATAGAATTTTCTCAACTTTGCAAACTTTCTTACTTCCGAAATTAATACTTTTGATTAATCGAGCATTAAACGGAGTACAAAGCAGGGTAGCCGTTCAAGCAAGACGAGCTTTCGTTTGAGAGGCGATTCGGGATAGTTTAGCAATTCATTAGGACGGACACTCGAGAGTCGAGACTTAGGCGAACTTGGACTTCCTTCAACTGGCATCCGCTCTATAGAGAAGTTGAACAGAGAGCGAGAAGAAGAGGGAGAGAGAGAGAGAAAGATGGTCGAGGCATTACTGCAAAATACCGTTTGTAGACACAAGCGAAATGGGTCTGGCTTAATTAAACTGTATGCAGCTTCTCAAAATGGGATTCCATTTAAAGTAGAGCTTTGCCTCAGATCCCCGCAAGCTTCTTTTCGCAAGATCTTTTCTCGTCTTCCACTCATCTTTGACTCAGTTAATCGTACAGGATTATAATAAACCCGACCATTCGAGATACGATGTAAAACAGATGTTCGTATAACTAAAAATAGTTTGAATTTCTACATCACGATGTTCTCGCAACTTAATTTTTAATTTCAAGAAGTAGCGATTCTTTTAACATTTAAATACATATATGAAAAATTTAAGTGTCATATTCTGAAAATTTTAAAGATGATATTCTAAAGTAAATATTTTTTTGATAAATAATCTTTTACAATAGATTTAATTTTTGCAAAACTTTCATCATTTTTCAAGTTACGGAAAATTTTTAGAAATGTAGGAAAGGAAAAGAATGGTAAAGCCGTATGACATTAAAATCGAATACATTGCAAATATAAAATTCCTACTAAAAAATTATTATATTAATATGCAAGATTTAAGTAGAGGTAACAATTATAACCGATTATGAGATGCCCGTTATAGTTGAATGTGTATTCACGTGGATATTCAGCGGCACGTAAACGTACGGACAAGACTGGTTTCGCTTAATTAAGCTACGTCTGCTGTGTCGAAATCTTTAGCGAGCGACAAAGGCGAGTCCGCACGTGCTTTCATTAAGACTCCCCAATTCGGAATAGCTACCTCGACCACGTATCCAAGGGATTTTAGAGATAAACGCATCTCTCCTTCAATATTGAAAGAACGTGCTGCTTTATCTCTCCTTCCTTTAGTTCTTTTTATACAAATAAATTGTGATTATATTGTAAAATCAGCATATTAAACGTTACATCTATTTATGAAATTATGCGAAATATAATCATTCTTGTCCGATTATTATCAAACTATTGTACAACATCACGTTCTTACGTTTACGAGAAGAAAGGCGAAAATTGGTTAAAAAATCGCGTGTAGTCAAATAGGAGCATTGGCCGATTGCCATCTTATTTTTAAGTCGGTGTTAGGAGACCGCGTTATTCTCCTCCTTTCTCCCACGCTCTCTCGTCGTACCTCTCCTTTTCTCTCAGTATTCGCGGGTTCCAGATCGCATCTCTCTCGGCAACTTGATCTTGACCTCTCGAACCCGCACGTGATTGTGCCGGCTATTTCTCTTCGTACTCTTCATCGGCCGCTTCGTTTATTTCTCTCCTGTTTCTTCTTTTTCTCTACGTCTATTAGCTTCATTCTCTCTCTCTACTTTTTCTTTTTCGTTATAATACAAAAAAATTGTATAATGCAATTCAAAATATTTGTAAATAAATTTACAAGTTTTTCCATATTTTTTGAATCTAACAATAATTTTTTTATATTTCTATATTTTATATAAAAGTTTTATATTTTCATAATTCAATTTACGAGTACGCAATTCTTCATTCACATCTCACTCGAACCGTTTCTCCTGTTTCAAGTCTGCTTCTCGCAAAACTTCTTGAATCGAGAAAAGCCAAGCATTGGCTGACAAGTCGTTTCGCTTTTCCCGGATGCGAGAGTAAGACTTTGTTGATCGTAAAATTTGGAGTCTCGCGGCTCCCCCTCTTCTTACTTCGTTCTCGTACTTCCTCCATAAAACTTTCATCGCGCCTCAAAGTCTCGTTTGAGGTTCATCGAAGAGCCAGCGAACAGGAAAAATTCGCGGCCGCCTTATCTTTCCCAGCGATATTATATTCCAAATACAGCTCAACTCTTTGGCTTTTACAGCATACTTAGCTCGCGTACTTTTACAGTACATTTTCATACGCTTTTATAATACGCTTATTTTTTATTCTAAACGTGGAAAGTGTAAAACAAGTACAATCAAAGTGATTAATGACATTTCTCGAAAATCATATCATTATTGGAGAAATAATCTAGCAGTTGTAAGGAGTGCGGGAGATGTCAATTTTAAAAAAATATCTTTATTTGTTTGTAAACTTTGTAGCACACAACATTCATCCACTTTGTTCCCATTGCGCAGTCGCACGATTTCTCGCCGAATGATAAAATCGCTTATCACCAGGATCCTTCATGACTTATTCAATGCATGACTCGAGCGTAAAGCTTTCTCCCTTCCCCGCCAATGTATCCATTCTCATACTCCGATATCCTCGATTCGAGCTACTTCTCTTTTTATAATATGATAAAATATAGATAGAAACAGAAATAAAGATAATAATATAATACAGAATATCTCAAAGAGCTACAAAATATTTTCTACTGATCGAAAAATTAAAAACAAAATTATAATTTCAAAATAATTTCTATCAATAAAAATTATCATCTTGTGAATTAAATATTTTTGTATGGATTAAATATTTTTGTAAAAAAAAACTTGTTATTTGTTAAAAAAACTTGAAAATGTACTAATACATATTGTGTATTGCAAAATTCACAGCATACACAAAAGTGTGTTTTCAAGTTTATCTTAAAATTTATTTGTCGTCTTTTATCCATATTTAACATTCATTAACAAAATTAGCTCTTATTTTCATAAAATATAAAAAAAAGATAAAAAGATCGATTGTTTTAACTGTACTTTTGCTAAACTTTTTGTATTTGAAATAAATTGAACTCTTTTAATATAGTTAATCTTAATCTTAATATTATTAAATTTCTCAACAATAAAATTTATGTAAATCATAATAATAAAATTATAATGAAAAGTTCAATAAAAAAAAATATCTTTGATATCAAAGTCGTTTATATTCACAATTTTCTCGACTTCGTTCCTGGCTTAGGTCAGGTCAAGTAAGAGGTACAAAACCGCACGATTGTCACGAGTTACGATTACACGTTGCAAAGATTAGACCCCCACCAATATTATCTGACATTATACAGACACAATGGCTACTTCTTTTTAATTCCTCTTATCGTCTTTCATTTTTTTATTTATTACACACGCTAGTAAATATTTGTTTAAAAGCAAACAAAAAATTGCTAAAACTATAAAAAAATTACTTGAAATTATTATACTATATTAAGATAATATTTCGCAAGTTTTTTTTCATGCAAATTTAGTCATTTTATAAAAAGCTTCGGTCTTTTTATAAAAAAACTAAATTTACAAAGAACATCGCATGTTTGTATGAGCGTTGTTACATCGTTATTGCATCATTATTCAACAAACAATTTTTTTATATTTTCCCTTCTTTTTCTCTCGCATATATACTGCTTCTGGATGAACACAAATAACCCAAGTTAACCTCTCACCGAGCACGTACTATGCTGTTTTCTAGAACGATACAGTTACTTGCTAGAGCACGTCCGACCGTTAGCCAGACTCCGATAATCGCGTGTAGCGTGTCTATAGGTCGATCCAGGTCGAATATAACATTCGTTACAGTTGAAAAAGCACGACCAAGTATTTCGATTCTTTCGTCCTTCCGTCTTTTCTACTGTATAATTTCAAAAATATTTCCGCAGAATGTGTCATAAAATCATCTTTGTATTTCTAGGAATGACGTAATAAGTATAATTATAGAGAAAAAATTTAATCATACTGATACGACTCCAAAACTTTTTTTACTTGTAAATTTTCTACGCGCTTGAAATGCATTTTAATTTTCCTGACAAAAATTTGAACGTGAAAAATGTAACTTTAATAATATCTAAAATTATATTAGTCTAATATGCAAATTTTTATTCGCAGATTGATACGATGAAGGAATAGCGTCGAGGATGAGAATGTAATTTTGTCGAATGTAATCGAATCGGCTTAACCTTTGGATTACCGATTTCACAAATCGAGGAACCGATCGTCTAACAAACGAATGTGCGAGAATACCGCTTTACTTCACTTTCACCTGCGCGGGTTCGATGTACTCGACAACGCAATGGCAATGGTACGGTATACACATCACGTTGGGTTGCGTCCAACGGCACAGAACTTAGAGACTCGTCCGAGTTTCACATTTAGGTCTTTGGAAAATAGCTTTCAAATATAGACACACACAGCGTGTCCAGTAAGTTATAGATTACAATCAGCGAGAAAATAAAAAAAATGTTTTTAATTTTTTTTATCGATCCTATAGTTTCCGAGAAAAAATTCGAACAATTTCAGACGTCGTGAAAATCAGAGAACAAAGAGAAGAGGAAGGGTGTCATGAAAGGTTACGATGTGCCATACGATTTTACGGAAAGAAGAGGAAGAAGAAAAAGGAAAAAGTAGTAGAGACCGACACCCCGCTCCGGATACCAGTTGGCACGATCTATTGAACGCAATCTTTCTTAGATACGACCTATACATCGACAAGGAGAAAAAAAGAAAGAAATCAATCGTCATCTCAAATGCTGAGAATTTGTATTAAAGACGGAAGGAAGCAAAAAACCCGCGACTTTATCTACATGAAATGCAATAGCACTTGCAAATTTTCAGATTTCAACATTGGATATCTTAAACAACTAAACTTTAAATTATATCAAAACTAACTGAGAAATTTTACAGTTTTTTCTTTTTCTTGTTAAAATGGAAAAGTATTCATAAAATGTAAATTTTAATGCGATATTCAATTTAAAAATTGTACAATAATATTTTCAATTTTTCTCTCAATTTTTCATAAATTTAACTTGAAAAAAAATGCACGCATTTCGTAAAAATTGAAGTACGCTTAAATGATATGTCAGTGTGCATTAAAATCCGCAGATATCTACTACATGATGTAACTCTTTAAAATAATATTCTCAATTATTTCAAGCAATGCGTTATCAAAAAATTTGTTAAATGAGCTTCCAAAAAAAATCATTACTCAAAATTGTTACTCGAGAACGCAATTTACAGCGTAGCCACCAACGTGTTACTTCCCAATTTCCTTTGAATTTCTTTCATAAAAACCCGTTTCTAAGGCGAATCTGCGGACAAGGCGATGATCCCGACGTTCCTGCTAGCTTCGCAGGATCCACTTGATCGTTAAGGAAGCGAGCGGGAGAACGAGAGAGGGTTGGAAGGGAGGAATCCCCAAAGTGCACCTCCGCTCTAAATCCTGAGACTTCTGTCCCATAGAATTAGGTGGAGGTCCTTCAGCACGGCTGGAAGTTGGGTTTCCTTCCTGAAGGTCCAATCCCTTTCAGCTCCCGATAGGGGTATATCCCCGAGGACGATGTCGTTCGCATCGCGGTAAGGAGTAGGAAAGCGAGATGATAAAGACGAGATGGAGGATAAGGGAGAAAGGAATCTTATCCAATAGCTGATCCCGAATGTCCTTAACGAGCACAATAGGTCAGGTATTGCGCAAGCTTTCGCTGACTCGACTCGCATCTTTCGCACGAGCCGATTCGAATCGTCCACCCGCGCGCTTGTCACTTGCCATAAAAAATGCGGGTCGAGCCACGTGACTTGATTACCACGATCAAAATATAACCATTTAACGCTGAGAATCGATTGGTAATCTATATAAGAATATTATTTCACTGGCAATTCTTTCGACGAAAATTCAATTATTATTTGAAAACTGAAAAATTGTGCGATAAACAATCAAACATAAAATTTGAAAACCCTTTTATTGCGTGCGCTTGCGGCTTTTAGCGGATTAAACGAACGGAAATATATTTGTATAAAATACGATATTTTTGGTTTTGAATGACTCGCCACAAATCCGCTGGAAAAGTTCATTGATTGTTTCGCGGGACACCCTATATATGCGACGAGGGAATGTTCGATTTCCCTTCATCGCGTCCTCACTTCCGGATGGAAATGGAAGAGAGATCGATCGGATTGGTTCTCGTGTAGAGAGCCACTACGAGAAACTATTCTAGAATCGCGTAGTTCAGGCGACCTCCACCTTGAAATCACAGTTTAGAAGCACGATTCGTTTATCGAATTCACCATATCTGATCGGTGATAAGCGCTGGATTATATGATAATTGCAGTAAAATATATATCTCGTCTCTTCATGACTAAGGGAAACGATATCTTGTCATTTTTGTCTCGAGAATCAAGATAATAAAAATATTGTTTATATATTTATTTTGTATTTGATGATTTCAAAACGGCGAAAACAAAAACAAGAAATTGACATAAGATAAAACTCACTGATAAATAATGTATATAAACTTATTTTGAGATTATAATAAATGTGTGTGTGTATGTTCAATAAAATATGATTTAAAATCTTATAAATATTCAAACTAATGCTAAAGTGATCCGCGCGTGTGATAATTTGTGTAATTAAAATTTAAAGTTAAGTATAAATATTAAATATAACATACAACATTGTTAAATTACAAGTTGTAATGATAACAAATCGTTACAATTTTTAACTTTAATGAAAAATCTTCCTGAGAAATTTACAGTATCAATTTTTTTCAAAAGAAAAAACTATAAAAATTAATTAATAATTATATACAGTAATTATAATATTACATATCATATAACATTGCATCTTTATAAACTTTAATCTTTAGAATAGAAAATCTTAGAAAAATATTTATTATATATATTTTATTATATTATTTTTTATTAGAATTATGCTGTATTATTTCTCTTACATAATTTGCAAAATCTATTCATATATTTGAATACTTAATAATTTAAGAAATATGTTGTAAAACATTTATAAAAGAAATTATGTTAATTTATTTAATTTTTCATTAAAGAAAAACATATAATCCAAATTTTGATAATAAAAAAATTGAAGAATATATAAAGGCTAGCTCTGCATATCCGAAATGATTTGTACAATTCTCGTGGATATTAATTGAAAGTATATTTAGGAGAAATTCGATGCAATCTGTAATTGGAGGCTCTTAACGCATAATTAACGCCATATTGTTATCCTCCCATTTCGACAATGCCTTCCTTTCTCTACCCTCTCTTCCATTCGACCACAAACCGACCCCCAATCACCGTGCAAACCATCAATATAACTCCGCTCCTTCGAAAATTACGGGAAATTAATCAGTGTAGAAATGCTCTCTTTAGTTTTCATAGTCTTTCTCTTTATGCTTCCTTTCTTTGCTCCTTCGCCTTTATCTTCTTTGTTCTATTCGCATCCAACAGGTATGCATCTGAATGCTATACTATTATTGCTGCAATAATTGTCTTACTCCAGAATCGATTATCTTTATCAAAGATACGATTGTTTGCTCTCTTTTCTCTTTAGTAAAATAATCCCTATCAAAGCTTCATAAAAAGGAAAAAGCATGAAAATTTAAAATAATATATTTGATCGCTTTGTATAAATATAAAATAACATATTTGCTTTGTATAAATATAAAATAACATATTTGCGAAGATTCACAGAACGCTCTAATATAAAGCTTGAAAATAAAATCTTTTAATAAAATATATTATAATGACACGATTCCTTTTTATAAAGATATGTTTCAGTACAAAGATATTTTTCTTTGTGAAATGTTTGTGCGATTTTCAAATTATAATTATGAACTTGTCAAAACATAAAAAAATAGAAATTCGTAAAGAAAAAAAAAATATATAATACTTGGAATATCTGCAAAATGAAAACGTACATCCTTGAATCTTGACTTGATTAATTCAACGTGGCACGAGAATTTTCCAGTCGTGACGGAAAATGATCTCTTTAATCAAGTATTGTAAAAGGATGTCGGAATGAAATAAAAAAATGTGTAATTAAAAACGTATATCACACACCCGTTCTCGTCTTGCGTATCCGCTTACAACCGGTCCGGATATGATACTGACATTATGTCATACGAACATAAAAACTGAGCGAATGATTTCAACAGGATGGTCAGCAGTTTTATTCGGCAATTGTAAAAAAAAGCACACGTAGACACTTCTCGTATTGTATTAAAATTAATTTCAATTTTATGTCCCGTCAATATATCTTATTTATAATATTAAACAAGATCTTTTTATTGACTCTTAACGAGTGAAATTCTTAATTTTGAAAGTAAAGAAGTTGCGTTAAGACAATTTATTTCTCATCGATTTGAATCGCAGATGCATTTTTTACGCGATGCATTTTTTATATCTTGATAAATTACATTTAAAATGTTTATGACATCTAATGCACTTAACTCTTTAATGATGATAAGTAAAAACAACAATCAATCAATATCCAATTACTATAATTGATTACAGCTAAATTTCAAGTTTGCTTTAATTCTCAATCAACAAAGTCTAACGTTGCAATCCCAATTTTAGGAAATACGATACCTACTGAATACTTATTTGAGTAATTATAGTGTCAATGATATGTAATATGAACGAAAATGAATAAGCAGGAATGAGAATCACTGTTCGAGAGAGCTCAAGGTGAACGAGCTTCAAAGTGGCAATGGTGAGTCGCAGAGAGCCACGTCGAGACAAGCGAAGGGCCTGTGGGTTCTAATGCTCGCATCGTTCCTTACGTGGAAAGTGCACGAAACATTTCCACCCTCCCTATTTTTCTTACACTTCACAGCTGCACTAATTGAATAAACAACTATTCGCGAGAGTGTGAATTTATAATGTCTCAAGAGTTTCCAAGGAAACAATATATGTGTGGAAACATGATAAAGCTGCAAATTATTAAAAAAATTATTAAATAATTATTACATAAAAAATGTATGTTATTGAAAAAAATTCAATAATCTCTACGTTCTCCAGACTGAAAAGTTATTTTTATGAGTATATTTCGATTGAAATGGTAAGTTTAAAAAATGAAAAGGATTAAAAATCAAGAATATTTTCAGCTTCGTAGATTGAATATCAAATTTTGTAAAATAATATTAATTTCTTTCTCTCGCATCAATATATGTGGCTCTTCTAAAATTATATAAATTCCTTCTATTTTTTAATACATTTCTTTATATCGTACTATTATATCTAATTTTACAGTATTATTATACTAATTTTCTAAATGTATCGTAACATAAAAAATTGCAGACAAAAAGAGCATACTCTTATAAAAAAAAGAATCATGTCATATTAATGTAATTTAATACGTGATTGTTAGAAAACGATCACTCTACAAGAACGCTTTACCATAGAACCTGGAACTTTCGTAGTCTAACATTACATATGCAACGATCAAATATAGAGACGGTTTTAACCAAGGTCGGTCGATGCTCTAAACAACATCGGGCACATCTCCCCAACATTACAGAATGAAAGGAGGTGCCACAGGGTGCACGCTCCGCCGAGTCGTCCTTGACCCCAAAGTCAGCCTGCATTCTGCCCTGTACATCTCGAGAAGAATATAACGCACGTTCCACGCACGCATATCAATTTTGATTATTTAAATTAACTCTGCTTTCAAAATCTTGTGTCTCTTTTATATCGTCTCGTTAATTTTGCTAGCTAACAATTTTTTTTACCTCAAAAACACGAGATTATCTATTTATGATTTAAAAACTAATTAATATTTGTAGATTCGTTAATTAAATTTTTTTCAATTATTCCTTTCCTAATTCTTGGAACATTTTGATGCTAGTAAATAAATGATACAAACAATGTCTATTGAACTTTTGCTGCCCAATAATTTGAAAAGTCGATATGATAGAATTTCTTTAAATAATTGATTCCGTACGTTTTTAATTCATGCTTTCTTATATTTCATTATGTAAAATAAAATACAGATTTATTGCTTATTTTGGAATTAATATAACTCTCGAATTGATATAATTTTTGTTTGCTTTCATTTTTAATCATAATAATTTTTGATTAGTAATCAAAAAATCTCGAAAATAAGAAGCGAAATGTTAAAAATAAAATTTGTAAAATCTATAAACGTTAATTTATAGTAGATTGACTATTAATTTTAACTGTTTTAATTACGTAATTTAATTAATAATTATATTAAAAATCGATAGAATTGTATGCCTTATAATTTTTTATTGCTAGTTCTTTATAATTGCATAAATTTATCGAATTTATTTTTTACGTTTTATTAAATATAAAAATTTCTCAATTTGAGTTATTACATATTAATTAATTAAATTAATTAAAAGTACACTAAAATCATAAAAGCGTTAAATTTGAAGTGAACCGGGAAAGATTTAAGTTAGAATTATGAAAAATCAACGGAAGGCCAAAAAGCGAGGAACCGAACCGGAAGTTGGCTATCTCGCGGCAGCGGCACAAAGGATGGCACTTAAAAATTCAATGCATTTCAAATGGGCCAGGAATCTGTCCTCAGGCGCTGTTCGCGAACGCCATTTTCACTCGCGTTCGCGTAACCGTTTGTTGAGCTTTCGTTTTCCGGCTGACCTATGATGATAGCTCCTCCCTATATTCGGGAAAAGCTCACGATTTTGCATAATGATTTACATAAATAACGTGCGATTAAACGATTCGCTATCACTTTTGCTCGTTAATCGATCGTACTGATGGAAAACAAAATCCTACCATTTTAAGATCTTTAATCCTTATTTTTAATTGATTTCAAATAAAATTAATAAATTTTTGTATTTAATAACGTAATAAATACAAATTCGATAAGTATGTAATTATTTTAATCCTTTTAAGCCTAAAATTCGTTGATTCTCTTTATCTTTTAAATGTGTTATGTATAAGTGATATGTAATTTTATACTATATTTTTCTGATCTTCAATCAATGAACCGCCGACTTTTAATTAAAAGCAATAATTAGTAAGATAAGGCAAACAATGAGTAAAAGAAATTCATATAATAACGTAGAATTAACGTAGAATTTTCTAAACAAATATAAACCACTAAAAAAAATGTAAAAAGAGAATATAAAATGCAAAAGAAGATATCAAAGGTATCTTTATAGTTATCATAAATATAATCGATCATAATTCAATTTTAATCGTAATTTTAATGTGTGATATGAGTCTAAACTTCGCGCGCGCGTGCAAAATTCGCCGTAAATTTATTTCCACACAACATGCGCCAAATTTAGGACAGTGTGTCATCGGCTTCTATGTTTTTCACATTTGTCAGACATAATACATTCTTGCGCATTATTTACTTATTAATATAGATATGTAAACAACATAAATTAAAAAACTTAATTTTTTAAAAAAGAAAAACAAATAATTCTAAATTTTTATAAACAGCTAATTCTAAATTTTTATAAACAACAATTTTAAAAAAATATCAGCTTGCCTCCAAATATTTTTTTATAACTTATTATTTTTCAGTAAAATTATTATATAAAAAATATTAAATTCTGAAAAAAAACTGCAATTTTAAATAACGCCTTTAGAAGAAAACAAATAATTTAATTAACAAATATTTAATATATCATCACGTTTTTCTATAAAATCTCAGTTTTTCTCTCGTTTCAATTTAAAAAAATTTACCACAAATTTATGGAAATATTGAAAGTAATTCTATACAATATTATCAACATTATTAATCATTGTAAAATCGAATATAGTTTACATTGTAAGAATATTGTCGAAATATAAATTCCATATAAAACATCATATTAACATAAGCAAACTGAATAAGAAAAGTTAATATGCAATTAATTTATTCATGTTATACTCGCACGTCCGTATTTCGAGAATATTTTAAATTGTTTCGATGTTGTGTTGAAAAATAGACTATAAATATTTGAAGGAAAAAAAGGTCAAAATTCTCGCTAGTCAGCGATGTATAGAGAGAGAGAGAAAGAGAGAGAGAGAGAGAGAGAAAAAGAGGATAGAAGTGCTCTGAAGAATAAAAGAGAAAGCGAGATGGTCGCAGGCGAACTATCGATTTTTTTTATACCCAAGCAGCCCATGTGCGAATAGTGATCGTGATGGGGAGAGGGATAAGGGGAGCAAAAGAAGTTACACAAGGGGTAGCGTGACACAGAAACGACCAATATGAAAACCCGCTTGCTCTGTTACACCTTGTATTTGCGTTAGTTTATAACGTAGTTACGCATGTTTTCACATTTTTGGCTTCGAATTATAACGCTACGTTAAAAATCCAATATTCTGCAATTATTTTTCCACCTCTACTTTATCTTCCTTCAATGCAAAATGTATTGATCTTTACTAACATATTTTTTCATTTTTTTTTTATTTAAAAAAAATTAATATAAGAATATTACAATATTATTGTATTTTAAATATTTGACAAATTCTGATTTTATTTCAATATTTTTCTAATACTCTAAATTATTTTTCTTTGATAATTTATAATCTTACATTTATAATTTTATATATATATATATATCTTCAACATTCCAATATTGATCTAACAGGTTTGTTTCCATAAATTATGAATTTATATATTTACGCTGCATAAATTTAATTTATAAGACAAATGAGAAGTCCCTCTCTTCAACATTTATTATAATATATCAATTATTAAATCATATATTAAATCTTATTTATCTTTGACAAATATTTAAATTTATTTGCAGCTTCCGACAAGAAAAGATATTTATAAATGTATTTTACGGTTAATATGTTATCAATTAGTTTATCGAGATCATCGAGTTCATCGAGCTTCATTGGGATAACAAAAAAGAAACATTTTTTTTATAAATTTAAATTTAAATTATTTTTCACAATGTGTAAGAGTGGATAAAGTACAAGATTGAAAAAATATGAAATAACTCATACAAGTTATAAGTTATAATTATATGTTAATCAACTTATATATTGTTAGTAAAACATTTATTAATTAATACTAATTTAAATAATACTAATTTATTTGTAAAACACTCACCTATTTTTTTCCAATTCGTTATGAGTCGTCCTGAAAGAAATAAAAGAAAACACGTTCGTTACATCTTTCTCTTCATCTTTGTCATTCAAAAACATGATTTATGATAAGACCAGAAATTGAACGATAATAATGTCAAGACTACATAAACATGATATAAAATCGAAAAGACGATTATTTATCAGATAAAACATATTACAAATGCAGCTAAATAATTTGAAATTGGAATAATAATAGCATTTATAGCAATAGTGTAATAGAAATGTGTACTACATTATTGCTATAAATGTAATAGTGTAGTTGAATTTTATTATAAATTATAAACGATTAATTGCGCCAAATGAAAATATTTTGAGTTGTGTATATATGAGATGCCGGATTTCGAAAAGTACTATTTAATAAAATTTTTCGAGTTACAGTAAGATTGTGAAAATGTATGAAATTGAAATATTTGTATAAAATTTTTCTCTACAGTTTGAAAATTAGATATGACATTGTAGAAACAATTCATATATAAAATGCACTTGAAAAAATTATATTAATGTGAGAAAAAGGGAAAAAATCATTAATGTTGCAAAATTTAACATATGGAAAAAATTGAAATAATAATTTCGATTTATAAAATTTGAATAAATTTCTAAATGTCATTTCTAAAAAGATATCTGTGCAAACAAACCTGCTGCCTTGGGACTTCTTTGTCTTTGGCCTCTTTGTAACCGTCCGCATATCATCGGGTATTGGCATCATTGAAGCATAGCCATGTTCAGCTTCTGTAATTATAAAGCGATAAAATCGATAAATAGAATATAAAATTACATACAGTATTCTAAAATTAATATCCTAAGCTTTACGTAATCAAAATAAGCGAAGCTTAATAAATGGAGATATGAAAATTACTCGTCTTTTTCGCTAAATGTCATCTCTTCAGCTTCAAAATGTTTAATATCGTACGAATTTATTCTAATAAAATTTTATGTTCAAAAACAATGCACTTATTTCGTTATAAGAAAAATCGCAACGTGACTCTCATGAGAGAATTGAAACTTTCGAAGCTCGTTAAGCTCGTTATGGAGCGAGAGAAGACGCGAATGTACCGATATTAAGTCACGTTTTAGACTATACCAGAAGAGTCACGTTCGATCGAAGTACGATCGTACCTCGTTTTGTGATTTTTCAAACAAATAAACATTCAATTATTTCAATTCAATAAGTATTTTCGAGCTCATATTGCTCGAGTGTCACGTGTAATGTTTACACTTTTACAGATATCGAATTAAATTGGAGTAAACAAATGTATCAAATTGATGTTGAAAAATAAATACATTGGAATATATTTGTATAAATAGAACTTGACTTTAAATTAAGATACGGATAGATACTTGAAATCAGATGAAAATAGATAGAGACTTTAGAATAAATTTCCATAAATAAAAAGGTCACAGGTAAATTGAGACAAAACTTCGGGGATCGTACTTTCTTAAATTTACATCAGTTTTACTTTCATTCGCGAATTCATCAAAATTTCAATAAAAATATTCGTGGTTCATTTTAATTAAAATTAGATACATAATTTTCTTCGGCATTTATTATAAAGTGAACATGTTTGATTTCACGATCATAAAGTAATTTATATATTTTTATGTATAACGTATATATTTCTTTTCCGATTTGTACGTTTCTGCAAATTTACGATAATTTAAAAAATCTGATATTTTACGGAAGAACGAGCGGACTTTATGCCTTGTTAAAAAAATTACGCGTTACTTTAATTCGATCGATATAGTACATTCGATTATCATAAACGACGTTTATTTTGCACAAAAGCGTTACATAAAATTGGAACTTGCGAAATTCGTATGCGAACGACAACACTCGATCGCTCTTTCGGAAATCTAACGTCGTACTACGCACGAGGGGACACGCGTGCGCACGCGCGCGGAAAACGACGTGCGTCCTCGCATGCACGCGGCTCTAAGTACGACGCAGCAGCATTATAAGTGGAGTGATAAAATGAGATCATCGCGCCGCGTACGATCCACTACGAAAACAAAGATAGCGGTGGCGAGATGAAGCGTATTTTTAAATCAAACTTCTCGTTAAAGGGATACATTCCAAATAGAAGCGGCCTCAAAAAGAGAATTTATTTGAAAGATTCGAATTATATATATACGCTCGTGTATTTTTTTAATCCTTGTGTGCATACCCGGGTACCCGTGTATTCACCACGTCCCTTTTTTGGATGTAAGTCGATAAGGAATCAAAATTCCGTGATAAACCACCGGATCGTCGTTATTCAACTCAATTCAAAGCAAATAAGTGCATTGAGGATTGTTTAAAAATTTTAAACAATCAAAACAACGCAACAACGTGGGTAAAGTTGGGTATGCATACAAGGGTTAAGAGATCGAGGCTGAATCTGACCATAAACTTTCATAGGCGATTCGATTAATTGTTATGCGAAAAAAACGTTTAAAGCAAACACACATCGAAATTAATAACAAAAAAACCCGATAATTTCAAGATTTTATTTTTCTATCTTTTTTTAACAGCATGCTTAAACTTTTAATGAAATAAAACAATATCCGACGTGTTGATTCCAGATAACAACTTTAAGTAAACAAAATACCGCATACACGTCAAAGCTATATTAAAAATATTATATTACAAAAATGCGTTACTTTAATTAAACATTTCTAAAGAATGAGAGAGTTAAACCTGTCGATCAAATTAAGCGTTACACGCGTGGAATAATTTTTAATTTTCCTTTGCTTACATTTACACGATTTAATAACTTAACCGGAATTTAATTACAACATCGCGTACCTTGTACAAAAACTCATACATCACATTGAATATTCACCTGCGTGATACGATCGATTACAATCACCAAGATGTCGACATCGCGATAAGTGGAAAACGTATGAAATTTAAATTAAATCAGATACGAAAGAAAGAAAGAGAGAGAGAGAAAGAGAGAATACGCGTGCGAGCGAGCGAGAGAGAGAGAGAGAGAGAGAGAGAGAGAGAGAGAGAGACAATAAGAAGCGCGAGGAAACACTCACCTCTTTCCCTTCGTTCAATGTACTCGGCGGCCTGCAGTAGGGCAGCAATGCTCATATTTCCTCGGTTTGGCGTAATCCTGGCGGCTTCCGTTCACGCTCACTCTTTCTTCCTCTCCTCCTGCCGCACGCTCCGGAGAACAGCCGATGGGACACACGCGACGGGACGCGGCGGCGGCGGCGCACGCACTCGCGCAGCAGTACACACTCACACGCACACACACCCGCGCGCGCGCGCACGTGCGCGTACGACGGGCGCCTAGGCGAGAATGAAGGGGGAGGGCCGCGAGATACGTAATCGTGATGTCTTCGGCCGCCGTGCCGTGCCGCGCCGCCTCGGGCGATTCCGCCGCGCTTCGGCTACCCTCGGCCACGTAACTGCGCGCGACCAGCGACGATGACGACGCGCACCGAGCGAGGAGCGTGCACGATCGGCGGCGGCGGCGACGACGGCGACGGCGACGGCGGCGAGAACCGATACGCAAAAGGCTTCCTCCGCGCTTGCCGCTCTCGACCGAGCCTCGGACGATTCCTCCCCTGTCGCGAGCGCGAGAATCAACGAGGATCCCTCAGGACGAGTCCTCTCGATCGTCGAATCTCACTCCCACGGTTGATGAAACTCGCTCCCCACGAAATTCCGATGTTAACGAACTTGTCCACTCGGATACTCGAGTGCCTCGATATCGTTAAACGTCAATCACCGACTGTCAACAATGTCGAACGTCTTCGCGCGACACTTGAAACTCTCCTGCCCTTCGAGCGTCCCCAGCGTCGTATCGACAATAGGGTCGTAGTAATAATCGTCGGATCACCAAACACGAAGCCACGCGTTCTTCCTCGATTATTTATTAGTAATTCCTTTTCAATCGTGATTGTCCCGATCGTTTTATCCTTCCTCCTCCTGGTCCACGGTATCTTTGCTCCCCCTCTTGCTCTCTTCGCTGCTTCTTCTTCCACACCGTGTATTATCACCACATTTACCGCGATTACACTAGAGATCACAAGAGAAAACCAATTATCATCATCGTCTATCGTGCTCAGCACTCTCTTCTCGCGAACGCGATTACGCGTATACGACTCCGACAACACAATGCTTCCATAAAGTACCGCGTGAGGTAACTGCGCTTCGAATCGCCGAGAGAAGCCAATCGCGTACAGCGCATACGCACAAGTAAACACAAGCGCGTGCGCGCGTCCGCACACATGCGCACACACGTGTAACGTGATACACACACGCGCGCACACATACACGCACGCACGCAGAACGCGAGCATCGTACGACGAGTGAAAGAGCGAGAAGACGGAAGAAGAAAGCGGGGTGGAACGAAAGAGAGAATACGCCTACGCGCGGTCGCGTAACGCGAGAAAAATAAACAGCGAGTAAAACGGAAACAGAGCGAGAGCGAGAGAGATGGAAATAAACGGATAAATATAGCAAGTTGCGATAAAGCAAAATTTATTATACGCTTCGAAATGAAATTCCCTACGAGTTAAAAACATAGACGGACGAAAATTTTATCCTTTATCGCATATTTACGATCTTATTAGACTTTAATAAAAAAAAGCTTGACCGCGTGACTTTACACAAGAGAGACACAGAGCAAATATTTTAATATATTATACATATACATGTGTATGTATAAATGTGGTATATACACTTAAGTTTAAAAGAAATGTATAATTTATGACATATTCTCTTGTTAGAGATAAGAACACGTGTTAAAAATAAAATATAGTAAAAAAATTTCGTCTTTATTAAAGTTTTTATTAGAAATCTATCTTTAATGTTTAACAGTAATTTGTTAATGTGTTTAATTATGTAATATTTATTTTAATTATTTTACAAATTATTAAGTATGTGATTATTAAATATTATATGATTATTTTTGTCTATCATTATTATTGTTTCTAAAAAATAAAAAAAAATACACTGAAATATTTCATAAACCAATATTCCTAGTAAAATTATTTGATGTGTACTTTCTATTTTTTAAGAATAAAAAAAATTAATTCTATAATTCGTGAATTAAAAATTAAAAAGAAATTCTATAGTGTAGTGTAGAAAATATGAATTACATACTTATGTCCTATTTGTGTCGGTATCCTTTTGTAAATTTTTTTTCCATCGTACGTTTAATATTCATTAGTTACGTATTATTCAAACAATTATAAATGGAAAAAGAAACCATTTCAGATAAAAATAATCACGCAACGTGTTTTGTACTAGAAAGAAAAACGTATTATGAGATAAAAGATATACTATCTGTATATGATCATAAATAGAAAATTAAGAACTAAAGAAAAAAAAAGAAAATTTATTATTTTCCAAATTTTACATATGTACTAATAGCTAACGAATGTTATTAGTGTTAAGCAAAATAATCATAACAAAAAATTATTTACAAGAAATTCTGTTTGTTATATTTTGTACATTAAAAAAATAAGTATACATTTGCCTGAAAAAGAAAAGGGCATAGGTAAAAAATGAAAGCATAAAAGTCTGTAGATGTAAAACGAGATAATCAAGAAAAGGGAAGAAAGCAAGAAAGAAGAAAAAAATAAATCTCTTTTTATCCAGGTGAATAATTTGAACTTTATGTCTCGTAATTTTGAGTTTAGACATTTCGTCTAGTTTCTTCATTTTTCTTATTGTTAAAAGTAACTTCTCAAGTTATTCAATTATGAACGCGTGTGTGAATTTCAGCAAACTGTCGCGCGCGCATTGATTCAAGGAATATCGAAGAAAAAATAAAGACATTGTAACGTTTAGTATACATTACCGGATATCTCGCTTTCTCACCGCGTTGAATATTTATAGCACATTCTTTAATACAAACTTGAAATTGATTTTTACCTCGCACGACAATATTATAAGAAATTAATTCTATTTAATATCGCGAGAAGAGAGAAAGAGAGAGCCAAGATTTCTATTCATATAAAAATCCGCTACTTTAAAAGTTAACCGAAAAGCCATCTGTCATTACGATTGAATGCGATGAATATATGCAATAGGAAGCGAGAAAGGGGGGCGAGGAAGGACGGGAGGGAGCCTCAAACAACACGATGGGCGATTTTGAATAAAACTTTCTTTCGCGCGCGTTATTTTCGAACAAAGAACTCTCTGACAATTTGGATTCGTCGAAGCCCGTTGCTGCTGCTGCTACGCGGATCGAGATTGTTATATTACGAGGCGCTAGCAACACGCCAGCTGATAACTCGCAAACAAAGAGAGGCGGCGGGCGACCTGCCTCCGCGCAACAGCACTTTCTACCCGAACGTCCACTAGAATGCGCCAGCTGAGATCCCCTCGTCGCGCATACAGGGCGCCCCGTATGCATACGTCTCTCTACTTGATGACACATACATGCATCCACACGTACGCGGCAACATATACACATGCACACATTATATACGTCACGTATGTACGTATACAAATATACATTCACGCCCCTGCGTATATTTACGTACGTACACATACGTATATATACGCTTGACATCCGCTCGATGACATTTGGCACAGGCCACGGTGATAAAGGAGCGTGCGAAGATAAGCGAAAAAAAGAAAAGGGAGAAGTCGGATACAAAGATATATACGTATATAAAAGGAGAGAGAAAAATGAAAAGAGAACAAGAGAGAGAGAGACTGACAAGAGTGCCTGTTCACTTTGTTGCGTGGACGATCAACTCTGCCCAGCGCTAGCTCTCTCGCGCTAGGTCTCCCACGGGGGCGGAGGGGCGCTCGGCGGCGGCGGGGTGGGAGCGGGCTGATCGGACAACGAACAACGCCGAACGCGAGTGGAGAGCGAATGAGCGGCGGCCACGACGGCGAAAACGGCGATCGTGATGCGCGACGACTCGAACGATAACGGTAACGACGATTCACGAACGATTCGGAACGTATGAACGGACGAGCGAGCGAGCGACAGCCTGACACCTCCGCGCTTCGCGAGCACTCGCACGCATTTATCGATGTCAAACGCTCTCTTCGGCGGCAGCAGCGCTCTTCGCGGCGGTGCGCGCTTACGGCCGCAGCGATTGGCCGCGCGCGGCGGCAAGCGCGCCACGCCGGCCAATCGCCGCCGTTGTAACAACCGTCGCCGCGAACGTCGCGTGCCGCCACCAACACCCGCCGGCTGTCACGTGAATCTCATGCCCGAAAACAAAACAAACAGCTGGCCGCCCAGCGTCGCCGTTGTCGTCCTCTTCCAGTGGGCCGAGCGATAACGAGCGCAGCTGAACGGAGGCGAGCGAAGCCGAACGGGCCCGATTCCCTCTTCGCGTATGTAAATTTAGATCGAGAGAGGATTGAAATGTTATAGTGTCTTTGCTTCAAATTATAAAACAAATTAAAATTGTATATAATTGATCTGAATTGAGGAAAATCGATCTCTGCTATTAGATATATATAATTTTTGGCTGAGTTTTTCTTGCTCGAATAATTTTACTTTATAAGATGGAAATATTTCTTTTTCAGCTGAAAAAGAAATATTTTGAAATTTCTCAAAATAAAAAAAAAAGAGTAGAAAAAAAGATAGAAGTACTATGATTTAAAAAATATTTAAAGTGTGTAGGTGAAAATTAAAATCTTGAGATAGAGTGGAAATAAAACAATTAAATATTATATATATATGTAATATTATATAAAAAATCTAATGGAATATAACTTTTAAATAATCTTTAAAATATTTTTCAAATAAAATTTTATAGCAATATAAAAGAGAAGAATCTGTCCATGAATTGTCAAACTATATTTTATTATCATTTTATAAAAATCTTATTAAATTTTTATTTTTTAAATAAAGATTATTTAGATCTTTTCGCGATTTTATATCACATTCGCGATACTGGTGTGATGCCCAAAATGTCTAATGCATTCTCGAGTACAATTTGCAATGAATGTAACATATACAATCTTGCAAACATTTTGGAAATCAAATGATCACCTCCTTCCTGCAATTTATGAAATATAATTTGAAGAAAAAAGAAATAAGATTTAAAATATAATCTGGCATATCTAAGAATAAAAAGTATACAGCTTAATAACTAAGTAAATATCATATTTTCAGCTTTTTCTCTTACCGTTAAAATTCTGATTCTTCGATAGTAGATACTGAACTTTTGACATAATCGTGATAAAAATAGGCATAATACTTGTGGATAAATACAAAAATTCGTCTCGCACTTTAAACAATCATTTATCATTTGTGGATATCCAAAGATAAAATTATATATGAGCTCCCATTCATCCTGCAAACAAATAAAATGTTTCCTCTTTAAAATCAACACAGCTCTTAAATGATTAAGAAATTAATAAATTTATCACAAAAAATCTTTAAGATGAAAGTCAAACTAAGATTATACAAATAGAAAATTTTTGAATTATTATTAAAAAATTGTAAAAATATAAAATAAACTAAAAATGTTCTTTAAATGTACTTCTTCATGTAGTTGTGAGAAATCTATATTTTCGATATTTGGCAGACTGGGATAATTGCCACACGATACTTTCTCTTTGTACTTCATTATAATTGTTGCTATTCTGGCAGTGTTATACAACACAAATGCAGCACCTACAACATTTACATACATTATTTATTTTTAATATACAAAAGTTCTTATTTATTGTCATAAATATTTGTTAAATAAAATTATAGATTACTGTTTTAAAATAATTATTGCTAAATGTTTTTTATAACAGAAATTCAAGTACAAAATATAGCTTGATAATTAAACAAATTTAAGATTTAAGAAAGATTAAACAGTTATTTATTAGAATTAATTTAAAACTTTAGTTTATTAAAAAATTAATAATTTATTAATATTGAAGATATATAAACCTCTGTTATTTGTGCTGCTTCTATTATCTTGAAAATTATTATTTCCTATAACAACTGATCGACTAGGTTTCACAGCCATTAATTCAAAAGTGATAATGGCATTAGCCAAATTGTGCAAAAAGAAATCTTTCTTTGTATTATTTATTTTGCTCTCAAGAAGCTTATGTTCATTTAATTCTGCCAATTGATTCATTTTACATTTTACATATTGCTCCCATGTGAGACATATTTCTTTCGAATTTGTGTGGCAATTCTTTACAACGCCACATACATATTTCTTATATCCCTTATCAACTGATCCTTCTGATTTGCTGGTGAACATATATTTGTTAGCACAATCTTCCTCAGTGGATAATGTATATCCATGTAGACTTAATGCCTTTGCAGCAATATTTTTTATTAGACGCAGTCTGTGAGAAGTAAGATCTGATTGTATATCAGGCTGATACCTCAAATTAAATGTTTTACCAGTTGATTGAGTTTTTCCAAACATCATCCCATGTTCAACAACCATTCTTATACTATTTGCAATGATATCTTCTCGATTTAAAAATAAACAGACTCTTTCTTTTTGCAACATGCATTGTTGTATTCTTATTGGCCAGCTGCTACTCTTCAGTATTAATTGTTTGAAGATCTGCTGAAATTTAGATTTTATAATCATAGAAGACATAATATTCGATTATTAGATATTTATGTCATGTAAGAATGTTTGACAAACTTTAATGTAACATTTCATATACGATAGAAAAAAAAATCAAGTTTATTCGTTTTAGTACATTTTTTTGCATTGTTCTATTTTTTTTTATATGTTTTGAACATAAATATACATACATACATACATATATATATATTTTTTTTTACGATATACAAGTACAAAGTATATAATATTCAAATGTACAAAGTATATAAAAAATGCAATTAAAACGAATATATTTTTAGGTCCATTTAAATTAGGTTAGTTTTAATATAAACAATCAATGTTCAAAATATTTATTTACCTCCTCTGTCACATCTGCATCTATATCATCTCTTGTCATACTGTGTATGTGAATGAAGTGTTGCAAAATACTTGTGCAATTCTTGGCGCACGTTGAGATACTCTTCCACGCTTTAAAGTTACATAAAAAATATAATTCTCCATTTGCGCACAAATTTTCATTATTTATTTTGATTATTGAAGAATTTTTATGTTTGTCGCCAGTCAGGTGAAAGACAATGTTATCAATAACAGATTTGATATTAAGTTCCATCCAGCTTTCCATCGAAAATTCTAATGTTGAATCAGCTGATCAATAGCGTGGCATTAAGTGACAGCTACTAACCTAACAATCTGTCGTAGTAAATTGTATATTTTTATATTATGTCATTTTTTTGTATAGGCTGAGATAAATAGAGATGTATAGAGATATATATAGATAAATATATCAGAGAGAAAAAAACTATTAAAATATGCAAATGAAATGGATAGTTTTTACTTAATTTAACTGAACAACAGCTGAAACGAAATACATAGGTTATGATCACAGCTTGAAAAAGAAAAGAGAATATAAAAAATATTTTATGTATCATATTTCCAATGAATCCTATTCTATCTCGATAAATTACTTATTCTTTAGCTATTTGTTCTTATGTAGTTATTTTAGATAAGAAATGTGTATTTATACATACATAATGTGTATTTTTTGTCATAGAAATAAACATTTGTATTATAGATAAAATACTTTATATGTATCAATAATTTTGATGTAAAAATATTTTATAAAAAAAATATAAGGATAATGCAAAAACATGGACTGGAAAAAACTGTTACTTTATATTTTGTATACATATATTTTTTTAAATAGATTAATAGATATTCCAGAAATTTGTTAATTGGATTATTAAAATAAAACAATATTGCTCTTTGTAGTAATAATTTAATAGTATTTGCATATTTATTATATAATTATAGATTTGTGTATCTTACAAAATATCACAAAAAGAATTTGCTACTTAAAATACAAGTAAATTAAGTCTTTAATATATATTAACATTTATAATTTACTTAAGTGTTACATTATTCTATTTAACAAATTTTTTGTATGTAAAAGTTTGTTAAATAGAATGATGATATTTAACATATGCTATAGCTGCGAGATCTTTGCAAAATTCTTCTGTCACTATGGCGCTTTCATATAAAATATTTTCTTTCTCCCTGAAATATGAATATCAGTACAGATAAGAAATAATTTATACACAATGTAAAATATTTTAATAATGTAAATTCAACAAATTTAAATTAAAATTTTTTTTTCTAATTTTATAATGATAGTGAAGAACTAATTTAGCCTTTAATCTCAAACAGAAAAAAATATTTCCCAAGAACTAAACTTCATAAGTATAAATTAGCAAGTGAAACTTTATTTAATTTTAAGATGGAATTTATTTTGATTGTGAAATACTAAAAATATTAACTAATTACGAATCCAACTTACTCCTCTTGAGAGCAATCACCTAATAATTTTAACCTTGTTTCTTTCAGCATTGTCTTACTCTCTGCAGTTTTTGGTATTTCGCTGACAAGCTGTTTGATGACTTTCTGTAAACACAAGAATAGACTTTTTGTGCCAGGTAGCAGAGGTAGCAGTGGATTCAGCAAAAACTCGTGCAGGTACGGATGCGGCAGTAACGCCAATCTAGAGATCAATCCTGTAACTTCTAGATTGACTTCATATGTTTGTCTTGGCATATTGCTGACTTTATCAAAGAGCATGCTCAGGAATGGTCCCATGTAGAATCGACCTGAGCAATGGTCGGCTTCCGGTCGCGAATCAGAACTTGCAGAATCATCTACCATTACTGCCTCCAATGGCCATGCCATCAAAGCACAGTCGGAAAGTACCAGAGAATATTGCCGTTCCCAAGCTGGCATATATTTTTCGTAATTGTTAACATCGCAATCTGTTTGCAAGTAACGCGGTATCAATGACAGGAAACTGAAATAAAAGTCAGAGATCTGTAGCATTTGAATTATTTATAGTTTTCTCTTGTTTATATCATTTTCTGAAAAAGTATAACAGACTGGCATATTTTAAATTCTTGACAATCAATATATGCTTATTTATTTTTAATTAATTTTTAATTTTTAACATTATACCAGTTATCTTACCAGTTGATAACTCGATGAATATTACTCGGTGCTAAGGTACGACTGTGATTCTGCTCGTAAGAGAGATCTAAAAATCCCTTTTTTTCCTTTTCTCTTTCATCTTCCTCATCGCTCCACGAGGCGATAGCACTATCCGCGGCAGTATTATCATAATATGCTCGCGTTGATAGATAAATCAGCATAAGACAATGCAGTATGTGTTCATTTCTCTTATCTATTGCCTCCTCAAACAATTTTAGTGTTTCCACTGTTAAATCGTTACTATCCGTAAAGCAATTCTCTATCAGTCTATGTAATACTGGTGACGTCCACTCATTTGATATTTCTGGATCTCTATCTTGTCCGACCAACCAATAACTCACCTCTGAAAAATCGTTAAAACTTCAGAGATAGGATAAATCGACAAAATATCCAAAAATTTCGGCATCAAATTAGGAAAATCCTAGTTATAAATTGCACTATCTTTTAAAAAGATTTCAAAAAATTAAGATTTCGTCTGCACACTATTGTACAATCATTTACAGTATTTTATATTTTCAAATTATTCTGTATACCTGTACACAATATAGGGGAAGTTATCTCTTTCAAACATTTAGTGACTAGAGCTGTAATAAGTACGACATGATGATCGACTAGGGCGGATGTCACTATTCTCTCAAAAAACATCACTCTGATAGTCCTTGCCAGCGTTTCGGCGAATTCCGTCTGGGCCTCTCTGATTAACTGATCGCAATAATCGAACCACATGAAAAATGCGGCGACTTGCCGACAACCGGGGAATTTTTTCTCTTTAGTCCACAACGGCGAGTCCAAACCCCACGTAACATCCACGTTATAAATATCTAAGTGATCTACGTGTGCCGGGATAGCATTGAACAAGTTTTCCAGACGAATTGTCACTATCGATGGCAGCTCGCTCCTAGCCACCGTTTGCGCGAATGAAGGATCGTCTAAGGAAGCCAGAACCATTATTCCCTCGCATGCTCGTATTCTTACAGTGTTGTCCTGAAAACGAACAATAAAAGCACAATCAAATATTATTTATATTACAATTATAGTTAGCTCATTATTAAAGTTCATAATCAGCTCAATAATTAACTCATCAATTGTTATATCATAATTATATCATAATTAAAAGACAGTATATTGTTTACCGCGCTATTTAAGTAACTCATTAGGGCGTCCAATAGAAGACACTTGGACTTTTCTGGTATACATGGTGACGATTTCAAACTTTGATTATCAACTGCTACATAACTTGCATCATCGTAAGCATTACAATCAGTGTCTAACCGCAAGTCTCTCAAGTTTTGCAAATGTTCATCGATTTTATTTCCTGAAGAATCTTCCTGTCTCTTTTCTTTCCACTGTTCATTGCTCTTTGTATCTATTGAAGGCGAATCGCAAACAGACTTTTGAGCCAGAGGGCTCGATGATATACTTTCCTCCCTCGAGGAGATAGATTCGTTCGATCTTCTCGACGAGTCCTGCGATGAAGCGGTTGTCTTGAAAGATCTATTTGAACGCAGCAATCTTCTCTGTTCTTTGTCGAAGAGATTCGGATTGATTAATGTGACTGCTTGGGTATCCAAAGGCTCGAACAAGGGATTGGAATTGTTCCTTCTTCTTGTCGGCACATAGGTCACCTTCTGGATCTCTGTCTTCTCATTATCTTTCTTGATGGAATTGCTGGTTGTCTGCACAATCGGTGCATCATTGATGATACTGGTCACATGAGGATATTTGCACACCAAAAAGCAGATCGTGAGCAGAAATTGTACCTAGAAAAAGAAATGACATTTTTTGTATAGTTATATCTTTGCAATTAAGTTAAATATAATTTTTTCTGTCAAAGATATGATTACATTAAAGACTTCAACATTGATTCCAAATGTCATTACATGCTAAAGCGGCAAGAAAATATCTCTTGTGTATAAATATATAATATATATATAATAATAATATAATAATATATATATATATATATATATATAATATATATAATAATATATATATATAATTTATTAAGAATAAATTATTTTGCTTTAGTAGCACAAATTCGCTTCTTTTCACATGAATTTTTATTTATATGAATTTATTCAATAAAATTATTTATATACCGATAAACTTCGCTATAATAATAAATGATTACATATGGCAGCAAAAAATGTTTTAATTGCTGTTTTATTAAATATTGCAATAACAATTTTGCTTCAACAACAAAATTCTTTTGCTATGTATGTATTATATACGTATATATACATATACGTGAGTAGATATCATAAGACATTTTGAACTCGATCAGTGGCGCGATGTCGAATACAGCCGAAGATAAACGGAATCAGCCGAAGTGCAACTAGTGTACTTCATGTTGTAATTTACAATTTTTTTCATCTATGAAAATATTTTTCTCCTATGTTTTTCTTCTAAATAAAATAATCATTATGATTTCAGAGTGATTGGAAAGCCGGCAATCTACCGTATAATACAATCAAAAGATACAAAAACGATATGTAAACGATATGTGCGAACATCTGAAATGACGTTTTGAAATTGCCGAGGGTCTCGACCGATGGCGCGAAACCGAACGCAACCGAGCAGGAACGGAATTAGCCGAAACGCATTCGAAGTGTATTGTTTCACGTCGGCGGATGTGCGTGCGAATATGCGTAAATTTGTGATTTTTCGCGTGTGCGGGACGAGAAAACTTGTGAGATTCTGACTCAAAACTGTTCCTGGCCTACTCCTCGCCACGAGACGTTAGCGAGAAGTTGGAATAAAATGTATATATGAGTGTATCGTGACATTTCGGAATTACGAATTAGTCCAGTCACCGATTAGGGAAAAGTCGAGTATAAAAGAAAGTGAAATTAGTCGAAGACGCGGATTTCGCGCCAGTTAACGCGTGCATTTGAAATCAAATTTCGCCAATGTATAATTTGGAAGTGTGGAACTATTCGGGAAACAATTCTGCGAGCTAACGAAGATAATCTTTCCGTGCTGATAGATGAGACTACTTGATATCCAGCGCTGACACGGACACAAAACGTGATCCAGTGTAATGCTTGCAGGTCAGTAAGTAGATGCGTAAATATTTTTTTAAATTAGATGTAAATGAATGTATGATCTGTATGTAAATTGTTCACAGTATCTGAGCCATCAGTCTAGATATATTAATTAATATTGCAATATTTCCATCATTTTTGATTTTATGTTTTCATATATTTTTTAAATATTTTTAAAATTTTTTTTATGTGAAATAAAGACAATAATAAATGATTTTTAATAAATATTAACTAGTAAACGAATAAACATATACTTGAAATAATTATATAATTTTTAAAATATATAGAAAAAAATGAAAAAAGATCATAATAGGAAATAATTACAAATCTTTGAAAAAATATGGATTCAAATCAAATGAAAATTTTCTTATTTTTTAGGTTATATTTTATACAAAGTTTACATAATTTATTTAGTGAAATTTTGAAGAATAGAATTTTAGTAAATTTTACAATTGATAAATTTCTTGTGTAAAATGAAATTTACGTAAAAAGAAAATAATATAAAAATAATTTACAAGCTTTCTTTACTATATAAAAATATATATATAGCAAATTTTTTGCATATAATTATCTACAGTTTCTACTTTATATAATAAAGAATTGAACTTTAAAAAAACGTCAAATATATATAATATCTTATAATCATGGATTCTTTGTTTTATCGCAAATAAACTTTTCCTCATAAAGTTTGATATAATTCAATAGATTGTAGTAAATTAATTTTACTGCTAATTATACCTCTTCACTCTCAATTGGCGATGGTGGATTTCCATTGCAAAGTGCTACGAGTCGTTGTATAGGCGCATAGATAGATGTATGATGTAAGAGAGGGTATTTTGATCTACCCAATAGTTTCCTCAGGAAAACTAGACAAACTGTTCGCATACCAGGCGGCGTTTCCGCGCTAGCTAAGGTGGCTAGAAGGTCCAAAAGTTTGTGCTGTAAAAGATATTCCAAGCAAGGTCCCGGTTCATTTACTTCTTTCTCTTCTTGTAATAAAACTTCTAGTAATACGTCCAAATGTCGAGGTATATTGGTGTTCTGTACTGGAACCTTGCAATCGGTCAAATGACTCACATAGAAATTCATCAATTGCTTCCAATGATAAGTAAAATCTTGCAATGGCGTCGCCGGAGGGGCTATCTGAAAATGTATAGCATAAATTTTAAATCAAGAAATCACAGTAAAGTAATTTATTCTTAACATTGATTTAAATAGAATCACATAATAAATTAAGATATTAGAAATTTGAAAACAATAAAATGATTTTAAAGTTTACATTTGTATTTAGGACACAATCTTAAATTATATATTAACAACCGCAATTGTAGTACAGAATTATTGACACGCACCAAAATAAATAAATATAATGTCATTAAAAAGTTTTAAAATTAAAATAATGAAATAAGAAAATAATTTCTCTCTTTATTGTATTTTTCATTACAAAGTGGAATGAAAAAATAGTACATGCATAAATTAATTTCTTTTTAACTCCAAATTGTGACTAATATCATTTTTCTAAATTGTGATAATTGATGCATTTATTTCAATTTAATATGAGACAAAAATCTTTGTAAATATTAGAGCAAAAAAAAATATATATATAGCATAGAATTTTTTATATTGTATATTCACATTATTTTTTATTTTATATTTTTTCTTATATAACAATACTTAATTGCAGGAATTGAAAAAGTCGGAAAAATGTGTCATCTAATACTTTGATATATTATCTGAAAAATTGGAACTTGAAAATTATGTTTATGTATATGTGTATTTATATGTTTCCAACTATGAAAATAATTGGAATAATAATTTCTGTGTAGAAAAAAAAAATTCTTTAATAAAGATAACATTTACTTAGATGAATGAGAAATTATATAAAAACTTAAGTAATTTTTGCATATATATATTTAACTATTATATATATCATTCTGATTATATATATCATTCTGTCTATTGATAAACACTTTTTTGTCAACATATTCAACTAATTTTCTGCAAACATGCAAAGTTTATTCGAGCAAAATCTCTTTTCAGAGTCATTATTCCGCGATTAACGCATTATTCGATTTTTCCTGTAGGTTTTCTGCAGGATCGAAATTAAATAGCACTAAATTCTTTATCTTGAAACGCAAGGACAAACGTAATTGCGCGATAGGACATTCTCGTCGTCCTTGCCGTCGACGTCGACGTCGATGTTGTAACCCACTGATCTCTACTCACCACGTCAATGGCATTCTTCAGGGCGTTCTGAATGCCGCTGATCATGTTAACTCATTCGCGAAATATACTCGTGCACACCTTTTGCTTTCATTCGCGGATTCGAAAGCCGTTCTCGCGAAATATCGTTCCGATGCGCCTCATCGCGCGGTGAGGAATAAATTTTCCGATAGCGGCCACGAACCGCAACTTTGACGTGTCCCGTGATGTTGAACGATCGAAGATGCACCAGGTGGCGACACTGAACTCACGTATGTGTGTGTGTGTTCGAAAAATTATACTCGGTGTCGTAAATAAATTCAGAGAGCACGATTCGGTTGTGTGTCAATTCGGATGGATGTTAATGACGTTCGATGCACTTACGCTTTTCTGTTATATTTAAGAAGTATAATTTTTTTCTATACATAATTAATTCTATCATTCAATTGCTTCGTTAAAGTGTCCTTGATTTTGAATGTGAATTTACATTAACGTCACGAATCGCATATTATAAATATATATTACGGCAATACAGCTGAATAAATATCTTCACGCGAATGCGCGTTTTATGTAAGAATGTTTGTAATACAAATAATTGTAATAGTAAACATTTCAAAAGAATTTCAAGAGAATAGTTCAAAATTTCAATGAAATTTTATTTAGCTTATTGTTAGCTAAAATGGAACAATGAGTAAATATCATTAAAAACATCAAATTACATAGTTGCAGAAAGCACCCAGCAAAAAGATTTTGAAATTCTAAATGTTTAAATAAACCAAAAAAAAACAATGTATGGATTGCTTTTGTAAAATGTTCAGATAATGTTTTTATATCAACAACATTTATAAATAGCTTCTTACAGAAATAATATTCAATTATTTGAAGATATTTATGAGATATTTATGAAGATTTTTGTATACAAATAGTGAAAAAAACAGAAATTTTTAATATGCATTTTAAATTAAAAATTAAAATTTCATATTAAAATCGCAGTAATAAAATAAGTTTATGATAATAAAAATAAATCGTTTTTACATTTATAATTGTTTATTCTCAGCATCAACGTGTACATAATAACAACATTAATAACGTGCTATTTGTAAAAAAGTCACTTCTAGAATTTTATAATGTCGGCAATATATGCGCATTTATGCAATCAACTTCGCAAGTTTTGCCTTTAATTTTCTTTCTCTCTCTCTCTCTGTTTTCATTATCTCTATCTTGCATTTTTTCATTGAATAATTTCTGTGAATCGTTATACAACAGTATGGAAATATTTTTTTTCTACTTATCGCTCTGTTCGATTTTATATTTCACATTTTACACCTTTCTTAATTTAATATATATACAGCACGCAGTTAATACTTAATTTATTGTAAAATTTATTATTTTATTTTCTTCTAACATTTTTAAAATATCCTCTAAAAATCTTTTTTCCTTACATGTAAATTTACAGATAATGAATGTTGTTGAATAAACTTTTGCTTGCAGTAATATTATTTCAAAACAGGTGTATTGATGTGTCCATGTGTGTCATACACTTTGACGTATCATACTTCAATAATTTTCGCGATTTTATTCTAAATCTCTAAGTACTCACCAACTTGAGTGTTTTCAATTGTCGTAACATAGCAACAAAAAAAATTTGCGTAACTTGCAAAATAGAACTAAAATTTTCAAACTTTAAGATTACCAAATATACGCAGTGTAGTTGAAAATGGTTAACATACTAATGTAGTTTGTAAAACTTAAAGATTTATCATTGGTCTCGTCAAACTTTATCGCAATAAAGATAAGAAAGTACATTCAATCAACACAAGGAACAGAATTCTTCTTTATCTATGTCATACAAATGAATAATAAATGAACAATAGAATGATTATATAATCATGCATATATCATGCATAATAAAAAAATTAGCTTTTAAAATTTTAATATAGTACAAGAATGATAATCTTATACTCTTTTAAATATTATTTTTAATATTTTTCTTTTTTATAATTATGCTTTAAATTAAGATTTTATTAAAGTAATTTAAAAATATTTTCAAAATAAAATAAATCACAATTACAGTATTTCTTTTAATATTCCATTTAAAATTAAGATTAAAGATTATAATTTATGATTTTATGATTTTTTATTTTTTCGTTGTGGCGTTTAATTAACTCTTTTCTATTAACTATTAATTATTCGAAGACTAAGATACTTATGTATTTATTGAGAAAAAAATCGCTTGAAAAATGTGTAAAAGATACTTGTTTTGGGATATTCTGTATAGTGAAATGAAAGGATCAACTAAAGCAGTACTCAATTAAATATCGATAAAGAACTGTGTTTATTCTCGAATCTATCAATTCCTTGTTGTTTTTCACAATCGATACGATGTTACGTGATCAATTTAGCATATCATCGATTTAATTCGTTTGCACTCGTTGATATTTGTTAACAACAAGTTATATTCGACATTCTTCTGCCAGTTAAATTCATCCGACAGTTTTCCGATTTATTCACACATACCTTTTTTTCTAATTTTTTCTCACTAATTTCTCATTGAACAATCACGAGATAATTAAACTAATTATAGTAACATGCGAATTAACGAATCACGCTAATTAGCGAATATTGTACTTGACTGCCGCAGAAAGGATATCTATGTCCTCGATTTTTTTCTCCTGATTTCTTGAAAGAACATTAAGTATTCACTTAATACTCTAATACACTAAGTTATAACTTTTGTGCTCTATGTACAAGAATTATTCGTCGCACAATTTTTCTGTCCATTCGTTCTAAAACTGCATTTTCTACACTCAAAATAGGACAAATGTACATATACATGTATATATTATATATATATATATACCTTATGTATATATATATATATGTGTATGTATATATGTATATATATATATATATGTATATACTTTAAAATATTTTGAAGAAAAGTCCATAGTATAATTATGCTTGCCTAGATATTTTCCACAAATCTTTTCGACTAGCAAATTATTCAGGAGTGCAGAAACCTTAGAATAATGATCTTATAATAATTTTAAATGAATTTAAAGAAAGAAGGACACACACAGTGTAGAAAATGCTTCTAAAACGCAGAGAAAAGTCATAATTTCTCTTCAACGCTTGCACTCATATTCACTCGCTCATCATTCATTCAAATCAACTCTCGTACCATCGTCTGTGTCGGTTTTATGTTACATATAATTGAATTCTATCTCGCTACCGACAACCGCGTCTTCACCGCCTCTGTGATGCAACTGCAGCGACCAAAGCTGCACCACGACCACTGCCGTCGTGCGAAAGCATTAGATCGAACTATAACAAAAAAAGGGATTTTTACTGAAAATCATTGGAAATTGAAATGTTATGTTCATTATAATAGAGCATTTCATCTAGTTTTTCCAAATATGAAAATCTATATTCTACATATTGCATTTCTCTGCGACGTTATCAATGTTATACATCTCTCTCATCTTTCGTTATGTTTCATCATTATTCTCACCTTGTAAGGCTGGAGTTCGCTAATTTTCGCTGTCATGAGATCGTGGAAGTGCGGGTGGAATCGATATACCGAACCGTCGATGCCCACAGTTACATTATCTTCGCTCATTTTATTCAGCAACGTCGCTATTCCTGCGCTCACCAAATGCGCCGCTCTTCTGGACACTACTGAACAAACGTATCTCACGTTCTCGCAATCCTGATCGCTCACATTTCGCAGTCCCATTTCGGCCAATATTTCCCGACAGTTCGTGTATCTTCCCTTAGGATCGCTAAAAAACTCATGAATATTATATAATATTCAATCTTTCGAAATTTTTGCATCTCTCTTTAACTCTCAATTAATCTCGCGACGACTTATTTTAGCCGATGTCACTAGACTTAATTCTTAATAGCAAATCCGTATGATTAATTATACTATGAATCGAACGCCTTTGATGACTTGAATAATGATGATATCCAAATTCAATTCGTACTTACTTTTCAATCTCGGAGACGTATTTGGTGAAGAATTTTCCGCGCTTTCTGAGATCACTTGGGCATTTGCCACCGAATAGAAGACCGGCATTTACCAATTTTTCGAGCACTAGTCTTGCCAGTTCACCCATGTACATCCCCGAGATCATCTTCTCAAATAGTTGTCTCGTCGGATTAATAGAGTTTTCATCTATTGCACGATCAAATTCAGTTATTATGAAATCCAGCACACCCCCTTCACCAAATGCACCCCATTCTGTGTTGATGAGCATATGGGCCTTATTTTCGTCATAGTTGCCCGGAATTGCACACTCCGCATTCTTCGTTTTCTCGACGTAGCAGGCATTGAATCCAGTACCTTTAAATGCAAAAAAATTTATTCTGATTTATAAAGAATTTATAAACAAAAACAGAAAGAAAGAGAGAGAGAAAAAGTTAAATAAATTTGTTCTCAATTGTTGAACGATCTTCTGTCCCTAGTTTGATTATCTTCTGTCCCTAGTTTGATTATCTAGTCTGTATTAAATTTACAGATAAAATTATCTAAATTAAAATGATATGATTGATTTATCTGATATTCATCTAACATTATACGAAATTTCCTTATTAATGCAAAATTAAATATTGCATACGTACCAACAATTAAACCAATTCTGCAGTTTTGATTTTTGAAAGCACATGACATTAAGGTACCGGTGGTGTCATTAAGAATTGCGCATACGTCGATTTTAACATCCTACGGAAAATATTGACTAATTAAATTATATACGAGATATATATTAATGATTATATTATTAATATTAGATTACACATACACATCTATAAAAAATGAAAAAATGTTATCTTTTACAAGCTTAATGTATTTTATAAAGGTTAATTAATAAGTTTATTTATAATATATTAATAAATTAAGAAAATTGAAATTAATATTCGAATATAAATTGTTATTCTAAAATATTTTGCTTCTTAATTGTTTCTCAATCTTCTATAAAGGGAAAATGTTAGAATTATATTTAATTAACATTTCACATATATGTAGACACACATAAAGAGCAAATATTTTATAATCCACCACTAAATTCAATCGATGCTTTTTTTATATTTTCTTTTTTGATCTCACAATAAATTATCATAATATCAAACTATATTAAAATGCTCGTCCATTTTTTGCTTATGATAATTTCGCACTTACTTTTCTTCTACTAATTGCTTCTTCGAGAAGGGCAACAACATTTTCGCCGATCACACCACTGCAATTGAATCCCTTGGTCCATCTCACCAAGTGACCCTTTGTCAATCCGTACTGTTTCAGAGGAAAACTAAAAGTGAAGCCTAATGGCAGTATTTCATTCTGTAGATTTAGATCTTTTATAAACAATGCCAAACATTGAGCGATGTGATCGAATAATTGGGTACCGGTTCCCAGCATCAAACTCTGTGGTATCGCATAGATTTTGCTTTTCATATCGGATTTTTGGCCTTCCAGTGTGATTAATAATACTCTGAAATTTGTACCACCCAAATCCAGCGCCAGGAAATTGCCGTTCTCTATAAATAAACGTTTAATAGTCATTTGACATAAGTATCCCAATAATTGTAAATATCTTTAATAGACAAAGCAAAATGTACATAATGACTTCTCCAGTCCTACATGAAATACAATCGTACATGACAATTTTATTTTCAATTTTCTCGTAAAGGAAACTTTAAGATATGATGTATGAAAGATTAAAATATGCGAAGAAATTTTTTCTTTATGTTTTCAATTTGTTTTTTACATGAAAAAATTACTTGCTTTTTAATAACATGAATTATGCTGTGCTTTGTAAAAATTTAATTTTATTTTGAACTTTTTTCCTTTCTTTTGTGACTTTTTTTGTGACTGAGAAAGCTGGGAAATATAATGCGACTTTTTTATAATAGTTATGGCAAAACACATTTTTTTATTTACCGGTGCCATTTGGCAGATCCTGCACGTAAGTGGTGAAACACTTGACGACTGAATCATCGTGAGTTGTTTTTGATAAGCCTGCATTTATCTCGTCAGTGAGCTTTTGCATGACAAGTCGGAGCTGATCATCGGACAGGACGAGGTCCTTGCAGGCATCTCGTATCTGTGGATAAAGAAACGAATGATGAGGCTCGTTATCGATCCGTACGGCAGTGTTATTGGGTGACCTTGTGTCGTCCTTCGATACCACGCGCGTCGCGTACGCGACCACGAAACGTTGCATAATGTTCTTGCTCCTATTGATGCGCATATAACATCGAGAAATTTTTAACACGAGAGACGATCGATCTTCTCTCAATCGATTTCTGACATCGAGCGAGAGACTGTTATTTCCATGGGATATCCCAAACTTGTCAAAAATTTTAAGATTTTTCGGGCTAATAAATATTTATTTCGAAATCGACTTTATTTGAAATTGTATCTAAATTAAGCTACATTAAACTATATTGATTCTTATATCTATATTGATTCTATATATTGATTCTTTTTATATATTAATTCTGTTTAAATGAAAAACGTTCTATATTATACATGTATAAATAATTTTATATATATAATTTTATATATATAATTATTTATTGATAACAACATTTATGCATTTTTATATTTATATATATTGTTTCTCCTGTTTTTATTTATTTTCTTTTTTATTTGTTTATAATTTTATTTAGCGATTATATTTATATATTTAAACATTTTTTCTTATGAAGAAGGAACAGAAGAGTTACTAATTTAGATAGTATATTTCTCTTTCCATTTTTTATATAAACTATTCTGTTATTTTGAATTTGATTGTGTATTTATTCAACAAAAGTTAAAGATATATTTTATTCAACACAAAAATATACTTGAAAACAATTGGAAGATATATTGCAAATATCATATTTCCCGCCAATTTGTTGTACTCTTCCTCCCACCAAGAATGAAACATCGATCTATGACGTCACTGACACACCCGCTCGCTGGCCAATAGGATTTATCATGAATGAATAACATAGATGAATGTGCAATACTCACGCAAATGTACTGACTATACTGAATACAAGCATGATATGTAAAAGAGCGCATAGTAGATAATGCACGTGGCATAATGTGTTAAGAATTTCAGTTAACTTTTTTTACAACTGGCTAGCATATTGACAGTACATCCTAATATCATAAATTCTGACGAAAGCAAAGTCCCTAATTATAATAAGCTAATAGGCATGTGAGCTTAATAATTTCCAACAAGAAATTTTATCTAAATTAAGTTGTTTTTTAATATAATTTTATTTCTTAATTCTTCGTGGACGATACCTGTTGCGTACATAGGTCATTATTATTCTGAAATATATGGAAAATGGACGTCATTTTATCAATCGATAAACATAACATATCATAAATTCTGAATATAAGTAGAATTAATAATTATTGAATTAATATAGAATGTTTGATATTTTTTTGCATAAATAGAAGAAACTTTAATGCATAATTAAAAAATAATTTTTTTTCTGAGAACACAATCCTTTTTTTTATTATTTAATATTAATTAGTCTTTTATTTTAAATATTTGTTGCAAATATTATTTTTTAGAATGTAGAATATAAATATTATCATACGTTAACAATCAGAAAAAACAAAAATAAAGAAAAAACAAAAATAATGAATACATCATAATCGATCACCTTTTCATTATTTCTGAACAATTATATGATTGCATACGTATATTAATTACCTGATGGCATAAATAATCAATATAGATAGAACTGTTTCCGGAAAATATATTTTCTTGTCATCAGTTATTGTGATATTGTAATCATTAATATAATTATTAAATATAATATATACACCATATATATTGTTTTAATAAATTCTGTTTTTCAATACAAATTCAAACGAAATTGAAACGAGATAAAGATTGAACGCGAGATTATTATTTTCGTTCTTTTAATTAACAGAATGTCGTTTGCTCATTGTATTTTATAGCAGTAAAAGCTATTAAATCATCTGCTCCTGTTTGTTTATTACTTGCATGTATCACAAGATAAGAAAAGGCTCGACATGTATTCTCGATGAATACAATCAAATGATTCCGTTATCGCGCTATTGATGTCGTCATCGTTGACATTTAAAAGAGACGCGGTTTACATTTCTTCAGCGAGATTAATTCCACTGTGTTGTAATATTTCCGTTTTATACATGTGATTATAATTTCATAATCCTAAGCTCTTGTTTTCTAAAAATTTTATATGATTGCAATTTTTAATAATTTTTTTATCTTCATAGATTTTTAGAGAAAAATAAATGACAAATTTTGAATTACATACATCTTTCCAATATTGAACGATTAAACTGATGATATGCGATTCGATATAATCCTAAGATAATTTCACTTAATTTTATCGAAGTGGTTTTTTCCACTCGTTTACATTCCCAAAATTTCCAGAAGAAGCAAATATATTTAAGAAGGAATTTATATATAAAATTCCCCAATATTTCAGGAATAAAATTATCACGATTTGTACTATCATTTATTATTCAATCTATTATTATTATTTATTATTGTATTTTTTTATGATATCTTTTTGATGTCTCTCAAATTCCTTTCTTTATTTTAGCATTTTAACTTGCATAATTAAAATTTAAAAATTCAATTTATCATTCTATATTTTCACAAATGCACAAGCATTTGTTTCAGATTAGTGATAGCAAATTTTTATTTTGCATCTTGAAAACTTCGCTTCTATTCTCATCTTGTTCTCTATCGATGTTTTAATTTTGATAATGACAATATCAAAAATTATTGATCATTGATTACTGCATTCTATGTTTTTTTTCAATTTGTCTTCTTGTTTTATTATTTAAACATTTTTTTATTTTTTATCGTTTACTTAGTCTTTTTGTTATTCATCTAACCTTGTCCCTCACCTTTCACCTCTTACATCATACAATCTTAATTTACATACAAATGGACAAGAAATTTCTTTTGTTTTTTTTACAATCATGTAAAGATACTATACCATTCTCATTTCTTTTCCTCTTCCATCTCCCAACTTTCTTTCGCACTTTTTTAACTTAGCTCCAATCTTATCTGTCAAATTTGGTCCTTCGGCATTTTTCATCTTTTTTCGATATATTCCAATGTAGATTACATTATTTCCTAATACTTTTCTAAGTAATGGTCCACAATGTTATCACAAATCTTCTACCTAACCTTCTTTCTGTAAGATCTCTAATCTCTAAACAAACGTTACATTTCACACAAACATACATACATATGCAATTATCTTTTATATAACAATGTTTTATGCTGCAAAAAATTATTTTTTTAAATCTCTTAAATTTTGCTTCATTAATTTTCTAGATTTTTCTCGAACTATTCACATTAAATATATATATAATATATATACAAAAGTATATCTTTAGAAAAAAAATCACATTATTTTAATGCGATATATTATATTTAAAAGAAATGTATAAAAAATGTTCCATAAAAGATAGAGATGTTTAAAAAAATATAAAATTTTACATACAACACAATATGGCTCCTTTTATTCTGTAGAATTGTTGTTAATATTTTCGTTTTGTATTTGAGGTAATTAATTTCAGAATGAATAAATAATAATTGTTATTATTATTATTTTCCGATCTGATATCTCGAATTTTATTTCTATCCTTTTGATTTTTTTCAAACGACTTTTATTGTTAATTTTATAATGTTATATTTGAGACACAATTAATTTTAAAACTAAAGAAACAAATAATAATAATTTTTTCCGATCTCATGTTTCGAGTCTCACTTCTAACCTTTTGACTTTCCCTCGAACGACTTCTAATTTAAAAGTAATACTCATAATACTTTATATATAAAGCACTTTGCTCTTTTAATACAATTTTTAATACTCGAAATACATAATACACGTAAAAAAAATTATCACGTTTTTCACACAAAATTGATCAAGATTTTCTATTCTCATTTCATTTTTCTTCTCGTGATAAAAAATATGAGTTATAAAAAATATGAGTATAGTTTTAACAAAATTTAAAATGACAAATGAAACATATGTGTATGTTATCTAATTTAAAATGGAAATAATATTATAATATGTAACGATTACAGTCATATAAAAGATATCAAAAATCTTTCTCATCTATTTTCTTAATCGATAACGTTTCTGTTTCTGCTCCTAACTTACCGAATTTTTTTTAAACATCCTCCAATCCAAGTACATATGATGTCACACTACAGACATACACAGAGACACAGATACACATTTTACCCTCTAAATTTTTGTTAACCTTCCATTTTTCAATCACTTGCTCACCTCCTGCTTGATCAAGTCACTGCACAATAATGTAGATGTCTTCATGGCCCTCCCAACCTCGCACTCGGCAGCGCAGCCCTCGAGCAGCTTCGTGGTTGCTGATTAGAGTGATCAGCGGAAAGGCGCAAATTAGATCACGTATCGTGACGTTTTTTTTACGTAGTTGGCTTCGTAAATGTTATCGAGTAGAGCTACTAGTTTAGCTCAACTAGGAAGTGAAGTTTTTTCGACTTCTGATAGGTACACAAGAGTTACTAGATATCTCTGTGAACTTTATATCGCGACTGCCTGGAACGACGGCGCTTGTTCCCCACGAGAACGATTCTGGTGGAGGGAATGGAACTTGTCTACAGTGGGGCAAAAGGAGGCCATGGAGGAGGCAATGGTATCAGTGATGGACTTGTTCCTTTGATTCGCCCGTGATTTTCTAACTGATGCAAAAAATATTGCTTTTCTCAAGATATTTGAAGGAATATTTTATTTTATGAGTTCGTTGCATATATCAAATATCGAATCTCGATAGATTCAATTTTAAAATCTTAAAGTAAATTTTTTTTTTATTCGATTATCTTAAGATTTTTGTGACGATTTTACCCTTTTCAATTTCTTTCAGATTATTATGTTTTATTTTTTATTTTGAAAAATATACTATATGAAACAAAGTATTATATATGTATATATATATATATATATATATATATTTATTATTATAAACATAGGAATATATTAATTATATATAATTAATACGAAAGAGAGAGAGAGAGTGAGAGAGATAATCCCTAAATTCGTAACATCAAAAATCGTAAACGCTTTGCAAGCGCTTTAAGATTTATTTATTGATTATTATTCTAATATTTTTGTCTGTACAAATATATTTTTAAAACTTACATTTTTATTGCATAATTATAAGAATAATTTATTTATCTGAATTTTTTAAAAATCGAAATCTAAATTTTTATTTAATTTAAATAAGCTTAAATTGTGATTTAATTGAATAATTATACACGCGTTCTTAATATATTTAAAAAATTTCTTTTAATTAAAATATTTTTTAAATTAATTTTATATAATATATTTTATATAATAAATTTTATATAATAAATGTATGAAATTACTCTTTCTAAATTATTTGATTGTGAATTATGTGAATTTAATAAATAAGTATATTTAATTAAATAAAAAATTTAATAAAATGATAAACTTAACAGTAATATTTAAACAATTTATAATATCATATTTTTATTTTTAATTTTATTTTTAATTTTACTTGGTTCATAATAAAATACTGCTTCATAAAAATTTTATTTTAAAAATATTTTATGGTATATTTAGGATTTTCATTTGAGCTTTAATCGCAAATGTTAATTTGTGATTAAATATATATATGAATATCGTAAAATAAAGATCGCCCAAATATTAGCGTCGTGAGTCGGCACTGTAAAATCTGTTAGAGATGGAAAGGGATGTGCGTGGGGTGGCAATGATAGCAGAGAAAGAGGGGTGACTTTCCCCTCTTGGTAAGATGGAGGCTCGCCTTTGCAAGGGCAAACAGGTCAAATACTTTTTGAAACGGTTATTCTCTGAAATTATTGCATTAGTATAATTGGTATCAGTATTAAATTGATTGACCAACCTACATTTAATTATTCTTTTCATTAATTATTCCACATAATAGGATGCATTATTTCCATCTTTTGGATCGTTTTATTTAATTATTTCAGAAAAAAACCAAGTTTTTTATAAAAAGAAGGAAAAATGAGAGAAAGAACAATAGAAAAAGAGAACCAAACAATTTTTTATATTCTAAACAAATTATGTAACAAACCATTTGAATAGTTATAAAAATTAATTAATTTAAATATATTATTGAATAAATATTGCGTTGAATTGCGGAAATGATTAAATATTTAATTCTTATTGTTAAAACTTTATATAATTCTTTAATATAATTCTTGATGCCAGTATTATGTGAAACATCTGTAATAATTCAGATTAATTTGGATTATTCTGGTGAGTGAAAAAAACTTTATTTAGAGCAAGTTTCAATTAGCATTATTAAATAGCAGAGATATGTATGACTGTAATTAATTGATATCGAGAAATTTATGAAGCTAATTGCGTCACTATGATGAAATATGTTGTGCGAGACAGAACTTTTAAATTTAAAGAATGATGCAACATTTCAGTAGATTCGAATACGAAGGAGTGAAAGTCGAATCGTGATTGGACGGCTTCAGGGGCTCGCCCGTTCAATCCTTCGTTAGTGATGTCATCGAGTCTCTTCGGTTAAAGAGACTTTGTATTGTGTCTTATAAAATTTTCTGTTCTTTTCATCAGTAACAATTTCTGTATTTTTCTTGCAAAGTTATATCTTTTGATTTGTCTCTTTTCATTAATTTTTTTTAAATATCTGTTATACTTTATACAAATTTATAAATTTTTTTTCTTTTATACACTCTTTTATCTCTTTCCTTCTTTATCTATATTCTATATCCTCTTAATTAGCTTTAGAAAATTATGGTATGAATGAATACATATATTAGATAATAAATAATTAAAACATAATTAAAAATAAGTAAATAATACATTGTATTATAAAAACAATTTTTTTTTAATTGTACCTTATAATTACAATCTTTAATAATACTGAAAATTGTTTTGAATTTCGAGATTTTTTACTTCGTGTAATATGCAATTGATAAATATTGCCAATATAATTTATATGTAGCATTACGTTATCTGTGATTCTGCGAAAAGAATTACTTCATGCTCAGTTAATCTTTCCTGAGTTAGACTTATACCTCTCTAAGCTGTCCATAAATATAAGTCGAACTGATAAACAACGACCGACAAAATAGCGACTGTTGTTCAGTCATTGTTATTGACGCAATTTCATTTTTTGCATTTGAAATAATTAGATTATCATGAATTATTGTAAGAACTATATTTTCGTAAGAAGCACATTTTTTAAAATAAATATGCTCTCCACTATTCATATACAGGGTGTCCCGAAACTACCGCTCCATATTTTAAAGGTAGATTCTCTGGCCAATTTAAAAACGATTTTTCCTCAGCGAAAATGTCGAAGAAGATCATTATTTTTTGCATATTCCCAATTTTTGTCATGATATATCTTTCTAACTAAGCCTTAAATTAAAATTCTATTAAAGTAAACTCTATCTAAAATTAAAAAAGAAGAATGTGACTTTATTAATATTTTATTCCCATAAGGCTTAGTTTGAAAAAAAATCTTTATTTTCAATCATTTATAACTCGAAAATTATTAGTGCCTCGACATTTTCGTCGAGAAAAAATCGTAAATTGATCACAGAATCTACCCTTAAAATATGGAACGGTAGTTTCGGAACATCCTGTATAAATAAAATACATAGTTAGTTATTATATTTATTAAAATATTTATTTAATAAAATATTTATGTGCTTATAAAAATAAATATTTTTAAAATACGACAACCAATCATGTATTTTACTTATATATTTATGTGCATACGTATTTTAATTAAGTAAAGTATGTTTATTAAAAAAAATTGCTTTTTTACTATTATTATTATTAAAAATATATACGTGTATGTGATAATATAGTAGGAAAATAGATTTTGTAAATAATTTATAGTAGTAATCTCTTCTTCACAATAAAGGAGTAATTTGTTTAAAAAAAATCCGGGTTTATTTATAAACATCGAAACGAACAAGATGTTTTTTAACTTGCGGACTCGATGACGATAACCCTCGATAAAGCTATAATTGATAATCGGTGACTCTGCATAATAAATGCGATAACAATAATACTCAATTATATTATTTATCTGACGGATTTGTATTCAAACGGAAACATCCGGTTTTATACGCATTTTGATAAATATCGAAACATCGTTTGAACGAAGAAGTTCGCATATACATGTAATTTCTTGTTTTTTCTTGCATTAATTATCTCACCGACAATCAAAATCCGCATATCATTTTAGATAAGATTGCCACAAGACCCGATATCATTATTTCATTAAGGTTATCATATTCTTTGATTGCATGACACATCCTCTTTTGGATAAGAAGGTGTTTCACAATAAATGGTAATCACCATCGATATCTTTCTTACAATGAAAAAATCAATCTCTAAATTGACCAAAAAAACTGCAACTAAAGTGGCATTCGTGTTATATATTAATATGAACTAACATACGATATACATATGGAGCAGTCAACATATGATACACACATGGGACATCTTAGTTATTTTTCGGCAAGACAAGCATAATTCAGACATATATATTTTAGGGATATACCTGCTCCGAAGAAAATGCGTACGTTCAGGAATTCACGTACGCACTCGCTCCGAACTTATCGTGTGCGATCCGTTGCACATGATGTAACGTATATTTGAAATTGAGAAAGAAAGTTTAGATTTTCAATACGAATATATAATATTTAATATAACATAATATATAGTATATTTAAATTTAAAATTATAAAAAGAAATGTTATAGAAATTTCTCAATTTTTTGTACAAATTATTTTAAATTATTTTATTATTACTATTAATTACAACAAAAAATTCATTTTTTTTGTAAAAAAACATTACTTTAGCGCGATTACTTGATTATCAAAATATATTTACTTTACAAAATCAAAATATAAAAGACTAAAATTTTTAAATTTAAAATTTGATATTTTATATGTAAGACTTATATCCTATATCTAATGTAACTAGAATATGTTTCATCGTATAATCGAGACAAATGAAGACAGAATTTACAGTGAATGCTTTGTACACCGCATGAAACAGAATCGTCGCGATGTTATATAATAGCTATCAGCAAAAAGTGCGATGTTATTACACTCATTACTTATATGTGTTGTGCACAGTAATATAAAGTACGTGACGTATGATAATATAGTCAATTGTTGATGCAGCCAATGATAGTAGCGTCAAGTTACAGCGTCTCGATTAATCATGTGTGAACGTATAACAAAGTAATCTTCTATATTCAAAAGAAAAAATTAAAGATTCTTTTAAAACGAAAAAAGAAAATTATATGATGACATTACAAAGTGATATACTGAGAATTTTTTTTTACGCTTTCCGGCAAACTGAAGGAGATAAGATTCGTAACGCATGATTAATATTCAATGTTAATGACGTCAGTGCGACAGAAGTTTGCCAACACATTAAATACTTTATTATTTTCCAGCATACCAATTACTTTATATATATTCCTATTTAAATTTCCTATTTATATTTCGTCATGTTAAATATTACGCATAAGCATGCAAAATATATTTATATGTACTGACTCAAGCGATATTTATTTATCGAAACTCTATCACATTAGACGATAAAAATATACAGAAATAATGAATAGCTTTTAGAATATTTAGATTTTTTTCTTAAATTAATTAACATAAATTTGTTTTTCCCATTTTAATTTATCATTTCATGTTCCATATCTTCTTTCAAAAAATATGAATTTCGAACCGTTTTTTTGAAATATTTTATGAATTATAATTTTTTATATAGATTATTTATTATAAATTTAATACGAGATCTGTAAATAAAGTAATGAGACTTTTTCGAGATAAACTTTTATTTATAATTTAACTATAATTTAACTCTGTCTTCTTCAAAATAGTTCCCTTGGGAAGCCACGCAGCGCCTGAGACGTTGTTTTCAGTCTTTATAGCAATTTTGAAACTCAAAAATCCAAATGGCCTTCAGCTAGTCGGTTACAGCCACTTTTACGTTTTCAATCGTATCAATATCCTTTGAGATGAGTTTTCAATCTTAGGAAGAGAAAGAAGTCACAGGGACTCAGATCAGGAGATTGGGGAACGACAGAAATGTTTTTTCGTGCCAAAAACTCCGTAATCAAAAGCACAAAAAAACATTTTTGTCGTCCCCCAGCCCCCATAATCGTCAGGGACCTGAATCCCTGTGACTTCTTTTTCTTCCCGAGAAAACTCATCTCAAAGGATCACTTTGATAGGAAAACATAAAAGCGGCTGTAATCGACCAGCTGAAGGCCATTCGGGTTTTTGAGTTCCAGTACTGCTATAATAAAGATTGAAAACAATGTCTCAGGCGCTACGTGACTTCCCAAGGGAACTTCGAAGGAGATAGAGTTAAATTATAGTTAAATTATAAATAAAAGTTCATCTCGGAAAAGTCTCATTACTTTATTTACAGACCGTATACATTAACTCTCGCATTATATTTTTCTAAAAAAATAGAACATACACACTTAAAAAATTTAATAATATATTTCTCTTTCTCTTTTTTTAGAATAAGCCATTTTCACTTTACAATTAGTTTGATGAATTATAGGATTATATAAAAAGCTTTAAGAATGAAAAACACAGTTTTAATTTGGAATATTATCTGTATTAATGTGCATTTTTATCTGTAAAATTTATGTTATCAAAAATATTTCTATATATATTTCATGCAATATTAAAATTAAAAAAAATATATATATATATATATATATATATATATATATATATTACATGTAATATTAAAATCGCAGAAAAATTATATGGATTTTTCAACGTTTTACATTTTTACTTATTAATTTAAACTTATTAATTTTTAAAATTTTTTGCAAAAATTTAGGAAAAATAAAAATTTATTTTATTAAAGAATCATTGAATAAGTTAATATTGAACTATTAATAAACATTTATAAAAATATTCAATAAAACTGAAATGTTGAAAATCTAATATTTCGTGTGCAATATTTAATAATATTTAACAATTTTTTATATTATTTTTAATTTTTCAATTTTTCGATATCTCGCTATTTAATTAAATATTTTTTATCATTAATTTCTTCTGACTATCTATTCATATAATCTATGTAAAGTATTAAAAAGAATGGATTGCCTGTTTAGATACTTCCGGAGTGCACATTTCTGTTTCATTGCTCTTACAACAAGGTCTTCGGATGAGCACCGTAACTGGCTAAAATTATTGTGCTAGCTAAGTGATATATGAACAATCTTATACACATATAAAGATATATTTTTGAGAAATTTTTAATTATAAGAAATTTCTAATTATAGTTTTTCTCTATGATTTTCAATTATGTAATTTTTTTATTATTTTTAATAATAAAATTTTTACTTATTTCTTTTCATTATTTTATGCATTGTATATCGTATATCTCTAGTTATATTTAAAGACATATATATAAATAACTTTATTTTATTAAGATATCATTATATATATTTATGAATAATTATACGAAAATTATATACCAAATTTCCTCCAGGTATATATCCATGTTCCATATTTACAAGAAACAAGTACTTTCTTTAAAAAATATTATTGAGATTGATTATTAAGAAACGTTATAAATAAAATTATAAAATGACATAAGCATACTATAGTGAAGTGTGATAAAAGCGTATAATTATTTTCAAAATAAATAAACTTTTTCAGAAATCGATAATAAAGGCAAAAGAAGAAATAAGATAGAAATAAAATATATAATAATAAATGAGAACATTCAGATCACTATGATCAAACTTCAAACACTGATATCTTCGTATGATACATCTGTATGTACAATGAATCATGATCTCAGTAATCGTAAAATTTACTCTCCGTAACGGAAATAGTTTCGATCTTCATTGTAAACTAAAATTTTATTAAGTAAACATCTCTAAATTTCAGTTAAAAATTGATCACACACATTTAAGATAGATAATATATGTAATTTATGTTTTTTATTTTCTTTATTTTATTTTATTTTTATATAATAATAAATATAATAATTATTGACCAAAAAAAGATTGAAAATATAAGTTAGAGTGATGGTCTACGAAATAAATCTTTTGAAAAAGAAAGAAAATTTTACATATATATATTAATATTTTTTTAATTAGTAGATTCAAAGTTTTACAGATATATATAAATTTTACATCAAATATTGGTTCTTATATGACAATCTATATGTATTTTTATATCCGGACATTATTTATATAATTTTAAATCAAAATAACAATAGGAACTTCTTTTAATCAATTTTACAATCAGTATTTTAATTATTACATTGATTTATGAAATCTTAATTTAGCTTTATGATATCAATATCTTTCATTATTATAATATCCATATATTTTAGATATCAGCATTAATGAATAAATATCATCAATTTTAAATGTATGCACTTATGATAATAAAGATAAAAATCATAATTAACAGTCTATATTTTGTAAATAATAGTTAAATAAATATTTAATTTAGAAACTAATGCATAATGATTTACTAGAAAGAAAATATTTTTAATATATATACGTAATATATATACGTAATATATATACGTTATATATACGTAATATACGTAAAAAAAATACACAAATACAGTGCAATGCACAAATACAAAATATACACAAATATAAAAAAATTTACATAATAATTTACATTTTATATAATAATTTAAGATATAATTATTATAAGATTTTATTATTTCTTGATATTTTAAAAAATTGTCAAAGGAATATTTTAATATTAATAAATTGCAAACAATCAGCACACAGCTGATTTTAGATTAATAAAATTTTCAAATGTTGTATGTAACAGCTGCTCGAAAGATAGTAATGTAATGACTTAAGAAAGCTTGAAGTTTTTTATATAATTTTTTAAATTAAAATATATATATTTTTTGCCATATTTTTGGTTCACGTGCACAAAGAGTTTTTGTGCAATAAGAAGAAATAGTTATATGGCATAAACAAATAGAATATCTAAAAACTTCTTGAATAATATTGTCCAAATAATAATTCTTTCTTTGTGATATTTTATAAATAAAAACACGTGTAAATTACCTCGATCGTTGGATTTAGCAAATCCTCGTTCTCATATCTCCGCGATATATCTTTCTTGCTATAACACTTGCATAGCTTACTGAATAATGATCTGTTTTTCGTCTTCATTTCGATAGTTCACCTTGATACTTTAATCTTGACTCTTTCCACTATCTTACACTTTCCTAGCAAAACTGTATCCGTAACTAGTCTTTGCACGAATGACTGCACCGTCCGCTCATCGACTATCTGATTGTGAGAGCAATATCAGGAAGCATCTGACCCTGAACAAATTCTTATGAAATAATTTTGGTCAGCGTGTTATTAGCGCCATCTGAAAGTATTTCCTTTTCAAAGTACGGTACGAATATACGAGGACGGAAAATCAATATGGCACTAGCCAAAATCAATCGTATCGCCAAAAATTTTGAAATCGCAAATCATATATAAGAAAGGGAATATTAATGAGAGAAATCGTATTTACAAAAGGAAAGATGCCACTCTCTCCTCGAAAAAAATTAAAAATGTAGAGAAAGAAGAGATGAAAAGAACAACCCTATTGCGTTTCCATGTAAAATTTTCCTGTGGATTTTCCAAAAAGTTGAAAAGATGTTTTTTTAACATTGTTTTACAACTGAAATTTGTATATCGCATCCACAAAATTTCAATATCCCGCCATTTTTGACAGAATCAGGCTTGAGTGAATAAGATATTATATTTGTACGGCAAATTTTTTAAGCATATTGATTAGCTGCTTTCTAGAAACTCGAACAATTTTCTATTCTGCAGCCAATCAATGCACGCTTAAAAAAATTTGTTGTATGGCAAATGCAATATCGACCAAAATGTACAATGTCCTAGCATGTAACTTCCTGGCTCGAAATTCAAATGGCTTACAAGATAAAACGCATATTGATATTCTAAAAATAAATATAAATATTTTTATCTGTTATATAATATATTTATAATACATTGAAGAGATTAAAAATTGTTTATTATTTACGTCTCTCTTTATGAAGATAAAGAGCGATTTAACAATAAAATACTAAAAGACATATATATCTTTTAGTATTTTATTGTTAAATCGCTCTTTATCTTTATATGTCTTTTAAGGATAAAATAAATGGTTTTCGAGATAAATTAACGAAATAAAAAAGGAGTTTGTTGCACATATTAAACATAAATTGTCCAATAAAATCGTATCTATACACGTGTCTTAATACGCCCTATAAACTATATTTTATATCTTTACAACATCAATAAAGAATTGACACGTATTTAAAAATAGAGCATAGTTTATTTAGTGATATACTATTTTTTTATTCTTATATAGTTACAAAAAATATTTGGATCAATTTTAAGAAAACAAGGAAAATTTTTCAACATTTTCCTTTTATTTTACATTTAATCCTCTTTTTTTCACTTTATGCAGGATATATAATATATGTAAGAGGAAACTGTGCTGTAACAGTCTACTAGAAATAATAAAAGTATTATATAAATATTATATTATATTATTATTAAAACGTATGCAAAGAATGAAATTGATCCAAAATTCATAAATGAATATAAAATCTAATGTTTCTTGATTATAAATTTTTTTTCACGAATTAGATTAATAGCTAGATAATGCGATCGATTTCGCGATTTTTTTCCTAAATTTTTTTCGCAGCACACAGATGGAAATCGCATTTACTATTATTGCATTCTGTTCTACTACTACTTTGAAAATAATAAGATCTTGTTTTGTGTTAAAGCCATATCATGCGAATAATTTTGCACACTGTTTTATAGAGCATCGATTATTCGAATCTGTTTCATGAGATTCGTTGTCTGTTAAGAATTAAAGTAAATTAGTAATTTGCACACAAAAACTCATGATACTTATGCAACAAGGGTCAAGACTGCTAAGGGAGGGAGAGATCATCGACTCACCGATTGGTCGATATATTCCCATTTCTCCCTGACATAGTCCCAGACTTGTTCGGTCATCGCTTGCGAATGAAAAGGAAAAGGAAAAAAAAAACAATGAAAATGAGAGATGACAAAAACGAGATATGATAAAAATCGATGGAGGTCGTGATTAGCGACAGGTAATCACGACTCTCTTGAGATCACTGCGGGCTTACATCACTTGCGCCAGTATTCACGGTCGCAAATATAGCCAAGCTTGATCCTTGAATGTGTGCGTCTTGCTTTGAGAGTGATTATGTAGATGCGCTTTCATCGCGTACGTGTTTTCTCGGAGTATTTTGGGCGAGAGCAGAAGTAGAGATGGAGCTAAATAACGCGCAGGATAGATTCGAACTACTAACTAAGATTCGAACCTACTAATAAAGTAAGTTTCAAACTCCTCGTGATTACTTCGAAACAAGAAAGCGAAATAGAAGATGAAAAAAATAACTCGCAATCATTCTAACGTCGATTCTGATCCAAAGATTATTCATTGATTCATAATAAATTTCAACACTCGGATTCTCAACAAGGGCAAAAGTCCTGCTTCAAGAATGCGATAAATCTTTTCATAATTCAATGATGCGGTCATCGTAAAATCCAAGATCATGTTAGAGAGATGAAAGTTCATTTTTAATATATATACTTGAATGAATCGGAATCCAATATCCAGATTTCAGTGTAATTTATTCGAGCGTAAATTAGAGAACTATTTCTAAAAATTGATTCATTATACTTGCAAAATTTCATTCATTCATTATACTTGCAAAATAAATTGATCGAATTATTTTTTATTTTGAAAATGAATGGCTAGTGTTTGCTTGCGAATTCTTGAATTATTTTTTTCTCTTTGAAAGTCGGAAAGACATTATACTGGATTTTATTAAAATACAATAAATTCCTTCGACAGTAAATGAAAGATTAATGTCATATAATTAATAATAATCCGATAAGATAGAAAAAGAGTTTAAATTTATTTGGGAGTCTATCTAGGATTCTATTTTTTTTTAAATATTGCTTTCAAATATTCATGAGAAATTCACGAGTTTATCTTATCTAGGTTCGAATCTATTTCAAAATTTTAATTTCAATGTCCATTTCATATTTTTTAATTGAATCAAAATCGCTAATCGATTGTATTTCCTTGAGATTTGCGTATAGCTTCTGAACATTCCCTCTCTTTTTGTTTACTTATCTTTAAAAATGTTATGTAAATTTTTCATTTATTGTTATATTTTTCTAAAACAATAGATACACAAAAGAAATTTTTCTATATTTTGAACTGTTTACAAATTGATTCGCTTAAGAAATCAGTTTAATATAAACTGTTTAATTTTAATCGTAATTTGGTCGAGTCTTTGTCTGACTGAGCCTTGATCACTGGACCAACACAATGTCAGGATGGCCGAGCGGTCTAAGGCGCTGCGTTCAGGTCGCAGTCCACTTCTGTGGGCGTGGGTTCGAATCCCACTTCTGACAAATCTTTTTGTCTCAAGAAATAAAAACAATTTATAGGAAAAATATAAGTATTACGCAATACTACTAATAATATATCTTCATATTTGATATCGGTCGCTATAAGTAAAGAAAAGCAAATTTATTTTTTTTTTTTTCAAGAACTACTCTATAAATCTTCTGAATCATTTGTGTGTATTAACAATAATAATAATCAAAATAAGAGCAATTAATTTTTGAGATCAAAGCTTTTCAACAATTGTTATCAGATGTTAGCCAAATGATCAAGTAACGTTCATTAATTCAGATGAGAAGCCTTGGTCACTCAAGATACAGTAGGTCTCAAAGTCTCATAATTTATAATTATTAGTCTCATAAAATAAAACGAACAATGCTCATAAAATAAAATTATTAATAGTCTACATTTCAATGTAGACTATTAATAATTTTATTTTATGAGACTTAATAAATATCATATATTGGAAAATATATATATTTATTGTGTATAGTCTGTGTCACATATGTATATATATAACACAAATTATTTCTATTTAATCAAAAATTATTTTTCATATCGGAACAAATCTTACATAATCTTTGAACTATATATATGTTATATAAATAATATATAAAATATATATAGTTCAAATACATAGTTCAAAGATTGTGTGTGATTTGTTCTGACATGGAAAATAATTTTTCGTTAAATAAAAAAAAAATTTTTGCTATATACAATTATATATATATATATATATATATATATTGTATAAGTGTAAGATACATCCGCTTTAACTGAATTTAAATATAAATATAATCCATGTTCTATAAAAGGTTTTTAAATGCGTGCATTTCTCTGTAGTTGTAGTATTATGAATCGGCGTATGCGCAGCTACGTCAGAGGAAGAATTTTCAGTGAATCTACTGAGCACTCTTCGTCAACATGGCGGATAGCGACTTACTCGTTACGATCTCGGGCGCGGCACTTTCGCTGCTCTTCTTCGAGAATGTCCGCAGTGCCGGCAATCAGGTAAATTCGATCGTGTCATAATTTTTTAACAATTTTACATGATTTTCTGCCGATAAAAATTCCGTTGCTCAAGAAATTAAACACGCGCTTTTGTTCTCTTATAACCTCTACGTGTGGCGAAAATGACGTTTTGTAATCTTACAGATGGGTTTCCTTCTCGGGGAGGCGCTCGAATTCATTGTCAAAACTTACACCGACTCGGACAATCAAGTGGAGACCGTCAAAATTCATATTAGTGAGTATAAATAGTATCTGGACGCTTTATGTCTACTTGTAAACAACGAAAGAGGTGAAAGGGAACGAGTGCAGAAAGTGCAAATCGAATTATTTTAGAAAGATGCAAAAAGTGCAGATGATGAAAAGGGCAGATGATAAATATTTAAAAACGTCAGATTTTAATGAAAATATGTGTATTTATTTGAGTTCTTTTTATATATAAAACGAAATTTAAAAACAAATTATTGTTTAATGTTGTAAGAAAAATTAATCATTAAAAAGTCTCAAGGTTAGGAAATCAAGTTTTCAAGGTTAGGAAATCTGTCATAGATCGAATAAGCGCGCAGATTTATATAATATATAATCAATATATCCTGAGATCATATGATTTGATCATGATTTTTTTTTACTTAAACGTATTTATTAAGAATATAAAGATTCGTGTAATTATATCATAAACTTTAAAATTGTAGAAATCTTTAGTTCTTCTGCGAGAAGTATATTATGCATTAAAATAAAAATGTGTAAAAATTTAGAAATCTCTATTAAATATTTCTATTAAATGTTTGAATATTTAACTACTGTAAATTAAACAAGAGATTATATTAAAATAATTATGTCAGAATAATATTAATAATAATAATAATAATAATATTGGTATTAATCACACATAATAAGCTATAAAAATTTATCAACACACATATATTAACACACATAATAAGCTATAAAAATTTATCAACTTTTATGTAAAAATTTTTTAAATAAACAATTTTATTTTACCTATATTTATCTATGTTGTCAAAAAAATTGTCATCTAAAAGTCATTTAAGTAGAACAATATTAACAACTTTCATTTTCCATATACGACTTTAGTATATTATTATTATTATTATTATTATTATTATTATTTATAATTTATATTAATTTTATAATTTATCATACTATAAAAAATATTAATCATTTTTTCAGATGTAGAGGCCATTGTAACATGTCCTTTGGCTGATCTTTTACATGACTCTACTAATCATATCAATAAGGAGAAATTGAAGGATTTTGTGCGTGATAAAAGCAAACAAGTGATTGGTTGGTTCTGTTTTCGCAGAAATACTACCAATTTAACTCTTACATTAAAGGATAAGCTTCTGCATAAACAGTTTGCCTCACATTTCTCTGGTGCAAATGGCTGTAAGGAGGATTTCTTTCTCACCTGCCTTCTCAATGCCTCTACTTCTGAAACATCTGGCACTCACAAGTTTCGACATGTGTTCCTGAGGCATAATAAGCGAGGGTAAATATTATGTTAGGATGTGGGAATTAATCTTCTTTCATTTATAAATTAATTCTTTGTGATTTACATCTTTTTATTTTAAATTATTGCTGACATAAAATTAATTACATTTATTCATGAGTATGTATTTTCAAAGCCTATAATATAATTATGAGGACTTTTATCTTTACATAAATTTGTTCAAATTTATTATTTAATTTCGAATATATATTAATTTTGAATATATATTTTCAAAAGATATAACATAATTATGAGAACTTTTATTTATATTTAAAATGTGAAATATCTCATAAATTGATATTTTTAATAGATATATCCATATATTACACAAAAAATAATTTTTACTTTGATGAATGATGAAAGCTATTTATATTATTGTCTTGCAATTTGTTTCATTATTGATTATTATAGGATGTTTGAACCAATATCTTTAAAAATAAACAATCTGGGAGATGATGCATCCAGGCGTGATGGTTCAGATTATAAACCGACACCTGTCAGAAAATCTACACGCACACCTGATAGCTTTACTAAATTAATAGAATCATTGAAGTGAGTAAATATTTATTAATGCAATAACTATTATAATTTATTATTTCACTTTATCTCAGAATATAAGAAATTATATACGATATTTTCAAAATCGCAGTTTATTGACCTATTAATTAAATGTGTATGTGTGTGTGTGTGTGTGTATACACACACACACACACACACACATTTAGACATAAAAAAACAAAATATATATAACTGCATATATATTTTCATAGTTTGAAATATTAAACATTAAATATTAATTAATTACATAACAATTATTAGTTAGTATTATATCAAATATTATGAATTTTTTTAATGTCTTTTTTATATATTTTATATATTTTATTTAATAGGAAATTTATACTGTGAATTGTTCTTATATATTTATTATCATTATTTACTATTTATTATATATCACTTCAATATTGAGTTTTTTTTAAACTCAATGTCGTATATGCAAATTCCTCGATTCTCTATGTTTCTATAAGTTTATTGTTACTTGAACTCGTCTTCTTATACTTCAACATTAAATATCAATAAAATATCAGCAATTAATATAGATATATATTCTTTATAGTTTGGATGCGAGGATAGATGGATTAGATTCTGCCATGTTAATTCAAAAGGCTGCTGAACATCACTTGATGTCACTGATTCCAAAAGTATGCGAATCCGATCTGGAGGTAGCCGAATTAGAGAAGCAAGTACACGAATTAAAAATCAAAATCGCAACACAACAATTAGCCAAAAGGTTGAAAATCAATGGAGAAAACTGCGATAGGATCTCCAAGGCAAGTAAGGATAATTGCTTTTCGGAGAAAATCGATTCTTCGAAGAAAAATGACGTGAGGATCGGCGATGACGCGTGTCTTCAAAGAGAACATATTCCATCTTGTGTATGTAATCTTAAAAATTTATTTAAATATTAAGTGATACAATATATATAGTAATACAATATATCTCAAATTAACTATACTTCTTTTGATTTATTACAAACTTTTTTTTTGAAAATTTTTATGTTGATTTTTTCTTGTTGAAAGTTTTATACAAACTCGCTATCTTTTTTGGAATTATTCAAAATTTTCGTTAAATATTTCAGTATAACGTCTTAAGTTAAATTTTAAGATTGCAAATAATGTTGATGTTCAAATTAAAAAAATAAAAAAGTACTGTGATATGTTAAAAATGCTATAATATATATGTATTATTCTCTAATTTAGGCCCAATCAATTGGTTCCAATAATCGAACGGTTTGCCGTAATACCGCCGCCTGCATCGCTAAAAGCGCGGAAAAATCTCGCCGAGTGGGGCGTAGTAATTTGCAAGAAAGTGGTAACCAACAAGAAACGCAGAATTTCTTCACCAATAGCAGACGTTCTATTCCGGAAATTGCCACAGAATCCATTTGCCAAGAAGGTAGCGAGATAAGCATGGGTAGAGGCAGGGGTAGCGGTCGAGGCAGTCATGAATTCACACCGGGAATGAAAAAAATGCGTCGTACTCCAGGCACATCTCACATGCATTCCTCCCGGGAAAGAAGCACTACACCTCCAGGACAGGATTTCTCTGATACAGAATGTCCTATTAGTTCTCCCGTTCTCAGGTGAGGAACTAGAAGTAAATATGAAAAAAGAATTCAAAAAAAAAAACAAAAGAAAAAAGTTGTTAAAGAAATATTAATTTTTTGAAAGAAGAACAAGAAGTAAAATATATAATTAAAATATAAATATAAATATATAATTAAAATATAAATGGATAAAATATTAAAATATAAATGAGTAATATTGTTTCCTTTTATTTAAGTTTATCATGGATTACAGACTTATGAAATAAAAGATTTCTACAAGAAAATTAATCATTTTAAATTGACAAAGATATACTCTTTAAATTTTTAATGAATAAAACAATTTTGATATTTATTGCATTTATTAATATATTTAATTATATCTTATAGATCTTACAGTCAGGTGACAAAAAAGGCAAATCTGGACAAGTGCAATTCAATGGCGCCATTGGACATTTGAGTAGAGAAATTAAACCTCAGAGAAATACTTCAGATTCTCTTTAACTTCAGATATTTAAAAATTTGAGATTTTAAAGATTTTTGAAAAAAAAAGAAAGTCCTAATGTTATAAAAAACATAACAGTGAAGAAAATTAAAGAAAATTTGAGGGAATGTAAAAAGGAAAAAAAAAGAAATCTCATAGTTAAAAAGGATCAAAAGATATCTCTGACGGAAACTGTGCTTGATCTTTGAAGAATATGTTTATGGTAAAAGTTAAAAACAATTTTTGTATCAATTATTCTATTTATAGGTGCCTTAAATTCTTCAAAAAAATTCGAAAAACTTGATTAAGAGTTCAACAAAAGATTAATTATATTTCTTATTTTATTTCTTATTTCATTTAATTCATATTTATTGTGCCATTGAGTTTCCATACAAAGTAAATATATTTTGCTATAAAATAACATGTAAACTTTTTAGTTAGTACACACTAAAAATACTTTGTAAATATAAAAATAAATTGCAAAATGGTAATTATTATATTTCGTGTTATATAAGTAAAACAATAACTTACATAATTAATATTAATATATTTACTGGCTACGTTGATACATGCCTAACTAGGATTGAAAATATTAATATTATTAATAAAATATTATTAATATTATTAATAAAAGTAAACAAAATTTTTTAAAATGAATTAATGAAGTTTCCGTTAATTTATATAACATTTTATATTGAATGACTTAATGCTCCTGGTTGAGGAAGAAAAAAAAAATTATATTTTTCGCTTTTGATATCATAATTTAATATAATCAGTGAAAAAAATAGGTGCTTTATAATATATAAATGAGAAATTTAAATACAAAATCTGTGTGTTTTAATAAAATGCATTTTTATTTCATTTATGCATATTTATTTCATTTATTAGAAATTTTACGGAAGTATAATTACGTGCGAGTCAAAAGTATTAAAACATCGTAATAAAATAATGGAAACTAGAAAAGAAAATATAAGAATATATAACAAATATCACAGAAATCCAAATACTTCAAAAGAAATACTCGAAAATATAAGATGACGGCTTGAAATATATTCAAAATATGAAGAATAAGTTATCTGAAGATTACATAGTGCTAATCAAAGATTTTTATTTGGGGATTTAGAATATATCTGCAAGATTATTCGGTACTCCGGTAACTTCCCAGATAGTAGCTGCTAGTCTTCGGGAATGTTCCAAAACACAAGTTGATGTGGTTAATCCTAAATGTACGCAATACAGTTCGTAAATCCGAACCTTGCTCGGTGAAAGTTTAGGAAAGCACGTCTCGGTTAGTTTTCTACACAGAAAAAAAATTATTTAAATTTTTGAGATATTATCATTACTCATTACTACATTAATTTATAACTTTATCACTATGTTTATATTTTGGGGGAAAAAACTTTTATTAATAATAAAAAATTAATTTTTGTTATATGTAACATTATTTTAAATATTATATATTCTTAAATATTCTTTCTATACATTAATACTAAATCGAAAAAAATTTGATTATTGATTACTGATTAATTAATAGAATAATCTGTTTCTATTTCTTATTGTTATTATATTGCCTAATATACAGGGTGTATAAAAAAGGTCGGAACCCTTGAATATTTCGAAAAATATAAGTTTTATCAAAAAATGTTTCAGACAAAAGTTGTAGGGTTTAAAAAGTTCTATTTACTGGCAATATCATTTTGACCTTGAAGAGTCACTGGAAGGTCACGTGAAGGTCACTTCAATTTTTTTAAATGGAACACCCTATATATTTTTGCATATTCTTGTAGCTTACCTCGAGAGCTTTCCAAAACACTATGATAAAGTATTTTTTCATTAAAAACTTTTTGAGTTATTAAGGTTTGAAAGTTCCAATATTTTGACAAATTACAAAATATCTTACAAAATATTCATTTTTCAATAATCTTACCCTAATACTTTTATGCACAGAATAATGAGATAAATGATTATAATTTATTGAAAATTTATTTACTTATTTTTTTTTTAAACAATTGTGTATTTTCTTTACGCCAGTCAATTTATCTTGTGACCTTCCAGTGACTCTTCAAGGTCAAAATGATATTGCCAGTAAATAGAACTTTTTAAACCCTACAACTTTTGTCTGAAACATTTTTTGATAAAACTTATATTTTTCGAAATATTCAAGGGTTCCGACCTTTTTTATACACCCTGTATATATATATATATATTCTTTTTTTTTTTTTTTTTTTTTAAGTAAAAAATTTAAAATTTGTATACATTTATGACAATTATTCTGTTAGAATAAATTGCATTAGAACAATATTTTTTTAATGGCAAATTTGAGCAATTATATTCAGTTTAAATAGAAAATAAAATAATAAAATAATTTAAATAGAAAATAAAATAATGATATGTCAAAAGAAAAATTCAAAAAAGATTGTAACTATAAATATTACCTGTAATAATCTCCACAAAGTATACCCGGTATCGGAAAATTTTTCATCACATAATTGAGATAGACTTTACATTTTGGCGGTGAACAGCCCTGAAAAAGTATAAAAAAATTATATACTTATATACTTATGGATAGATAGAACTTTTCACGTACAGAATTGTCCTCAAACCACAGAAAATAGGAATAATTGAATGTAGTATCTTTCCACATAAGTGATAAATGACCTTCTTGTAAATGCATTCTGCTTTGCTCGACCATATTCCAAATCTAAAAAGAAAAAATATCCAACATTTATATAAACATAGGTATATAAACATTTTTCCTTTGTATTTATAGGATTTCTGTGTAAGAGTCTTTTTTCGATATATAATTCAGGCTCATATAAAAATTCTGTATTTATATTATTTTCTGTTTTTCTCATTCTTTAGCAAACGATCAGATTGAGACTGATGATAATAAATGTTAATTTTTTAAAAATATATATGTTAAATCAAATATCTCTGTAATCAATATAATCTAATCTGTATTGATAACGATAATTAAATTTCAAATTAATTTGATTTCATATTAATATATTGATAATTTCCAGGTATTTTATATTTTATGTATAAGCAGTTGATTGATAGAACTCACTTTTTTCATCGTGAGAGCGAGCGTCTCTGTACTCGTGAAATCTAACGTAGGTGCAACGAGTCTATGGGTCGTCCTGTCGATGTAGATAAAATGTACCAAACCCGGAAATTCTTCAAGATACTTGTTGATAGTTAGGGAAGTTCTTGAAAAATGGGTAGCATTAAGGAGATATACTAAATAAAAAATATATATTTTCGAATCTTTATATATGTAATATGATTTTTATATTAAACATTTCCCAAATAACTTTGTAAAAAACAAAATATTTATAATTGAAAAATTCTAATATTTTTTTTATCACTTTTCCTAAGAAGCAAGGAGAGAATTCTACTTTTATAATTTGATTTTGATTAAATGTAGAATATTCAAAGATAAAACAGATTAAAAACATATATTTTATATACATTATTACTTTAATGTTGTATATATTTTCTTATTATTTTCGTTTTCAAACATCAAAAGAAACTTTAAATTTCATAAATTCTATGAATGAAAATTTTTTATTAACATAAATAATAATTTTTAACTTTATAAATAATAATAAACAAACATTTCTTCAATAAATAAACATTTCTTAAATAAAAAAAAAAAACAAATTATAATCATGTTATTCAAATTTTTTAGAAAAGGATATGATCCTAGTGTGAAGTTCTTCAGAGCTTTAACTTTCAGAAAATCGCTGAAATCATTTAGTTTCTGTCTCACGAGTCTACCAACCGTCGTCAGCACATCGATTCCTTGCTTCAGAAAATTTCTATCAAAACAAGTCAAACGTAATAATTCTTTCAGAGTTTCCAAAAAGCCGGAAGTATTAGCCTCGATTTGCAAAACCACTTCCAGATCTCTAGAGCGCAATAGATCGCTATACTTTTTTCGAACAAAGTCCCACTTAGATTGCAATCTTTTCTGACACATATCGACATCATTACCGACATTAGAACGATTTTTTTTAATTCCTTCCAGCATCTTTTTTATTGCTATATCAAGGTTCTCAAAAGCAGGCTTTAATTCATCGAGATCTCGTTGAAACTGCAAATTGTTTATCAAATTTAAATAATGGAAACTATCGCATAATCCTGAAGAAATCGAAAGATTTGTAGCTTCAACGATTGTTATTAGATTGATGGAGTCTGATAATTCAAAGATATGAACTGCGTTAGCTGTGTAGTTATGCTGGCAGCCAAGAAGGAGTAATTGACTATAAAGATCATCGTCAGTCAAAGATGAAAGACCTTCGTTCACGGAAGATTCTCTCGAACCTCCTACAATAGATAAAAAATAATTATAATCTATTTATATTAAATTTCTTATTCTCACATTTCGAGTTTTCTATTATATTAAATATTATATTAAACATTAATATGTTAATGAAAAAACGTATATGAATGTAATAATGTAAATGAAAAAATATATTTATTAGTCCAAAACAAGTTGTATGTATTGCAAGAACCTACGAAAAAGATCTGTAATATCTTCTGAAGTAGGAGCAGCCAGTTTAGCTCCAAAGTTTAATTTCGTTTCATCACTTTTGGAAGCACTATTCTCTGGTAAAAGGATATCATTGTCATCATCATTGCCCATGTTATCATCATTACTTTCCAATCGATCATGCTTTCGTTTATTATTTATAACCCAACACAATAATATCATCAATAAAATATCCGAAGCATATAAATCATGAGCGTTCTTGCTGGAGTATAGTGACAAAAATTTAGAATCCACTAAAAGTAGCATATGCAGATTGCTAAATTCGGGCTGTGAATTTTTTAGCTTGTCACAGGCATCATGCAACACCTTGAGGACTGAGGAAGCTACTTCTGTATTCACAGACAATTGTTCCACCGCTTCCGTCAGTATACTCTGTTCGCAGTTTCTTAAATTAGACCATGCGTCCATCAAAGAAGATACCAGGCACACTTTCTGCCAATTGGTCTTCAATCTGCAAAGAAAAAAATGATTAACTGCATTAATTAAAAATTAAATGCAAAAATTGCTATTATCATAATGTAATCATTATTATATTCTCTATTCTATTAATCATAATAACCATTTATAATCTGGTTATAATATGCAATGCTGAGCTAAGCATGGGTACTTTCAATTTCAAATATAATTTATTTGCTAAATTTAGTCTTGTTAATAGAAAATAGAAAAATGAAAAGCTACTGTCATTGTAATATTTTAATACATTTGCTACTAAATATGATAAATAACTATAACTCTTACAATCTCTTATATTTCTTTACATTTATACTTATTTTATTATATACTACCAACTACAATCTATTAACTACATACTAACATTGCAATATCTGGACCACACACATGCCGTACAATGGATACACATACTCCCAGTGTACGTTTCATGAGTTCTACCTCTTTCATGGCAATATATATGAAGGTGTAGCCTATATATTCATCGAATACCATGTTGGTTCCATCTTGAAATTTCATGGAAGTATAGGAGTTTCCAAATTGTGAAGCCATTACATGCTGAGAAGTAACAATGGGTGAAAACAGTTGCATTATAATGTTGGGACTTGGTATAGAATTTTCCAAATCTTTAGTATCCTATAAAAAGTATTAACGATTATTTATTAATAAATTATAATCAGCAATTTATTTGTTATGTTTAAGTCCTTTTTTCACATCTAAATATTGCAATAACTTTTTAATTATTCTGTTCTTTTTCAGGAACATCTAGTAGAATTTGTATATAAGTGTTTTTTTCAGACTCGACATTTTATTGTTATCAAAATCTTACCTTGTCATCGAGTAATCCTTGTATTGTTGCCAATTTCAAGATGTGATTAGCGAATTTTTTATTGCATTTTGCAAATAACACATCATTCAGATGATCGAATATTAATATAGCTCTCATTTCGTTTAGTTTCACATCTATTCTTATTTATAATTTAATTTATAATTGTCATTTAAATCTTTACCACGTAAACATAGCCACTATTTTTATTGAATGCCCTGCTCTTATTGATTAATGCAGACAGTATCGTTTATTGCTTACTGTTTATTTCACAAATCAGCAGGAGAGACAAGAAAATTACTTCTCGAGGAATCAGGTCAGTTACAAATATCACTAGATTTGCAGCAGTAAAGTCCATAGCAAAGAGTATGGGGAAATTTCCGTAGTAGCATACTGATCACACTGGACAAGGAAAGACAATCGCTTTATCTTTATCTTGGATCGCATATGGTGTTTGATTCTTGAATCGAAAAAGGAATTTTTCTAGAAATCTTCAAAGGAAAGAATCCCTTTTCTAAACAAAGGAAATTTTATAAAAAATGTCAAGAGCACATATACACAATTAAAATTTTATTTATTACTTGCTTACATATATATCGCAAGTAAAACTAAAAAGGAATACAATATTATCAAGATTTAAATATTTTCTTATAGTAAAATAGTAATTATAATGAATGGCAAATATTTTGTATGGTATCTTTGTGCAAATAATGTGTTTTAGCTTATCTATTATTATCCTATTATTATTCAAATAAAAATCCCTAATCCAATTAATGTTATATACTCAGAATTATAAAAAAAATGTTATCAGAATTATACAAATATTTCTTATATTAATATTTAGTACAAATACTTATTAAGTAAATTTAAAACAAAGAAAAAAATTTTTGTTACATTCAAATAATCCATATAATAAAATCTTTTATATATCGCAATCCTGAATCAACTTTAAAAAGTAATACAAAGATAAAACACATATTTTTATATTCCATACATATAAAACAATTTATTTTTCCTATTATATAAAAATAAAAATGAGAATTAAAAATAAAATTTTATAATATGGATATTCGAATATAATACTAAGATTAGTTTTATATCTATCTAATGCAGCTATCTAACATCTATTTGGATACATTCACTATTGGATACATTCTTACTAATTAAAATTTAAACATAATATGTATTGTTCTCTCAATTTTACGTAATTATACTATATTCTTTTCAAACTATTACTATTATATACGTGGCATCAGTTAGCATGAATTCAATTTCTATAAAATCCTCTATCGACATTGGGAAATCCTGTAGAATTTTATTAGAATATATTTAGAATTTGTAATTTTGTGTTTTACTTATTATTGTCATTATATATATTACATTTATTTTATATATATAATTATTTTGTTATATAAAATATATATATATATATATATATACATTAAATTTCACAAAAGAAAACTTATTTCAAAAAGACTTTTAAATTCTACATATTATCAATCTTCAATGAATCATATAAATTAATTTGCTATCAATATTTTCTTCAGTAGAGTACACAATATTAAATTACAAAAATGTAATATATCATTACATTAGACATGCAAATAAAATCAAGAATTATCAATTAAATCATAGATTTATTGTTGATATTACCTTGTCATACATTACAAAAATCCAAAAGAGAAAAATTTATTTCTATTTGAAATTTTTAAAAATATTAAGAAAATAAAATAGCTTCAAAATATCAACAAAATTCATTGAAAATTTTTGTTTTTATGCTTTAAACTTCTGCAAAATCTTTTTCTGAGAAAGTTTCTCATATATTAAAAAATCGGAGATATCCAAAATAATTCTTAAAATAATTTTTTTTCTTCATTTCTTCAAGTTAAAAGCTTCATATATTTGTTAAGATAAAAAAATAAATTCTTTTCTATTATACAATTCTCTTGTATCTTTTTTCGTGTTTATAAAAAATATAAAATATAAAAAGTTAACAAAAAGATAAAAATTTAATTCTCTCTTTTTAATTTATGCAATGTTAATGCTTCTATAAAAGTTAGTATCAGTAATCAGATCAATTTAGATATGAAACAAACTAAATCTAAACTAAAGCTAACAAATTAAAGATAGAAAAAAAAACAAAAATAAAATGAAGTGTAAAATTCAATCAAAAGTTTAAGAAAAATCATCAAAGAAATTTTAAAGAAAAATTTGATTCTCAGTTAATGATATGCGAACTTACTGAAAGGATTTGATCGCCATCTAATCATATTCGATGGAAATGGCGGAAGAAACGGTCTTGGCGCGATAGGCCATATCATGGGCGGTGTTTGCATTCTGTACATTGGCATCGGTCCAGGAAAACGCTGGAGCAAATATTTTATATAAGTTTTGTGATCTAAATACTCACTGAAATTGTTCAATTAAATTTGTTCAATGTTCATATTTCAAATAATCAATCATTTGTTTAACTCTGTAAGTCATCATATTAAGCAATTCAAATAAAGGCAATTTAATCAATTATGTTATGTTAATTTCCTCAACATTAATTATACTTACCATGCAGGTATCATAAAAATTATATGAAGAAGGATAGCTTGTGGCTAATTCTGCATGCGATACTCGATCATACGGTTTATGTGATTGATTTCTTCTAGATGAAAATTTATCTTCATTGAAGTCTTGCTCTTCTTTTGTAGCTCTATTTGAAGACGAATTACTTCTGCTTCTAAAATACAAAAAAAAATATTTTTTACGTACATTATATCCGATAAAAATATATTTTAGAATTATATTTAAGTCATAATTTCATTATATTATAAAAAACATTTGCTCAAAACAGCAGAATAGTATAATGCGATAGTTTCCTAATTAAACAACTTTCTAATTATATAGATTTTTAAACTGGATTAATAATTATATAGAATAGTCTATAAACTCTTCAGAACATATACTTATTAGAATTTTTCTTTTTATTAAGATTTCTAAATTTTTTATTTCAAGTCATTTATTTTTTTATATTTTCCCAATTCTATCGTTTCTGTATATTAATAACAGAGATTTGTTACCTGCGAAAACGCGATCTATCTTTAACAGTAGATATTATGTCACTATTACAACGTGATGAACTTCTAGTTCTTCTTTCATTCCTACTTCTATCTTCTTCTTCATTCTGTCTTGTCGACCTACTTTGCTTTCTAGAACATGAATCTTGCATTTTATTTCACAGTATATTTTTCATTTAATAAACTATTTTGAATTAATTCCTTAAAATAATGATCTTATTAGTTGACAATTTATTAACTCGTCTTTTATTGATAAATTATAACTGACCTTTCGCTTTTATACTCGTTTGCTTGACGTGAGCTCGACCTGTGCAATCTGGAATTACTATATTAATTTTTATTAACAGCATAAAATGTTACCACTACTAAACCATTATTATTTGTAAATATGTGTGCGTCTTCTTTTTTATATATTAGGAGAAATAGTATAATTTCTATCTTCATTAAATTGAAAAAGTTTCTTTCAATTTAATATTTTATGTTTTATTAATTTTTTGTACATAAGAAAACTAAAAGATTTTGCAGACATTTATTTATTATAAAATTCTTAAGATATTTTTCTACTATTAGATTTGTTTTCTTTATAAAATATATATTTAAAAAATACTAATATTAATTTAAATAAAATAAAGGTTTAGCAGTGGCTATTGATTCAGTGATGAATCACATATTACTTACTCAAGATCATAAATGATTATTCCACAAGAGTTACTTTATATTTCTTTGTCAATATTATAAAATTTTAAAATTGATAAATTTCTTCTCTTTTAAAATTATAAAAATGCTAACATATGTTTAATTAAGTAACTCTTAAATGATTAACTCTTTAATTTAATTCAAACAACTTTATATCCATAACATATCCACATATATAATTGAAAATAAAAGATTAAATAATTACAAGATTCTAATAAAAATGCTTCATTTCATATATATTTATATAAATGTACACATATAGTTGTAACATATAATTATTTGTCAAAAACAAACTTAAAGTTCTGAAAAGTATCTAGATAGTAATAAGAAACAGAAGATTCATATTCATGAAATAAAGAAAAATTTATTTCATTTTTGAAATGAAGATTTTATGTTTATTGTTAGTTTATAACCACCCTAGCGAAAAGGAACACGAAGCTTTTAACGCTTTGTTTACACTTCGACGTTTTAATTTACGCTTCTTAGGAGCTTCGTTTACGCTTCTGTTACTCTTTCCTTACATTCGATTTACGCTCCGAATATTCATTTTCGCTAGGGTAACTTTATATCTATAATATAGCCATATATTTAATATATATATTCGTGTATAATTACTCTTAATTATATGGCTATCAAAAACGATTCAGAAATAATTTCAATTATATAATGTGTGCATATATAATGCAATACTTATAATTATTTACATTATATAATAAGTGAGAGAGAAATAATAAGTGAGAGAGAATATTGGTATATATTACTTTCTGATTGCTATAAAATATTTCATTTATTCAAACTTTGATATTTCATTATGTATAAATTTTATATCCATTAAATCCATTAAATTTAATAATATTGAAGTATTTTTTTATGAATAAAAATTTAATATTGAAAAACAAATATTCGAGAATATATATGTACTTTAATATGAAGAGATTTATTTTATAAACCAATAAAACTTGCATGATCTGAAATAGTCTTCTTTTTCAAAAGAAGACTATTTCTTTACCAAAATTTTTATAATTCTTTAATTTTGATCTTAATTTCACTCTTTTTATTCATATTATTATCTATCAGGTATATTTTCTTTTCTTCCTGCAGCTAATAAAATTTAAATTTAAATTTATGTAATATTAAGCTATTATCCGATATTGGATATTTCTTTCTCCTTCTCTTTCTCTCTCTTTCTTTCTAATATCTACTATTGGATATATGTACATGAAATTATGTATTTACCTATTATGCAAAGCTGTTATAAAAAGTTTACCTGTTATATGAAACTTATTTATCCTTTGCGTTACAAGCTATTTATACGACCTTTTCTGTATATTTTTTTGCTTTATGTTCTAACACTTCACGTCATAGTTTTCGGCCTTCTTTTAATTCTTATCTATCCTGTTAAAATAAAACTTTATTGTTCATCACTGAATAATTCCCATTTCATTGCTAAATATTTCACTGAAAAATTACAAAATACATTCAAAATAATTATCACATTAAATTTAAAAAAAAGAAGTTATTTAAATAAAGATTGTATGATTTCATTTAGGTCACTGATTTAATTCATGTATTATTAATGTATAAATGATGCTTTCAATGAGAGAGAAAATGACGATGTATGAATATATATATATAAAGATTATATATATATATATATATATATATATATATATACATACACATCCCCATCAAAATATTATATAATAATTAATTATATTCAGAAATTAATATCTATGAAAGAGGATAATTATCACTAATTAAAAATATGTAAAAAGAAAGAGTGTGACAAAGATTAAATATAGACAAAAATAAAAAGAAACTACAAAATATAAACTATACAAAAAAAGTAGATAAAGTAAAAAACAAATAAAAATCTATGCTAATTACTACACTAAATATATCATCAATAATTATTCAATATATATATATATATATATATATATATATATATATTATGAACAAAAAAATATATATATATATATATATATGAACAAAAATATATATATATATATATATATATATATATATATGCCAATTACCAGAGGTTTTCCTTTGAAAATCCACATCTAGGTTTCTTCCTTCTTCTTATACTGTAACATCCGATTAAAAATATCATTAGAACATATATTTTAGAGTCTTCCTCAGATATTTAGGTAATATTGTCGGTTATATAATTCTTAATTTTCCTAACAATGACCAAACTATCTGGGTGTCTTGCATAATCGAATTAATATATATAATAGATTATAAACTGAGTCCAGATTTAAATTAATTAAACATTTAAGTAAATATTTATAACACATTTATAACAATAAATGAACATTTTCTATAAAAATTAATATAATTAATTAATTTGATAATTTGTTTTATATCATTAGTAATTAATTTGATTGTTTGTTCACTTACATTTTTCATTTTAATCCATCTCTATTTTATCTTTATTTAATAATTAGATTATTTGTTCAATGTCTTTTCACTTTAATAGTAATTAAATATATATATAAGTAATACTTTCTCAATATTTATATATCTGTATACTTCTTAACTTGCAATTATACTCTTAACGTAATGTTATATAAATTCAAGAACAAACTCAAAATCTTTTAATTTTACTGTTAACAAATTTGTATAAACTTTCAAATGATATTAAATAAGTAATAAATATATAATACATATATATGTTGGGTATATATACAATTAAATGTATATATAAGCAATATTTAATATATATATAATACATATATATGTTAAGTATATATAGCAATTAAATGTATATATAAGCAATATTTAATATATATATATATATATATATATATTAAATATTGCTTATATATACATTTAATTGCTATATATACTTAACATATATATGTATTATATATATATTAAATATTGCTTATATATACATTTAATTGTATATATACACATACATCAATATATATATATATATATATATATATATATATATATGGTGTAATTTAAAAAGGATCCATTAAGTACATAGTGTTATTCCTGAGCAAAAGTCGATGCTGATTGATGCAATTTTACTCCATAATTACTACCTCATGAAGCATTATAGAAAAAAATGATTCAGAACTTCAATTCGACTTTTGAAACAACACCTGGTTTTTATATATATATGTAGGTGTGTATATATATATATATATATATATATACCTATACCTACCATATATATATATATACACATATATTTACAGCAAACACTGCATACATATATATAATGTATATATATGTATGCAGTGTTTGCTGTAATTTCAAAATTATCTAGATAAAGATAAAGATAAAAGTTTGTAAATTTATCTTAGATGAGATAAAGATGATTTTGCTTTTACTTAATCTAGATGAAAGATGAGATAATTGTTGCGATAATCTAGATAATTATCTAGATATTTTTGTTTATTTTAGAAGACTATAAATATTTGTAAAAAATGTGACGCAGATTATAAATGGGATATTAAAATCATAAACACATATTCTTTCTCTTTTCCTAAAGAATATTTAAAATTATAAAGAAATAATAGCAAAAAGATATATAAATGATATGATAAATATTTATTTATTAATTTATATTTATAATATATTTATAATATACTTATAATATATTAATAATAATAATATAAAAAATATATTTTAGATAGATTGTTAGAAGCTTGCCTGGAAAACTTTTTTGCATAATGAAAACGTCATCTTAGATAATTTTTAGATAAGATGACATATATTTTTCATGTAAGATAAAGATAAAGATACTTTGTATTTCTTCATCTAGTTAAAGATAAAGATGATCCATTTCTTTATCTAGATGATTATCTAGATAATTTTATCTAGATACCAGCAAACACTTTATGTATGTATAAGCAATACTCAATATATATATCCATATAAAAATATAACATATATTAGATCGGTGATCAAAATTAATGTTAAAAAACAAAAAAACTTATCAATCTAATATAGGGTAGGCCATTTTAATCTTCGGACGAGAGGAATCAATTGATGTAAAGAAAAAACATAGTTGTTTCGAAGAAAAAATATGTAACTGTTAATTGCAAATTACATATTTCTTCTTCAAAACAACTATGTTTTTTTTCTTTACACCAATTGAGTTCACCCATTATTTTGTACATAAAAGTATTAAAATGAGATAATCAAAAATGAATATTTTACTAGGTATTTTATTTATGGTTTATGTAAAATTAAGATATTACTTCAAGCCTTATAACTCGAAAAGTACTTGATGAAAAAATACTTTATTGTAGTGTTTTAGAAAGCTCTCGAGATAAACTACAAGAATATATAATAAAAAATAGGGGGTTCCATTTAAGAAATTGGAAGTGACCTTTACGTGACCTTCAAATGATTACACAAGGTCAAATCAATGACACCATCTTATGTCCCCCTCATAGTCAAAAAACTTTTGTTTTAAACATTTTTTTCATCTTGCTTACTATACGAGATATTTACGTCCGAAGATTAAAATGGCCTATATGTATCCTGTATATAAGCAATATAAGTTTAATTGTTTATAGCTATGTATCACTATGTATCACTACTGTTGTATAATGAGTTTAAGAACTCATAAATAGCTCTTATAATTTTAATATTATTATAATATTTTATTCTCAATACATACCTATATTAGGGATTACCTTATATTTGTCGATAGATTTATTCTTCCAGCTGTCAATGCTTTCTTCATCTGACACTTTTTTTTCTAGAATAATATTCTAAATATTCTTGCTGATATTTATATATACTGTTACTTTATTATAATTTATATTCTATTGTAATCTAAATATATATATATATATATATATATATATATATAGTGTGTGTGTGTGTGTGTGTGTAAAACATATATTTAAAGATGTATGCATATGTACGCATTATTAAATTTATCATTATTTCTTTTTAAAGAAAAATTTTTGAGCAGAAAAAGTTACAGAGATAAAGTTTAATAGTTTTTATAAACATAAAATGTATATTATGTTATTCTATAATGACTTCTATATGTACATTATGTTATTCTATAGAGTTATTCTTTTTCAGTGCATACATGTATGTATATATGTTACTTTTTCAATATAAATATTTAAATATTTATAACACATTTATAACACATTTATAACAATAAATGCAAATTTTCTATAAAAATTAATATAATTAATTAATTTGATAATTTGTTTTACATCATTGGAAATTAATTTGATTGTTTGTTCACTTACCTTTTTCATTTTAATCCATCTCTATTTTATCTTTATTTAATAATTACATTATTTGTTCAATGCCTTTTCACTTTAATAGTAATCAAATATATGTATATATAAGTAATACTTTCTCAATATTTATATATCTGTATACTTCTTAGCTTGCAATTATACTGTTAATGTAATATTATATAAATTCAAGAACAAACTCAAAAACTCAAAATCTTTTAATTTTACTATTAACAAATTTATATAAACTTTCAAATGATATTAAGTAAGTAATAAATATATAATACATATATATGTTAAGTATATATACAAGCAATTAAATGTATATATAAGCAATATTTAATATATATATTCATCAATATATATATATATATATATATATATATATATATATATTGGTGTAATTTAAAAAGGATCCATTAAGTACATAGTGTTATTCCTGAGCAAAAGTCGATGCTGATTGATGCAATTTTACTCCATAATTACTACCTCATGAAGCATTATAGAAAAAAAATGATTCAGAACTTTTCAACTCGACTTTTGAAACAACACCTAGTTTTTATGTATGTAGGTATATATATATATATATATATATATAATGTATATATATATGTATGTATAAGCAATACTCAATATATATATATCCATATAAAAATATAACATATATTAATTCGTGATCAAAATTAATGTTAAAAAACGAAAAAATAAATAGCTCTTATAATTTTAATATTATTATAATATTTTATTCTCAATACATACCTATGTTGAGGGATTATCTTATATTTGCCGATAGATTTATTCTTCCAGATGTCAATGCTTTCTTCATCTGACACTTTTTTTTCTAGAATAATATTCCACATATTCTTGTTGATATTTATATACTGTTACTTTATTATAATTTATATTCTATTGTAATCTAAATATATATATATATATATGTGTAAAACATATATTTAAAGATGTATGCATATGTACGCATTATTAAATTTATCATTATTTCTTTTTAAAGAAAAATTTTTGAGCAGAAAAAGTTATAGAGATAAATTTTAATAATTTTTATAAATATAAAATGTATATTATGTTATTCTATAATGACTTTTATATGTATATTATATTATTCTATAGAGTTATTCTTTTTCAGTGCATGCATGTATGTATATATATTACTTTTTCAAGTATAGCTACTTTGACATTACAATTACACTAAATTAAAAATGAATTTGACTAATTATTACTTATTTTTATCAAAATATAAATAATAATGCAAGTACCTAATTTATTGTCTCGCAAGGTTTGCATCTTATCTTGTGCTGTTTTTATTTTCTCAAAGATGGGACCAATGCTTTCATCTATAATTTATCACTTTTTCAATCAGTTAATTCTTTGTATATATCATGCATTAAATTTTGTTATTTTTTCACTATATATGTTTTTCAATTACATAATACTATATAATTAGTCATGCAATATGTTGTAACTTTGAGGTTATAAATATTATAACAAAATAACATAATACTATACATTCTCTTCTTTGAAGAACTATGTCATCCGGATTACAAATGTCTCGTTCAATTTTATCTGTTGATATGTTTTTATTCCTTTTATGAATTTCTTCACAATAAATTTTTACTTTGATCTTCTTTAGCTCCTTTCTTTCAATAATTGTACTTCTTTGGTAATTAGGTGATGATATTTTCAATCTAAGAGTATTTCAAAAATATTACATGAATTTTATCTTCCAAGATATTTTTCATGAATAAATTAAATGTCCATATCACAGTTAGTTATATTTTGTCTTAACGTTACTATATTTTATATAAAAATTTTCATAATATATACTATTTATTTTCATAATTATAACTATTTATATTTATAAATTATAAGAAATTTATATATTTTTTTATAGCAATTATTATATAAAATTTAATGTTTTGTGTCATTAATACTTAATTTATAATTAAATAATTTTTTATATTACTCTTCAGAATATTTGTAATCAGTTCTTCTTTGTGGATTGTTACTTTCATTTTGTTGTAATCTTTGCTTGTGAGCAATTTCTTGAGCTCGTTTCCTTTCAAAATTTTGGATCATCTTTAATTTTCGTTCCTCATGCTCTCTTAGAGCTCTTTGCTCTCTGTGCCATTGTTCTCTTCTTTCCATTCGTCTTTCTTCTTCATCTTTTTGTTTTTCTTCCAATGATGATTTTAACTTTTTATTAAAATACATTGTTATCACTGTAAAAAGAAAATTTTATAATTACATGGCAATATATTTCTGTGCAGAAAATAAATTGAATTAATTAATAGAGCTTTTTATTTTTTATAGATACATTAATGAACCTTTTTCTGCAATTGTCCTTCTTTTAAAATAAAAGTAAGTAACTTTTTTAATATTATTTGGTTCTTTGCATATGTGTATGTGTGTGTGTGTGTGTGTGTGTGTGTGTGTGATGTATGATGTACATATGTATATATAGTAAAATAATAACAAATAAAATTTGTAAACATATAATTAAAAAATATACTATATCTAAAAAGATATTTATTTTATTTCAATAATCTATTTTCTTGCATAATAAATACTTGTTGTAAAAATAAAATATTGTATATGCTAATATAAATGCTACATGTTAAATAGAAGACGTCTACGAAAAATAAAAATGAACAGAAATTATACAAATCACGTGGATCCACGTAGCTCACAGTAGGCTCTCAACACACGAGAATATAATTGCTTTTTTTCTCTTTTAATTCTTATATTAACTCTATTAATTCTTTCTTATTGAAGATTTTTGTTCAAATTATTCAATTTTATATTTATTTGAGCGTTGCATCAAATTGAATGTTACTATTTCGTACCGTATATTCTATTTCACAATACACTATACAGGTTTTGTCGAAAATAAATTATATAAATTATTTTATACTTTCTTTTATCATTTTTTAAATATATTTTTCAATTCTACTTGAATTGATTTGAACTAATGCTAACATAAAAAATGCTTTGAAATCACTTAAAACATACTCACGCGAATGCTTTTTTACACATTGCTATTTTCTCTCTACTTTCTTCTTCTCTATTGTCTCTAAGTGTCCTTTTCTTCAGAATGCACGTTGCAACCAAGTTCTCCTCCACTTTTTAATGCAATCACAACCGCATGCAGCGAATCATTTCCCGCTTTTCTGGGAAAGCAGGAAATGGATTGGCTGCTATTTGAGTCACGTGTTATTCCCTAAATATTCCTAATCGTGATATACAAGAGATTGACCAATCAAAATTAAGTATAAAGAGGATACTCGACTGTGATTGATCAATTTCTTAAGGGCCGGTATTCATATAGATCATATATTTCAGATCATTTTAAGTTCATCTTCAGATAATTTGTAGCCAATAAAATAATACATACAATATTTAAAGATGAACTTAGGACGATCTTAAATATAAGAACAGACTATCGGAATGAATAGGTTTTACGACTTAGGCCCGGTTCAACAGTGGCCAGTTAGCTTAACTAATAGTTAAGTAGTGATGCCAATCAAATATATATATGTACAATATATATATTTTGCGCAAATGCAATTTGTCAAAATCTAACCTTGTATATAGCATACCGAGTTTTGTTTCAGTGGTTGGCATCACTACTTAACTACTAGTTAAGCTAACTGGCCGCTGTTGAACCGGATCTTAAATTACTATTGTAGATCGAGACTTAATAGCGAGCCACGTTACCTCCACTTTATCTATCTATACACAGACCGTTTTCTCTCGTTGGACAGATATTGATACATACATGTGTTGAATGCATTACGTTCTTCTATCGACTTTTTATATATTTCTTAAATTATTAGTAGATACATGATAAATATTTAGTTTTTCCTTTCAAAACATATACGTTAATTACTTTTTATTAATAAATTTATGATTTAATTTGTTTTAAAATTCTTATATAAATTATTTCACATTACATTTAGAGTAATACATATTTTGAATATGTATTATTAAAACTGGAATTTTATAAAGTTAACAAATGTGTTTTTGATTGTTGCATATAATTCAGAATCATCAAATTATTTTTCATTCTAATTCTATTTTTATGAATTTTTGATTTAATAAAACGAGTGTTATTTAAATACCAATTATACAATTCACATTATTTTGGATATTGTAAGTGGAAGAAATTGATAATATAAAAATTATTCCTGCATTAAAAAAAGGAAAACTGTAAAGAAGAAAAAAACACAATCGCATTTTTTCCGCCTTTTCTTTTATTCAGAGACAGAAATAAAAATTATGTATTAATAACAACCATATCAATGATTGTTGTTTACTTCTTAGCTGGCTTCTTGAGAGCAGCTGGTTTCTTGGTTTTTGTAGTATCTTTCTCTATTTTCTTTGCCGTAGTATCTTTCTCCACTTTTTTTGCCGTAGTATCTTTCTCTATTTTCTTCACTCGAGGTTTCAGCTGCTTGATTTTAGCAAGTTGTTGTTTCCTCCTCTTCTGAAGAACAATAGCCTTCAATGCTGGTGCATCCTTCGGTAAGTTTATCTGTAATGAATGGAATCTAATAAATAAAAATTTCTAATACACTAAATCACATTTTGCAATTGATTTTTTCTGATAGTCTACAATAATTTTGCAAGTAATAAATATAAAAATAATTTAACATTTTTTAAAATTAATAAATAATAAAATAAATTTATTATATTAAATAAATAATTATTATTTTATATCTTCTCCTATAATAACTTAGATATTGAGTTTTGTCAGTTTTTATATATTTATCAAATTTTTTTATTCTAATTAATTTAATTACTTTATAATCTTTTTGTGGAAATATTCTAATTTCGATATAATATATATTTTTAATATATATTTTTTAGATTCAAGATTATTATTATTCAAATAATATTACCTATGAAATTGTTCATATACATATAGAATTATTTGCTATTATTACACTAAAATATATATAAGAAACAAAAAATATGGTAAAGATGTACTTACACCTCGTTTTTCAGCGAGAAGAACATCCCTCTCATGTTGACGTTTCTGCGCGGTCAAAATAGCAGCACGTTTTAAAACGGCTGCATACGGATTAAGTCGTAACATAGCCCGTGTGTTGGTTAACGGGTTCAATTTCTTCACTCTGCGCACCACCTTCTTTCTATAATTATATTGAATAAATTGTATCTATCACCAATAATAAGATATGGTCACAAATTCATAATGCAGATCAGTTTCGATCGTCACAGAATCAATATTCATTCAATAATACAAATCTGAATAATGTGATGTTTCAAAATAACAACTTCAATGCTGCCTTAAAAGGCAGTTTAAAAGGAAACAAAAATGCATTTTCCAATTTAATTATTATAATATATAATTTCTTTATATAATTACCTAGGAGCCCTCAGGACTTTCCGAATTTCCTCAGACTTCAAAAGTCTAGATAGATCGGTATTGGCCATTTTGGGGAATGGCAAGTTATATCCTTTTTTGAGTTGCGACTCTTTACGCCAGGTTCCATAAAGAGAATCTAATAGTTCAAAAGCAGATTTTGTCCAAATAACAAAACGTCCAACATGACCACCTGGTGCCAATTTTAAAAGATTCATCTTATTGATATTCATCAGACTGATGCCGGGAATATTGCGGAATGCTTTACGGATGCCCTAAAAGTCAGAGATTAAATAATTATGTTTTTCTTGATTTTGCATAATTTATATGAGATCTAATGATTAAATTTATAAATAAAATTTACTTGAATTTTGATACGATTGATGTATATAGGAAATTTAATTAAACAATATATTAAATCTTAAAAAAAATTACTTGATCTTGATTGTAAACAATCAAAGGTCCACGTCGATGAATGCGTCGGCGATTGCGCATTTTACCTTTGCCAGCACGGAAACGTTGAGACTTATAGACCTAATAAATAAATAATGAATAAAATATGTTACAAATTTAAAATTAAAAAAAAGTTTATAACTTAATTTAGGAGAATTTAATTTAATTTTAATTGATTCTTAAGAAATTTCTCACAAGAATTCGATTCATTTACAAAATAAAATTGTTAATATATTTCAAAAAACGCATATTTCCTCCGTCTTTTGCCAACTGTATGTTGGCAGCAGTCAGGAGTAAAAAGAAACTTTTATATTATCATAAAATTATTTCTGTAGCATGTCTCATAATATTAAAAATACATGATAATACAAAACAAAAGATATTGTTTGGTAATTCATACCCTTTACTAGCAAGTGCGATTTAGAAAAGAACGCCTGAATACCATACTTTTCTAGCACCTGTTAGGAGCATCTGAACTAAACGTGTTTAGCAAAGATGCGGACATTTGTTGGTGCATATGAATGTAACATAAAGGAGATGATAAAAGATTCCTATTAAAATTTGAAACTCAAACCTTTTGGATATCATTCCAAGCTTTGATACGTCTTAAAAAGATGACAGCCTGCTTAGTTTTCGTGTATTCTTGAATTTTATCAGAAACAACCAATGGAAACTCTGGGACTTCCTCAATCAAGTGTCCTGCATATTATGTATAAATGTTATATTTATAATTTGTTCATCTCTACACAAAATATCAACAAATTCAATTAAATTAAGTATGTATAAAAAAATAATTACAAATTAATAGAAAAAATAATAATACTAATAAATCTCTATCACTTAAAATCAGAGAAAATAACATTGAAACAATATATTAAAAAATGTAAATAATTATTAATATATTTTGCAAGTTATTATATTTATTATAAGAAAAATGTTTTATAATTTTCCACGATATTTCCTAATTATTGAAAAAAAGTGCAAAGTAAGTTTCAATAAATGTTTTTTAAATCTATGTTCTCATTTTTTCTTTCACAAAAATGTTATCTTAGCAAAAGTACACACCTTTAGATTGCACAAGTGCAGGAACACCAGATGCAGCAATAGCAGAAACGAGGGCATAACGTTTTTGATTAACGTTGACGCGATGATGCCAGCGTCGCCATGGCTTGGTAGGGGCAAACATACGTCCACCTCGGCACATGTTACCAAATGCACCCTGACCAGAACGATGAGTACCACCGCCACGTACACGAGGTATACGTGCCACAGCTCGTCCAGTGCCCCATGATTCAGCAGAGGTTTGATGGCCTAGGAGAGAGAAAAAAAGCTATATTTAAAAATACTTACAAATACATGTTATTAATTATCATTTTGTATGTATACTTACCAGCCTCTTTAGAGACACAGTATGGTTGCCTACTATTAGTAGAAATTAATTGGTGAACGACATTGACAATGTCTGGGCGAATCGGAGCTTTGAAAACAGATGGTAGAGAAATTACATCACCTGATGCTTCATTCTTATCGGTATATACCGTAATAATCGGTCGTGCCGTTGATAACGACTGAAAAAAAAAAGTTATGTTAGTTACATATAATAATGCAAATATATTAATTAATATATTAATTAATAACATCACATTATAGAATATTGAATGATTCTAGTAAATTGAGTTTCTAATGATAACAGATAATTTGATAGAGATTTTGCCAATAAACTCTCTCACACAGAGCTTCTTTATTATCTCTAATTTATGAAATATATAATAGAATCTTTAAGAAAATAAAATAAATATAAAAATCATAAATAAACTTAAAATAAATGTTAGATGAGCTTTTTGTATCTCATATATTTTATAATTACATACAATTTAAAAAAGATACTTCAACAGAAAATTACTAGTTCTTTAGAAAATACTTTTATAATTATATATATATATATATATATATAATTATATATTATATATATAGTATTATATAGTTTTATATAAAAATTAAGAGTATTCCCTTCTCAACTAAATAATTCTTTTATAAAGCATATTTTTTAAATATTGTATATTCAATTTTGCATAAATTATGATATTACAGATATGAATTAAGTATTATATTTTCAAGCGTTAAAAGGGTAATTATTTTCTGCTAAAAGAATTTTGTTTAGATATATTTCATGTCAAATTTGAATATTCTAATAATGTGCATTGTAGGATACGAAAAGATTTTTAATATTTTCTTACAAATTAATTCTTCTTTTAATATATTATTTTCTGTAAACTTTTAATATATTATTTCCTATAAACTAAAAAGAAATTTCTGTAAAAATAAACATTAATATTTTTTTGTTGTTTTATATTTTCTTTCAAGCTAAAGAAAAGCCATTGACTTTCGACATTTTGAATAATACTTTCGAACTAATTATTTAAAATTATTTAAAATATTATTTAAAATTTAACATAATTTTTTATTATCTAACAACTCAAAGATTACATATATTTAAATATACTCGAAAGAAGATCAAGATCATCTACCTCGCATCATCATATCGCGACATATGTCAAAAATTATATCGTAAATAAAAAATCGCGAGGATCATTTTTGCCCATAATAATTTGATTCATTTAAATTCATGTTTGATTTTAAGATCCGAATTAAATCTTTCATTCTACCATTTGATGATTTATAGATATCGTTCGTTTCTTGCATACACGGCATCAATATCGTGTAATGGCGGATTATACCGGATATGCTCTCTCGAGCCACGTGCTATCAGAAAGTGTCGCACATACACTATCTTCCACGAGGTCTTACACACGTTATCACATTAAAAACAAAACAAAATATCATTAAAAGATAACAACAGTGGAATATATCTACTTGCATAAGATATTACATATGAATAGTATGGAAATTACATCGTGTTCGAGCACACGATAGGGTGCGATCTTTCAAGACAAAATAGTTCTCGCAAAAATACGCGGAATCTGGGGAAGAGGAGATCGCGGATTTTGACGTAAAGACATTCGCGCACGAGAAATTAAATTTCTTACCATCTTGATAGACCCTTCTTATAATTTTTCACGCATGAGACGTGAACTAACCCGACTGCGCTTTCACGTCTCGTCCGGTCGTGAACAGAAAGGACCAGCTAGAATGGAAGTAGATGCGAAAAGGAAACTTAAGGCTGCGTTTATATGATCGCGCTAGAAGCGGCTTAATGTCCGCGAGTCTCTTCAGCGAAACACTATTGGATATAAAAATTTTCGAGACTTCAAAAATTAGCCAATTGCGAGGCAAATATTACATTTTGTCGTACGACAAGCACATTGATTGGCTGCGGGATGAAAAATTTCTAAAAATTCAAACAATTATTATATATAAGTTATTATACAATTATATAGTATATTATTATATAATTTTTATATTATTCCATTTTTTTATTTTTTTATTTAAAAATTGATAAAAAAAGAGCAATTATTGTAATTTTCTTATTTAAATAAATATTAATAAATATTAATTAAATATTAAATAAATATTAATTAATATAAATTGTTCGTAATTTTTTGATTTCATTTCTTTTTAAATTATTAAGCTTTCTTATAACAAAATAATAACAGTTTCCAATAAGCTGTTTAATAACAATTTCTATTGGTTCCGCCATGTTTTTACAAATTTTATTTCGACGAATAAGATGAAACGTGTCGCATGGCCAGACTCTATATTCTAGGGACTCTATGTTCTTCTGCTGGAAAGCTCGCGCGATTGGTCGGTTCTGCGCGAAGCGCGTCGGGATAGGCTTTCGCTTTATCGCGACGGTGACGTCTCGTGCAGTGAAAATTTGTACAATCTCGCGAAACAGATGGGTAGGTCGGCCATCTTCGAAAGTGTTCGTCGTCGATGATCGTACGTCGAGTCCTCGTAAAATTTGCCCGCGTGCCGGTTACACGGTTCGCGCGTGTATAACGGAAAATCGTGCGTCTCGTCTGCATTTTTGCGGATTCGCGAGATCGAGGACGTTGCGCGTGGAGGAAACATTATCGTGTTTTTGGAAACTTAACGAGAGGTACGTAGGCCAACGTCATAATGTTACATCGACACGATCGAATCCGTCAATATTTTCAAACCCTTTCGCTTCCTTGTCCCCGGTGATTTAAATATCCTTCCCGTGAATTTCGCAATGCGAGGAAAAATTGTAAGATGGGTGAATAAGAGAAAGGAAGATATACGTATATGTACTACATCTTTTTCTTCTTGAACGACGTGATTTACGATAGGTACGCGCTGTATATCGATATAATAAATTAGGGGTCTCTTAAAAAAAAAAAGTACAGTTATTTACATCTGCATTTAAGATGAATGAAGCAACACGAGGTAAAAAAGGAGAGAAGACAAAAGAAGTATCGTTGGAGAGTAATAGAAGATGTAGCTACGATAAACATTGATTTTTGTGCAGAACAGATAGCACTTTTCGTTCATTTGGAGTCTCGCTATTAATATTGTGTTTTCATGAATAAATTACAAATTTAATGTTTGAAATTTATACTTGAAATTAACATAAACAGTAGACCATCGCGATGCTCTTTTAAGGTTAGGTTATCATTATGATTATTATGATATATTGGCAATCATTATATTTTTTCATTCTTCATTTTTTAGTACAAATAATTTATTTGAGTAAATCCTTTATTTAGTTATACGATAAATGATTACAGAGCCACTCTGATAAGTCAATGGGCAATTAAATTATCAATAATACTCTGCAATATATTTTGCTAATATATTTTACTAATATGAATAAAAATATTTGATGCATGGAAAGAAAAATTAGATTAGGAATATGAATGAATTATATAGGTAGAGTGTTTGTCATAGGTAAAATCAATTCTGTTAATAAATTGATCAGTAAAGTTAATTGAAGCTTGTTTCGAAGTAAATTTTGAAACGTAAGAAAGCACGAAGCCTTTACAAAATGTATGTCTATTTAATAGAAAATATAAAATATATTTTGTTCTGTATTCGCGAGTGAAATTATAATCTTTTTTCACAAAACCTTACTTTAGGCCATTATTATGTGTCAGAATCTTAAAGCTAATCAATTTGAATATAGAGAATAAACCGAGGTAGTTTTCAGCTAGGAATTTGTTGTTCTTTATTATGCTTCTCATCTCATCTTCAATATAACAAACAACAAAGATTGCGTAAAAAAATATTGCAATCAAGAATGTATTGTTAGAAAAACATGGTTTCTTTCAAAAGCGCGTACAATGTATGGAATCATCTTAAGTTTTAATGGACGAAGTGCAACTCGTGATCCCTTCATGCAGGATACATGCACAATTATCTCATCTAATCGCTATAACAAGTAGTAGCAAAAACAAGCTCTTCTTTACCGCATGAAAAAATTTATGCTGTACACAAGTTGAGGTTGAATTTAAAGCGTGACATAAAATCTGATGTCTCAGAATGTACAAAGATTATAGAGAAAGGTATTTATTGAGAAATGAAAATTGTAATTTTTAAGAAGAATATTTGATAACTATATCATTATTTACTTCATTCTGGGAAAGAGATTAATATATCACATTTTAAATATACCTCATCTTGTATACGACTAATATCTTTACTCTATGCTTTAAAAATACGCTTTATATACGCTTATCTTTCTAATTATAAGGCGTTTGTATTACATTATAGGCAACTATATATCAGAATATGATTATATTCTTAGGTAACATTCTCTTTATTAATTTTTGAGATGTATTGTCTTCATGGTATAAAAAGAGAAAGTATTGTACATGATGGCAATCATAGAAAAATGAGAAAAATTACGAAAATAATAATGTGTGTGTGTGAGAGAAGACGAAATTAATTATTTAAAAGTGAACAGATAATTAAAATAAAAATTTATTATGTGATTAAAATAAGGAAATATTTAAAACAAACGATTATGAAATTAAAAATGGAATAAAAGTAAATAAAGTTTCAAAAATTACACTATTATTTCTTTGTAACGTACGTAGTACTATATTGATTACTATTATTTTTAACATTTGAAATTAATTTCCGAGTCCATCTGCATCCACAGAATGTGTTGCATTTTATCTTTTTACACCATGAGCATGTTATACATTTAATCATTTCACTTCTCTTGTCTTTTGGATCCTCTAATGAGTTCGTTTAGTTACTTATAGCAAATAAATGATAATATATAAAAAAATACAAATTGTGTCACAATGATGTAATTACTTGCTACAAAGCGCCGATCAAACGTCGAAATTATTAAATGTTTTTGAGGACAAGAATTGTACACTAATCAAAGAGAGATTCTCTTTATCTCTTCTATAAACTTATATTCCTTCAATCCGAATAATATTTATGCAAATGAGATAGATAATATAAAATAGCAGCTATCGCCTTCGAGATGGTCATTTCTGAATGCAACTTCTTCAAGAAGTATCATTTGTAGCCAGTCTGTGAGCTAGTCTGCGATCCTTTCTTAAAATCTTTTTCAAATCTTTGATTCTTAAGCGCAAAAGATACAAATTTAAAAATTTTTCTGAATTTAACTTTCCGAACTTGATAAAAGAAGATAAATATTGTATTCGTTGATTAACACAAATATAAATATTGGATTTAGATAATTTATCAAAAAAACAATTGATAAAAAAGCAATTCTTATCACATTTATCAAGTAAAGTGAAAAACAAAATTAGTTATTTAACATATAATGATTATATAATCACTCACATATTGCGAAAGACTTGTTTATATAGGAAGAATTAATTATATTGATTTTTATAGTGATTTAAAATTGCAATTAATAAAATTGATTTATTATTTCAATAGTTCTATAGTTGTTGACAGCTTAAACAAATCAAGAAGCATAGAAAATATAATTAGAACTGTTAATAATTTTTAAATTCATGCCTCAGTTTCATATATACATGTTGCGAGATAAGTCATTTTTTAATTATAATGAATGTGACTTTGAAAATATCTGTTATATATATTAATTTGTTATAGAAAATTGAAGCAGAATTCGAAAAATTTGTAAAAAAGGAACAAACCTTTTGCGCCATCATGATTAGAAAATATCGAAATTTAATGAAAAAGATCGCAGAAAGAATCGAAATGTAGAATCAGAAACGACCTTAAACCTCGAAGGCGTCCCACTGCTACGCGATCATGGCAGCGATCGGGCTGAAGCGCATGATCTTACTGAGGAGGATCCAGGCGACCGATGCGAGGGCACAGAGGGTGACTCCACCCCATCCTAGATCCATGCTCCATGCGGTAGTGAACTTTCTGGCCTTGAGGACGCTGCGAGGAACAGGCATGCCGATCACGCCGTCCTCAGGACCTCCGTCCATTACTGATTTGGTCCCATGGTCCCTCTTGAAATGAATGATCGTCAGCGTAAACAACGCGAATGTTGCTGAAATGAAATCCAGATAATTCCAATTTGATCACCAATGCTCTGATTGATACACTGTATCTGGGTGGTCTGATAATATTTATAAAATTCGTAGGCATATTTGCATATTTTATTTTTTTATTTTTTTTTTTCTAAAATATATAATTTTTTCTTTGTTAATGTTCTATTTAAGTTTGAGTCCGATAGACACAATCAATAATTATTCACTTAATAAAATGTTTCTTTATTATGTTGAAGTGAAATGATGTTAAGTGATATTTGGAAAAAATAGAGATTCGCAATAACAAATAGAACAAAATATCTGATTTGAAGTTTTGATATAACATCAATCTATCAAAATTATATAAATAGTTTTACCTGCAAGAAGATACATTACTCCTGTCACGAGAACGGCTGATATCTGATGCCTACACAGTCCGAAAAATCCTATAAGCGCGGCACATCCTAAAATGATTAGGCACACTAAAGAGCACGAGATACTCAGATTTTGCATTCCTGAAACAGATGTGGCGTTTGTGATCATTTTTATCAATTGATTCTTATAAATATATTATTTCTATGTTTTTCGATTGATTATAGAATAGGACAGACTAACATTTGTGTATCAAAATATTAATACAATCAATCATATTAAAACATTTTATTTTATGAAGTCAATATTGATACTCTATGACTCACACACAATTTAATGTTTCGTTTTTTAATGTTCACTTACGATTTTGCCAAGCTACACGTATTTCTTCGTGCGTTTCATCCGGTGTCAAATAATTGATGCACCTCTCTTGTGGGAAACCCACCTGATTTAATACTTGTATTTCTTCCTCTAAAAAAACAAGCATTTGTTGATAAATTTCATAATTCTTATTTTTTCTCATTTAAACAGATAAAATTTTATTTATTATTGAAAATTGATGCTCATTAAAATAGTTCTTTCAAGATCATTAAAAAAAATCATTGCAATATAATTTCTCCAAATCTTTTTTACTTCCGACAAATTTGATATTAATGAGAGTTCCATCTCGTCTTATCTCTTTATTGTTTTTTGAAGAGAAATGCAAAATTTATCTAAAAAATTTATATAATTTATAGATATGTGCAATTTTTGATAATTAAATTCATAATTCATAAAATATGCTTAAATATAGATATTTTTTTATTTATCTAACTTAATATTCTCCAAAAAAAATTTATGTTTATAATTAATCTAGTGATCCAACAGATTTTCTGTTGGAAACAATGTTTTGGAATTTTTTAATTAAAATATATATTACCATAGAGAAATTTTATCAAAATCTTTTCTCTCTCCAGTATTTTGTTGATGCTAGTTTCTCTTATATATCTTTCAAATAAAAAAGCAAAAAAAAGTGATAGCAGAAGGAAGCTATTTATGTATCGTTTCAGGTGAAAAGTTGTCGAATTACAAAAAAGCTGTGTAAGATAGTGCGGTACATCTTTGTAGATTGTTGACATCGCATCATCGTTACACGAATCGTCGTTAACACCTTGATTGCATGATATAAAAGTTGCGCAAAAGCAATGCAGTGCTAGGCACTGTACTTGGCGTGTTCAGGAACTATAAAGATAATTTTCTATCACAAAAATAACTAAATGAGACAATTAGATCTCCAAATTCTCCGAATAATCCACAAGGTTACACACGTTTGATTATGAAATGAAAAAAGATATATCGATTATATTTTTTTATATGGTTGCAACTTTTTCCGCAATTTTTTTTGTGTCCAAATATTGACATTCAAAATATATATTTATTATATTTTGTTTATTTTATATCTTTTTATTTATTTTTATTTTATTTATTTTATTTATATATTTTATTTATTTTTAATCAATTTATGGAATTCTTGCATCAATTTTGATTAACATGTAAAATTTTTCCCAATAAAAATAATATACATTATAGTTAATTTTTAGATTTTAAATAATTAATATAATAAATGAAGAAAAAATTCTGTAGAATATATGCTTCAGAGTAGTTGTAAAGAGACTAAATTTAAATTAAAGAGTGCATTATTATTCACATCGATTATAAATTTTACTAGGAAAAAGAACGATATATTGATTAGAAAAATCATTACTATTTTTTTTCAAAAATTGATATTATTTAAAAAACATTATTATCATTAAAGATGTTCTCCAAAATTATTATATATGATTCTTTTTATAAAGTATCTTATTTTAAAGTTAGTTAATAGGGATTTTATTAAAAAAATATTAAAGAAAAAATTTATTTACATAATAGAAAAATTAATAGAAAAATTAATATTGTTTTATACAAATACAATAAGTATGTTGTTGGAATTTTATCGAAAGGAATCATGTTTATGTTGCATATACACACGTGACTATATTTAGATGCTACCTTGACTCTGTCCGGAGATATCGAACCGCCGAATCGCACAGTTTGAACAGCACATCCATACAATCGCGTGACCGTGAGATTCTCGTCTTTCCCGTGGATTTGAGCAAAACGACACGATCCTATTAACCTAGACCTAATCTTTATCCATTTGTCGATTCATAAAATCGGTTTCTATTAGCCGACAAACGAAAAAAAATATGAATGATATCAATGTGAACATTTTAAATAAAATATCAGAGAAAAATAAAATATAGTTCTGGCTTTTCATTTAATTGCGAATAATATTTTCAATAATTTAATATTAATTATTTAATATTAATTATATTTAATATTAATTATTTTTCAATAATTTTCAATAATTTCCTCATTATTTTGATATTTATGACGATATGCATTGACTGGCAAATAATTAAAATCGTAATCAGTATTGAAAACATCTATAACTCATACATTATTTTCATGAATAAATAATAGAATGAGAGATATACGAGTATATTTTTTCTTCACATGTTAAGATAATATATTTAAAAAGATCTCAAACTGTGTTTATTGTTATTCTGTAAAACATATTAAAAGGGAAGGAGGAGAGAGTCATTTATGAATAAAAAGGTTGATTGTAACGCATAGTTTTAAAATTGTAACAGCTTGTACCTGACAATGTAACACACATAATCCAAATCCCGCCGTGCATGGGGACCAAAAAGGACGAAGTTTTGATAACACGATTAGTTCGATGATTAACGGAAGACTTTAGCATTGCCACCTGATCGTTCAGATACCACGTGAGATTGACGTTCGCGTGCATTAGGTCTTCCTTGTCCCAGCCGATCTCTTCCCAATGATCCGACATTATCGCACCACATAGGAGCCCCGTCGCTAAGAAATGAAAAAAATAAAGAATGCAATCATTCGATTGGCGCAAAAGATTTTTCGTGTTTGTCACAAGTTTTAAAGTTTCTCTTTTACAAAAAGAAATTGAAAAATTTCTTGTGATTTATAATATAATTCGAGATTGGTAGAATCTTATTTTCACTGGACATCTAGCACTTATGTCATCAATTGTAAAAGGACGAATGAATATTGTAACAACATTTAAAATAAAGGTTTTCATTCTCATTATATTTTTTGATCGTTAAATATTTCATTAGACGCCTCTTGATGTGAAGAGAAGACGCGATAAATGTCAGGATCACATGCTCGAGTTTCATTACCCGATCGAAGTATATATATATATCAAACTCTTTTCTCCCACGAATTTCTTCATTTCATCAGGATGTATAGCACGACAGATCTTCGCACGCGCAAACTCCTTATGCGTCAAAGGAGAGGCTTATTTTTCGCGAAATAAAAAAGATACCGCGTCAAAAAAAAAGATACACCTCCTCTTTACCTGCGAACGTCAACACGAGCGTGGCGAAGAGGAAGACGAGACGCGGACCGGGGCCCCGGGGTACGCGGGTCGGCTCCATCTGTTCTCGGACAGCGGCGCCAGGGCGACGCCTGCAAGCATCGCTCGCGTCCCCCGACTCGTTACTGGCCGTTGTACGCCCTTGGAACTCGCTCTTCCTTTCTCTATCTCCGTCTCTCCCTCTCTCTGGACATCCTCGCGATGCGGACGCCCTCGTCCTCCCGCGTCGAAGCGCCACGATGAATCGACCCACGCGGAGAACCACCCTCGTCCATTCTTCCCCACCCCGTGGATGCTGCGGATACTCGGTCTTATTACCTACATGCCGTTTCTACGTCTTGCAAACAATTGGACTCGAGCTCGTATCCTGCTAAAGTAATCGAAGAGAGAGATTGAGAATAAGATTTTTTTTTTTTAGGACCGGTTTATGTCGTTTGATTGTTTACGCGCGTGGTTCATTAATTTCATGTTATTTATATTCGTATTTAAATTCGTGATCCGCTGATCATTCAGAATATTTTCCTTCAATGGATCCTTCTTCTCTCGTTCATATGCTCTTATTGGAAAAATTATTAAAATCATTCGAAGTATTAATCAAAAATTGGCTCCTGTAAACGTATTGTAATATATATTGTAATATACATATATACAGGGTATCCCAGTTATCTTTCGTCATCTTTCAAAAACAGATTCCTGGGATCATTTGAAGACGATTTTTTCTCAACGAAAATGTTGAGGCACTAATAATTTTCGAATTATAAGTGATTGAAAATAAGGGGTTTTTCGTAAACTAAGCTTTGTAGAAATAAAATATTAACAAAATCACATTCTTCGATTAATTTTAAATAGAGTTTACTTTAGTTGAGTTTTAATTTAAGACTTAATTGCAAAGATATATGATGACAAAAATCAGAAACATGCAAAAAATGATGGCCTTCATTGACATTTTTGCTAAGGAAAAATCGTCTTCAAATGAAAGGAATCTGTCTTTGAAAAATGACGGAAGATAACTGGGACACTCTGTATATATATATATATATATATTCAGTTAAGGCAATAAAAAAATACAGCAAAAAAAGAAATACAGCAAAGAAAGAAATACTACTTGCTTTTTTGTTATCTTGGAGAAATTCGAAGGAGAATATTATTGTGGTAAAAGACCCAATTATATTATTGGGTTTTTTTCCCCCAATTCGTAAGATATTCTTGAGGAGCATCTCGTATTTTTATATAAATTTCTTTATTAATTTTTTTATTCAAATTTTATAATTATGAACTTTATGTCTTTTTTCTTTTTAATACAGACTAATAATGGATAATACAGAGTAATAACACGTACTTTTATCTCTTTGACTAATTAAGATAAAGATATTTTCGAATAAGTAAGATTAAGATATTTAAAGATTGTCTTTAAAAAAAGCATTTAATTTGATTCTTGCGTATAACATTATTCAGAAAAGATCCATCGATTGTAAATCATATGTTTTGTGCAGAAATTTTAATGTCCATTTCAGTAGAGATTTAATGCAGGACTCGTGTTTTTACAGCCGTGGCACATACATATACGCTTGTCGACGTTGCATCAGCAAATAGAACGTTTAATTAAGTTGTTGCTTTGCAGGGCACCTAGAAAAGGATGACGTAATGGAATATATAGAAATATTTCTTATTTACGCTTTCTGTTCCTACAGAACAATGCTCTTCCAATCGCCGGTTGGTTTGACCTATTTTGTCAATTTATTTTCCGCGCATCGTTGGAATTTCTCGCTTGTTACCACTCTCAAAAATAGTGATAATTCTTTGTGTATATGGGAATTCTCCCGTCTTTCTTCCTTAGATGGCAGATCTATCGGAGGAAGTGCCGATCAAGGATGCCGCGACGGCGATCTCCCAGGGCAAACGCCACCTCCTAGTACGCGATTACAACCTGGCAGTGGTCGTCCTAGCCCAAGCTTGCGAGCTTCTTGCCCAGGAACATGGAGAGACGGGCGACGAGATGGGTGAACTCTATCTGCTTTACGGACGAGCCCTTCTAGGTCTGGCACGCGAAGAGGCAGGGGTATTGGGGGGCGGCGTGCCTGGTTCCGAAGAAGTTAGTCAGGACGAAGGAGTCAGTCAGGGAGAAGAGGAGGAGGAGGAAGACGAAAATGAAGAGGGGACCATCGCAGAAAGCAAGAACGGTATGGAAAATAGCCCTTGCACATCGAATGATAAAGAAGATGATAAACGTGAACTGAAAGAGAGTGAAGATCCAAAGGATCCAAAGAGTGAGCAGGACGAGAAGTCAGAGAAGACGGAGAATTCTGATAAAAACACAATCGATAGCAAAGTAGAGGAAAACACACAAAAAGAAGAAATTCCTGGCTGTAGTCGAGATCCTGATGTATATAATGGCGAGGCTTCTGGAAGTGGTACAAAAAGAGAAGACGATGAGGAAGACGGAGAGGCAGAAGAGGAAGACGTTGAGAAGGAGGACGACGTGAATAATTTACAGGTGAATCTTTTTGAATGATTGCAATGTCGAGTTAAATCGTACCGATAAGATTTTTATTTCTTCCCCTAAATTATTATAAATAGTTTAAATAGTTAATTTATAACACAATTATGGTAAATATTTAAGAATTGATACTATCAATTGTGTTTAATACCTAATTTTCCTTCTTCTAGATCGCTTGGGAAGTCTTGGAACTGGCGAAATTGGTGCTGCTAAAACGTGGATCCTCAGGTTGGAAATTGTTGGCTGAGGCGTATCGTCTTCTGGGCGAGGTAGCAATGGAAGGTGGCAACCATGAAAGCGCACTGATTGATTTCAAAGCGTGCTTGAATCTGTTGGAGAAAATGACTCCACGCGACCATCGTGCAATTGCCGAGATCCATTATCAGCTCGGATTGACTCATGCAATGGCAAACAATTTCGATGCCAGCATCGAGCAATTCAACCAGGCATCCGCGCTACTAGAGGCGAAGATTGTACAACTGAAGACAGTGCAGGATGATCCACCTCAATCCGATGATCCTTTCTACACTGTTGAAGGTGAAATCAAGGAACTGCAAGAACTTCTTCCAGAGATCCAAGAAAAAATCGCGGACATCAAAGATATGAAAAAAGAAGCCGATGTAATCAAAGAAATTAAGGAAGAGAGGTTGAATGGATGCTCTAAAGATGGCGAGGCGAGCGAAGCTTCCGGAAGTGGTAGTAATACATCTAAGCCCGCTAGCGATATTTCACATTTAGTAAGAAAAAAACGCAAGACAGAAGATGAAGAAGACATTGGTTCTGTTTGCAAAAAACCACTGCAAGAAAAAGACGTGAAAGGTACGAGTATCTGATTTCATTATGATTAGAATAATCTGAACTCTGATAAAAAAATTAGAAAATGTTGATATTTTTCTCGATGATGTAGAGGAATAGTATTTGCTGATGTATAAAAAATGGTGTTTTCTACAAAGACAACTTATCAGTCACTGAGACTTCATTCTCAATGTAGATATCAATAGAAATAATATGTCAGGATTTCTTAGAAATTGATATATATATATTCAAAATTTTTGTTACTTGAAATCGCCTTATGATACATAAACTAAGTGAAACTGTTTCATAACTATGTAATTCCATATTATATATGAACAAAAATATCAACTAATATATAATTTGATAATGTAAGAAATATCTATTAATGTGAAAAATAGTGTTCTCTAAAAAAGTTCTCTCTTATTTTCTAAAAAAAGAGAATTATTTGTAATACAAATAATCATCAGGATATCGGCCAAAAATTAACATACATTTTTAAAATTTATCTTAAAATCTCTTTTATGAATACAAATGAATGGAATCATTTTATGACTGAAGTTGATAATAGTTGATAATAGTTAATAGAAGTTGAAAGGATAAATCTAGTAATAGCGTTTATTAAATATGATATGTGCACATGTGTGTGTGTGTGTGTGTGTGTGTGTGTGTGTGTGTGTGTGTGTGTGTGTATGTGTGTGCTTGTATGTGTGTGTCTAAGGATATGTATATGGGACATTTGTCATTTGTAGATTATTAAACTGTTTAAGCATCTCTCTTTCTCTCTATGATGAATTGAAATAATATATTTAATTTTTATAGTTTGCTTAAGGTTAGAAAAAAACATGTGTGTGACTTTACAAAAAAAATTTTGAATAAAATTCAAAAAGAATTTCAGTAATATGTGTGTATGTGTGAGTGTGTATAATAAATTAGTGATCTTCGTGTAAAAGAAACTTGTTTTTAAGTTAAAGTAATTTCTTATTTTTATCTTCCTTCACAAATGTTTCTTTGAATCGTTAATTTATACTCCAGCAAATACATTCATGTATGAAAAACAGACACATTCTTTTGTATTTGGTTTTATGAAATGATTTGTTACAAAGATGAGTTTGTGAAGAAATTATACGTGCGTGCAAATCTTCTGTTTGAAGAGAAATCTATTATGAACTATTTGGAAAAGTTTTGCTCGGATTTCTGTATCTTGTTATAGATATTCACTTATTATCTTTAAAATTTTTGACTAAAAAATTTTTTAAATCTTGCGAAATGGAAATTTTCACGCCGGAGATTTTAATTGGGAGTAGTGATTTTTTATTTCGCGTTATGACCAAAACATCCATAATAGATTTCTAATTTAGAGTGATGTATTTATTATAGTTTATTGTAAGATGAAATAGAACAAACAGAGATTGACAGTACCATTTTGAATTATAGATGTAAGAATATACAATAAAGAAGTAAAAAGTTGTCTGTGTACGAATATCATACTAATAAATGTTACAACAATACTTTTTTTTATATACACATATATCTTTATTACATCATAATTTATTAATATAATATTATACGTGAAAAACATTTAAAATTAGATCGCAGATTTCATTAATAAATAAGTTTAATCAATGAATAGATCATGTGGAGATACCATATGTCAATTTGACATTCTTATCGATAATTTAAATGTCATTTTTACCATCTGTAGCTGCTTAGATTTCTCTTTCTAGTTACAATAATTGCCGATGAAGCGTTAGTGTATATCTAACTTAACCACATATTTAGCGATGTTTGAATTTCGATAGATATTTTATTAGTGATTAGATGAAACATAAACGCATGTGTGGATTTCTTTTGGAGCCAAGAAGAAGAAAAAAGTAAACGAAAGTGCATAAAGATTGAAGAAACTCGTAAGAAAAGAAAACACACTAACCGATCAATGCAAGAAAATAGTTGATTATTTTTAAAATAGTACAGTTTTATATATAAAAGATATAGATCAATATTTTTAAGTTGTAAGTGCTTTAATAACTTTATAAAAATAATAGTAAATTGTGTATTACGATTGTGTACTAGAATATGTCTGAAAATATATAATGTATTAATATATTTCAATCATCTGTTTTTTGTATATATATATATATATAATGCATGCTAATATATTTCAGAATTAATAAACATGACTGAAGAGAAATGTGCAAAGAAACTCAAGCTTGAGGAATTTCCTGTTTTAAGCGAAGGGAAAGCACAGATAATAATTACGAATAAAAAAGTCTTTTATAATCCAGTTCAAGAATTCAACAGAGATCTCAGTATAGCGGTATTAACAATATTTGCACAAGAAAGATGGAACAAAATGATAGAAAAAAATAATTTAACAAATGACAATAAAACTAATATATTACTCGATACCGGATTGAATACAAACAAGCAAGAGGGAATTACTATATTGGAGGCTTTATCTGCAACAGGTTTGCGTAGCATACGATATGCAAAAGAAGTGAAAGGTATCAAGCAGATTGTAGCCAACGATATTTCTGCAAAAGCAGTGGACAGTATCAGACATAATGTCTTACATAATGGAGTTGAGAATTTAGTAACGCCTTATCATGAGGATGCGACATTGTTGATGTATCAGCGTAGACGAAATCGTTTTGATGCAGTTGATTTAGATCCATATGGCTGTCCATCGATGTATCTGGATGGAGCAGTGCAATGCGTAGCTGATGGTGGTATACTTTTGGTTACTGCTACTGATATGGCTGTACTAGCTGGCAATACTCCAGAAACTTGTTATTACAAGTATGGAGCAATATCTATAAAATCAAAGTCTTGTCACGAGATAGCGTTACGGATATTACTTCAATGCATTGCATCTTATGCAGGACGATATGGACGATATATAGTACCATTACTATCTATAAGTATTGATTTTTATATAAGAGTATTTGTCAAAGTCTTCACAGGCCATAACAAGTGTAAAGAAAACTCTAGCAAAATAGGGATGCTTTATCAGTGCAATGGATGCGAAAGTATGAGCTTTCAACCATTAGCAACAAAAAGATCTTCCAATAATTATAAATTACCAAATGCACCTACAGTAGATCAGTTATGTAAACATTGTCAATATCGGCAACATATGGCAGGTCCAATATGGTTAGGATCTTTACATGATCAAGAATTCGTATCGCAACTGTTATGCAACTTGAATAATATAGAGTTAGGTACATCGAAAAGAATGGAAGGTGTCTTGACCATGATACACGAGGAACTAGATGTTCCATTGTATTATACGCTGGATCGCTTGATGAGCATAGTTAAATGTGATGTTCCATCAATATTGAAATTCAGATCTGCGTTATTAAACGCAGGATACAAAGTATCATATTCGCACGCAAGTAAAACTTCCATTAAAACGGACGCGCCTAATGACGTGATATGGGATATTGTACGTGCTTGGGAGAAGGAGCATCCTGCAAAACGCGAGAAATTAGCTGAGGATAGTCCAGCTGCACGTATACTTAATGCATCGTTTACGAGGGATATTTCTTTCGCAGAACATCCTCTAGCAAATCCAATTTCTCGTCAGAGACATTTATCACGCTTTCAACAAAATCCCACTGTAAATTGGGGGCCAGGCGTTCGTGCAACAATCCGAGTAGATCTTGAAAATAAGGCAGAGTCGAAAAAAGTAAGAAATCAAAATAAAAATAGTAAAAAAAAATTAGCTACTGTAGAACAACAAGTAACGCAACAATAATTACAAATAACTTCTTGTAATTTGTATATTCAATTTACATCTCTTCAACATATCTTGGATTATTTTTCTTAGATTTTTTGACTAACATGCCAAATTTAGGAAAACTGCGATATTATATATACGAATTTTTACAATTAACTTCGTAGGATTATTTATATATTGACAAACATATGTGGTGAAAAAATTAATGTAATTTTAATTTTATGTTTTCCTGTAGCTATTCTATGTTCAATATTTAAAGATATATGATAAATTGATTTTGTTATTGCAGAGACTTTAATTTTGTTGTCAATAATTATATGTGTCACCTGATATGTCGAAATGTCGCATCATTTAAATCTATTCAATTTATCCTAATTTTTGCCACAAGTCTAATAAGACAAATATTGTCTCCAGCTGAATTTGTTTCATTGAAAGTGAGTCGATCCAAAATATTTAAAATAACATTAGAGAAATTATTAGGCACTATGTCCACAACAGAAATTTGATTTGAATAAGATTTGTTTATGTAATTATTGTAACTTATAATATATTATATAACTAATTTTGAAACAATTGAATATATCTCAAACATGCAATTTTTCCGGTGTGGATTATGCTTTCATAGATTTGACTATGAAATTGTGGAAAGATAGATATCTATTTTAATTCTTTCATATGTTCAAACAGATTTTAAGTAAGCGATATTGTTATTGCGATTTTATATAGCGTATTTTAGCTTATCGGGCTATTTTCGGAATTTGGAATCATTCAAGTTTTGTTATGTTTAATTTCTTTTTTCTCTCTCTCTTTCTTTCTAATGTTTGGAAAGATTTGTCGAAATAACTATTAGATTTATAACTGGACATTTGTGTATTTCTTAAAAATGTTGTCATTTGAATTACTTTCTTCAAATTTGTATCCCGGCTTCTATCTATTCTTTTGTTATAATTGATATTATTTTTATAATTTATTTTTATAATTTTTATAATTTATTTTTATAATACTTGTTTTTGAAAAATAGGTGTTATGAAAATAAAGATATCAATTATGACGAGAGAATAGATAGTTATTTGGGATGCGAATTTAAAGAAAATGATTCAAATGATAAGATTTTTAATAAATATAAATGCTCATCGCAAAGTCTGTTATTAAATATATGATAGAATCTTTTAATTGTTTTATGAAGAAGTCCCCATATATATAAACGTTTTTATATATGATTCTTGATTTTTGGAGTTTTACACCTGATACACAAATACATATTCCTCTCATAGCAATTTTGTCGAGCTCTTTGGGAATTGATTTTGCATTTAAAAAACAAGCAATTTGTGATACTATTCTAAAACATTTAAAATTTTTTAGTTTTTCAAACTAAATCCATTACATTTGTTAAACGCTTGCCACATTTCCTCACTGTAATCATTTTCGAAATGATTTGAAAAAGTAATTATTTATGTCGCATTTGACTTGTCTTTCTTGAGTTATTTTGTACTTTAACTAAAAAAAATTTGAGGAAAAGATATGTAAGTTATATATCCTTATATATTTGAACAATATTTCGTACTATCAAAGATTGTAGTTTTTACATTATTGTATGTAAATAATGTATTTTATTTTTATAATAAGATATTTTTTTTACAAATTCTGTAATGTTATTTACACATTCTTCCCTTATCAATTGCAGTAAAAAAAAATTGCGTAGTAAAAAAATTAATTGGACAGAATTATAAAAGTACATGTATCTTTTAAATTGTATGACTATTATTATATTGATTTATTTTTCGAGATTAAAATTCTTTAAATAAATAAAAATTAATTTTTCGAAAAATATTTGATATTTTCATCGGACATGAGAACATTGTTACATTTTTACTAATACATTATTCATTATTTTAATTGTTATGTACATTATATTAATATTTAAATGAAAAAAAAATTAATAATTTATTGTGACGAGATTTACATCTAATTAAAATTTCTTATTTGTGTGTGTGTGTGTGTGTGTGTGTGTGTGTGTGTGTGTGTGTACATATATACATATGTACATACATATATATATATATATATATTTAATTATATTTAATTGATGGGCTACATATGTGTGTGTGTGTATATATATATATATATACACACACACACACACACATATGTGGCCCATTAATTAAATATAATTGAATATAATAAATACAATCACAATGTAATTTTTCTCTGTTAAATTTTTGAGATGGAAAATTTTTCAAGATACTTTTAAATAGGCCATATCTTGTGTCATATGTGACTTGACACAAGATATGATGTGCAAAATTATCTCCTGATACTTTATCACTATTAATTGCCATTTTTTATATTTAATTCTTATAAAAAAACTTTTCTAATAAAAACAACGTCACTTATGTTGTACAGATTCTCGTATTAAGACTTGATATATAATTTAGTACATAACTTGGTATATATATATGTATATAGGTAGGAGTAATTATAATTGTGCATAATTTTATAAATAATTGTGTATTTTTATAAGCAAAAATTATAATCGTAATTAAACATTACGCAGATTTAACAAATATGTTTAGATTTTTTTTAATTTTTCTAGTTTTTTCTCAAAGTTTTTGTCATAATATTTTTAAAACACCCTCTTTCTCTCTCTGTCTAAATACTGAAGTTATGCATAGCATACATTTATAGAATTTATTTAAAACTATAATATCATTTTATATAGAATGATTTAAAAATCATCAAACAAACTAATGAACGTGCTAACGATATCAACATTTCGATTGCGCTTATGTTTAAACTACTGTAAAAGGTATATAAACCAATGGATAGCTATAAATATAAATTCTGGATAACCGAGTTTTCAAGCTTATTCACAAATTCATAGAGTATGTTTTAGTAGTGACAAAGAAAGCCTTTCTATTTACTACTTCTTTATAATTTTGAAATTTATCAATTTTTTTCTTATGTTTAGTTGTAATTTCGCAAATTAATGTAATATCGCAAATTTATAGATAATCTTAAGAAATTGGCTACACGGAATTTTTATTTGAATTTTTATTTCATCTATTTTTTTAACAGTAAATCCAACATTTTAATACTTGATTCTCGTGAAATGACTTTCAAAATGTTATATTATCGTAATCATTCTAGATAAGATTCTATATTATTATATCTCTTTATTGCACAGAGTTGAGACTTACAATTAATAGTATGATTTACAAATATCACAATATATATATCTCGAATTATAAAAAAAAATTGAAATCATATTCTTGTTTACATTGACTGCGTTCAGCAGAAGAAGCTCCTTTGCAACTATTGTAAAATTCGTGACCCTGCTCTTAATTTTGATTGAATCTAAAAATATACACTAATCAGATTCACGAATTTTACAACAGTTCCAAAGCAGTTTTTCCTTCTGAACGCAGTCATTGTAAATAATGACTGCGTTCAGCAGAAAAAGCTGCTTTGTAACTGTTACAAAATTCATGAATCTGATTGATGTAGATTCAGCTAAAATTAAGAGCATACACTAATTAGGCTCACAAATTTTGCAATAGTTGCAAAGCAGCTTTTTCCGCTGAACGCAATCATTTAATAAAAGAAATTAAGAAAAAATATCAACGAAAAATCAAATGTTCGAACAAGATTATCTTGACACTTGAAAAACATATTATTTACATTATCTATTTTTTATTATAATAATTTTACATGATTTTATTTTTCGATTTATTAGATTACTATAACGTTATTGTATGTCACAATATTGCGTATTTATAACGCAGTATTATCTAATCTGATATAGATATACATATCTTATATGCTTACTCGTTTTTTTCCTAATAATTAGAAAAAAAACATATAATATATCATTATCACACATTTATTTAATTTTCTTTAATTGCAATTGTTTGATGGAAAAGGTAGGTGATGGTATTACGTAATGACTATTCATAAATAGCGTGCAAATGGATTATAAGGAACAGTTACTGCAAGCGTCTACGTGCAGCGCAGAATTTTACAGTCAAGAATAGCCATTAATATTGTGCCGGTAAATGTACTGATCGTAGAGATGCATCAAATGAAACGCAAATTATTCGAAGTGTTCCATAATAATAATATATTATTATTAAGTATATTTTCATAATAATTTTCCCGAGTTCTACAAAATGTTGGTGAACGCTGAAAGAATTCTTGAAATCGTAGAAATAGAATTGATATTTTATTGTTTATAACTTTACTTATATCTAATCACATTTTTCTTTTTCATTAATCGACTTAAATTGTTGAATAAAATATTAATTTTATAATGTCAGTATTTCTCCTACATATATATTTCTTAAAATTAATAATTAATAATTAATTTAATACTAATAAATTGTGTGTGTGTCTGTGTGTGATTCATATAATTAATTATAATAATCAATTTCATCCAAAAAGAGAAATATAAAATATTTAAATAAATAAAAGCTAAATTGATTATTAATATAAAAATTATTAATTTGAAAAATATAAGATTTTGTTTAGCTATTAGAAGAGAATTGTGTTAAATCTGTAATGTTAAAATTGTATAGTTGTGGCGGCATTTGATTTTATAATATGTTTCACACATAATAATATAAAATATATTATTCATGTATTCGACCTCTTCCCAGTGAGAAATATTGGTCGAATCGATGTTGAATTGATGTAAATTCGATCAACATTTCTCACTGGATATGACCGAGTCTATTAATTTATATCTCTTTCTCTTTTCCTCTCTTTCTCTCTCTCTCTCTCTCTCTCTTTCTTTCTTTTGAAGAGATTGTATATTACTTTCTTAAAGTACGTACTTAATACATTATTTCATTTCCTATTTTTTGTTCTGCACATATTTATTTTATTGTTCATTATTTGATCTGATAATAATTTGAAATTATATCACACATTTACAATTCAAGTATTATATATTTAACAGTGTTGTATAAGTTTTTCTGTAATAGAAATAGCAAGAAATTCTTTGTATCGCATTGTTTATTTTCATTGATGATTTTGTTATTTCCATTCCAGATTGTTTGTTGCCAACGATCATAATGCCTGATATTCCAACAGTAACGTTTTCCAATGGATATAAAATGCCGATGTTAGGTCTTGGAACTTACAAGGTCAGTCTTTCATAATTGTACATATGATAGCGATAAGAGATTGCATGTCACAAAAATTATGTCATTGATTTGTGCATATTTGTAATTTCAGTAAATGTATGTATAATAAAAATCAAAAACAAATATTCTCCATTGTGGGAAGTCTTTGCATGAAATTAATAAAACTTCAAAGGAAGTAACTCTTTATGAATATTGTTTTTGATTAAATTATATATAGATATAATTATATTCTATATTATATTTTTATATATCGATATAAATATATTCTCTTTTTTGATTAAATTATGGATATATTTATATCCTACATTATATTTATATAGATAAATATATTCTAAATATATTCTCTTATCATATTATAAATATATTCTCTTTTTTTGACAAATAGTCCCAGAATAAGGATGTAGGAAACGCTGTTAAGGAAGCAATAGATCTCGGATATCGACATATTGATACGGCTTGGTTTTACGGTAACGAGAAAGAAATCGGAGAAGCTATCCGTGAAAAAATTGAAGACGGTAGTGTAACCAGAGAAGATCTATTTATTACCACAAAGGTAAGATCAATACACTATTGTATACATTTATCTATCATTTATGTATATGTGTATGTGTGTGTGTGTTTGTAAACTATCATGTTCTAAACTTTCTTTTTAAATTTCAATAAATGTAAATGTAAACATTTAAATTATTTAAAGCATTTTGCCTTATAAATTTAAATAATGTTTATATTATTTTGTTTTTTTCTCCTAGCTATGGAATACTTTTCACAGAGAAGAGCTCGTTGTTCCGACTTGCAAAAAATCATTGGCTAATCTTGGCTTGGAGTACATAGATCTTTATTTAGTTCACTGGCCATTTGCTTTTCAGGTAAGTATTAATGTGAAAAATGAAACAGCCAAAAAATTGTATATTTTATTGAAGCTTTTCGACTATAAAACTACCTTAAAAATAAAATAATAACAGTTTATCTGAAAGGTGAATATAGTTGCATAATTATTTAATAATAAAAATTTATTAAAAGATGGGTTTATAAAAAGATATCGAATCCATGTAAAGCGGGACATGCTGTTGTAATCTTTCAATATGAATTTTTATAATGTTCAACTAATAAGTGAAATCATGTTTTTTAGGAAGGAGATGATATGATGCCTGTAGATAAGAATGGAAAATTGATTGAATCGGATATTGATTACCTGGAAACATGGAGAGGAATGGAAGAGTGTGTTCGTCAAGGATTAACTCGTAGCATTGGAATCAGTAATTTCAATTCCGAACAAATAAATCGTTTGCTCGAATCGGCTAAAATTGCGCCGGTTAATAATCAGGTATGCGTTAAATATATCTTTAGCTACACATTTTCTAACATTTAATTTAATCGTTGTATCTTATAATAAAAATAGAAATAAAAATAATTACTTAAAAAGTTCTAATCATATGAAGACAATATTAGTTATAGTAGTTTTATTACTAATTATATAATTTTTTGATAATCACTATATAGATTACAAAAAATTATCGAACTCTTAATCTTATTAACAATGATATATCGAAAATAATAATAGACGAATAATGAAACTTACACCATGCTATAAATTTAATTTGACTTTTTTTTCAATATATTTCGATCGATAAATTACTTTTTCAATTCGTCTATCTAAAATATATTTCACGAGTTTAATATTGTATTAAAAATGTATTCTACTCTTATAAAAAGAGTATATATATATATATATTTTTTATATTATAATTGTTGTAAGATTTTATTTTAATCCAAAAAATTTAATTATAGGTTGAAGTTAATATAAACGTAAATCAAGAGAAATTAATAGATTTTTGCAAGAAACGTAACATTACAGTAACTGGTTATTCTCCTTTGGGACAACCCGGGAATTCATCAGGTATTGGAAACAAGTTAGATAGTTCTGTGGTACTGAAGATCGCAGAAAAGTACAATAAGACTCCGGCACAAGTAGCACTTCGATATGTGGTATGTAATAAAAAAAATCTGATAAAATCGTATGTAATTAACAATTTCGAGAAATATATCTAATGCTATATTTTATTATTTTTATAGTTTCAACATGGAGTTGCATCAATACCAAAATCTGTAACTAAAAGTCGCATCAAAGAAAATATGGAATTTTTTGATTTTGCATTGACATCTGATGAAATGAACGCTATTCGAGAACTTGGCACTGGAGAGAGAGTAGCATACTGCCCTACGTAAGTACTACGATGTTAAACAATTGTATAAACATTAGTATTTTAAACAATTTGTTATTTACTTCTTTCTGTGAATGCAAGTACTTTGATCAATTTATCCAAATTATTCTGTCAATAAAATAGGATTTTATTTTTTTAATATTACATGTTCGGAAATAGTAAAAAAAGAGAATATATGATTTATTATAAATTATCTGCAATTTAATACTTTCTATCTCTGTAATAACTTTTCTTTTATTTCTGTGTTTCAGAGGGAAGCATTTCAAATACTTTCCTTTCAACATTCCATTTTAAATGAAACTAATATGAAAAAAAGAAAGAGACAAATTTTATTGCATAAGAGAAGAAATATATATATATATATATATATATATATATATAAAACAGAAAAAGTTTTGTCAAATAATATATTCTATTATTTCTATATATTCTAAACAAAATATATTCTAATTATTTCTATATATTTACTATTTTCTATATATTTCTATACATATATATACATATGTGGTCCCTTAATTAAATATAATTGAACATAATAAAAACAATCATAATGTCAAATCATTATGTAATTTTTCTCAGTTAAATTTTTGAGATTGAAAATTTTTCAAGATACTTTTAAATAGGTTAGGTCATATCTTGTGTCATATGTGACTTGACACAAGATATGACGTGCAAAATTATCTCCTGATACTTTATCACTACCAACTGCCATTTTTTATATTTAATTCTTATAAAAAAACTTATCTTAATAAAAGCAACGTCGCTTATGTTGCATAGATTCTCATATTAAGACTTGATATATAATTTAGTATATAACTTGGTATATATATAGGTAGGAGTAATTATATTATAGTTATTTGCTTAATTTTATAAGTAATTGTGTATTTTTATAAGCAAAAATTATAATTGTAATTAAACATTACGCAGATTTTAACAAATAATGTTTAGATTTTTTTTAACAGTTTAGACATTTTTTAACATTTTTTCTCTAGTTTTTTTTTTCAAAGTTTTTGTCATAATAATCTTTAAAGCACCCTCTTTCTCCCTCCAAATACTAAAGTTATGCATAGCATACATTTACAGAATTTATTTGAAATTGAATAATATCATTTTATATAGAATGATTTAAAAATCATCAAATAAACTGAATGTGCTAACGATGTTGGATATCAACATTTGAATTGTGCCTGCGTTTACTATAAAAGATATAGATCAATGGATAGCTATAAATGTAAATCCTGGATAACCGAGTTTTCAAGCTTATTCACAAATTCACAGAGTATGTTTTAGTAGTGACAAAGAAAACCTTCTTATTTACTACTTTTTTAATATATAATTATAATTTCAATAGTCTGAAATTTATCAATTTTTTTCCTATGTTTAGTTGTAATTTCGCAAATTAATGTAATATCGCAAATTCATAGATAATCTTAAGAAATGGCTACGCGGAATTTTTAATTGAATTTTTACTTTCATCTATTTTTTAACAGTAAATCCAACATTTTAATACTCGATTCTCGTGAAATGACTTTCGAAATGTTATTATCGTAATCATTTTAGATAAGATTCTATGTTATATCTCTTCATTGCACATAGTTGAGAGTTACAATTAATAGTATAATATACAAATATTACAATATATATATATATATATATATATATATATATATGTATGTATCTCGAATTATAAAAAAAAATTGAAGTCGCATTCTTATTTACATTGTAAATAATGGCTGCGTTCAGCAGAAAAAGTTGCTTTGTAACTTTTGCAAAATTCATGAATCTGATTGACGTAGATTCAGCCAAAATTAAGAGCATGTACTAATTAGGTTCACGAATTTTGTAATAGTTGCAAAGCAGTTTTTTTTGCTAAACACAGCAATTTTATAAAAGAAATTAAGAAATATCAACGAAAAGACAATCAAGTGTTCGAACAAGATTATCTTATTGACACTTGAAAAACATATTTACATTATCTATTTTTTATTATATAATAATTTATTATATTATTATATTATTATATAATAATTTCACATGATTTTATTTTTCGATTAGATTAGATTAATGATTTATAACATTATTGTATATATGTCATAATATTGCGTATTTATAACGCAGTATTATCTAATCTCATATAGATATACATATTTTATATACTTACTCGTTTTTTTCTTAATAATTAGAAAAAACATAATATATCATTATCATACATTTATTTAATTTTCCTTATTTGTAATTATTTGATGGAAAAGATAGGAGGTGGTATTACGTAATGACTATCTATAAATAGCGTGCGAATGGATTACAAGAAATAGTTACTGTAACCGTCTACATGCAGTGCAGAATCAGTCAAGAATAAACGTTAATATTGTGCCTGTAAATATATAGTTATTGATCATAGAGATGCATCAAACGAAACGCAAATTATTCGAAGTGTAGTTCCATAATAATAATATATTTTTAAGTGTATTTTCATAATAATTTTCTCGAGTTCTAGAAAATGTTGGTGAATGCTGAAAGAATTCTTGAAATCATAGAAATAGAACTGATATTTAGTCGTTTATAACTTTAATTATATCTTATCACATTTTTCTTTTTCATTAATCGACTAAATTGTTGATTAAAATATTAATTTAATAATGACAGTATTTCTCCTATATATACATTTCTTAAAATTAATAATTAATTTAATACTAAATAAATTGTGTGTGTGTGTGTTTGTGTGTTTGTGTGTGTGTGTGTGTGTGTGTGTGTGTGTGTGTGTGTGTCTGTGTGTGATTGATATAATTAATTATAATAATCAATTTCATCCAAAAAGAGAAATATAAAATATTTAAATAAATAAAAGCTAAATTAATTATTAATATAAAAATTATTAATTTGAAAAATATAAGATTTTGTTTAGCTATTAGAAGAGAATTGTGTTAAATCTGGAAACTGTATTGTTGTGTCGACATTTGATTTTATATGTTTCACACACATAATATAAAATATATTATACATGTATTCAACCTCTTATGATCGAATCTATTTACATCTCTTCCTCTCTTTCTCTTTCTCTCTCTCTCTCTTTTTCTTTCCTTTACAAAAGATTGTATATATTACTCTCTTAAAGTACGTACTTAATACATTATTGCATATTTCTTAATTTTTGATCTGTACATATTTTATTATTCGTTACTATTTGATTTGATAATTTGAAATTATATCATTTACAATATCAAGTATTATATATTTAACAGTGTTGTATGAGTTTTTCTGTAATAGAAATAGCAAGAGATTCACTAGCGAAAATGAATATTCGGAGCGTAAATCGAATGTAAGGAAAGAGTAACAGAAGCGTAAACGAAGCTTTTAACGTTTCTGTTACTCTTTCCTTACATTCGACTTACGCTCCGATATTCATTTTCGCTAGGGTTCTTTGTATCGCATTGTTTATTTTCATTGATGATTTTGTTATTTCTATTCCAGATTGTTTGCCAACGATCATAATGCCTGATATTCCAACACTTACGTTTTCCAATGGATATAAAATGCCGATGTTGGGCCTTGGAACTTACAAGGTCAGTCTTTCATAATTGTACAAAGTCAGTCTTTCATAGGTATGATAACGATAAGAGATTGCATGTCACAAGAATTATGTCATTGATTTGTGCATATTCGAAATTTCAGTAAATGTATGTATAATAAAATTCAAAAACAAATGTTCTCTATTGTGGGAAGTCCTTGCATGAAATTAAATAAAACTTCAAAGGATGTGACTCTTTATAAATGTTGTGTTTGATTAAATTATATATAGATATAATTATATTTTATATTATATTTTTATATATAGATAAAATATCTCTTTTTTGATTAAATTATAGATAGAATTATATTTATATCCTATATTATATCCCACACAGCACAGAATATTACTGCAATATTCTGTGCTATATGGGATTTATAGATAAATATATTCTAAATATATTATTCTCTTATCATATTATAAATATATTCTCTTTTTTTGACAAATAGTCCAAGAATAAGAATGTAGAAAACGCTGTTAAGGAAGCAATAGATCTCGGATATCGACATATTGATACAGCTTGGTTTTACGGTAACGAGAAAGAAATCGGAGAAGCTATCCGTGAAAAAATTGAAGACGGTAGTGTAACTAGAGAAGATCTATTTATTACCACGAAGGTAAGATCAATACAATATTGATTTTTGAATATCCATTTATCCATTATTTATATGTGTGTGTGTGTGTGTGTGTGCGTGCGTGCGTGCGTGCGTGCGTGCGTGCGTGCGTGCGTGCGTGCGTGCGTGCGTGCGTGCGTGCGTGCGTCGTGCGTGCGTGCGTGCGTGCGTGCGTGCGTGCGTGCGTGCGTGCGTGCGTGCGTGCGTGCGTGCGTGCGTGCGTGCGTGCGTGCGTGCGTGCGTGCGTGCGTGCGTGCGTGCGTGCGTGCGTGCGTGCGTGCGTGCGTGCGTGCGTGCGTGCGTGCGTGCGTGCGTGCGTGCGTGCGTGCGTGCGTGCGTGCGTGCGTGCGTGCGTGCGTGCGTGCGTGCGTGCGTGCGTGCGTGCGTGCGTGCGTGCGTGCGTGCGTGCGTGCGTGCGTGCGTGCGTGCGTGCGTGCGTGCGTGCGTGCGTGCGTGCGTGCGTGCGTGCGTGCGTGCGTGCGTGCGTGCGTGCGTGCGTGCGTGCGTGCGTGCGTGCGTGCGTGCGTGCGTGCGTGCGTGCGTGCGTGCGTGCGTGCGTGCGTGCGTGCGCGTGCGTGCGTGCGTGCGTGCGTGCGTGCGTGCGTGCGTGCGTGCGTGCGTGCGTGCGTGCGTGCGTGCGTGCGTGCGTGCGTGCGTGCGTGCGTGCGTGCGTGCGTGCGTGCGTGCGTGCGTGCGTGCGTGCGTGCGTGCGTGCGTGCGTGCGTGCGTGCGTGCGTGCGTGCGTGCGTGCGTGCGTGCGTGCGTGCGTGCGTGCGTGCGTGTGCGTGCGTGCGTGCGTGCGTGCGTGCGTGCGTGCGTGCGTGCGTGCGTGCGTGCGTGCGTGCGTGCGTGCGTGCGTGCGTGCGTCGTGCGTGCGTGCGTGCGTGCGTGCGTGCGTGCGTGCGTGCGTGCGTGCGTGCGTGCGTGCGTGCGTGCGTGCGTGCGTGCGTGCGTGCGTGCGCGTGCGTGCGTGCGTGCGTGCGTGCGTGCGTGCGTGCGTGCGTGCGTGCGTGCGTGCGTGCGTGCGTGCGTGCGTGCGTGCGTGCGTGCGTGCGTGCGTGCGTGCGTGCGTGCGTGCGTGTGCGTGTGCGTGTGCGTGTGCGTGTGCGTGTGCGTGTGCGTGTGTAAACTATCATGTTCTAAACTGTCTTTTTAAATTTCAATGAATGTAAACATTTAAATTATTTAAAGCATTTTGCCTTATAAATTTAAATAATATTTATATTATTTTGTTTTTTTTTCTTCTAGTTATGGAATACTTTTCACAGAGAAGAGCTCGTTGTTCCGACTTGCAAAAAATCATTGGCCAATCTTGGCTTAGAATATATAGATCTTTATTTAGTTCACTGGCCATTTGCTTTTCAGGTAAGTATTAATATAAAAAATGAAACAGCCAAAAAATTGTATATTTTATTGAAGCTTTTCGACTATAAAACTACCTTAAAAATAAAATTATTACAGTTTATTTGAAATGTGAAAATAGTTGCGTAGTTATTTAATAATAAAAAATTATTAAAAGCTGGATTTATAAAAAGATCCATGTAAAGCGCTGTTGTTATCTTTCAATATGAACTTTTATAACATTTATCTAATAAGTGAAATCATATTATTTAGGAAGGAGATGATTTGATGCCTGAAGATAAGGATGGAAAATTGATTGAATCGGATATTGATTATTTGGAAACATGGAGAGGAATGGAAGAGTGTGTTCGTCAAGGATTAACTCGTAGCATTGGAATCAGTAATTTCAATTCCGAACAAATAAACCGTTTGCTTGAATCGGCTAAAATTGCGCCGGTTAATAATCAGGTATGCGTTAAATATATCTTTAGCTTTACATTTTCTAACATTTAATTTAATCGTTGCATCTTATAATACAAATAGAAATAATCACTTAAAAAGTTCTAATCACATAAAGAAAGTACCATATTAATTATGTAGTTTTATTACTAGTTATATAGTTTTGTGATAATCACTATATAGATCACAAAAAATTATCGAACTCTTAATCTTATTAACAATGATATGTCGAAAATAATAATAGACAAATAATCAAACTTGCATCATACTATAGATTTAATTTGACTTTTTCTTTTCAATATATTTCAATCGATAAATTACTTTTTCAATTCGTCTATCTAAAATATATTTCACGAGTTTAATATTGTATTAAAAATGTATTCTACTCTTATAAAAAGAGTATATATATATATATATATATATATATATATATATATATTTTTATATTATAATGTTGTAAGATTTTATTTTAATCCAAAAAATTTAATTATAGATTGAAGTTAATATAAACGTAAATCAAGAGAAATTAATAGATTTTTGCAAGAAACACAATATTACGGTAACTGGTTATTCTCCTTTGGGACAACCCGGGAATTCATCAGGTATTGGAAACAAATTAGATAGTTCTGTGGTACTGAAGATCGCAGAAAAGTACAATAAGACTCCGGCACAAGTAGCACTTCGATATGTGGTATGTAATAAAAGAAACGCTGATAAAATCGTATGTAATTAACAAATTCGAGAAATATATCTAATGCTATATTTTATTATTTTTATAGTTTCAACACGGAGTTGCACTAATACCAAAATCTGTAACTAAAAGTCGCATCAAAGAAAATATGGATTTTTTTGATTTTACATTGACATCTGATGAAATGAACGCTATTCGAAAACTTGGCACTGGAGAAAGAATAGCATACTTCTCTACGTAAGTACTACGATTTTAGACGATTTTATTTACTTCTTTCTGGAAATGCAAGTATTTTGATCACTTTATCCAAATCCAAATTTTTCTGTCTATAAAATAGCATTTTTATTTTGTTACATGTTCGAAAATAGTAAAAAAAAGAGAATGTATGATTTATCATAAATTATCTGCAATTTAATACTTTCTATCTCTGTAATAACTTTTCTTTTATTTCTGTATTTCAGAGGGAAGCTTTTCAAATACTTTCCTTTCAACATTCCATTTTAAATGAAACTAACATGAAAAAGAGGAAAAAGGACAAATTTTGTTGCAAGAGTGTAATATATGCAAGAGTATAATACGTAATTTTGTTGTAGGAGAAGAAATATATATATAAATATAAAACAAATAAAGTTTTGTCAAATAATTCTATATATTTACTATTTTCTATACATTTCTACATATTACATATACCCTACATAAGTAGTTATTTTAATATATTTCAACATATTTAAAATATGTTTTTTAAAATATAATTCAGATTTTTTTAAATTAATTTGAATAGTTTCCTCTCTCATTAACCCAACAAATTTAAATGTAAAATGCCCGCCAAAGAGATACAATTAATATTATAGAAAATATTAATTAATTTAATAGGATTTCTCGAAATTAATCAGATAATATTATAAATCATATGTATCAAATTTAGAAAGTAACAGGATACAAGTTGATACATCCTACATAATCGTATTAATATCCCTTTAAAAGAGCATGTTCTCACGGTAGTACTTGATGCTTGTTCGACCCTTGGTCTAACGGAGTCTAACCAATTACGGCTATTAGGCGCTGCGAAAAATTTCAAGGTCTGGGTCAAGATTATTCGTACGAATTTTTGTTTTATTCATCCATTATATTAAAACTACGATAAAGCACGATTTAATATATTCAACAATTTCATGCGTCATAATGTTTAACGTAAACCAGGATAAGAACTTTCGGAATCGATAAAAAATGAAATATCTTAAGAACTTTTGTTTCATTTATATGTCTAGGAATAAGAAAGAAACTAAAAAAATGTGCAATAAACGCTAAAATCATTTCTATATTTTCATTCTTTTTACTATATCTTCAAATCAGCTCTTTAAATTTCCCGCCAGTAATGGCCGACGCGAGCCCTCTTTTCTATTGGCTAGTCGATCGTGCTGCGTGCTGTCTCGCCTTATAAGGCTTGTTCTTTTTAGCTGCTCTAGTGCAATTAGTTAGAGTGAAAGAAAATATGTTGTCTCTTTCCAACTTATTGCACTAGTGCAGCAGTGCATTAAAAAAAAACAGACCCATAATCTTTTCACCACGACTCAAGCTGCCTTTGCATAGTGACGAGCGAAAGAACCAACATTGATATCCATAAAAAATGGTTTCGGACGCACCCAAGGTGAAGTTTTACAATGGCAATGAAGTTTTCGGCTTGGAGACGTGGAAGACAAGCATTTCTTATATTTTGTTATTTTTCGAACATTTTTAAATACCGGCATACGTACTTGTTTACTTTCGTTATTGATCGAATCTTGTAAAATTTTTTGTGAATAATTCATAGAGAAAGAAACATTTGCTGTCTGAGAAATTATTCGAATAGTAATTCTTATCATCAATATTTACGAACTAAATCATTTTTGGCCTTGTTGTTAAGCAAGATAAGAGACAAAGAAAATAAATCAATATAAATTTTGTAGAAAATTATCGGTCGCCAATGTGATATAAGATACAGTTTGCTATTTTTGCACTAATCATGTTATGCCTAACAATTGTTTTTTTTTATTGCGTTTTTATTTGTTGGCATACAAATGTAAATATATTATATAACCACTACATAATTGATCATATGCTAATCAATTTAAGTTTGCATGACACATACATTGTGATAATAATATACGTTGTGTATTATTAAAATATAATGTGCATTTTTTATAATATATTCATAAAATTTAAGAAAAGAGTGAATTAATTTCCTTAATTATAACATAGTTATTATCTTATTCTTCCAAAGCATAATACACAAAAATAATATTAAATATTTCCACTATAGAAATTTTTCTTTAGAGAGAATTTATTTCAAGATAGTCCAAGATTGTATTTATTTTAATTTGACTTTTCTATATTTCAGTCTAAGCTAGATGAAATTACCCAAGCTATAAAAGATGCTATTGATATTGGCTACAGACATATTGATTGTGCTGACATGTATGGCAACGAGAAGGAAGTTGGTGCTGCTATCCAGGCAAAAATAGCAGAAGGTGTCCTAAAGAGACAGGATATGTTCATTACTAGTAAACTGTGGAACATTTTCCACAGACCTGATCTGATTGAACCAGCCATCAAGCCTCTAGCTGATTTTGGTCTTAGTTATACAGATCTTTATTTAATCCATTGAGCAGCTGAATATAAAGAAAGTGGATCCCTTTTTCCTACAACTCTTGAAGGTACCATTATCTTGAGTGATAGATTATGTAGATACATGGAAGGTTATGGAAGGTTTGCTTGCTAAAGGTCTGACAAAAAACATTGAAGTTAGTAATTTCAATTCTAAACAAATTACTAGGCTGCTTGAGAATACTTCAATTAAACCTGTTACAAACCAGGTAAATTAAGAATGATAATTTAAAAAATTTATAAAATAATTAACGAAAACTCAAAGAAAATAATCTTTAGTGTAACATAATTCATTACAATTGTACTAGTATTATATTGGAATTATAAAAATAGCAAAAAGGATTTTATTTTCAAAGAATAAAAGAGCTTGATCTAATATATATAATCAGATTTTATTAAATCGTTTAATTTATAAAATTTTATATATACAGACTTTACATAATATATAAAGAACATACATAATATAAGAAATTTATAAAATTATTTCTTATTTTATCTTTATTATAGATATCATAATTATTTTTATATTATTTTAAATTGAATGTCATCCATACCTAACACAGAAAAAATTATCAACTTCTTGCCAAGAAAAGAGCATTCTTATTACTGCATACAGTCCATTAGACTCACCAGACAGATTATGGGCCAAGCCGGATAATACAAAATTGCTGGAAGATAAGAAATTAATTGAGCTTGGACAAACATACAATAAGACACCTGCACAAATACTTATATGTTATCAAGTATGTTATTGTTTTCTGATAAATTAATTTTATTATAACTTGTTAAGTATAATTACAAATCTTTAAGTTATATTTTAGAATTTTATGATATTTATGATATAATTGATAATTTAGATAATTGATATTTATTAATATAAGATTCAAATAATTATTAAATTGTTTATTAAATAGTTGGATCGTGGCCATATTGAGATTCCAAGTTAACAAGTTACATATTGCTCAAAACAGCGAAGTATTCAACTTTAAACTTTCATCCGATGATATTGCATAGATTGACAGCTTCGATTGCAATGGACGAATTTGTCTATTACTTGGGTAAGATCTTGTTATTACTCGTTTATCATTATTAAAGATATATAAAGATATTTTAAACCTTTATATGTAGAGTGTACTTATATAGTGTGTGTGTGTGCGCGCGCGCACACACACACACACACACACATATATATATATATATATATATAGTGTATATAGAATATATTAGAATTCCTAATGATTTGAAAAAGTGATTATTTATCACATTTGACTTGTCTTTCTCGAGTTATTTCGAGTTGTACTTTAACTGAAAAAAATCTGTGAAAAAGACATATAAGTTATATATATCTTTTTAAATATATATCTTTATATATTTGAACTATATTTTGTACTATCGAAGATTGTAGTTACATTATTGTATGTAAATAATGCATTTTATTTTTATAATAAGATATTTTTTTTACAAATTCTGTAATGTTATTTACACATTCTTCCCTTATCAATTGCAGTAAAAAAAATTGCGTAGTAAAAAAATATTGGACAGAATTATAAAAGTACATGTATTTTTTTTAAATTGTGTGACTATTATTACATTGATTTATTTTTCGAGATTAAAATTCTTTAAATAAATAAAAATTTATTTTTCGAAAAATATTTGATATTTTCATCGGACATGAGAACATTGTTATATTTTTACTAATACATTATTCATTATTTTAATTATATACATTATATTAATGTTTAAATGAAAAAGAAAAATTAATAATTTATTACCAGATTACACATACACACACACACACACACAAATAGGAAATTTTAATTAAATGCATCTAATTAGAAGAAAAATAATATATCGTTATTACATATTTATTTAATTTTCTTTATTTATAATTTTGATGCAAAAGATAGGAGGTGGTATTAATAGTAATGACTATCCATAAATAGTATGCGTATGGATTACAAGAAACAATTACTGTAACCGCCCAAAGGACATATGTCAAAATGACATTATGTTAATATATATTATTAAGTGCATTTTCATAATAATTTTCCCGAGTTCTACAAAATGTTGCCGAAAGAATTCTTGAAATCATAGAAATAGAATTGATATTTTGTCGTTTATAATTTTAATTATATCTAATCACATTTTTCTTTTTCATTAATCGACTAAAATTGTTGATTAAAATATTAACTAATAAATGACAGTATTTCTCCTATATACATTTTTTAAAACTAATAATTAATTTAATACGTGCGCGCGCGCGCGTGTGTATCTGTGTGATTCATATAATTAATTATAATAATCAATTTCATCCAAAAAGAGAAATATAAAATATTTAAATAAATAAAAGCTAAATTGATTATTAATATAAAAATTATTAATTTGAAAAATATAAGATTTTGTTTAACTATTAGAAGAGAATTGTGTTAAATCTGGAAACTGTATAGTTGTGACGGCATTTGATTTTATAATATGTCTCACACATAATAATACAAAATATATTATACATTATTTGATCTCTTCCCAGTGAAAAATATTGATCGAATCTACATCGATTCGACATCGATTCGACAAATGATTCGTCGAATCGATGTCGAATCGATGTCGAATTGATGTAGATTCGATCAACATTTCTCACCGGGTTATGACCGAGTCTATTTATACCTTTTCCTCTCTTCCTCTTTTCCTCTCTTCCTTTTTCTCTCTCTCTCTCTCTTTTTCTTTTTTTTAGAAGAGATTGTATATTACTCTCTTAAAGTATGTACTTAATACATTATTGTATTTCCTAATTTTTGTTCTGTACATATTTATTTTATGTACATATGTACATATTTATTTATTGTTCGTCACTATTTGATCTGATAGTAATTTGAAATTATATCACACATTTATAATATCAAGTATTATATATTTAACTGTGTTGTATGAGTTTTCCTATAATAGAAATAGCAAGAGATTCTTTGTGTTGCATTGTTCATTTTCATTGATGATTTTGTTATTTCTATTTGTTATTTCTATTTGTTATTTCTATTTTGTTATTTCCAGATTGTTTCTTGCCAACGATCATAATGCCTGATATTCCAACAGTAACGTTTTCAAATGGATATAAAATGCCGATGTTGGGACTTGGAACTTACAAGGTCAGTCTTTCATAATGGTACATATGATAGTGATAAGAGATTACATGTCACAAAAATGATGTCATTGATTTGTGCATATTTGTAATTTCAGTAAATGTATGTATAATAAAATTCAAAAACAAATATTCTTCATTGTGGGAAGTCTTTGCATGAAATTAATAAAACTTCAAAGGAAGTGACTCTTTATAAATATTGTTTTTGATTAAATTATATATAGATATAATTATATTCTATATTATATTTTTATATATCGATATAAATATATTCTCTTTTTTGTTTAAATTATGGATATGTTTATATCCTATATTATATTTATATAGATAAATATATTCTGAATATATTCTCTTATCATATTATAAATATATTCTCTTTTTTTTTGACAAATAGTCCCAGAATAAGGATGTAGGAAACGCTGTTAAGGAAGCAATAGATCTCGGATATCGACATATTGATACTGCTTTCTTTTACCGTAACGAGAAAGAAATCGGAGAAGCTATTCGTGAAAAAATTGAAGACGGTAGTGTAACCAGAGAAGATCTATTTATTACCACGAAGGTAAGATCAATACACTATTGGTTCTTGAATACATCTATCATTTATATATACGTGTGTGTATATATATATATATATATACTATTATGTTATAAATTGTCTTTCTAAATTTCGATTTACATTTTAAATGTAAACATTTAAATTATTTAAAGCATTTTACCTTATAAATTTAAATAATATTTATATTATTTTGTTTTTTTCTCCTAGCTGTGGAATACTTTTCACAGAGAAGAGCTCGTTGTTCCGACTTGCAAAAAATCATTGGCTAATCTTGGCTTGGAGTATATAGATCTTTATTTAGTTCACTGGCCATTTGCTTTTCAGGTAAGTATTAATATGAAAAATAAAACAACCAAAAAATTGTATATTTTATTGAAGTTTTTCGACTATAAAATTACCTTAAAAATAAAATAATAACAGTTTATCTGAAATGTGAAAATAATTGCGTAGTTATTTAATAATAAAAATTTATTAAAAGCTGGCTTTATAAAAAGATACACGAATCCATGTAAAGCGGAACGCGTTGTTGTAATCTTTCAATATGAATTTTTATAACTTGAATTTTTATAATTCATCTAATAAGTGAAATCATGTTTTTTAGGAAGGAGATGATTTGCTCCCTAAAGATAAGAATAGAAAATTGATTGAATCGGATATTGATTACCTGGAAACATGGAGAGGAATGGAAGAGTGTGTTCGTCAAGGATTAACTCGTAGCATTGGAATTAGTAATTTCAATTCCGAACAAATAAACCGTTTGCTTGAATCGGCTAAAATTGCGCCGGTTAATAATCAGGTATGCGTTAAATATATCTTTAGCTTTACATTTTCTAACATTTAATTTAATCATTGTATCTTATAATATAAATAGAAATAATCATTTAAAAAGTTCTAATCATATGAAGAAAATATTAGTTATGTAGTTTTATTACTAGTTATATAGTTTTGTGATAATCACTATATATATCGCAAAAAATTATCGAACTCTTAATTTTATTAACAATGATATGTCGAAAATAATAATAGACGAATAATCAAACTTACACCATGCTATAAATTTAATTTGACTTTTTTCAATATATTTCGACCGATATGTTACTTTTTCAATTCGTTTATATTTCTAAAATATATTTCACGAGTTTAATATTGTATTAATATGTATTCTATTATAAAGAGAATATATATATTATATTAATTTTTGTTATATATATATTTTATATATTATAATGTTGTAAGATTTTATTTTAATCAAAAAAATTTAATTATAGATTGAAGTTAATATAAACGTAAATCAAGAGAAATTAATAGATTTTTGCAAGAAACGCAATATTACGGTAACTGGTTATTCTCCTTTGGGACAACCCGGGAATTCATCAGGTATTGGAAACAAATTAGATAGTTCTGTGGTACTGAATATCGCAGAAAAGTACAATAAGACTCCGGCACAAGTAGCACTTCGATATGTGGTATGTAATAAAAAAAAAGCTGATAAAATCGTAATTAACAAATTCGAGAAATATATCTAATGCTATATTTTATTATTTTTATAGTTTCAACACGGAGTTGCATCAATACCAAAATCTGTAACTAAAAGTCGCATCAAAGAAAATATGGAATTTTTTGATTTTACATTGACATCTGATGAAATGAACGCTATTCGAGAACTTGGCACTGGAGAGAGAGTAGCACACTTCTCTATGTAAGTACTATGATGTATTTTAGACGATTTGTTATTTATTTTTTTCTGTGAATACAAGTACTGATCAATTTATCCAAATCCAAATTTTTTTCTCAGTAAAATAGCATTTTTATTTTTTTAATATTACATGTTCGAAAATAATAAAAAAAAAGAATATATAATTTATCATAAATTATCTGCAGTTTAATACTTTCTATCTCTGTAATAACTTTTCTTTTATTTCTGTATTTCAGAGTGAAGCTTTTCAAATACTTTCCTTTCAACATTCCATTTTAAATGAATCTAACATGAAAAAGAGAAAAGGAGACAAATTTTATTGCATAAAAGAAGAAATATATATATATATATAAATATAAAACAAAAAAAGTTTTGTCAAACAATATATTCTATTATTTCTATATATTCTAAACAATATATTCTAATTATTTTTATATATTTAAATATTTATATATAAATATAAAACATATATTTATACATGTAAATTTATATGTGAATATAAAACATATATCTATCCAGGTAGCAGAATGGCGTCAAATGACATCTTAGGCCGTGTTCCGAAATTACTGCCAGTACTGCAAATTCTATAGTGCACGTTACATATATTATATATTTTCAGTGCTGGCAGTAAACTGGCAGCAATTTCGGAACACGGGATTAATAACGTTTTAATGACGTCATTGTACGTCATTAAGACATCTGGAGACATCATCTTGCTATCTGGGTATATATTTATATGTAAATATAAAACAAAAAAGTTTTGTCAAACAATGTATTCTATTATTTCTATATATTACATATATCCTACATACTTATTTTAATATATTTCAACATTTAAAATATTTTTAAAAATATTATATAAGTTTTTAAAAATATAATTCAGATGTTTTTAAATTAGTTTTAATAGTTTCCTCTCTCAATAACCCAACAAATTTAAATGTAAAATTTCCGCCAAAGAAATACGATAATTAATATTAATATAGAAAATATTAATTAATTTAATAGGATTATTATAAATTTATAGAGTTAGAAAGTAACAGGATACAAGTTGATACATCGTAATCGTATTAATATCCCCTTTAAAAGAGAGCAGATGTTCTCACGGTAGTACTTGATGCTTGTTCGACCCTTGGTCTAACCAATTACGGCTATTGGGCGCTGCGAAAAATTTCAAGGTCTGAGTCAAGATTATTCGTACGAATTTTTGTTTCATTCGTCCATTATATTAAAACTATGATAAAGCACGATTTAATCTATTCGAAAATTTCATGCGTCACAATGCTTAACGTAAACCAGGATAAGAACTTTCGGAGTTGATAAAAAGTGAAATATCTTAAAAACTTTTGTTTCATTTATATGTCTATCATCACGCATAACATAATTATATATTCTTGATTTTAGAGAATTAAGTCATGTGCATTATTATCTTATCGTTTATTTACGCAAGCTTTCTAATCTATTTTCGACGAAACATTTTACATTACGGAAGCTCCATATCGCTTATATAGGCTGCGGTCAAGACTGCACTATGAATGCTCCGAAATATCATTCTATCTTTATTCTCATGGAATGTAGAACAAAGATAGAATGATGTTTCGAAGCATCGAGAGCATCTTCCTCACCGCAGCCATATATATATATATATCTTCGAGAATATTCTTATTTCTTTTCGATCGAATTTTGATCAATTTGTTTTTAGCATTTGCCATTTGTTTAATTACTAATATTTTTAGCGATTGATCCTTGAATAATATCGTCGTAAAAATAAAAAAATGTGTTAAAATTTCGATTTAATAAAAAGATAAAATTTTATTAGTTATTTTGTTTTCTTGAAATACGCATTCTTAAAACACACATCCAATATAATTTATTATAATATATATTTGTTTAATCTCTAAAAAGATAATTTTGATGTATTATACTGATATATATATATATATATATATATAATTATGATAATTACTTTCTAAATTGATATCTATTTTTTATTAACAGTTAAATGTCATGCTAAAAGTACAAGTATAAAATAATTATCACATAATAGATATCACATAATTTAAAATTTAATACTTTTTTTATATACAACTACAAAGTCATGTCGGAATTGATATTTATTATATTAAAAATTAATTGTTAAATCGATTTTTTACTTTGAATTTATTTGTTTTTATTTGTATTGTTTCATGTTTGAATATCGTACATTAGACATTTATTACTTTATTATTCTTTAAATATATTACGAATTAAAAATTTATTAATAAAAATAAATATTTACTAATTTTTAATTTAATTTAACGTTTAATAATTATCCAAAAAAATTGCAGTTTTTATATTATTTAGAGACAATTATTAATTCCTTCGGGATACATAATAAACAAAATATAAAAAATTTTAAATCTCATAACAATTTCAGAATAATTATAGTAATATGTAATTAGAAACAGGAAATATAGTACTTCGTATAATGATATAATCTTATATGTCGAATTATCGCTTCTGTCTGATTTTATTAGACGATAATACTGTGAATAAAACGTTGTTCTTCTACAAGGAGATCAAGGGCTCAATTCATTGCTTCAAATGTTCCTAAACGACCGCTGGCCGTAATTTTCCACAGCCACATTGGATTGTCATAAGCGAATTCAGCTACCACTACAAACAAGTTATTTGAATTAGTTTGTTACTGCCCACGCCCTGTCTTGTTGATACATTGGCTGCGGTCAAGACTGCACTATGAAAGCTCCGAAACATCATTCTATCTTTATTCTCATGGAATGTAGAACAAAGATAGAATGATGTTTCAAATCATCCAGAGTCTTCCCGACCGCAGCCATTGTGCGAGTGTGTACTTATCAGTGATATCGTTATTATGTAAGACTTATGACGTAAAACCCAAAGATGTCAAAATTGCTGATATTACATTTCTTTTTTAATATAAAAATGATATAGATTCCATATAATAAACTCCACTACATAAGTATGTTTCAATCGCAAACATTAAAGAGCAATTTAATAAAGGAAATAGATAAAATTACTTCGAAATTAATGATTGTTAAGAATTAAGTTTCGTGCACGGAAGTGAAATAATTTCAATTTTGAATAATCTCTTTCATACGTGACTGTAAAGTCGAAAGATACGTTGTCACCTGCTGTGCATGCTATTGACACGCGTATTTGTGAGAGTGAAATCGATCTTGTCCGTTAATCTGGTCCTCTTTGGTGGGGACACTTATAAGAGAATCTGTGCGAGCGCAACTGCTACATTGCACAGCATTGTTCAGGATTGGTCGCGCTCTCGTGACGATTCAAGATTCACTCAAACTGCCTTTGCATAGTGACGAGTGACAAGCGAAAGAACCGGCGTTGATATCTGTAAAAAATGGTTTTGAACACACCGAAAGTGAAGTTTTACAATGGCAACGAAGTACCAATTTTCGGCTTGGGGACCTGGAAGGTAAGCATTTCTTATATTTTGTTATTTTGCGATTCGGACATCTTTAACTACCGGCATACGTACTTATTTACTTTCGTTGTTGATTGAATCTTGTAAAATTTTTTGTGAATAATTCATAGAGAAAGAAACATTTGCTGTCTGAGAAATTATTCGAATAGTAGTTCTTATCATCAATATTTAACTAAATCATGTTTGACCTTGTTGTTAAGCAAGATAAGAGATGAGGAAAATATATCAATATAAGTTTCATAGAAAATTATCGGTCGCCAATGTGATATAAGATACGGTTTGCGTATCTTGATTATTACTATTTTTGCACTAATTATGTTAACATGTTTTGCTAACATTTTTTTTTATTGCGTTTTTATTTGTTGGCATACAAATGTAAATATATTATGTAACAAACTATATAATTGATCATGTGCCAATTAAGTGTGAATAACATGTACAGTGTGATAATAATATACGTTGTATATTATTAAAGTATAATTTGCATTTTTTATAATATAAAAATTTAAGAAAAGAGTGAATTAATTTCCTTAATTATAATATAGTTATTATCTTATTCTTCTAAAGCATAATACACAAAAATAATATTAAATATTTTCACTATAGAAATCTTTCTTTAGAGAGAATTTATTTCAAGATAGTCCAAGATTGTATTTATTTTAATTTAACTTTTCTATATTTCAGTCTAAGCCAGGTGAAGTTACCCAAGCTGTAAAAGATGCTATTGACATCGGCTACAGACATATTGATTGCGCTCACGTGTATGGCAACGAGAAGGAAGTTGGTGCTGCTATCCAGGCAAAAATAGCAGAAGGTGTCGTGAAGAGAGAGGATCTGTTCATTACTAGTAAACTGTGGAATACTTTCCACAGACCTGATCTGGTCGAACCAGCCATCAAGCAGTCTCTAGCTGATTTTGGTCTTGATTATATAGATCTTTATTTAATCCATTGGCCAGTTGGATATAAGGAAGATGGACCTCTTTTTCCTACAACTCCTGAAGGTGCCATTATCCTGAGTGATGTAGATTATGTAGATACATGGAAGGTTATGGAAAGTTTGCTTGCTAAAGGTCTGACAAAAAACATTGGAGTTAGTAATTTCAATTCTGAACAAATTACTAGGTTACTTGAGAATACTTCGATTAAACCTGTTACAAACCAGGTAAATTAAGAATGATAATTTAAAAAATTTATAAAATAATTTAAGAAAACTCAAAGAAACTAATCTTTAGTGTAACATAATTCAATATAATTGTACTAATATTATATTGGAATTATAAAAATAGAAAAAAAGAGGATTTTATTTTCAAAGAATAAAAGAGTTTGATCTAACGTATATAATGAGATTTTGTTAAATCGTTTAATTTATAAAATTTTATATATACAGACTTTATATATAAAATTTAGACAGAAATTAATATGTATGTGTGTGTATATATATATATATATATATATATATATAAATTTATAAAATTATCTTTATTATAGATCTTAATTATTTTTGTATTATTTTAGATTGAATGTCACCCATACCTAACACAGAAAAAATTATCAGCTTTTTGCAAAGAAAAGGGCATTCTTATTACTGCATATAGTCCACTAGGCTCACCAGACAGACCATGGGCCAAGCCGGACGATCCAAAATTGCTGGAAGATAAGAAATTAATTGAGCTTGGACAAAAATACAATAAGACACCTGCGCAAATACTTATACGTTATCAAGTATGTTATTGTTTTCTAATAAATTATAATATGTTAAATATAATTACAAATTTTTACGTTATATTTTAGAATTTTATGATATTTATAATATAATTGATAATTTAATATTATTAATATAAGATTCAAATAATTATTAAATTGTTTATAGTTGGATCGTGGCCATATTGTGATTCCCAAGTCAGTCAACAAGTTACGAATTGCTCAAAACAGCGAAGTATTCGACTTTAAACTTTCATCCGATGATATTGCATATATTGACAGCTTCGATTGCAATGGACGAATTTGTCCATTACTTGGGTAAGATTTTGTTATTACTGATAATCATTATTAAAGATATATAAAGATATTTTAAATTATATATTTATATATAGTGTATATATACAGAGTATATTAGAATATAGTATTTATAGAATGTATTAATTAGAATTAGTAATTGTGTCAAATCTCAAATTATGTATTAATGTTTTTGTTTTTTTATTTTCAGTGCGGATAAAAGTCCTTATTATCCTTTCAACATTCCGTTTTAAGTGAGCAAGTAAAAATTGAAAATAGATATATTATATCCATGTGTTTTTCGTTAAATTTTTCAAATTAAAATATATTTTCTATTGATACTATTGCTTATGCATTTATGTTTATGGTATATTATTATTTTATATGATATATTTATAATATATGAATTTTTCTTTATGTGTATTAAAAATTGATAAATTCAATATTATTATTTTGCAAAAATATACAAGTTTTTTTAAATTGATTATATCATGCAAAACTTGCTTATGTAATTGTGTGTTAAAATAAAGATATTTTCACAGTATATAAAGATTTTGCATAATGAGCACTTATTATTGTTATGACCGATATAATTATTTAAATATTAATTAATTAATTAAATTTTCGGTTTCGCAACCACAAGTGCAACACTCGCAAAACTCATCGTCGCTATCGTTGTCTTCCGATCTCAAACTGAGCATCCCCGAAGTCGTTGATTGACGAGTCTTGTCCAATAGTATATCGCTACAATCACAGGGTGCGACTGATGATTCGCGTATGCTTTTTTCTTGGCATTTGCAGATATTAATTTGTTGGCATGCAGCGGGAGTCTTACATTCATTGCATGTCTTGCCGAGATTGCACGATATGGAAGATATTATTCGTTTGAACGATTGTGTTACATCTGAAAATTTATGTGTACGTACTTTTGCATTTATCAATTTTAATGCGAAAAAAGAAGTATTCAAATTTTTATGAATAATTTTATGTGAAATATTCCAGATAAAATTTATGATGTCGAACATAAGCCGATATAGAACATAAACGAATACGTGCCTATTTTCGAAACGACACTATGTAGAGATTCGCAAGAAGAATTCGTCGATTCATAAGGAGACTTGGATTTGAATATAGTGGCAGAGTTTTTTCGTTGACAAGATTTGCAACATACTTTGCAACCATGAGATTTAATTGTGCGATTGTCCAGCGGGATGCAGCATGAAGGCGGCGAACACAATTTTTTGCGCCCTTTAGATGATTCCTTTAATGTTTCCTCGTAACCGATTAATTTCATTGACGTCGCACATAAACAACAAGCTTTCTAAATCAAAAGAATTGTAGAATTGTGGATAGATAATTTTACGTAATTTACATTTTTTTTACTCACTCGTCCCTTATCTTTAAGAACGTATTTTCTCTTTGTCATATATGCTTCGTGTTTGCGATTTTTCAATGAACATAGCTTGCTATTTTTTCCTATTTCTGTCATTTTTCCGCGTTTAAATTTGTTGCAAGACAATAATTTGTTCATTTGTCGTCTATACATGATTTCCTTGTTTTCGAGCTCTTTGATACAATTCTTCAGTTTCAGTTCCTCTTCGGCGAGCTGACGAATTTTTCTCAAACATATCAAATCATCGGAGTGAATAGAGTGCAAACTAAGTGTACTGTGTCTCGTAATTTCATTTCGTAATTCTATTAGTCTTTCCTCTATCTCCTTGTTAGCCAATTCTAAGGATTCCAACTCCATACCGGTTTCTTCCAATTTTACATCCGCATCTATGATTTTATCCTACATTAACAAGAAAAAATTAAATTATAAAATTGTCACGACTAATTTTTAGTAATCACACGAATTTGTGGTGATTTCTTCTTTAATTTTACAATTTTTTTGGCTCTGTTCGATGATAACGCGCTAATTATTGCGATATCATTAACGCGCTAAAAAAAGCACACTGGCAAAATTTACCCAGAATTCTTATCGTCGAATTTGTCAATCGTGCCGTACATGCAACTGTGCCGTCTCTCGATGAAGGTCGTCCACCGTGCTCCTCAATTCGGCGAGGAGTTTATCGGCTGGATCCGGCTGTGGTGATAATTTATTCACGATTTCGCGCACTTTTTCACACGACGTATCTCGGCGATGATCTCGGCTTTCGGTTATCCATAGATTATATGCCATTAATGCCGGGATGGAGCGTTCCATCGTAGTGACCTTGCCTTGAAGATTTTTGTGACGATCAATCAAATTACATCGACGTTCCTCGATTTCTGACGCAACATTTGCCAAAGGCGAGTTAAGAGTTTTACCTTCATAAAAAAGCAAGAAATGTCAGTTTTATTTAATAAATAATTTATTTAATGAATAATTTAATTCAAATCTTGAGCAGTAGTATATATTTTATCTCTCCCTTTTACTCTTATTCTACCATTTATTTATTTTTCTAAACTAAAGGTTAATTAAACAAGTTACTTACTAGTTTTACTAGCTGACATTTCCATGATTAGAATTACGTTTCAAAATATGATGATTAAATTACTGAGAATTCCTGTGAATTGTTTTTACTTGAAACTTTCGAATTGGGATACAAAAAAATAGAAATAGTAAATCCCGCTAGAGAGCGGATAGTTGGCAGTTTCGGATAGAGATATACAGCTTCCGCCGACAAGATCATTAGCTAGGCGTCTTTAAAAATTTGATATTTCGATAGTCGTGAGATGTCAAAGTAAACTTGGATCGATCTTTATCGAATAGATCGAAAATGTACGAAACAAAAGAAGTCTGACATTCGTATCCTCAGTCAAATTCTTTCTTCGACGTTTTTTTCTATCTGTCATTCGCAGTTAGTATACTTCGGAAATGCAGAATGATATAGATATTGATCGTGTGTCGTTGATGATTAAATTCTACAAGGTCGAAAGATTATCGAGACATTAAAACCTGGAGCACGCATCGTGCAAAACAAGTCATGATGTTGCCATTCATCTTAACGAGTACGAACATGAATTAGCATTTTGCTCAATAATAAAATGAAATGTATCATGATAAATAATGTTGCAACGTTTTATGTAATGTTTTTTTATTTTTAATTCTATCTTCATTAGGAATATGCAATTTTCGCTACGTATACATATCTCTTTTTTCGATAAGACGACTAACAACGTTTCTACATGTCTGACTTACGAATTACACGATTATGTAAAAAGACTGTGGACGTGAATAAAATATAATCTTAGAACAAAAGTTAACATTTGTATAGCAAATTGGACGACTCGACGCGCCGGGACGTGGACGATGATGGGTTCTCTCTGGTAACCGTAACTAGCGTTTCCCTTCAAGAAAGCACCGGCAGTACCTTCGCGGGATCCGCCTACACGAATTGCAAGGATAAATTCGCGTGTCGCGTATTACAGAGGCGAGGTCGCATCTTTAATTACCGAAGAAGAAAGATCTACGTTGGCGATGGAATCTTTAGTGTACCGACTGGCGTCTGTCCGCATCGCGTCACCTCATCAATTATTCGTCGTAATACAGGTGAAACGTTTTACGAGCGTTTTATCATTGAATCGAATCACGAGCGAATAAAAAACCCATGTTGTTATCTTATAAATCTCGAGATGTCTCATTTGTTTTTCTCCCTTGTAAATTAACAGCGTTGTGAAAATTCGATTTGAACATTTTACATACAATGGTTTTATAGTGGAATTTCCATTCCATCAGAAATTTATTAATGTTGATTGTTTATGAAGCTTCATTTTACGCAAATATTTACATTCGCATGTGTAGATAAAATAATTGCAACAAACAAATGTGAGCACATCTTGCGCGATATCGAGCGAAAATAAAAAAATTAATTACTACCAATGATTTGTTTTTTAGTATGAATGTACGACGGAAATAAATAAATCGTGTTATTCTTTTTTTCTTTTACAGAAGATTCCCGACTCGTATTTATCTGGCCGCAAAAGGCCAGCAAAGCACGATTGTCGAATGTTCTTGCACCTCTATTGCGTGGAATCTTAATTGGCCTGTTATTCTTTGATGCTCTTCATTTATGGCCTGGAGAATTTTTACCCACGTCATTACCATCGAACATGCCGATCTCTTTGCCGCCTGTTAAATGCAATGTCATCGAGCCACGTTGGTTTGATAATAACTGAATTTCAATTGGTTGTGTCATCGTGTTTATTACTAACTTATATGCTCTTATCGCATAGTGACTTTTATTATCTATACGATATTTCCAATAAAGATTTCCAATAAAATTATTTTGTGGAAACTTGCTTGATTTTTTAAACAGCGTTTGTGTAAAGAAAGAAGTTTAATAGTTAAAAAAACGCTATCGATAAATTTGACGAAAACAAGATAGAATCCGTGTTCCGAGACAGCATTTATAATTCGACACTAATATCCAACATTTGCAGTCTTACAGATTAGCAGATACTGGACTTGCAATCGTAACAAAGGTATGAATTAAAATCAAGATGATATGTACTTATTTCATAATTTAGATAGAACAAGATTTTACGACTACACTATTATTTAATGTTATGACAATACGAGAAGAGACATTTGTCTTCTTATATAATTAGACTTCATTATTAACTTATTACACAATTTGCTTATGTATCTTATCTATTTTCCATACATAATGATATTTTTGTATCGCAACTTATTTTAGCATATGCTCTATTTTTCAGCGATAAAAATATGTTTCATTTTATCAGCGATAAAAATATTTTCCATTCGTTAATTTGCATTAATTTGTATATATGGAAATTGCCCATTTTTATCAATATACATGTTTTATATAAATATACATGTATATAAATATGTTTTAGAAAAACCTTTTTAATTTCTACATTTGTTTCTATATATAGGGTGATTCTAAATAAACATTTGTCTTTAAAATATCGAATTTTTGAGTGGATTCTAAGATATTTCCTTTTGCAAAATTGCCCAATTTTGCTCGGAGTTTATTTTTTAAACTATAAGGACCGGTTTCACAACTAGAGTTAACTCCCTTTGAGTTAGTTTCACCATCACCAGTTAACTCAATCAGCCGATTAAATTTAAGAATTGTCAACTGTAAAACTTAAACTAATTTTTACTGCAGACATCTTATTATACATATTAGCAGCTATTAAGTGAATGTGTAATATTGTTATTGCCACGTGCATATAATATTAAATAAGTATGTAAAATTAATTAAAAATATTATTAAATATGTTAAATATTAATATTGATATACGTCTTGTGGTTGGCAATTCTGATAACAAATTTAATCGGCCGATTAAGTTAATCGGAGATCGTGAAGCTGATCCTAAGAAAAAATAGTTAACTAATTATGGAACGAATACGAGAGATAGGCAGAGACGGCGCGATTCACCGTCCGATATAGGCGCTTATGTGGAGTACTCGCCGCGAATGATTGCTATATGCGATAATAGCAATCAGAGTGTGTGTGTGTGTGTGTGTGTGTGTGTGTGTGTGTGTGTGTGTGTGTGTGTGTGTGTGTGTGTGTGTGTGTGTGTGTGTGTGTGTGTGAATGTGCACGTGTGTACATCATGCATTCTTTCTCTCTCTCTCTCTCTTTCTCTCTTTTTCCCTTTTTTCACTTACTCACTTATTTATTCTTATCTTGTAGAAATTCTTCATACTGCTGATAAATAATTGTTACACGCATGCGTTATATTGTTAACGGCATCACACATAAAATTTCAAAAGCACGTAAGACGTATTGTCTTGGAGAGGCCAATACTCGACCGTGATTGGTCAAATTTCTTACGTTTACATTTATGTGCTTATGGAATTTTATGTGACGGCCATAAGATCATTCTACAATGACCGTAGCATAAGATTGTAAAGCGTAAGACTCAAGAAATTGACCAATCACAGTCAAGTATTAAGAGAATACTCGACTATAATTGGTCAACCTTATGCTATGGCCATTGTAAAATGGTCTTAATACGTTTCTTTCTTTAAGTCCTTTTCGTAATTAATTTATATCGAGTGTGTAATTGATTAGTAATTGAGTGCGTTAATTGTTTATAAATTCGTTAGCAAATTTTATCGCTCGTGATGAATGATTGAGTGCGTGAGTAAATTCGTAAATAACGATAGAAGAAAAAAAAAAGTTTCGCTTTCGTCTAACACGATGTTTCAGAATGTCCGTATATGTGTATGTGTTAGGGGAAATGTCTCATTGTTATACGTTAACGTGTAACAATTATTATCATTGTTATCAACGTGTAACAATTATTATCATTGTTATCAACGTGTAACAATTATTTATTAGCAGTATAAAGAATCTTTACAAAGTAAAAATAAATAATAAGTGAGTGAGTGAAAATAAGGGGAAGAGGGGCAGAGAAAGAGGGAGAATTAACGCGCATGGTGTACACGCGTGCACATTCTCTCTCTCACACACACACACACACACACACACACACACACACACACACACACACACATTGACTGCTACACTCATCGCGTATAGCAATCAACTGATCGCGGCAAGCACCTCACGTATCGCCTATATCGGACAGTGAATCGCGTTGTTCCTGCCTATCTCTTGCTCTTGTAATTAGTTAACTATTTTCTCTTATAGTTTAAAAAATAAACTTTGGGCAAAATTTTGCAAAAGGAAAAAAAAATCGTCTTAGAATTCACTCAAGAATTCAATGTTTTAAAGACAAATGTTTGTTTAGAATTACCCTGTATATTAAACAAATAGTCGTTAACTTGAATGCGTTTATTATCTCTTTAGTTAAAATATTTAAATATTTCAGTCAAATACATCATATTTAAGTCAAATATTTAAATATTTTAACTCAAAGAATGATAATCACAGTTAAATTTAGTCAAGTTAATTTTTTTCTTATTGTCAATGTAAAATTGCAATATATGCATATAGCATTCAGCAAATGAATATACATATATACTCGAAAATTTATTACCGATCGTAAAAAAATTGAGTTATTTCGTTGAGAATAAAGCAAGGATAAAATACTTGAACTATTATCATAACTAGTTTGGCAAAAAATAATCGTGACTAATAGGATACACAAAAAAATCATCGCAATGCGGAGATTATATACATTGTATCATTATGTTGTAAATGGTGATTATGCACGTTTCATACATAGATAAAACTAACACAACGTGCACATTGTAGTACTTATTAAAGATGTGCGCTTAAGGAGGAAGAACTGAATAAATCAACTATGTTAAAAATTAATAAATCTAAATACATTTCAAGATTTATAAATTTAATTCATTGCTTGAAACATTTTTAGTCTTTTAAAATATACTATTATTAATTAATTTTATATATGCAAATGAATTATTATGTAACAAGTGGATTTTAATAGAAAAAAGCATTATATATGCAAAATAGTTATATAAATCTCTGTAAGTATTAAAATGTGTTTAAAAAAATATAGATTAAATTTATTAACCTCGAACATAGCTGATTTATCTGTTCTTATGAATCAATGTTTAGAATTTACTATATATAGGAGTCATTTTAAAAGTTACCCTCTCCAATTTGTCAATTGGTGTAAAGAAAACACATAATTGTTTCTAAGGAAAAATGAAGAAGGATCAAAAGATGATCCGAAACATTTGCTTTTTGTTATTATAATGTATTTTTTAATAAACTAATAATGAAAAAAGAAAGAAGTGTTGCTTCTTTGCGCTCCGACTACTGCGCATTAGCTTTTATGTCATTATCTTTTTAATTTTTTGATTACAAATTTCTAATTATTAAATTTAAAAAAAAATGCAATTAACTATTACATTTTTTTTTTTAAAATAACTATGTTTTTTTCATACACTAATTGATTCATTATTGACACATTATTTTGTGCATAAAAATATTAAGGTAAAAATTAAAAAATTTTATGGTTTATGTAAAATTGAGAAATAATTTCAAGCCTCGAAAAGTATAACTCGAAAAGTATTCAATGAAAAAATACTTTATTATAGTGTTTTGGAAAGCTGTCGAGATAAATATAAGAATAAGTAATAAAAATAGGGGATTCCGTTTAAAAAATTAAAGATAATCTTCATGTGACCTTCAAACAATTATCCAAGATCAAATCAATAGTATCATCTTATGTTTCCCTTCGAGTCAAGCAATTTTTGTCTGAAATATTTGTTTTTACAATTAGAAATAAAAAAGTTATTGAAGTGAATAACATAAAATGATTGATCCTGTATATACTAATAGCAATTAGATCATCACTTAAATGTACTTTTATATACAGACGGTTTATATCTCATACCTCACTACAAAAGATTCATCAATTCACGATGCAATATTTTTTCAACGTGTAGAAACGTTTGGAATATTCATTAGGAAAATTCAAGATAAGTAGTGTGGCCTCGCGTACGCGTTACATTGTGTGAGTATTTATATATCGCGAGTTCCGGCGCAAAAGTGAGAAAGAGACTTGCGTGATCAAGATCGCAGTAACATTTCGCTATTGAATCTTGACTCAAGAAGAAGTGAAGACTTTATATAATCATTTGAGTTATATAATCTTTATAATCTTTTGGTATTTAAAAATAATTCTTTCAAAAGTTCTTTTAAGAAAAGAAACTCCGCTCTCTTTTTTTCTCTTTTTTGATTAGCTTATTGTATTTAATTATATTATATTTATATGAAATATGATATGATTGTGACATATAACTAATCGTGAACCACATCAAATAATAGTGCCAAATATCTTGTCCAAGTATCGTTGTTTGAAAGTTAAATGCTACAGCAGTAAGTATTAATTTTGTATTTTTTTAGCATCATGTAGTTAAAACTTTTGATTTTGCTTTTCATTTTTTCAAAACATAAAATAATTTACACAAAGTTAAAATATGATTTAATAAAAAAAATTTATTAAACAAAGGGCAGATATTTTATAATAATTTTTTTTACTATTTCGATTCTTTAGTGTATTTTGTAAAATTATGACAAATAATTATTTAGAAACAAAATTAAATGTATATTTAAAATCTCGCGGTTCATAATTCTTCAAAACTTGATTATATACATATATTTCAATTAAACAATGAGCATTTACATTATTGCACAAACGTACGTTTGATTAGAAAATCAAATAATTGAATATTCTATAAATACTCATCTTCAAATTTTTATTAAAAAGAGAAAAATTATACATTTGAAGCAGTAAATATTTTTAAAGATCTCACCGAAATATGACATATAAAAGTGGAATATAAAATATTTATTAATTGTTTTTGTTAATATTGTTAATGAACATAGATTCGATTTAACTTATATAATTTATCGATGAAATACTTTCTAATTATTTCATCGATAAATTATTCTCATCGATGATTTTATATTCGACTTTGTGCAGTGATATGTAAATATGTATATGCATCATATTAATCATCGTATTAATGTCAATAAGTCTTCATTAAATATTCAATAATGTAAATATCAAATCTTTGTCGTGTAAGTCGTGTATGAAATTCCAATATAATTCTACTCTAAAAAAAATAATAATTTATGCATTTGCGTACATAAACTATTCAATACGTTTACAGACTACAACGATGGACTTAATCTCTTTGATACTATGTGCTGTGCTCGTTGTTTTAATAATACCAGTATTTTTATCGGCAATGTATAATTATTGTGTCCTTCGGCGAAAACTCAAGAACATTCCTCAATGTGGCGTATTTCCTGTTGGTGTGGCATTTGAATTAATAAACGTAACGGATCATGGTGAGAAATTTTACGAATGATATTGTCATTTATATTTTTATAAATTATATAAATTACATCACTTATATATATATATATATATATATATATAAAAGTTAAAACAAAAATTTGTTTTAAATTTATTTAAATTTATTTTATTTAAATTTATTTTATTTATTTAAATTTATTTATTTTAAATCAGTATAATAATTAAATAATTAGTATAATAAAAAGTAAATACTATAAATATCTGATTATGTATTTATAGAACGTATATTATGGATGACTGAACGTATGCTACAATATCTTAAAGAAGGAATGTACATATATTGGATTGGCCTGAAGCCGTTCATTGCTCTTTATAAACCTGAATTATTAGAGGTAAGAAAAAAAAGAACTTTGCTAGTGTAAAGTATCGATTGTTATATTTTTTTTTGTAATTTGATTGTTATATTGTTATTTTTTTTGCGATGATAAATTTATATGAATACATAGTAATTTATTATTATAAGAAAGCGAAACTTTTTGCGTAAGTAAGTAAACGTTTTAAAAATGTATTATTAAAAAATATTTTATTATTATTGTTATTATTATGAAATAATATATAATTATTAGTTAGTAACACAATTATTACTTTTGCATACATATGAAAAGTGATCAAATTTTATTATTATATTACATTTTTCAATTTTTTAATAGAAAATTTCTTTCTTTTATATTAGAAAATTTTTTTCTGAATAAATGTTTATTTATAAAAATATAAAAATTCGTTGTTAAAATAAAATAATATCTTTCTAGTAATTGTTTCTTATCATTTATTGCTTTTATATATAGTAGAAAATTATTCATAATTTTATCAAAACAATTTTTTTTGTATATGTGTATATCATATTGTGTCTCGTATTATGCACATGAGCATGTGTATTTGTGCGTGCGCACGCGCTGAAGCTGTTTTAGCAAAATTATATAAATATTTTCAATTTCAGAAAAAATTAAAATTCCGAATAAATCTTTTTTTTCGCCATCTATCTATGTAATAAATTAATTTAAATTTGCTACAATAGTATAAGATATTTACCAAATTTGTAAATTTTCCTTTTTATGTAAAACAAAAAATTTATTTAGATAGTGGTCAAATGTAATGAAACTATCTATACAAAATGAAAAGAAGATACATTATTTAAAATATATATAAGAGATAAATTTGTATTTTATCTTATCTTATTCTCTTATTATTACTATTCTATTTTATTACTATTCTATTTTATTACTATTCTATTTTTTTCTATTCTTATTTATGTTATCAAAAAAACGCCTTTGTCTTTCTTGCGAAATAATTCACGATCAAACTTTACTTTCCAAATTAATTTGTATATTTTATTATAATCTCTATTATAAATTTAAAATATTATATAAAATATCTTCTAATTTAATGATATATCAGGAAAAACGTAACACATTAAAATAAATAAATAAATTGAAAATCTAGAATAAAATTTGTGTATATAAGACACTATTTCTGAAAAAAATTAAAGAAAGGATATCTTGTATAACGAATGTGATAAATTATTTTAATTATTATAATTATTTTAATTATTATATTTATTATTATTTTTAATTATTATACATTTATATTATTTCTAAACTTATTTTTGTAGATTATTATGCCCAGCACTGTAAATATTGAGAAAGGACATCCTTATTATATGCTGGAATCTTGGTTAGGTAAAGGACTTCTAACATCTACAGGTAAATCCACAATTTATTTCAGTCTATTTTTTCATAGACCATTTTTAATATTTCGAAAAAAATGAAAATAATTTTGAGTTTATATTAGATTATGCGTTTTTGATATATGGTTATTCTCGAAAGTATTTTGAACAAATAAAAAGATGAGTAAAGTTTGACTTTAATACATATGCAAATTTGTATATATCTGTTTCCTGGCAAAAGAAAAAAAAGACACATTCTTTCACATTATTATCCATGTTTAATTATTTATGTAATTTATTGATTTTACATTAATATTTATTACTATCATTTTACATTACTATTAATTATGTAAATTGATATGTTCTAAAATATCATTAAGTTGTTTGTGTAATTTTTTTTCGATATTATTATAAATATTTATTAACAATATACAAAACAAACATTAAAATAAAAAAACTATATAATAATAAATATATATAATAATAATTTTTTTCATCTTTATTTATAAATATCCATATAGTCTTTATCTTTCATATGTTTTTAATAACATTTACTTAAATGTATCGCTGTTTCATACTACTTTAGGAAAACAATGGTTCCATGATAGAAGACTGATCGGACCAACGTTCCATTTTAGTATATTAGATCAATTTGCTGTGGTTATATCCGAAAAAGCAGAGATCTTGACAAAATGTCTCGAGAAAGAGATAGCAAAAAATCCAGGGAAGGCCATCAATATTTCTCCTTTCACTAATAATGCTGCTCTCGATATTATATGTGGTAATAAATATATATGTATCATATAATATATATATATATATGATATTTCTCTTGAACATAAAAAAATATCATTAATGTAGTATATTTTATACTGCAGTGGAAAGTTATTAGAATATGAATATCAATAGATTTGTCAAGTATACTAAATTCTAATTTTGTTGAATCGACAAATTTATTCGTCATAACAATAAATTGTAGATGATTGCTCCATTTATTCATTTATTTTACTATCAAAACAACAGTTAAATAAATTTATTAGAAAAAGAGATTGCTTTAACATTAAATATAATTATTATTATATTATTTTCGATAGTTTTAGATATCAATTCTATTTCTTTTCTGGAATAAGCAACGTAGAATATATTGAGAGATTTATAATTTGATGCTAAGTTATTATTTTGTAGAAACGGCAATGGGTGTGGATGTACATGCTCAAGAAGAGGAAACCAAGTATACCACTACTATACATAGGTTCGAAAAGTCATGAAATCATGAGTTATAAGTTAATTTATTAGAAATAAAATGGTAACATTAATGACTTATTAAAAAAATTTTGTAAAAACTAATAGCACATTTTGTAATTAATTTATGAACATAATAACATAAATATGCTATTATGTTGGTTTAACGTTTTATTATTTTCATCATATTTTTAGAGGTTCGAAATTAATAATGGAGCGATTCTTTCGACCATGGTATTGGTCAAGTTGGTTCTACAATTTAGTACCTCAAGGAAGGGAATATAAATCACTAGTTAACATAATCCATAAGTTTACGGAAGAGGTATGCGTAAAAGAAAAACATTAATGATATATTAAGATATCAGCAGAATTTTATTAAATTAGTTGTTGAATCTATTTTTTGTTTGGATGAATCTAACAAATTTACAAACAAATAACAAATTTCAGGTAATACGTAAAAAAAAGATCACACGACAATCGCAAAACGGTTCTACCAAAGTGGAAAATGAAGATGATGAACTTGATATAGGTGATTATAAAATTATAATTATATATATATGTATATATATATATATATATATATATATGTATATATGTTTTAATGGTTTTGTGTTAATAAATTTTTGAATTATTCTTAATGAAATTTATTTTGTTAGGTAAGCGGAAGAGGAAAGCTTTTCTGGATCTATTACTAGATCAGAATGAGAAGGCCGAAACTCCATTAAATGATGATGAACTGAGGGCACAAGTCGACACATTCATGTTCGAGGTGAGAGAAAAAATCTTTGAAATTTAAAGCTCCTTCTTATCAGGGTTTATAATATTAGTATAAATGAGTATATAATGGTATGAGTATAATTATAAATGAGTATAATTACAAATGAGTAATAAAAATATATAATGCTATAGGGTCACGATACAACTGCAGTTGCGATAACCTGGACACTCTTTCTTTTGGGCAATAATCTAGAGCATCAAGAAAAAGTTCATGAAGAACTCGAGGAAGTTTTCAAAGATTCAGAAACTCCAGCCACCGTAAAGGAACTGTCGCAATTAAAGTATCTCGATAGGATAATAAAGGAAACTCTCAGAATATATCCGAGTGTACCTTTAATCACAAGAAAATTAGCGGAAGATGTAAAAATGGGTATGATAAGACTTTATTTCTATTAATATTAAATATTAAGATTATTATATTTAATATTAAGATTAATATAAAAGATAAAAAGAATCTTAACTTATTCAAATTAACTTATAAGTTTGTAAAATTCGTTATTATACAATAATATTTTCATTTTAATAATGAAGTGAATGTTTCTGTCTTTTCCCTTATTTATTAAAAGCTAAATTAAAACGTTTTGATGCTCAATAATTTGAAATTCAATTTTAAACGGTCTCTAATTTATGATAGAATTTAAAACATTTAATTGTCATTTTTTGCTCCACGTGTGAATTCTTCAAATACTTTTATTATACAAATAGAATTCTTTCATGATTATCATGCATATGTAGATTTTTTAAAGATTTAACATTATATTATGGATTTTACACAGAAATATTAGACTCCAAGAACATTTATATTAAAAAAATGAATATAAAATTTTATATAGCAAAATATACTCAATTTTATTTTAGGCGATTATATACTTCCGAAAGATTGTACAGTCATGTTGGGCATAGCATTAACGCATACAAATCCGGATATTTGGCCAGATCCATACAAATTCGATCCAGATCGCTTTCTTCCGGAAAATTCAAAACACAGGAATCCATATGCCTACATTCCATTTAGCGCCGGACCAAGAAACTGTATTGGACAGAGATTTGCTTTACTCGAAGAGAAAATGTTATTAACAGCTATTCTGAGAAAGTGGAGACTGAAAAGTGTAAAAGAAGCCGTTAAATTCGGGCCAACTCTTATTTTCCGACCAAGCGAAGAAATATGCATCCATTTCACGCCAAAGAAATAATCAATTTAACAGCAAATGTTTATTTTTCTTTATCGTATACGCAATTTTTATAATCTTTTTCATTTACAGAATTTGAATCATTATTTTCGTTATGGATATAGAGTACTAGTATATTATACATTATGTTTTTATATAGTATTTAAGTGATATGGAGTGAGATAAACGTTTGAACATTCTTTACGAAGCATCGAGCATATATGTATATGAATATATATGTACGAAATATATGAATTACTATAGTTAAGATTATTATTAAGATTATATGTATAGTTAAGACTTAGGAATAAATGATTTGTGAACATTTATTACACAAATGTTGTTAATTGTTTTAACACAAGAGATCAATAATATATAGAAAGTAACAATATATACACATATTTGAATCGATATATTAGTTATGATTGATAAACTTATATTTAATTAATTTTAATATGTAAAAATTCTCTCAGGATTAATTTCTGAGAGAGTCACATTTTCACTTGAAATCTGTTTTATAATTATATTATCTTTGCATCTCCAAAGAAAACACAATTTCTTACATTATAAATTTCGCAAAGATTCATAATTCAGAAAAATTTCAAAAATATCAGACCGACATACATTACGCTTCAATATATCTAAACAGAATTATTATCATAATAATTATTTAATATTAAATTTATCTCTTATGTCGGTAGAAAGTTTTTATCATTCTGAATTAAATTGGATAATGATTGAATATTAAATCATGATTGATGTAAGATACTTCTAATTTATGAAACAGACATGCAAAAAACATCCGCTAATAAGATTTCAGCTTCAGCTATATTCGTCTGTTTTTGTATTCTTATTGAATAATATAATAATAATTCATAGTATTAATTATCTTATTACATAATAATTATTAATATAATTGCCAATGTACATATATTGAGAAAAAATAATGTTGAATCAACAACATTAATTGGAATTTATTTTATTAATTCAATAACATTATTAATCATAAACGTCATGTGTTTGTTTTACAGTTTACATTAATGTTGTTAATTCAACATTACTTTTTTCTCAATGCATTTAACAGAGAATTTGCCAGAATTTTCTCCAAAAATAACTGTAAAAATTTCGATAAAATATGCCTGCAATGAACTGGCTTTCAATAAAATTCTAGTATTCTAGTAAACTCTATTTGGATCAATAATGGCCGTTGAAAATAAGTATACCAAATAAGTTTTTGTGAAAGACTAAATTGACATAACATGTACATGCGCGCGATAAGAAGAAATTTAATGATAGCGTGAGCATAAACAATTATCTCACATTTTAATCATAACTGATTATCACTTTAATTACATATAACATTAAATATATACAACATTTTCAAATGTCAAAAAATTCGGTCCACATGTTGGTTTTTATTTGCGCATTAAAATCGCAAGCCTAAGATGCTCGTTGAAGTCTTGATTTTGGATCTTGCGAAAAAAATCATGAAAAGAGTTATAAAAAAAGCAGAGTCAGTATATAATTAACACATATATTTTTATTAATAATAAAACGAGATAACGTGCGAATAATTAATTTTTCTATTAAATTAAGCGATTGATTATTATTAATAATTTGTTTGTAATAGTATGATACTTATTCATTAACAATTAAATGGAATGCAATTATACTTTCACATTCATCATTCAATTAACTAAATCGATATTGTTATTGAATCGTGATTGACAGTATGTAGTATTACTGTAATATTTATATTCAGTAATAATTATGGCGAAGTATGCATTTGTTCGTTTACATTGCATATGAATAATGCGAGAGAAAAATTTAATAAATTTTAACAAGTTTTGTATCTCATTATAGATATTTCAACATTTGCTATATAGATATGAAAATATAATTTCAGATATAATAATATTTCAAAAATCTCATATTTTTTAGATAGAATATAAATAGAAATATTTTTTAGATAAACAATGTTTTAGAAATATATCGATTGAAAATCATTCCATAATTTTGAGTTAAAGAAACATAAATGATAAACACATGCAACGTCATTTACTTTTTATGTAAATGATGTTATATATGTATAATACATATGTATATATATAGATATGTAATTTATATATCTATATATCTATACATATTATCTATACTATTATATATATATATATATATATATATATATATATATATACAGGATGAGTTTTAATGCTTGTATCAATCTTTTTATCATGCGGGAGATTATCGACTGCATAATAAATTGATCGGTACATAAATGTCAATTATTTGAATCGACCTTATCGAAAGCCTGAATATAATATGTATAATAGTAATAATAATAATAAATATGTAGCTTTAATAATAATAATAATAATAAATCCATACTACATAATTTCAGTTATTAATTTGCTTTAATTGTATACATTTTATTCGGACCTTAGATACGATCGATCTAAGGTCCGAATATAATATATACCATATATAGGAATATATATATATATATATATATATCCAATATTTTATTAGAAATAGTTTTCTCTCTCTCTATATAATTTCTACATTTTCAATATTGAGTTAAATAAATGATAAACACATGCAACGTCATTTACTTTCTATCTAAATGATGTTATATATGTATAATATATATGTATATAGATATGTAATTTATATATCTATATATACATATTATCTATACTATTTTATATATATATATATATATATATATATATATTTATTAGAAATAGTTTTCTCTTTTTCTCTATAATTTCTATATTTTTAATATACTGAATACACGTTATCGATATATTTCCTTTTTATAAAATTGCAATGTATACTCAGCGCATGTGCATTAATCATAAGTGGAAAATTACCGATTGTAAAAAATTGAATTTTTCTGATGAAAATGAAGCAAAGATTATTTGTAAATTATTATTATAACCGATTTGCCTACTAATCATGACTTGCCGTATACAAGAAGATAATGATGTTGATAATATTGAAATTGCATATCATTATACGAGATTACGCATTTTCTGAGATGAAACTTATTATTACGCATATTGTTAGAGTTTCTTAAGCATGCGTGCTTAAGAGAAAACTCAGGATGACTCAACTACATGAAAAATTAATTTAATATTTATTTCAAAATTTATAAATTTGACATTGCGTATTTAGCTTTTTAAAATATAAAATTAATAATTAATTTTACATTTTAAAAATTTTAATATTTATTTTTTTATATAATATATGCATATAATTTCTATATTTCACATCTCATTATTATAAAGGATCAGTTTACAATGCAGCATTTTTTCAAATATGTAAAAATATTTGAAACGCTTACAAAAAAAAATTCAAAATAAATGCGTATATGATTATTGTGTGTACATGTGTATATGTGAGTGTGTATATGTGAGTACTTATAATGTGGATTCAAATAACGCAACAGCAGGAAAAACTTACGTAATAACGATGATGTTGAAAATATAATGTTTGTATAAGTATAGTGTCATTACATACATAGTATCATTTCGCGATTGAATCTTGAGTTAAGAAGAAATAGACATTTTATATAATCTTTTGCTTTAAAAAAAAATTCTTTTAAAAGATTTTTCTTTCCTTCTTTTTTTTAGAAAAATATTCTATTCTCTTTTGCTCTCTACTTTTCTATTATTTTTTTACATTATTTAATTACATTATATTTTTATAAAGCTTAGTAAATTGTGATTAATATGTAATAAATTGTTATAATTGTGAAACAATATCTGCTATCAGTGTCAAACATCTTGATCACGCATCATTGTTTCAATATTAAATGCTGCGACAGTAAGTATTGAAATCTTATTATTTTTTATATTACTATAGTTGAAACTTTTGATTTTATTTTTTATTTTTTTGAAAACACAAAGTAATTTGCTCATAGTTAAAATATGATTTAATAAAAACTCATTAAAAAAGAGCGGATATTTTATGGTGAAATGTTTTTTCTTTTTCATTATTTTGATTCTTTAAAGTAAAGCGTATTATATAAAATATATATAAAGCATATATATAAAATATGGCAAGTAATTATTTTAAAACAGAATTAACTTTATTTAAAATCTCGCGATATAATTCTCTGAAAGAGAAAAATTTCGCTATATACATATATTAATAGATATTAAATAGTGATGATAAAGCGCTCACATTGTTATGTAAACGTACATTTGCTCAAAGATTAGATTCAATATTATTAAAAAAAAATATATATAGATATATATATATATATAATTTAAATAGTAAATTCTTTTATAAATATCATTGAAAGAGAAATACGGAGAAAAGAAATGGTAGAGAAATGGAATATAAACAATTTATTGAGGTTTTCGTAAATCTTTTCATATTAAGAAACATAATTCTACATTTGACCGAATTAAAATATTTAACCGATGAAATATTCTTACTAATATCGATTTTATATTTAAGTTTGAGTGATGATATATTCATATATTCATATATTCATATATGTATCATCTAATCGTTATGTTATCAGGAAATATCTTTAATAAATATCATCGTTTAATAAATAATGACATAAACATCGTGTCAATGATATCTTTGTCAATGTATATGTGTATGAGATTCTAATAAATCTATTTCAAAAAGTAGTAATTTGTGCATTTATACATATGCAGTAATTCAAAAATTGTACAATATATTTACAGATTACGAGAATGGATTTCATCTCTTTAATGCTATGTGCCCTATTTGTTGTTTTAATAATCCCTTCAATTATATCGACATTATATTATCAATATGTTCTTCGACAAAAATTCAAGAACATTCCTCAATACGGCAAATTTCCTTTTGGCATGTCATTTGAATTAATGAAAATGACAAACTATGGTAAAGAATTTTATGAATAAGATGTTGTTTTTGTGGATATTTATAGTAAAAAATATCGAAACAAAATATTATTTATTTTAAATTAATGCAATATGTAAATAATCAGTATAATAATAAAAATTAAATACTAAATCTGATTATGTACTTTTACAGAACGAGTACAATGGTACATGCAACGTATGCTACAATGTAAAGAAGGAATTTTAATATTTTGGTTAGGCATGGAGCCATTCATTAATATCTATAAACCTGAATTATTAGAGGTAAGAATGAAAAGTATCTTTCTAAAAATATCAATTATCATATTTTTTGTGAATAAATATTATAAATGTACAAATACATAATATGTTATCGTAAGAAAGTGAAACTTTTTATGATAGTGGAATAGAATAAACTTATAAATATAATATTACGTTATCTGTTATTATTAAGCAATATAAGTGTTATAATAAAGTTTCTCATCACAATAATTAGGGAGGAAAATAATTTTGTTAATTATCAGTAGCAAATTGTTGCTATTGCACACATATGAAAAACAATCACATTTTACTATATAATAAACTTTACTATTATAATGAATTATTTAATATTACAGTAAAACTTTTTCTTTCGTAATAAAAATTTTTTTTCTGAATAAATTTTTATGTGTGGAAACATAAATCTGCAATTAAAAATAATTTATCTATAGTAAGTGACTTTTACTGTTTATTGCTTTGATGATTGTAGAATAGAAGATATTTTATTATTTTAACAAAACAATTTTATTTGTATGCATGCGTGCGTGCGGAGGAGTCAAGTATGTACGTGTTGTATTCTGTACCATATTGCATTCATGCATGTTGTGTTTGTATGTATGCACATCAAGATTGAGCAAAATCATTTCGACAAAGAAAATTAATATTCTAAATAAATCATTTCTTTCGCTATCTATATAATTGATCAAAATTTGCTGCAGACGTGTAAAATTACATCTGCTGACTCAGCATTCTTTTTTTTACGTTAGACAAAGTAGTACAAAAGTTCATTAAGTTAGTTCTTAGATAAACAGTGCTAAAATGTGTTAAGACTATCTGTATTAAATATCAGATTTATTGTTTAAATTAAGAAATGCAAGCAATATTATATTTTATTTGCGTTATCAAAGAAACTGATTCATCTTTCAAGGGAGATATTTCGTGATCAAATTTAATTTTCCATGTCCACTTTAATAATCTAGTTTCAATTATATCAGTTTTATAATATTATATAAAGTATTTCTTAATTTAATGAGACATTAGGCAAAACGTGTGTAATGAAATAACAAATGACTTGAACGTATGTAATAAAATAACAAATGACTTGAAAAATAGAGTAAAATTTTTATATATGAGGCTATTTTCGAAAAAATTGAAAGTTTGAAGAAAAGATATGTTATATAATATAATAAATGATAAATTATTATACGATTTAATTATTTTTAAATTCATTTTTGTAGATTATTATGCCCAGCACTGTAAATATCGAGAAAGGACGTCAATACAAAATGCTAGAATCTTGGTTAGGCGAAGGACTTCTGACTTCTACAGGTAAATCTATAATCTCAGCCTATTTTTTATAGACTGTTTTTAATATTTCATTAAACATGGAAATGATTTGAGTTTATATTAGATTATGCGTTTTTGATATATGGTAATTCTCGAAAATAGTTTAAACAAATTATAAAAAGAATAAGGTTTTACTAATGCAAATATGCAAATTTGTATATATCTGTACCCTGATAAAAAAAAGAAAATATATTCTTTCATACTCTTATTCCTGTGTCCAATTACTTATGTAATTGATTTTATGTTAATATTAATATTATATATATAAATTTTACATTTTAATAATTATTTATGTAAATAAGTACTTTAAAACATTACTAAATTATTTGTAAATTATATATATATTATATATATATATATATATATATATATATATATATACAGGATAGGCCATTTTAATCTACGCATTGAAATATCTCATCAAAATTCATAAGTTTAAGACAAAAATGTTTCAAACAAAAGATGTATGGCTTGAAGGGGAACATAAGATGGTGTCATTAGTTTGACCTTAAAGAGTCACCTGAAGATCACGTGAAGGTCACCTCCAACTTTTTAAATGGGACACCTTTCATACTTTTATATAGCTTGTCTCAAGAGCTTTCCAAAACACTATAATAAAGTATTTTTTCATGGAGTACTTTCCGAGTTATGAGGCTTAAAATAATTTTTCAATTTTACATAAACCATAAAATATCTAGTAAAATATTTATTTTTATTATCTTACATTAATACTTTTTATGTACAAAATAATGAGAGGAATCAACTGATATAAAGGAAACACACAGTTGTTTTTAAGAAAAAATATGTAACTTGCAATTAACAATTACATAATTTTTCTTAACAACTGTGTGTTTTCTTTACATCAGTTGATTCCTCTCATTCTTTTGTACATAAAAATATTAAGATAAGATAATCGAAAAATGAATATTTTATTAGATATTTTATGGTTTATGTAAAATTGAAAAATTATTTCAAGCCTCATAACTCGGAAAGTACTCTATGAAAAAATACTTTATTATAGTGTTTTGGAAAGCTCTTGAGACAAGCTATAAAAATATGCAATGGTATATAGGGTGTCCCATTTAAAAAGTTGGAAGTGATTTTCAGATGACTCTTCAAGATCAAACTAATGGCACCATTTTATGTATATGGCACCCTTTCAAGTCATATAACTTTTGAAATGATAAAAATGACATGTAAAAAAATGAATAAAATGCGATAAAAACTTTATAATAATATATTTTTTCGTTCTTATTTATAAATATGTGTGCACATGTTCTTCTTTTATACAATATTTTTAATAATAAAATGTATTACTATTTAATACTATTTCAGGAAAGCAATGGTTCCATGATAGAAAATTAATCGGACCAACGTTCCATTTTAATATACTGGACCAATTTGCCGTGATTATGTCCGAAAAAGCAGAAATCTTGATAAAATGTCTTGAGAAGGAGATAGCAAAGAATCCAGGGAAGGCCATCAACATTTTTCCGTTCATTAATAATGCTGCTCTCGACATTATATGTGGTAATAAATGTATATGTATCATATTATTCTAATGTATAATGAACAGTTGAACACAAAAGAATATCATTAATGTAATACTTTATGTTGTAACAGAAAGCTATTATATGAATATGAACTATGATATGAATAAATAGACTTGTCAAATATACTAAATTTTAATGTTGTTGAATCGAGAAGTTCATTTATCGTAATAATAAGTTGATTGAATATTTATCCATTTATTCACTTATATTGCTATCAAAATAATAAAGTTAAACATATTGATTAAAAAAGGAGATTATATAGTTTGCTTTAACTTTAAATATAATTTTTACTACATTATTCTCGATAGTTAACGATTCTATTTCATTTCTGGAATAAGCAATGTAGAATACTTTGAGAGATTTATGGTGATGCAAAGTTAATTTTTTGCAGAAACGGCAATGGGTGTGAATGTACATGCTCAAGAAGAAGAAACCAAGTATACTGCTACAATACATAGGTTCGAAAAATCATTATAAGTTAATTTATTAGTAATAAAATAGTTGATAGCATTAGTAACTTATTAAGAAAATTTTCTAATAATTAATAGCATATTTTGTAATTAATTAATGAATATAATAACATAAATATGCTGTTATGTTGATTTAACGTTTTATTATTTTCATCATATTTTTAGAGGTTCGAGATTAATTGTAGAGCGATTCTATCGACCATGGCTTTGGCCAGATTGGTTCTACAATTTAGTGTCTCAAGGAAAGGAATATAGATCAATAGTTAACATAATCCATAAGTTTACGGGAGAGGTATGCGCAAGAAAAACAGTAATGATGTATTAAGATATGGGCAGAAATTTTTATTAAATTAATTGTTAAATCTATTTTTTGTTTGGATGAATCTAAGAAATTTACAAACGGAGAAATATCAAATTTCAGATAATACGTAAGAAAAAGATTGCACGACAATCGCAAGACGGTTCTATCAAAGTGAAAAATGAAGATGATGAACTTGATATAGGTGATTATAAAATTATGATTATACTATATAATTTAATGGTTTGTGTTAATAAATTTTTTTGAATTGTTCTTGTTGAAATTTATTTTGTTAGGTAAGCGGAAGAGGAAAGCTTTTTTGGATCTATTATTAGATCAGAATGAGAAGGCTGAAACACCGTTAACCGATGATGAATTGAGGGCACAAGTCGATACATTTATGTTTGAGGTAAGAAAAAAAATGTCTGAAATTTAAGGTAAAAATTCCTTCTATAATGTATTTATAAGTTATAAATGTTAATAAATGTTAATAAAATAAAATGTTAATAAAATAATAAGTATATGTAATGATATAGGGTCACGATACAACTGCAGTTGCGGTAACTTGGGCGCTCTTTCTTTTGGGCAATAATTTAGAGCATCAAGAAAAAGTTCATGAAGAACTCGATGAAGTTTTCAAAGATTCAAAAACACCAGCTACCGTAAAGGAACTATCACAATTAAAGTACCTCGATAGAATCATAAAGGAAACGCTCAGATTATTCCCAAGTGTACCCGTGGTCATAAGGACATTATCAGAAGATGTAAAAATAGGTATCTAAGACTTTGTATCTAGGAAAATTTAAATTAAATTTTTTTAATTTTTTTGTCTAAGACTTTATTTCTATTAATATTAAGATAAAAGAAAACTTAAGATATTCATATCAATTTGTAAATTTGTAAAATTTACTATTAAACGATACTTTCACTTATGTACATACATGATGAAGATACTATGTTTCTGTTGGGAGAAGTACTATTTTTTTATTTAATAAAAGTTAAATAAATGCAACAAAAGATTAATAGTAAAAAATCTGCTTTAGATTCTCTAATTTACGATAGAATTTTAAAAAAAAAATAAAATAATAACATAAACTTCTATTTATTATTTTATAAAAATTCCTTTATTATATTATATATCTTTATTAGAATTCTTTCAGTGAAATTATTAATTTTTATTTGCGACATACTGATTTAATTTAATTTTTATTTGCGACATACTGACATGATCCGTTTTGGTTATTGATCGCGTTAAATATAAACATTATCTGTATATCGGCTTGAGTGTTTTTTTTTGCGTTAAAGATGGTCAAAAAAAGGGCCAAAACGTCCGCGTTTATTAAATAAACGATTTAAGAATAAATAATATATATCGTGTTCCTTTATTTGTTATTACATAATACGTCCATATAAAAACCTGCGCTGGCTCTCATTGTCTCTGATTGTTTCTATTTAATTGAAATTATCATATACAGATTATCATATACAGATTATCATATACAGATTATCTATTGCAGGTTTAACATTATATTGTGGATTTTATACAAAAGATAATTTTTATATTATGGATTTTATACAAAAGTCAATTTTTATATTATGGATTACGAAAGTAATTCATAATATGTATATGTATATATTTTATTAACATAAAATTTTATATATGTATATAGGTCAGAAAATAGAATACAGTCTAACAGTTTAACAATGTTTTTTTAGGTGATTATACACTCCCAAAAGGTATTACAGTTATATTGGCAATCATATTACTACATTTAAACCCGGAAATTTGGCCAGATCCAAAAAAGTTTGATCCTGATCGCTTTCTTCCGGAAAATTCAAAGCTTAGAAATCCATACGCCTACATTCCATTTAGTGCTGGACCAAGAAACTGTATCGGCCAAAGATTTGCTTTACTCGAAGAGAAAATGTTGTTAACAGCTATTCTGAGAAAGTGGAGAGTAAAAAGTGTAAAAAAACCAGAAGCAGTTGAATACGAGATAGCTCTTATTTTGCGACCAAACGAAGAAATATGCATCCATTTCACGCCAAAGAAATAATTAATTTACCAGCAAATGTAGATTTCTCTTTATCGTGCGCAATCTTTATTATCTTCCTTATGATTTAGAATTAACGTATTGATCTAATTAATAATGTTATTGAATTAAATTCCAATTACGTTGATGTTGTTGATTTAATATTATTTTTTTCTCAATGCACTTAACAGAGAATTTATCAGAATTTAGTATAAAAATAATTGCAGTAGTTTCGATAAAGCCTACAATAGACTGACTTTCAACAAAACTCTGATATTTATACTAATAATATATTGTTTGGTAAAAGTAAGTAATTATGTGAAATAAATTTGTGTAAAAGACTAAATTGAGACATAACATGTATATGCGCGTGATAAGAAATTCAATAATATGTTCAAAATGTTAATTTCTATTATCGAATCTCAAACCGACACGAAAGACACACAACGGCATATTATTATTAATTGTAAAAAACAATCTGGTTTGCTGGGACTTTATACAGCACAGTTATAATTATATTCGATAAACTGTTGGAAGCAGCGCACTTGCTAGATCTTCGCGGGATATTCAGCGTCATCGTGTTGGAAAACAAATTTATATAATGTAATGCGTCATAATTCGTAATGTATGTATTGTTAACATTGCGCTAAGAATGGATCAAAAAATGATCCGAAACGTTCACTTTTTACTATTGTAATTTTGAAATAAATAATAAAAACAGAAGGAAATATTGTTTTTTCCCTATGCTATGCTCTTATGTGCCAATTTTGATTTAATTTTTAATTATTTATGCCAAATTCCAAATTATTAAATTTTAAGAAAGAACAACAAGAGAGGAAGAAATAAAGAAAAAATTAATATTTTTAATAAAATTATAAAATCGTTTTCTTAGATATTTAAATAATATATCTAAATTCAAAAACTTATTAAATATTATTAAATATTATTATATGAATTATTAAATATTATTATATGAATTATTAAATATTATTATATGAATTATCGAAGTTTTAAAACTTTCAAACATATTCAAAATTAACTACTAAACAATCATTGCAACATACAAGAAGATGCTGATAATAATGAAATTGAATAGCATTACACGATGAGAATAGAGATTACACATTCTCTGAGATAAAGCTACTAATATTGTTAGAGTTATTTATTAATATTGTGAGAGTTTCTTAGGCATGTGCTTACGAGAAAACTCAGGATGGCTCAGCAACATTAAAAACTAATATTCATTTCAAGATTTAATAAATAGATTTAATAAATTTGACATTGACTAAAGCATTTTTAGTTTTTTAAGAAAGAGTTTTTTATAAAATAAATTTTTAAAATTAATAAATTTTTAAAATTAATAATTAATTTTAAAAATGTTCAAAAGTCAGGTTTTGAGCAATGTTAAATTTATTAATCTCGAAATATATCCGATTTATTAGCTATTGACGTAACTGAGATCATAACCTAGTTCCTCATTGAAAACATTATCTTTTACATATACTATATTTAAATGATAATTAGATTATCTCTTTCATATACATAGTATATACATAATATATGCAAGCGATAATCTGTCATTTGATTGTCATTTACATATAGTATATGTAAAAGATAATGTTTTTAACGAGGAACTATGATCTCAGCTACGTCAATAGCTAATAAATCGGATATATTTCGAGATTAATAAATTTATTGCTCAAAATCTGACTTTTGAAAATTTTTTAAATTAATTATTAATTTTATATCTTAAAAAACTAAAAATGCTTTATGATATGTTTTGCATCTCATTATTATAAATAAAAGATCAGTTTACAATACACTATTTTTTCACATACATATGTAGAAATGTTTCAGACAATCACAAAAAGAACTCAAAATAAATATAATTTTATACATTACATTGTATAAATGTTTATATATTGGCATCAAGTGCGCAAAAGCAAAAACAACACTTGCGTAATAACAATGACATGGCAAATACAATATATTGACATAACGTTTATATAAACACACAGTATCATTTCGCTCTTAGATCTTGAGCCAAGAAGAAGTGAAGATAGACTTCATATAACCTTTTGCTTTAAAAGAAATTCTTTAAAAGATTCTTCTTTTTTTCTAGAAAGGTATTCTATTCTCTTTCGTTCTCTTTTCTTTGATTATCTTTTTGTATTTAATTACATTATATTTATATAAAGCTTAATAAATTGTGATTAATTGTGAAACGATATCTGCTATCAGTGTCAAATATCTTGACCACGCATCATTGTTTCAATATTAAATGCTGCGACAGTAAGTATTGAAATCTTATTATTTTTCATATTATTATCACATACTTGAGATTTTTAATTTTGTTTTTTATTTTCTTTTAAACACAAAGTAAGTTGTGTACAATTAAAATATGATTTATAAAAAACTCATTAAAAAAAGAACGAATATTTTATGGTGAAATATTTCTTTTCATTGTCTTGATTTTTTAAAATTAAGCGTATTATATAAAAATATAGCAAATAATTAAGTAATACTTAATAATGATTCAATATTGTTAAAAAAAGAAAAATTAAGCAGTAAATTTTTTTAAGAATATTATTAAAATACGATAAAAAAATGGAATATAAACAATTTATTGTGGTTTTCGCGTAAATCTTTCCAAGAAATGTAAATTTCATGTTTGAAAGAGTTAAAATATTAACCGAAAGATTCTCACTGATATTGATTTTGTATTCGAGTTTGTGCGATGATATATATTTATATTCTAACCGTCATGATATCAACAAAGTGCGAATATCAATTTGAAAATGTAACTGTACATAATATGAAATTTATATACTAATCGTCATAATATCATCAATAAAGTATTTTTAATAAATACTCTCGGTTAGATAAAAAATAAATATAATAATAATGATAAATTAAATAATAATGATATAAATATCATGTCAATTATATCTTTGTCAATGTATGTAAAATTCCAATGTGAATCTATTTTAAAAAATAACAATTTATACATTTATACTTATTCGTAATTTATACTATTTAACATATTACAGGTGACGAGAATGGATTTAATCTCTTTAATAATATGCACCCTATTTACTGTTTTAATAATCCCCGCAGTTATATCGACATCATATCATCAATATATTCTTCGACGAAAACTCAAAAATATTCCTGTATATGGCAAATTTCCTTTTGGCGTGACATTTGAATTACTAAAACTGACAAATTATGGTGAAGAACTTTATAAATAAGATTGTTTTTATGTTTTGATAGATATCAATTATATTTTTTTAACAAAAAAGTTTGAAACAAGATACTCATCATTTATTTTAGATTAGTGTAATATGTAAATAATTAATATAGTAATGAAAATTAATAATAAAAATTAATACCAAATCTGATTATATGCTTTACAGAACGAATACAATGGTTTACACAACGTATGCTACAATTTAAAGAAGGAATTTTCGTATATTGGATAGGCATGAATCCATTCATTAATGTCTATAAACCTGAATTATTAGAGGTAAGAATAAAAAGTATCTTTCTAAAAATATCAGTTATCATATTTTTTGTAATGCCAAATCTATAAATACATGATAATTTATTATCGAGAGAAAGTGAGACTTCTTGCAAAAGTGCAATAGAGTAAATTTTTATAAATGTATTATTAAATATTATGTTATATTAATATTAAATAATACAATTATTATTAAAAAGTTTCACAATATATTTATACGGACAAAAAAAATTTTCTTAGTTATTAGTGACATAATTGCTACTATTGCATACATATGAAAAATAGTTAAATTGCTATTATAATGAATCATTTAATATTATAACAAAATTTTTTCTTCCTTTATAATAAAAAAAATTTTTTTTTAATAAATATTTATTTTAAAATATAGATCTGCAATATATTGAAAATAATCTATTTCTAGTATATAATTTTCCTATTTGTCATTTTGATGATTGTAGAAAATAATATGTTCATTATATATATATATATATATATATATATATATATATGTTATATATATATTTATTTGTAATAATATGTACATTTCAGCAAAACAATTTTGTTTGGATGCGTGCGTGTGTGCATATGTGTGTGTGTGTGTCGTAATCTGTGTAACTGTTTATGTAATAACCAATCAAAATTTGCTATAGACATATGTATAATGAAATATCATCATAATGTACGCTGACTCAGTATATTTTTCCTTTTATGTAAGAGATACCAAAGTTTAAGTTTAAGTTAGTTTTTAATGTATTAGGTGTGATAATGAATTAATTCAGTCCGTTTTTTTCTTCCAAAAGAAAACTTTAGTGTGAGAAAACATGAAAAAGTACACTAATCAAAGTATTTGCCATCGTTTGCTATTATTTTATCCCATCTGTATGGCAGTTGTTGTATTCATATGATGGAAAAAATTACATGTCCTTCGAAGCGATCCATTGAGCCATTTCTCTATTTCTTCATAATTGTTGAAGTGCTGGTCCGAAAGCCCGTGTGCCATCGATCTGAATAAGTGAGAATCGGATGGAGCAATGTCTGGTGAATACGGCAAGTGAGATAAAATGTCCCAGCCAAGTGCTTCCAAGGCTTCACAATCTTTCCAACATGTGGCCGAGCGTTATCGTGCTGGAAGATCACTTTGTTTTTTTACATATTCCGGCCGCTTATTCTTCAATGCGTTGTTTAAACGGATCAATTGTTGGTAAAGTTCGGCAGTGATGGTTTGGTTCTGTTTTAATAGCTCATGATGCATTACATCCTTCTGGTCCCACAATATACAGAGCATTACTTTCTTGCCATGAATATTTCGCTTTGGTGTCGATGTGAATGATTTTCCTGGATCATAAATGGATTTCCTTCGTTTGGGATTATCGAAATATATCCACTTTTCGTCTCCGGTCACAATACGATGCAAAAAATCTTTTCTTTTTTGTCTGGCAAACAAGATTTCAGACATGGCTTTTCGCCTCTCGATGTCTCTTTCTTTCAGTTCGTATGGCACCCATCTTCCTTCTTTGTAAATCTTTCCCAAATGGCTGCCCAATTGGCTGCCAAATGCACAGAAATTGTTGATCGATCAACATTCAACAATTCTGCGAGCTCATGTTGTAATTGACATGAATCTTCATTGATTAGCGTCTGCAATTCCTCGTCCTCGAACTTCTTCGGCTGACCTGGACGAGGTTTGTCATCGACACTGAAATCATCACTTTTGAAACGTCGCAATCATTCTCTGCATGATTTATCGGTGGGAGCACTTTCACCATAAGCTTTTACGAGCATTCGAGCTTCAGCGGCTTTCATCGGTTTTTCATCAGTTTTCAGCGGCTTTTATCAAAGAAATTGATAATGCCAGTAAAATAAAAGACAAATAAAATAGACGCGTGCATTATTTCTTAATCTAATAACAAATTTTCTATTTAATACAGATACTCTTGATTCATATTTTTAGCACTTTTATCTAAAAACTAACTTAATGAACCTTTGTATCTCTTATGTCTTTATTATGTCTTTCGAGAAAGATAGTTCAAGTCAAAGGTAAAGATTAACTATTCGAGGATTCAAGGTTGACTATTCAAGTTGATGTTCCTTTAGCAATCTAATCTCAATTATCGGTTTTATCTTTAAAATATTATATAGAATGTTTCTTAATTTAATACATCGAGAAAAACGTAATAGAATAACAAAAAAAATTGAATATACAGAATTTTTTACATACGAAGCTGTTTTTAAAAGAAATTAAAAATTTCAAGAAAAGACATTTTATATAATATAATAAATGATAAATTATTAAACGGTTCCATTATTTTTAAATTTATTTTCATAGATTATTATGCCTAGCACAGTAAATATCGAGAAAGGACGTCCATATGAAATGCTGGACTTTTGGTTAGGCAAAGGACTTCTAACTTCTACAGGTAAATTCATAATCTTTTTCAATCTATTTTTCATAGAATATTTTTAATATCTAGTTAAACATGAAAAGTAATTCGAATTTAAAATTATATTATGCATTTTTAAGGTATGATTATTCTCAAAAAGATTTTAAATAAACTAAAAATACGAAAAAGACTAAAGAGACGAAAAAGTAAAATTTTACTCTAATGCAACTATGCAAATTTATATATATGTATATCTTGATAAAAACAAGAAAACACTTTTTTTCACATCCATATTACTTACGTAATTTATGTGACTGATTTTATGTTAATATTAATTATTCAAATTGGCAAGTTTCATTAACATTACTAAGTTGTTTGTGCAATTTTTCTTATCCGAGATTATAAATATTCAGTGGCGAAAAAAGATATGCAAAAAAGATAATAAAATAAGAAAACCCATAATAATATATATTTTCATTTTTATTTATTTACAAATATGTATGTGTATATCTAACATATGATATTTTTAATAAATAAATGTACTGTTTGATACTACTTTTCTCAGGAAAACAATGGTTCCATGATAGAAAGTTGATCGGGCCAACGTTCCATTTTAGTATATTGGATCAGTTTGCTGTGGTTATGTCCGAAAAAGCAGAAATCTTGATAAAATGTTTCGAGAAGGAGATAGCAAAGAATCCAGGGAAAGCTATCAATATTTTTCCTTTCGCTAATAATGCTGCTCTCGATGTTATATGTGGTAATAAATAAATAAATAAATAAATAAATATATATATATATATATATATATATCTTATTATTATAATATGTATAATATTCTTTTGAACATAAAAGAGTATCATTAATGTAGTATTGTATGCTGTAGTAGGAAGCTATTACGAACTAAGAGCTAGGATGTGAATAAAGACTTGTCAAGTACTAAATTTTAATTTTATCAAATCGATAAATTCATTCATTGTAATAATAAATTGATTGCTTATTTATTCATTTACGTTTCTACTAAAACAACGGTTAAATATGTTTATTAAAAAAAGAGATTAGTTTATTTTAACATTAAATTTTGATAATTATAAATATAAATTTCATTTCTTACTTGGAACAAACAGTGTAGAATACTTTGAGAGATTTATGAGTTAATAAATTCATTAAGTTATTATTTTGCAGAAACGGCAATGGGTGTGGATGTACATGCTCAAGAAAAGGAAACCAAGTATACTGCTACGATACATAGGTTCGAAAAATCATGAGTTATAAGTTAATTTATTAATAATAAAATATAATAATTAACAGCACTTTACTGACTTATTAAGAAAATTTTCTAATAATTAATAGCATATTTTATAATTAATTCATAAACATAAAAATATAAATATTCTATCATGTAGGTTTAACGTTTTAATCATATTTTTAGAAGTTCACAATTAATTGTAGAGCGATTTTATCGACCATGGCTTTGGTCAGATTGGTTCTACAATTTAGTGTCTCAAGGAAAGGAATATAGATCAATGATTAATATAATCCATAAGTTTACAGGAGAGGTATGCGCAAGAAAAACAACACTAACGATGTATTAAGATATCGGCAGAATTTTATTAAATTAATTGTTAAATCTATTTTTTGTTTGGATGAATCCATCAAATTTACAAAAGACATTAAATTTCAGGTCATACGTAAGAAAAAGATTACACGACAATCGCAAAACGGTTCTACCAAAGTGGAAAATGAAGATGATGAATTTGATATAAGTAATTATAAAATTATAATTATATATATGTTCTAAGCTGGTGTAAATTTTTGAAATATTCTTATGAAATTTGTTTTATTAGCCAAGCGGAAGAGGAAAGCTTTTTTGGATCTATTACTAGATCAGAATGAGAAAGATGAAGCTCCGTTAACCGATGATGAATTGCGGGCACAAGTCGATACATTCATGTTCGAGGTAAGAGAAAAAATCTTTGAAATTAAAGTCGAAACTCTTTCTTATCAGGTGTTATAATTTAATTACAAATGAGTGTTATAAAATAGTAAGAATATACATGTAATAATAATATATAAAATAGTAAGATTATATAATGATATAGGGTCACGATACAACTGCGGTTGCGATAACTTGGACGCTCTTTCTTTTGGGCAATAATCTAGAACATCAAGAAAAAGCTCATGAAGAACTCGAGGAAGTTTTCAAAGATTCAGAAACACCAGCCACCGTAAAGGAACTGTCGCAATTGAAGTACCTCGATAGGATCATAAAGGAATCTCTCAGAATATATCCAAGTGTACCCGTGATCTCAAGAAAATTAGCAGAAGATGTAAAAATGGGTATAAGACTTTATTTTTATATTTTTATATTTAATATTATGATAAAAGAAAACTCTTAAGATTTTCATATTAATTTGTAAATTTGTAAAATTTATTATTATTAAACTATACTTTCAATTACAAAATGAAGATACTATGTTTCTATTGAGAAAAGTACCATTTTTTATTTATTAAAAACTAAATAAATACAGCAAAAGATCAATGAATAAAAAATCTGCTTTAAATTAGAGTCTTTAATTTACGACAGAATTCGAAAAATAATAAAATAATAGTATAAAATTTTATTTATCATTTATGCCCCACGTTTTGAATTCTTCAAAAAAATACCTTTATTACATAATAGACTTATTTCAATAGAATTATTATCATATACAGATTAGAGGTTGTAGACTTAACAATATATGTTGTGGATTTTACATAGATGTCAATTATATGGATTACGAAAGTATAATTTTTTTTACTACAAAACCAATTACACACACACACACACACACACATATATATATATATATATATATATATATTTTATTAACATAACTATAACCATTTTATGATAATTTTATGATAAGTATGAGAAAGGAACGGAATACAGTCTATAATATATTTTTTTAGGTGATTATACGCTCCCAAAAGGTATTACAGTTCTTTTGGCAATTACATTACTGCATTTAAATCCGGAAGTTTGGCCAGATCCAAAAAAGTTCGATCCTGATCGCTTTCTTCCGGAAAATTCGAAACATAGAAATCCGTATGCCTACATTCCATTTAGCGCCGGACCAAGAAACTGCATCGGCCAGAAATTTGCTTTACTCGAAGAGAAAACAATATTAACAGCTATTCTAAGAAAGTGGAGAATAAAAAGTGTAAAAAAGCCGGATGCAGTTGAATACGGGGCTACTATTATTTTCCGACCAAGCGAAGAAATATGCATCCATTTCACGCCAAAGAAATAATTGATTTATTAGCAAATATTCATGTTTATCTTTATTGTAATCTTTATTATCTTTCTCATTTTCAAAATATGAATTTTTCGTCGTTGTTCTTATTGTAGATATAGCATGCTATTGTACACTACATTTTAATAAATAGATTGAGATATACATTATATGAGATATATATTTTAACATCACGAAGCATCCAGCAAATATGTAAATTATTATTATATAGTTAAGATTTAAAGGATTATAAATAATTTGTGAACATTTATTTCGCAAATGTTGCTTTAATAACAAGATATTAAAAATGTTGTTTACACACACACACACACACACACACGCGCGCGCGCGCGCGCGCGCGCGTGTGTATGTGTGTATATTTTAGTGTATGCGTGTGTATATATACAGTATTATGCGTGTATGCGTGTATATTTTAGTGTGTGTGTGTATATTTTAGTGTATGCGTGTGTATATATTTTATGTAAATAAAAATATATAAACGCACATATTTAAATTGATATAATAATTATGACTAATGAAATTGAAATTTAATATATAAAAATTCTCTTAGGATTAATTTCTGAATCCCATTTTCACTTTCTCATTCTCTACCTGTTTTGTAGTTTATATATTATCTACGTCTGCGCCTAACCCACTCATATTGCGCAAATGTAATAAAAAGTTATATAATAACTAGCATTAATTATCCGCTCAAATTCATAAAAAAAATTTTGCGCTCATTTAGTTTAGCAAAAAAAATTTTGTTTGTGTTATCTCCAGAGTGTCTCTCTCTCTCTCTCTCTCTCTGAAGAAAACACAATTTCTTACATTCTAAATTTTGCAAAAATTTATAATTCGGAACAATTTCAAAAAAGTCAAATTGCATATTTTCTATATTTCAGTGTATCTCTACATATAATTATTATCAAAACTATCATTTAACATCTAATTTATCATTTCGGCTCAAAGAAAGCGCTTTTTATTATTCTGGATTAAAGATGATCAAACATTAGGTCATGATCTGGATTAAAGACGATCAAACATTAGGTCATGATCGATATAAATACGAATATCTAATTTAATAGACGTTCTGAGTTCTGACGCCTGATATGAGAAAAACATCCGCTAATTGTCCAATTTCATTTATATTCGTCCGTTTACGTATTCTTATTATTGAATAATAATAATTCATAAAATTAATTATTTTATTACATAATAATTACTAATGCACTGAGAAAAAAATAATGTTAAATCAATAATATCAGTGTAATACAAATTTATTTTATTTATTCAATAACATTATTAATCAGATCATGCTTCATTTAAGAACTGACGTATTGATTTAATTAATAATGTTATTGAATTAATAAATTAAATTCCAATTATACGTTAATGTTGATTTAACATTATTTTTTTCTCAATGCATTTAACAGAGAATTTATTAGAATTCAGTATAAAAATAATTGCAATAGTTCGATAAAACCTACAATAAAGTGATTTTCAACAAAACTCTAGTAATTATACTGATAATATATTTACCGGTGAAAGTAAGTAATTATGTGAAATAAATATGTGCAAAAGACTAAACTGATATAACATGTATTAAACGAAACACTATATATGTGAATATTTAAGATAGCGACAAAATGTTATAAGCTATTCGGTGAACCTGATTATACGGAATGTTTTTGGTTAGGTTAAAGAAGACTTAAAGATCACTTTAAGTCTTCTTTACTCTTACTTCATTGATTTGCCTTGAAAATGAATTGCATATAATGTCGGTTTAATACAGTACACTTTATACTCGTAATACTTACGTAATCTTCTCCTTATTTTAATCAGATGATCAAAGTTACCTTGAAAAATAATTGCGCATTCTATTCTGATAAATAATAGAATTAGTTTTTTAATCAATTGGGAAGACACAACAATAGTCGATCAAGCATCTTCTCGCAAAAAAAAGACTTATGTCTGATTGTGAAATGTTGTAACAAAAAAACGGTCTGAACATTCAGAGTGACACTGCATTACTTAATGGTTCTTATCTTCTTATCCTTAGTAAATGTCTCTATTTTTCAAAGTCTCCTGCTTCCCCACTACCCTCTTCCTAAATTCATGTCTTTTTTTCTCTCCTTTTGTTCCTTTCTCTCCCTCCTTCTTTCCTTTGCTTCCTACTTTTCTCACATCTAGTCATGTCTTGGTCTTCCTCGCTATCACACTCTTTCACTTTTTACTTCTGACTTTTTCTCTCCGATCTTTGCTTTTATGCTTGTACGTATCTATACTGCGATTTGTACTTGCTTTTCCATTTCTTAATTTTTTCTTTGAATTATTATTTCTAACGATTGCTTTTTAAATTTTAAACTGTAAGACGATCTATATTTCTTTTTCTTTGTCTCGATTATACTTACTTTTTTGCGCTTTCTTTTACAGGCTTCCATCTCGTTATCTATTAATTTAAATCATTTTCTTCGACGCGGCTTGGGAGACTGGATTTTAGAGGCACCTTCATATCATCAGGACTATAATTTTTATCAGTAAGATTCTTATTACTTCGGACAACTTTTATTTTTTATATTTTTTTTGGATGGTTCCAACGAGGGATTAAGACGAGGCATATTCTCTCTCCTATTTCTTGTGTAGCGTTTATGAATTTCGATAGCAAGATGAACTGCGCTTTTTTTCAACATTTTATAGCCGTACATTTTTAACGTCTTACTAATTTTTTATACATGCATTTTCATTTTTTTGACTTCTTTTGTTTTCGATTGTTTGTTCTTGCGTTTCTTAAAATTTTCAATTATTATATATGTCTATCTGACCTTTCCGTTATGCACTATCGCGCTCGTTTTTATAATTGTCGCGTTATATTATTTTTTAACTGTTTAGAAGAGGATTGAATCATTGAAGAGAATACGTAGGAAACGTACATCTGTCTATATTTAATTTGTATTTAAATTCATTTCTTTAACAGATAATTATTTTTCTCATTAAACTAACTTATTAATGTACAAGTTTTCTGTCTCTGATTTGTTTTTCTAAACTGTTATTATCTACACCCTATGCCATGATTGTAAGCCTTTTTCGTTTATTATTTTTGATTTATTATCATGCAGATCGTTATTTCTTACTTGTTTTTTTCTTATTTTTTAAGTTGAATATATAAATAGTATGACGTACTCACTAACAATTAAATGAAATGCAATTATGCTTTTATATTTATTATTCAATTAATTAAATCGATATTGTTATTGAATAGTGATTGATAGTATGTTGCATATTTATATTCAGCAATAAATATTCATGAATTATTCATTCATTCGTTTACTTTGCATATAAACAATACTTCAAGAGAAAAATTTAATAAATTTTAATAAGTTTGTATCTCATTGTCAGATATTACAACATTATTTGCTATAACGATATTTTAAAAATCTTAAAATATATTTTTAGAAAATAGAATTAGAAAATGTTTTAGAAATACAATATCGATTGAAAATCATTACATAGTTTAGATATTATTAATTTAGTTATTTTAAAAATCATTACATAGTTTAGTCATTATTAGTTAGTCATTTTGAGTTAAGGAAACATAAATAATAAACACGTAAATGACGTTATATATATATATATATTTTATGTTTATTAACTTTAAAACTATGAAATAACTTTTTATATGTGTGTGTTTATATATATATATATATATATGCAATATTTTACTAGAAAAAGTTTCCTCTCTATAAGTTTTACATTTTCAATATAATGAAAAAAAAATCGGTAATGTGATTAAATACATTTAGTTGATTATTATTTTTTTAAAGAAAATATTTAAGTCAAATATTTACAATTATTTAAAAAAATAATAATCAATCATACACATTTATTCAAATTATCAAGTTCTTTTCCATAGAGTTGCAATGTACATCCAGCGCATGTGCTTAACCATCAAAAATTAATTATTGATTGTAAAAAGTTTTTCTGATGAAAATAAAGCAAGGAAAATAAACTGTAAACAAACTTGTAAACTATTATCATAACTAATTTACCAATAAACAATCATGATTCGCAACATAAAAAGATGATGATGTTAATAACAATGAAATTGCATATCATTACATGATGAAAATAGATATAATTACATATCAGATGAAACTAACTGTATGCATATTGTAAAGTTTCTTAAGCATGTGCGCTTAAGAGAAAACTCAGATAAAAAATTAGTAAATCTAATATTCATTTCAAGATTTACAAATCTGACATTGCCTAGAGCACTTTTAGCTTTTTAAGATATAAAATTAATAATTAATTTTACGTTAAAAATTTTAAAGTCAGTTTTGAGTATGTTAAATTTATCTCGTATTACGTCCGTAATCCAGATCCCAACACCTCAAAAAAAAAATCATTAAACAAAAAACCCCCACACCACAAACGTACATCCAAAAATACCACCTCAGCATACCTCCATTCCCCCCAACATCCCCCCTATCCTACCCCTAACCTAAACCTTTAATGAATATATTCGATTTTTTACTCACTGATGTTGCTGAGATCATAGTTTAGTTCTTCTTTAAAAAAATTATTTCTCACGTATGGTATATTCAAATAGCAATCAAATTATCGTTTGCATATACATACCATATGCATATGATTTTCATTTCACATCTCGTTGTTATAAAAACTCAGTTTACAATACAGAATTTTTTTAAATATATAGAAATGCTTGAAACGCTCATAAAGAGAATTCAAAATAAATCTCATTTCGTACATTATTATCGTGTGAGTACTTATGTATTGCGGGGTCAAATAATGCAACAGCAAAAACTTACGTAATAACAATGATATCGCCAAGATAAAAAAATGTTCATATAACGTTTATATAAGCACATATGTAATATCGTGATATTTCGTGATTGAATCTTGAATCAAAAAAAGGTAGACACATCATATAATTTTTTGCTTAAAAAATTCTTTTAAAATATTTTTTTCTTTCTTTTTTTTCTAGAAAAGTATCCTATTCTCTTTCGCTCTCTTTTTCTCGATTATCTTTTTGTATTTAATTACATTATATTTACATAAAGCTTAATAAATTGTGGAACGATATCTGCTATCAGTGTCAAATATCTTGGCCACGCATCATTGTTTCAATATTAATTGCTACGACAGTAAGTATTAAAATCTTATTATTTTTCACATTACTATTTCATAGTTAAAACTTTTGATTTTATTTTTTATTTTTTTGATAACACAAACTAATTTACGCATAGTTAAAATGTATTTAACATAAAAGCTCATTCAAAAAGAGCGGATATTTTATGATAAAATGTTTTCTTCTTTTTTCGCCATATTGATTCTGTAAAGCGTATTATAAAATTATGGCAAGTAATTTTTTATCATTAGTTGCATTTATTTCAGCACCAACATCAGTTGCAAAACAAAAACAGTCTTTCTCGCACAAACGATGAATGCGACGATGCATTTTCTGAGTTAGTTTTCATGGTTTACTGTTTATAATCGATCAGAACAGTCTTTAAAAATTTATACCATGCATGATTACAAACAATTTTTGACCTATTAACAATATTTTTAATATTAATTTTAATATTAAGAAGGAAGGTATTATACTATGAATTTTGCGACATTCGCAGTAATTAACGAAAAATTAATTAAAAAAGATCGGCCAATGCGCGTGGCTACAACTAATACTTTACGTGGGCCACCCTTTATATGTATATAGATATATAATATTTTACTACAAAAAGTTTTCTCTTTATGATTTCTACATTTTCAATATAATGAATAAAAAATCGGTATAAATATTAAATACAATTAAGTTAAATATTTAAATTTATTTAAAAATATAATAATCAATCATTATGACCGCTGTATATTGCAAGATCAAGTAAAAGCAAAAAACTTTACATGATAACAATGACGGCATAATATTCATATAACGTTTGTATAAGCACATAGAACACATTTTGCTATTGAATCTTGAATCAAGAAGAAGTAGACATTTCATATAATTCTTTGTTTTAAAAAGATTCTTTTAAAAGATTTTTCTTTCCTTCTTTTTTCCTAAGAAAGTATTCTATTCTCTTTCGCTCTCTTCTTCTCTATTACTTTTTTTACATTATTTAATTACATTATATTTATATAAAGCTTAGTAAATTGTGATTAATTGTGGAACGATATCTGTTATCAGTGTCAAATATCTTGGCCACGCATCATTGTTTCAATATTAAGTGCTGCGACAGTAAGTATTAAAATCTTATTATTTTTCATATTATTATTTCATAGTTGAAACTTTTAATTTTTTATTTTTTTGAAAACACAAAGTAATTTGCGCATAATTAAAATGTGATTTAACAAAAATTTCATTTAAAAAGAGCGGATATTTTATGGTTATTAAATGTTTTTTTCTTTTCACTGTTTTGATTCTGTAAAGTAAAGCGTATTATATACAATTATGGCAAGTAATTTTTTATTTTAGAACAGAATTAACTTCATTTAAAATCTCGCGACACATAATTCTCCAAAAGAGAAAGATTTCGCTATATACATATATTACGATGTTAAATAGTGATGATAGAGCACTCACATTGTTATGTAAAACGTACATTTGTTCAAAGATTAGATATTTAATATTGGTTCAATATTATTAAAAAAGTAATTATACATATAATTTAAGCAATAAATTCTTTTAAAAATATCATTAAAAGAAAAATATGGAAAAGAGAAAAGAAACGGTAGAGAAATAGAATATAAACAATTTATTGAGGTTTTTGTACATTTTATTAAATTAAGAAACGTAGATTCCATATTTGAACGAATTAAAATATTTAACCGATAAAATATTCTCACTGATATTGATTTTATATTCAAGTTTATGCGATGATATGTATATTTATGTATACGCATCATTCAATGTCATGTTATCAGAAATGAAATATTTTTAATAAATACTATCGGTTAGTAAATAATGAACATCGTCAATGATCTTTGTCAATGTATGTGTGTCTGAAATTCTAATAAATCTATTTTAAGAAGTAATAATTTATGCATTTATACATATTCGATAATTCAAAAATTGTTCAATATATTTACAGGTTACGAGAATGGATTTAATTTCTTTGATAATATACACCCTATTTGTTGTTTTAATAATCCCCGCAATTATATGGATATCGTATCATCAATATGTTCTTCGACAAAAACTCAAAAACATTCCTGTATATGGCAGATTTCCTTTTGGCGTGATGTTTGAAATATTAAAATTGACAAACTATGGTAAAAAATTTTTAAATAAAATTGTTTTTATGTTTTTACAGGTAGCATTTATATATTTTTAATAAAAAAATTAAAACAAAATATTCATAATTTACTTTAAATTAAGTAATAATTTTAAATATGTAAATAATCAGAATATAATAAAAAATTAAATACTAAACTATTGATTATGTGCTTACTTACAGAACGAGTACAACGGTATATACAATGTATGCTACAATTTAAAGAAGGAATTTTAACAACTTGGATAGGCATGGAGCCATTCATTAATATCTATAAACCTGAATTATTAGAGGTAAGAATGAAAAGCATTTTTTATAAAGTATTAGTTATCATATAATTTGTGATGATAAATGTATAAATACATAATAATTTGTTATCGTAAAAAACTTCTTAGGAGAGTAAAATAAAATAAATTTTTATAATTAGACATTATCTTATTATTATTAAATAATACAATTATTATTAAAAAGTCTCTCAATATAATAATTATATGGTGAAAATAAATAATTTTCTTGGTTATCAGTAACATAGTTGCTATTATTGCATACATATGAAAAATGATTATATTTTATTATTATATATTAAAATTATTTATATTAATATTACCGCAAAATTTTTTCTTTCCCTATAATAAAAAAATATTTTCTCAATAAATTTTTATTTGTAGAAACATAAGTCTACAAAATTAAAAAATAAGATAATCTATTTCTAATCAATTTTATCGCTATTCTATCGCTTTGATGATTGTAAAATAAGATGTAATTTATTATTTTAGTAAAACAATCTATATGTATATGTGTGTCGTATTGCACTTATGCATGTTGTATTTATGTACGTGCAAGATTTAGTAAAATTATTTTCGATAAAGGACATTGATATTCCGAATAAATTATTTATTTCGCTATCTCTATAGTAACCGATCAAAATTTGCTACAGACGTATATATGTATAATAAAATATTATCAGATTGTGACTCGCTGTGAACGCGATTGTAAACACTGACTCAGCATACTTTTCTTTCTACATAAGAGATACAAAGGTTCATTAAGTTAGTTTTTATATAAACAGTCCTAACACTATGTATCAAGACTATTAAAAGAAGATTTATTATTTATTAAGACTAGGAGATGCATGCGTCTATTTTATTTGTCTTTTATTTTACTAGCATCAAAAAAATCGATTCGCTTTTCAAGGAAGATAGTTCACGATCAAAGTTAAACTTTTAAATTGATGTTAGCTATCTACGCACTTTAGCAATCTAGTCTTAATTATCGGTTTCAGCTTTAAAATATTATACAGAATATTTCTTAATATAATGATACACTGACAAAAACGTAATGAAATAACATAAAAAAATGAATTAAAAATATGAAATAAAATTTTTATATACTATTTTCGAAAAAATTTAAATTTGAAGAAAAGACATTTTATGTAATATAATAAATGATAAATTATTAAATGGTTCTATTATTTTTAAATTCACTTTGTAGATTATTATGTCTAGTATAGTAAATATCGAAAAAGGACATCCATATAAAATGATGGAATCTTGGTTAGGCAAAGGACTTTTAACTTCTACAGGTAAATCCATAATTCTTTTCAATCTATTTTTCATAGAATATTTTTAATGACTAATTAAACATGAAAAGTAATTTGAGTTTATTATATTATGTATTTTTGATGTATGATTATTCTCGAAAAGTTTTTAAATAAATTAAAAATACGAAAAAGACTAAAGAGACGAAAAAGTAAAATTTTACTCTAATACAACTATGCAAATTTGTATATATGTATATCTTGATAAAAAAAGAAAATACATTTTTTTCACATCCATATCTCCAATTACTTATGTAATTTATGTGACTGATTTTATGTTAATATTAATTATTCAAATTGGCAAGCTTCATTAACATTAAGTTGTTTGTGCAATTTTTCTTATCCGAGATTATAAATTCAGTGGCGATATGCAAAAAATATAAATAACGAAATAAGAAAACTCATAATAATATATTTTTTTCATTTTTATTTATTTACAAATATGTATGCGTATATCTAGCATATGATATTTTTAATAAATAAATGTACTGTTCGATACAACTTTTCTCAAAACAATGGTTCCATGATAGAAAGTTGATCGGGCCAACGTTCCATTTTAGTATATTGGATCAATTTGCCGTGGTTATGTCCGAAAAAGCAGAAATCTTGATAAAATGTCTCGAGAAGGAGATAGCAAAGAATCCAGGAAAGGCTATCAATATTTTTCCTTTTGCTAATAATGCTGCTCTCGATGTTATATGTGGTAATAAATATATATGTATCATATTATTATAATGTATAATAGTTCTCTTGAACACAAAAGAATATTATTATTTTAATACTTTATGCTGCAGTAGGAATAGTAGGTAGATAAGATATGAATAAATAGACTTGTCAAGTACACTAAATTTTAATTTTCTTGAATCGACGATTTCATTCATTATAATAAGTTGGATGCTTATTTATCCATTTGTCCACTTATTATATTACCAAAGCAACAGTTGTTTATTAGAAAAAAATATATTTACTAGAAAATAGGATTATAGTTTGCTTTAACATTTAATTATTACTATATTATTTTCGATAGTCTAATTTTATAAGTCAATTTTATTTCTTCTCTGGAATAAGCAATATAGAATACTTTGAAAGATTTATGATGATGCTAAGTCATTATATTGCAGAAACGGCAATGGGTGTTGATGTACATGCTCAAGAAGGGGAAACCAAGTATACTGAAACAATACATAGGTTCGAAAAATCATTATAAGTTAATTTATTAGTAATAAAATAGTTGATAGCATTAGTAACTTATTAAGAAAATTTTCTAAAAATTAATAGCATAATTTGTAATTAATTAATGAACATAATAACATAAATATGCTGTTATGTTGGTATAACGTTTTATTATTTTTATCATACTTTTAGAGGATAGGAATTAATAATGGAGCGATTTTACTGACCAAGTGCTTTGGCACTTAATATTGAAACAATGATGCGTGGCCAAGATATTTGACACAGATAACAGATATCGTTCCAAATTAATCACAATTTACTAAGCTTTATATAAATATAATGTAATTAAATAATGTAAAAAAAATAATAGAGAAGAAGAGAGCGAAAGAGAATAGAATATTTTCTTAGGATAAAAGAAGGAAAGAAAAATCTTTTAGAAGAATCTTTGTAAAATAAAGAATTATATGAAATGTCTATACTTCTTCTTGATTCAAGATTCAATAGCAAAATGTGTACTATGTGCTTATACAAATGTTATATGAATATTGTATTTATATCATTGTTATTATGTAAAGTTTTTTGCTTTTATGCTACTTGATCCCGCAATATACAGCGGTCATAATGATTGATTATTATATTTTTAAATAAATTTAAATAAATTTAACTTTAGTATATTTAATTACATCACCGATTTTTTATTCATTATATTGAAAATGTAGAAATCATAAAGAGAGAATTTTTTGTTGTAAAATATTATATATCTATATACATATACAGGGTGGCTTACGTAAAGTGTTAATTGTAGCCACGCGCATTGGCCGACCTTTTTTAATTAATTGTTTGTTAATTACTGCGAATATCGCAACATACATAGTGTAGTACCTTTCTTCTTAATTTGACTCAATCTACCTTCACACTTCGGGAAAATCTTCTTGACATCCTGTATAATGTCATTTACACAGAAAATATAACGCTGCATGTGTTTATCATTTATGTTTCTTTAACTCAATATGACTAAATTATGTAATGATTTTCAATCGATATATTGTATTTCTAAAAAGTTTTCTAATTCTATTTTCTAAAAATTTATTTTGAGATTTTTAAAATATCGTCATAGCAATGTTATAATATCTGACAGTGAGATATAAAACTTGTTAAAAATTATTAAATTTTTCTCTTGAAGTATCGTTCATACATAACGTAGACGAACAAATGTATAATTCATAAATATTTATTGCTGAATATGAATATTGTATACTATCAATCACAATACATAACATTCAATAACAAATTCAATAACAATATTGATTTAATTAATGTATTGATAAATATAAAAGGATAATTACATTCCATTTAATTGTTAATGAGTACATCATACTATTTATTTATTCAATTCAAAAAATAAAAGCTAATTCCATCATTTATCAGAATAAAATGCGCAATTATTTTTCAGGTTTTTAACTTTGATTATCTGATTGAAATAAGGAGATGATGCGAGTATTACGTAAAATTCATAACGTGTATTGTATTAGACGGACATTATATGCAATTCATTTTCAAGGCAAATCCATGAAGTAAGAGTAAAGTGGACATAAATTAGTAATGAAAAATATTCGATGCAGTATCAAGTTTATCGAATAATTTATAACATTTTGTCGCTATCTTAAATATTCATATATATAGTGTCTCGTGTAATGGTGTCAGTGTATTAATAAGTATATAGAGTACGGTATATAACACGATGTACAGTTTTCCACAATTAAACCTAACACTGCACATATATAATATTCACGATGGCAACGAAATGTTACAAGCTATTTCATTCGATGAAGTTGACTTTTACATGGAACATTTTTAGTTATCAACTTTTGTCTCTTTATGTAGTTAAGTCTCTTTACTCTGACTTCATGGACAAAACTTATTTTTAACACATTCTAATTTATTATATAACAGTATGAAATTTAATTATTAAATGATATTGTTAAAGTGAATATTAAAATCGCTATTTAGAATAAAAATATAGACAAAAAGGCATGGAGAGAAAGACAAGAAGATGAATAAGAATTCTTAGAATGCTTCATTTCAATCAAGATCATCAAGGTCATCAAGATCATCAAGATCATTCCTATCAAAAATAATCGCAACTTTGCGCATTGTGTTCTGTATTTAAATCTATAATATGAATTAATCAGCACAGAGACATCAATAATTTTTAATCAATTTCCCAAATTTCTGAACTAAATAATCCACACAAAGTTTGACAAATTGTTAATAATCATAATCGTTTAATCCAACAAAAAATCAGTTACAGGTTTCTGAAATATCTCGAGTTTTATTGGTAATTTAGAAAAATGTGTTAGTTATATACAGTCTCCGCTTCTTTTAATAACTCTTATCCTATTTTCTTTTAATTTTCTCGCTAGATCTAATATCATGGTTCCAACAAGCATTCTCAGCTTGCAATTTCAATACGCAGGTAAAAAAAAATGGGGGGGTGTTTTTTTTTTTTTGTTATAATACAGCAACAATTAAAATAAGAGGTACTTATTGTTAATTCTGATTAAAGTATGAAACAATTGTTTATTTATGTTCAACATGTCATAAATTTCTTATCGCACGTACATGCATGTTATGTCAATTTAGTTTTTTTACACAAATTTATTTCATATAATTACTTAACGATAAATATACATATTACATAACGGTAAATATATTGTAGGTATAATTACTAAAGTTTTGTTGAAAGTTAGTTTATTGCAGGTTTTATCGAATTGCAATTATTTTTATATTGAATTCTGATAAATTCTCTGTTAAATGCATAGAGAAAAAAGTAATTAATTAAATCGACAATGTATAATTGGAATTTAATCTATTAATTCAATAATATTATTAATAAGATCAATACATCAATTCCTAAATCAAAAGCATGATCTAATTAATAATGTTATTGAAAAATAAATAAAATAAATTTGAATTATACTAATATTATTGATTCAATATTATTTTTTTCTCATTGTGCATTAATAATTATTATGTAATAAAATAATTAATTCTACGAATTATTTTTATTCAATAATAAGAATACGCAAACGAACGAATGCAGATGAAATTGGAATTTAATTAGCGGATGCTTTTTTCGTATCAGACAGCACATCTGTCTATTAGATATACGTACGATCTACGTACGTATTTTACATCGACCTTGACCTAATGTTCGATCGTTATTCCACTTTAATCCAGAATAATAAAAAATGCTTTCTTCGAAATGAGAAACTATGTTAAATGATAGTCTTGATAATAATCATATAGAGATAGACTGAAATGTAGAGAATATGCTAATCTGATTTTTTTGAAATTTTTGAATTATTTTTGCGAAATTTAAAATAAGAAGTTATGTGTTTATATATTATCTTTGGAGATGCATTCCGAAGATAATATATAAACTACAAAACAGATGTCTAACAAAAAAATGAAAATGTGACTTAAAAATCAATCCTGAGGCAATTTTTACATATTAATTAAATTTAATTTCATCAATCAATTATCATATTGATTTAAATATGTATATTTATGTGCTTCCATTTTTACATATACATTACATATACATTACACATTACATATATATTACATATACATATACATTTTACGTATACATTATTAATATCTTATTGTTAAAACAACATCATTTGCATAGGAGATAAATGTCTCAAATCATTTATATTCCTTTAAATTATATCTCTACAATAGTAATTCATATAATGCTATATCTGCAACAAGAATAACGAGAAGACATTTAAATTCCGAGAAAGATTGTGCAATATAAAAAGAAATGGGCATTTGCTGGTAAATTAATTATTTCTTTGGCGTGAAATGAATGAATATGTCTTCACATGGTCGGAAAATAAGAGTAGCCCCGTATTCAACTGTATCTGGTTCTTTTATACTTTTTACTCTCCACTTTCTCAAAATAGCTGTTAATATTGTTTTCTCTTCGAGTAAAGCAAATCTCTGGCCAATACAGTTCCGTGGTCCAGCACTAAATGGAATGTAGGCGTATGGATTTCTATGCTTTGAATTTTCCGGAAGAAAGCGATCAGGATCAAACTTCTTCGGATCTGACCAAATTTCTGGGTTTAAATGTACTAATAAAATGGCCAATACAACTGTAATACCTTTTGGGAGCGTATAATTACCTAAAAAAATATATTGTTATAGACTATATTCTGTTCCCTTCCCACATACATATATATGAAATTTTATATTTTATCTTAATATTAATAGAAATAAAATTTCATATACCCATTTTTACATCTTCTGTTAATTTCCTTGTGATTACGGGTACACTTGGGAATAATCTGAGCGTTTCCTTTATAATCCTATCGAGGTACTTCAATTGCGACAGTTCCTTTACGGTGGCTGGTGTTTCTGAATCTTTGAAAACTTCCTCGAGTTCTTCATGAGCTTTTTCTTGATGTTCTAGATTATTGCCCAAAAGAAAGAGCGTCCAGGTTATCGCAACTGCAGTTGTGTCGTGACCCTATATCATATTATATATCTTTATTATTTATTTATAATTATATATATTTATACTATTATATACATTTATAATTATATTATAAAACCTAATAAGAAGAAACTTTGCTTTAAATTTCAAAAATTTTTTTTCTTACCTCAAACATGAATGTGTCGACTTGTGCCCGCAATTCATCATCGGTTAACGGAGTTTCGGTCTTCTCATTCTGATCTAGTAATAGATCTAAAAAAGCTTTTCTTTTCCGCTTACCTAACGAAACAAATTTCATAGGAATAATTTCATAGGAATAATTCAAAAAATTATTAACACAAAACCATTAAAACATATCAATACATATAATTATAATTTTATAATCACCTATATCAAGTTCATCATCTTCACTTTCCACTTTGGTAGAATCATTTTGCGATTGTCGTGTGATTTTTTTTTTACGTATTACCTGAAATTTGATATCTCAGTTTGTAAATTTGTTGGATTCATCCAAACAAAAAATAGATTTAACAATTAATTTAATAAAATTCGGCCGATATCTTAATACATCATTAGTGATTTTTTGCGTATACCTCTCCCGTAAACTTATGGATTATGTTAACCACTGATCTAAATTCCTTTCCTTCAGATACTAAATTATAGAAGCTATCTGGCCAAAGCCATGGTCGGTACGATCGTTCCATTATTAATTTCGAACATCTAAAAATATTATTAAAACGTTAAACATATATAAGCATATTTATGCCATTATGTTCATTAATTAATTACAAAATGTACTGTCAGTTCAATTTTCTTAATAAGTCACTAATACTATCAACTATTTTCTTACTAATAAATTAACTTATAATGATTTTTCGAACCTATGTATCGTAGTGCTATATTTGGTATCTTCTTTTTGAGCATGTACATCCACACCCATTGCCGTTTCTGCAAAATTAGTATTATCATAAATCCCTCAAAGTATCCTATATTACTTATTCCAAAAAAGAAATAGAATTGATGCTTATAACTATCGAAAATAATATAGTAATAATTATATTTAATGTTAAAGCAAACTGTAATTTTTTTTCTAATAAATATATTTTTTTAACAAACATAATATTTCTTATAAACAACTGTTGTTTTGATAAAATAAATGAATAAATAAACAATATATCAACTTATTATTATAATGAATGAACTTCTCGATTCAGCAAAAGTAAAATGTACTTGACAAGTCTCTTTATTCATATCCTAGTTCATAATAGCGTTCTACTACAGCATAAAATATCTACATTAATACATTGATACTTTTTTGTGTTTAAGATAAATAACATATATTATAATATGATATATGGTATATATATATATATATTTATTTATTTATTTATTTATCTATTACCACATATAACATCGAGAGCAGCATTATTAGCGAAAGGAAAAATATTGATAGCCTTCCCTGGATTCTTTGCTATCTCTTTCTCGAGACATTTTATCAAGATTTCTGCTTTTTCAGACATAACCACGGCAAACTGATCCAATATATTAAAATGGAACGTGGACCCGATCAACTTTCTATCATGGAACCATTGTTTTCCTGAGAAAAGTTGTATCGAACAGTACATTTATTTATTAAAAATATCATATGCTAGATATACGCATACATATTTGTAAATAAATAAAAATGAAAAAAATATATTATTATGAGTTTTCTTATTTCGTTATTTATATTTTTTGCATATCGCCACTAAATTTATAATCTCGGATAAGAAAAATTGCACAAACAACTTAATGTTAATGAAGCTTGCCAATTTGAATAATTAAAATTAACATAAAATCAGTCACATAAATTATATAAGTAATTGGAGATATGGATGTGAAAAAAATGTATTTTCTTTTTTTATCAAGATATACATATATACAAATTTGCGTTGTTGTATTAGAGTAAAATTTTACTTTTTCGTCTCTTTAGTCTTTTTCGTATTTTTAGTTTATTTAAAATCTTTTCGAGAATAATCATACATCAAAAATGCATAATATAATATAAATTCGAATTACTTTTAATGTTTAACTAGATATTAAAAATATTCTATGAAAAATAGATCGAAAAAGAATGTGGATTTACCTGTAGAAGTTAGAAGTCCTTTACCTAACCAAGATTCCATTATTTTATATGGATGTCCTTTTGTGATATTTACTGTGCTAGACATAATAATCTACAAAATAAATTTAAATATAATAGAACCATTCAATAATTTATGTTTCATTATATTACATAAAATGTCCTTTCTTCAAATTTAAATTTTTTTCGAAAATAATATGTAAAAATTTTATTTCATATTTTTAATTCATTTTTTTATGTTATTTCATCACGTTTTTGTCAGTATATCATTATATTAAGAAAAATATTCTACATAATATTTTAAAGATGAAACCGATAATTAAGACTAGATTGCTAAAGTGCGTAGATAGTTAACATCAATTTAAAAATTTAACTTTGATCGTGAATTATATTCTTCGAAAGGCAAATCAGTTTCTTTGATGCTAGTAAAATAAAAGACAAATAAAATAGACGGATGCATCTCTTAGTCTGATAAAGGTCTATTTACACATATCCGTGACGTGTCAGTGCCGTATCAGTATCATGTCATATCAGTAACATCCGTAATGTATCAGTGATGATTATTCACATATTTCCGTATATTTTGATCAGTTTCAATTCAGTGATTTTCAAGATGACTCAGTTTCCAGACGATGAATTGGCAATGATGGCTATAATTTTATGCAGCAACACTTTGCAGTGAATTTGCAACGTTGTAATATTGCAGTGAAAGATTGTTGCAATATGTATGCAATCTTTGTGTGCTGTATGGGATGTTATACATTTTCACTATGTTAAAACGTTGCTGCAACATTGCCAAAGTAATATTACAAAATAATGTCTCTGCATTATTTCTGCAATATTACACTGCAGTAAGCAATGTTGATGCAAGCTCCTGTGCTGTCTGGGAAGATGTGATTGCAAATAAAATATTATATTAAACATAATTTTATTCTAAAATTTTATCGTAAAATTACATAATATAATATTTCACTTTCATTTAAATCCATTTGATCCAAGTGATTTGCTTGGCATCAAATACTCTATAAATAAATTTACTGATCGTGGTTATGTATCCGTGAAAAAGCAAAAATATCGTTTGTAATAAACATAATATCATTATACGGATACTGAACTGAAACTGAACGATCCGAATATGATACTGCGTCGGATATATGTGAACACGTCCATCTAAAAACAAAGAGACGATATTTATCATCACTGATACTGACAGAAAATCACGGAACTGACACGTCACGGATATGTGTAAATAGACCTTTAATCTTCTGTTTAATAGTCTTGACATAGTGTTAGTCTGTTGTAGTGTCACACTGTTTATCTAAAAACTAATTTAATGAACCTTTGTATCTCTTATGTAGAAAGAAAAGTATGCTGAGTCAGCGTTTACAATCGCGTTCACAGCGAGTCACAATCTAATAATATTTTATTATACATATATACGTCTGTAGCAAATTTTGATCGGTTACTATAGAGATAGCGAAATAAATAATTTATTCGGAATATCAATGTCCTTTATCGAAAATAATTTTACTAAATCTTGCACTCACATAAACACAACATGCATAAGTGCAATATGACACACATATACATATAGATTGTTTTACTAAAATAATAAATTACATCTTATTTTACAATCATCAAAGCGATAGAATAGCGATAAAATTGATTAGAAATAGATTATCTTATTTTTTAATTTTGTAGACTTATGTTTCTATAAATAAAAATTTATTGAAAAAATAATTTTTTATTAGAGAAAGAAAAAATTTTGCTATAATGTTAAATAATTCATTATAACAGCAAAATTTAATCATTTTTCACATGTATGCAATAATAGCAACTATGTTACTGATAACTAAGAAAATTTATTTTTACCATATAATTATTATATTGAGAGACTTTTTAATAATAATTGTATTATTTAATAATAATAAGATAATGTCTAATTATAAAAATTTATTATAGTTTACTCTCCTAAGAAATTTCTTACGATAACAAATTATTAAGTATTTATACATTTATCATCACAAATTATATGATAACTAATACTTCATAAAAAGATGCTTTTCATTCTTACCTCTAATAATTCAGGTTTATAGATATTAATGAATGGCTCCATGCCTATCCAATGTACGAAAATTCCTTCTTTAAATTGTAGCATACGTTGTATATACCATTTTACTCGTTCTGTAAATAAGCATATAATCAGATTTAGTATTTAATTTTTATTATTATTCTGATTATTTACATTAATTTAAAATTACATTACATTAATTTAAAATAAATACTGAATATTTTGTTTGAATTTTTTTATTAAAAATATATAAATGATATTTTTAAAAACAATTTTATTTATAAAATTCTTTACCATAGTTTGTCAATTTTAATATTTCCAATGTCGCGCTAAAGGGAAATCTACCATATACAGGAATATTTTTGAGTTTTTGTCGAAGAACATATCGATGATACGATATCCATATAATTGCGGAGATTGTAACAACAAATAAAGTGCATAGTATCAAAGAGATTAAATCCATTTTCATAACCTGTAAATATATTGAACACTTTTTGTGTTACCAAATATGTATAAATGCATAATATAAATTAATATAAATTATTATTTCTTAAAATAGATTTATTAGAATTTCAGACACACATACATTGACAAAGATCATTGACGATGTTCATTATTTACTAACCGATAATATTTATTAAAAATATTTCATTCCTGATAACATGACATTGAATGATGCGTATACATAAATATCAAGAGACACGGTAGTGTCTCGCGCCAAGTTCATGCAAAGCATTGCGCGGCACTCCGTGTATCTATACGCGAGTCGGACAGTTGAGAGTAACTCAGATTATCAGATTTCAATAACGGCTGAACGGATCGAATTTTTACTAGTCTTAATCGATAGAGCGAGTTTGAATTGTATAAAGAAAGTATCTTTATTTTTGTGTTGCGTGATCTATAAACGGAGATATCATAATGCAAAGTCGAAATATGAAAATTTTCAATTAAGAAACGTCTTTATCATGGTCATCCATCCACATGTACACAACACATAGAAAGAGAAAACGTACTTTTCCTACTCTCGACAGAAGATTGCGCTACCGACGCTTTGCGATATTAATGACATGTGTCATATGTGTCATTAGTGACATGTATCATTAACCGCATTTTGATTAGTGATAAAGTGCAAGTTATAAATAATAAATTATTAAATTATTAATTAAAAATTGGCAAGAGCCAGTACGGTATGATAATTAGAGCAAGGTAAATAAATATATATATCTATTATACGAATATAAATAATATAAATATAAATATATATAATATAATAATTATATATCTTTTATATATATATATATATATATATATATATATGTGTGTGTGTGTGTATATATGTATATATGTATATACATACTTTTTTTAATATAATATCTCTTAGCAAATTAAACTAAAAAAGAAATGATATAATCCCCAAAAACTTACCTTTTTAAAAAAGGTAAAAAAAGGGCTAAGCTCATGCACTAATTGTATCCAACTGTCATATTGTCTACAAAAATAGTGATATAAAAAAATTGCGCCAATTAAGAATAAAAATTTGTAAAAGATAAATAGAAGTACAAGAAAGAAAACTTGTACAAGTTAAATAGAAATATTTTAATTGAAAACATCGTTATGCAAAATAGTTGCTTTAATTTTCAAAAATAATAATATTAAATAATTAAAAATTTATTTAAAAATTGGAAACTAAAAATTAATATAAAACAAGAAAGAAAAAAACAAGAAATTAAAAAAAATTTTAATTAAAAAAACTTGGCGCTGCCAATAAAATTGGCATATGTTCCAATTAAATATATATTTAACAGCAAATATAATTGTTGGACATTTATTATTAATTCTCTTAAGATCTTCTGGATCTTCAATTAATAATTTAATTATTATAATTCTTATATTATTTTCACAAATTATACTTTTTACTTTAGAAATTTCTATGAGATTTATTCAAGCTTATATTTTTTCTATTTTATCAATTTTATATAATATGGAAAAGATCTAAAAGATCTAAAAGATTGGAACATATTCCAATTATTAGTCTAACATTTAAATTTAATGATCTAATTTATTTAATTAATTTATATTGTTTTACATTGGAAAATTTAGGCTTTAAGCTGAATATATTAATAAAATTGGCAGCGTCAAGTTTTTTTAATTAAAATTTTTTTTACTTTCTTGTTTTATATTAATTTTTAGTTTCCAATTTTTAAATAAATTTTTAATTATTTAATATTATTATTTTTGAAAATTAAAGCAACTATTTTGTATAACGATGTTTTCAATTAAAATATTTCTATTTAACTTGTACAAGTTTTCTTTCTTGTACTTCTATTTATCTTTTACAAATTTTTATTCTTAATTGGCGTAATTTTTTTATATCACTATTTTTGTAGACAATATGACAGTTGGATACAATTAGTGCATGAGCTTGGCGCCCTTTTTTTACCTTTTTTTAAAAAGGTAAGTTTTTGGGGATTATATCATTTCTTTTTTTAGTCTAATTTGCTAAGAGATATTATATTAAAAAAAGTATGTATATACATATATACATATATACACACACACATATATATATATATAAAAGATATATAATTATTATATTATATATATTTATATTTATATTATTTATATTCGTATAATAGATATATTTATTTACCTTGCTCTAATTATCATACCGTACTGGCTCTTGCCAATTTTTAATTAATAATTTAATAATTTATTATTTATAACTTGCACTTTATCACTAATCAAAATGCGGTTAATGATACATGTCACTAATGACACATATGACACATGTCATTAATATCACAAAGCGTCGGTAGCGCAATCTTCTGTCGAGAGTAGGAAAAGTACGTTTTCTCTTTCTATGTGTTGTGTACATGTGGATGGATGACCATGATAAAGACGTTTCTTAATTGAAAATTTTCATATTTCGACTTTGCATTATGATATCTCCGTTTATAGATCACGCAACGCAAAAATAAAGATACTTTCTTTATACAATTCAAACTCGCTCTATCGATTAAGACTAGTAAAAATTCGATCCGTTCAGCCGTTATTGAAATCTGATAATCTGAGTTACTCTCAACTGTCCGACTCGCGTATAGATACACGGAGTGCCGCGCAATGCTTCGCATGAACTTGGCGCGAGACACTACCGTGTCTCTTGATATATCTATATACATATACAGTGTGGCCCACGTAAAGTATTAGTTGTAGCCACGCGCATTGGCCGATCTTTTTTAATTAATTTTTCGTTAATTACTGCGAATGTCGTAAAATTCATAGTATAATACCTTTCTTTTTAATATTAAAATTAATATTAAAAGTATTGTTAATAGGTCAAAAATTGTTTGTAATATGCATGGTATAAATTTTTAAAGACTGTTCTGATCGATTATAAACAGTAAATCATAAAAACTAACTCAGAAAATGCATCGTCGCATTCATCGTTGTGCGAGAAAGATCGTTTTTGTTTTGCAACTGATGTTGGTGCTAAAATAAATGCAACTAATGATAATAAAAAATTACTTGCCATAATTTTATAATACGCTTTACTTTACAGAATCAATATGGCGAAAAAAGAAGAAAACATTTTATCATAAAATATCCGCTCTTTTTGAATGAGCTTTTATGTTAAATACATTTTAACTATGCGTAAATTAGTTTGTGTTTTCAAAAAAATAAAAAATAAAATCAAAAGTTTTAACTATGAAATAGTAATATGAAAAATAATAAGATTTTAATACTTACTGTCGTAGCAATTAATATTGAAACAATGATGCGTGGCCAAGATATTTGACACTGATAGCAGATATAGTTCCACAATTTATTAAGCTTTATGTAAATATAATGTAATTAAATACAAAAAGATAACCGAGAAAAAGAGAGCGAAAGAGAATAGGATACTTTTCTAGAAAAAAAAAGAAAGAAAAAAATATTTTAAAAGAATTTTTTAAGCAGAAAATTATATGACGTGTCTATCTCTTTTTGATTCAAGATTCAATCACGAAATGATATTACATATGTGCTTATATAAACGTTATATGAACATTTTTTATCTTGGCGATATCATTGTTATTACGTAAGTTTTTGCTGTTGCATTATTTGACCCCGCAATACATAAGTACTCACACGATAATAATGTACGAAATGAGATTTATGTTGAATTATCTTTATGAGCGTTTCAAGCATTTCTATATATTTAAAAAAATTCTGTATTGTAAACTGAGTTTTTATAACAACGAGATGTGAAATGAAAATCATATGCATATGGTATGTATATGCAAACGATAATTTGATTGCTATTTGAATATACCATACGTGAGAAATAATTATTTTAAAGAAGAACTAAACTATGATCTCAGCAACATCAGTGAGTAAAAAATCGAATATATTCGAGATAAATTTAACATACTCAAAACTGACTTTAAAATTTTTAACGTAAAATTAATATTTTAATTTAATGTAAAATTGTATATCTTATAAAAATAATGATATCAAAAAAATTGTGCAAAGTGAAAATAAAAATTTATAAAAATATTTTAAACAAAAAAAGTTATACAAAATAGTTGTTTTAATTTTCTACATTATATCCTAGAAAATTAATAATATCGAAAAATTATGCTAATTGAAAATAAAAACTTAAAATATTTTAACTAAAAAAATTGTACAAAATAATTGTTTTAATTTCCTACAAATAATATTAAAAAATTGCGCCAATTGAAAAATTTTTACTATAAAATATACATATTTCTTTTTTATTTCCAATATTAAAAGAAAAATGATTAAATGAATTGTAATATATCTATTATTAATTTAATTTCATTAGCACATTGTTCAGCATAGCAGCGCTAAGTTTTTTAACTAAAATTTTTCTATATGTATTAATTTTTAATTTTTATATAAATTTTAATTTTTTTTTATTAATTTCTAATTTTTAATTTTTTTAATAATTTTTAATTTTGTATTTTGTATTATCATTTTCTTCTTTATTTAATTAAACTTTTCAGGATATATGCATATGATTATTGCAATATATGTGATTGTTCATATTTTCAACGATTTTTTATAATAGATATATTACAATTCATTTAATATCATTTTTCTTTTAATATTGGAAATAAAAAAGAAATATGTATATTTTATAGTAAAAATTTTTCAATTGGCGCAATTTTTTAATATTATTTGTAGGAAATTAAAACAATTATTTTGTACAATTTTTTTTAGTTAAAATATTTTAAGTTTTTATTTTCAATTAGCATAATTTTTCGATATTATTAATTTTCTAGGATATAATGTAGAAAATTAAAACAACTATTTTGTATAACTTTTTTTGTTTAAAATATTTTTATAAATTTTTATTTTCACTTTGCACAATTTTTTTGATATCATTATTTTTGTAAGATATACAATTTTACATTAAATTAAAATAATATTTGTAGAACAATTTTTTACCATTTAAAATAACACTATTTTGTGGAGATTAAAATAACTATTTTTACTGTTTTTTTACGCGGACTTAGCATCTTTTTTACCTTTTTTTTTTAAAAGGGTAATTTTTTAGGAATGTCTTCTACATTAATTATTTTTTGTAAATAAACTTTCTTTTAGATAAGAATTATAGTAATTTAAATAATCTGCATGTTTTTTAACTAGAAGAGTTTAGTACGTTATATATAATTTTAAATTTCAAAAAAATTGTCATGTTGCAATTTTTAAAAATAATTGTAAGATCGTGAAATTAAAGTTGTCGAAAAAAATTATTTTAATATATATTTTACTATATTGTATGGTTATGCTATATGATGTACATTATATTACATTTTTGTTATTATCAGGTATTATTATATACTTTTTTTTATTATTAAGTACTAATAATTTGTTTAATTTGTAAATTGCAAAAAATAATGCAATTTATCTTTTTTGAATAATATGTATGTAAATAATATAATAAATTGCCACGTATGTTACCGTTATACATAATTATAGTGAAATAAGATTTCCAAGTCGTGCTTAAATGCAATCCTTGTATTATTTCCTGATGTAAAACAATACACAGAACATTAGTGGATTATGGTAATGTTATGTATTATATGGGTAATGTTATCGATAAAGATTCTGTCATTTATATAGACATTGTCATTAATTGTACAATATCTTAATGAAATGTTAGTCATTAATTACAGTAATTGAATGATAATCATAAAAAGTTTAGCTGCAATAAACTAGCCATTTGTTTTGTATCTGTCAATTATTTGATTTTTTCGAGCGTATAGATATTGTATTCAGTAAGCATAATCGATAAGGGAGTAACTAATTTAATACTATGCATGATATGTTTCTCACACATGTGATATTGTTATCACATAATTACAGTGAAATAAGACTTCCAAGTCACTTAAATGCAATCCTTGTGATATTTTCTGATTTGCTCTGAAACACAGAGCATTAGTAAATTATGGCCACATGCTGCATTGTATATAATTATTGATAAAGATACTGTCATTTATATATACTTTGTCATTAATTTTGCGATCTCTTAATAAAAGTCATTTATCGCAGTGATTGATGATTATGAAAAAGTCACACCACCATACACAGAAAAAAAAGAAGTGTTAAATCAAAACTTATATACTTAAACTAACGCGTTCATTGTTTCGTATATACGCAACAATTTCTAATTTTCTTAGAAGAATAACTTTAAATTTCAACAATATTATCGTCTTATTTTAATATTTTAATTATCACTTCAAGAATATGAAATTATTTAATTCTACTTTAAGAAAATTATAATCTTTGATTTAAAATGTTATTTTCTATCCAATATTGTTTCTTTTTCATTTAAGAAAATTAAATCTTAAATCATGAGAATATATTTTTTTCGATTGAACTATATAAAATGGCTTCATTCAAGTAAGCAATTATTCAAGCAATTACATTTATCTTAAATTAACGCGATATAATCTCATTTCAAGATTTCCATGTTAAAACTAAATATATTTTCAAAATAAGAATGTCCTTTTTTTCTGTGTAGTAATGGAACCATATATTAACTGATGGTGAGCAGTTCATCAGCTGAAATTTTCAATAAATCATGGTGGAACAACACTGTCTTCTATCATATTTATATAAAAAATTTTTCTATGATTCCAATGGTGATGGCATAGACGATCTAAAAGGTATATTAATCTTTACTTAATTATTAATTGTATCGTATGAGACAAAGAGAAAAGAATAAATTAAATAAGAAAATAAGAATACAAAGAATAAAGTATTATTACATTTACATATATGTTATAATTTTATTCGATTAATTATTGTAATTATATTTAGTTAATTTCTGGCGTATTTTTATTATTAAAAAATATTAAACCTTCAAAATAACGTAAGCCTAGTGTAAAATAAATAAGAAAATAAGAACACAAAGAATAAAGTATTATTACATTCACATATATGTTATAATTTTATTCGATTAATTATTGTAATTATATTTAATTAATTTCTGGGATATGTTTATTATTGAAAAATATTAAGACTTCAAAATAACGTAGTTTAGTGCAGATATATTTGCAAAATTTAAAATTTTGTTCTCTGATGTTATCAGGAATAACTTCAAAGTTACCCTACATCAGGATACTGACATCAACGCGATTTTATCGTCCTTTTTATTTGGGTCTTTTTTATGGGCAATTTTAGATATGACACATATAATTATACAGAAATTGATCCAATGTATAGTACACTGGATTTCAAGACTCTCTTGGCGAAAGCTCATGAACTCGGCTTAAAAGTACGGCGGTTTGCCTAAATTTTTATATATAGGGTGAGCCATTTTAATTAACGCACGCAATTATTTTGGAAACAAAGCATTTTAAAGAAAAATGTTTTAGACAAAAGTTTTATGGTTTCGAGGGGTCCATAAGATGGTATCATTGGTTTGACAATGAAGAGTCATTTGAAGGTCACGTGAAGGCCACCTCAATTTTTTTAAATTGCACCCCTTATTTTTTATTACGTAGTCTTATAGCTGACTTATATCTTAATTTTACATAAATGATAAAATATCTAGTAAAATATTCATTTTTCGATTATCTTACCTTAATACTTTTATGTACAAAATAATGGGAGGAATCAATTGGTATAAAGAAAAACATAGTTGTTTCAAAGAAGAAATATGTAATTTGCAATTAACAATTCCATATTTTTTCTTAGAAATAACTGTATGTTTTCTTTACACCAATTGATTCTTTTCATTATTTTGTACATATAAGTATTAAGGTAAGATAATCGAAAAATGAATATTTTACAAGATATTTTATGGTTTATGTAAAATTAAGAAATGATTTCAAGCCTCATAACTCGAAAAGCACTTAATAAAAAAACATTTAATTATAGTGTTTTGGAAAGCTCTCAAGGCCAGCTACAAGAATATGTAATAAAAAATAGGGGTGTCATTTAAAAAAATTGAGGTGGCCTTCACGTGACCTTCAAATGACTCTTCAAGGTTAAACCAATGATACCATCTTATGGCCCCCTCGAAACCATAAACTTTGTCTGAAACATTTTTCTCTAAAATGCTTTGTTTCCGAAATAATTGCGTGCGTTAATTAAAATGGCTCACCTTGTATAATATAATTTGATTGTTCATATTATGATAATAATTAAATGTACAGAATTACTGATTGTCTTTAGTCTGTGAAATCTATATCAATATTTTCTTTGTGAGTAATTACTTTAGAATATTCTTACAGGTGAGAGTGTCATATTTAATTTATATTTTTCTTACTATTAGGTATCATTTAGGTATTACACATTTACATTATCATTATTTTTTCTCCTATCAGGTATTATTAATTTGTTTAGCTAATTGCAAAAAATAATGTAATTTATCTTTTGCGAATATTATGTATGATACGTTTCCCATACATGTGATATCGTTATCACGATATACATAATTACAGTGAAATAAGATTTCCAAGTCAACGATTAAATGCAATCCTTGTGATATTTTCTGATTGAGTCTGAAACGCAGAACATTAGTAAATTATGGCCACGTGCTGCATTGTATAAGTAATATTATTGATAAAGATACTGTCATTTATATATACTTTGTTATTAATTTTTGCGATCTCTTAACGAAAGTCATTTATCGCAATGATTGATGACTATGAAAAAGTCACACCATCATAGTAATGGAACCATATATTAATGAAACGTTAATTATTAATTACAGTGATTGATAATCACAAAAAATTCAGCTGCAATAAACTAGCCATTTGTTTTGTACCTGTCCATTATTTGATTTTTTCGAGCGTAAAGATTTTGTATTCAGTAGGCACGATCGATAAGGAAGTAATTAATTTCCTTAATCATTAAAGTATATATAAGCAATTTTTAGCTTCAACAAGTAAAAATCATGTCCGTAACAATATGCTTATGCGCGATTTTGCTGCTGGTCAGCAGTTCATCAGCTGAGATTTTCAATAAGTCATGGAACAACACTGTCATCTATCAAATTTATATAAAAAGTTTCTATGATTCCAATGGTGATGGCATAGGCGATCTAAAAGGTATATTAATCTTTACTTAATTATTAATTGTATCGTATGAGACAAAGAGAAAAGAATAAATTAAATAAGAAAATAAGAACACAAAGAATAAAGTATTATTACATTTACATATGTTATAATTTTATTCGATTAATTATTGTAATTATATTTAGTTAATTTCTGGCGTACTTTTATTATTAAAAAATATTAAAGCTTCAAAATAACGTAAGCTTAGTGTAAATTAAATAAGAAAATAAGAACACAAAGAATAAAATATTTTTATTATACATTTACATATATGTTATAATTTTATTCGATTAATTATTGTAATTATATTTAGTTAATTTCTGGCGTATTTTTATTATTAAAAAATATTAAAGCTTCAAAATAACGTAAGCTTAGTGTAAATTAAATAAGAAAATAAGAACACAAAGAATAAAGTATTATTACATTTACATATATGTTATAATTTTATTCGATTAATTATTGTAATTATATTTAGTTAATTTCTAGCGTATTTTAATTATTGAAAAATATTAAAGCTTCAAAATAACGTAAGCTTAATGTAGATATATTTGCAAAACTTAAAATTTTGTTTTCTGATGTTATTAGGAATAACTTTAAAGTTACCCTACATCGTGGATACTGGCATCAACGCGATCAGTTTATCGTCCATATACAAATGATTTTAATGTTGATTCGGAATATGACGTAACTAATGAAACAGGAATCGATCCCATTTTTGGTACAATGGATGATTTCAAGACTCTCGTGGCGGAAGCTCATAAACTCGGTCTAAAAGTGCGGTTTACCTACGTCTTAATTTTTATATGTGATATAATTTGATTGTTCATATTATGATCGTAATTAATTGTACAGAGTTACTGATTATCTTCAGTCTGTGAAATTTATCGATGTATTTTCTTTGTGTGTAATTACTTTAACGTATCCTTATAGGTGATTCTCGATGCCATACCTAATTATTCGTCTGACAAGTACCTATGGTTCCAAAAGGCTCTTCAAGGCGATGAGAAATATAAGGGATATTATATATGGGCAGAAGGTAAAAATAAAGATAACAAAACTCCGCCTAATAATTGGATCAGTATACCTGGTGGTCCCGCATGGACTTATGTCGAATCGCTAAAACAATGGTATCTTCATCAATACGGTCCTGGGCTGCCTGATTTGAACTATTCGAATCATGATCTATTGCAGGAGATACAAGTAAGTTATAGAAAAAAGTTCAGTTCTCAAATGTTACTTTCTTTTTCCCCTCTTTCTCTCTTTCTCTCTCTCCTTTTCTATACACACACATGTTTCTAGTGATTTAATTACATTATTTGTGTCTTAATAAAGAAACTATGGCGTTTATATATTCAATAAATTACGTTAATAAATCTTATCAGTATTATTAGTACACAATCTAATAATAATTTTTATTATTTCTATTAAATTGAAACGTTTAATATATTCTTTAACTTGTTGCTTGAAATATCAACTTTCACATATGTAATAAATATGTCAAAAAATAAAATAAATCACAATATTATTTAATATCATAAAATTATTTGTTAGCATTAATAGTCTACATATTAATTCATTGTTTAATATTTATTTTTGTTATAGTATTTTTGCATCGATTAAAAATTTATTATTTAAGCTAGATTATAAATTTCTTCAGACAATTTCTAATTTATATATAAAATAGATTCAGTGAAAATTTGTAACCGTAAATTGAATTGGAAATATAAATTTATGTGATACAAAGTTTTATAATTAGAAAAATACATAAATAAAAGCGTATAAAACATCTTACACATTACAGCACTTTAGGCTTATTATTACAGATCTTAATGATTTTTTTTCGACTGGTTATAGAAATCACGGGAATTCTGGTTGAATACGGGAATAGATGGATTCAACCTAATTTCCGCCCCCATATATTTTCGAGGATAAAGAATTGCGAGATGAGCCTAGAAGTTATGTGCCTGGTGCCACACCGCAAGATTACAATTATTTGGATCACATTTACACCGTTAACCAAAAACGTACTTATGAATATTTAAGAAGTATTAAAATACACAGTGATCAATATGCTGGTCAACTTAATGAAGGTCCGAAGGTCAGTAAAGCAATATTATTTTTTCATCTGTATGTTTTGTACTTACTTATTTGATTTAGAAAATATGCTCTCTCTAATTTCTTTAGTTACTGATGGTAGAGACGTATACCGATTTTCCACATACCATAGAATATTATAACTATGATCAGTTGCCTTCCAATTTCGAGATCATTAAACATGTAACTGCTAATTCGTCCGCGGAATATGTCAAAGAAGAAATCGACCATTACATAAACTCATTGTCGAGTGGGGCAATCGCCAATTGGGTGGTACGTATTCACACGAAGTCATCATAATGAAGATTCATTTCTTTTTTTTTTTTAAATTTATTAGATTCTATATTTTCTAATTTACAATGTAAAGAAAGCATTTTATAATTCTTATTTGTATTAAATATTGCAAATACGTTGCATTATGTAATTTTAAAGACAAATATTTTATTCCACTTTATTCCAAAAATATTTTAAGGAAACGGCGAAATTTACTAGATGTATTATTATGAGAAATTTTTGTCTAAATTTACGAAGTGGTAAATTTTTATCACATACATTTTTAGAAACTTTTCTAAGAAAAACCCAAGTTGTGCATATTTTTACTCTTCATTATTTTCTCTATATATAAAACGAATTGTGAACAATAATTTATATATCAGTGAGAGTTTTACAAAGCTTTAGTATTCTTTTAAATGATATAACATACTTTGTATTTTTGATAAAAAATTTTCTTCAAATTTTCTTCAAATTTAAGTATTTTAATTACCTTGATTTTAATTATAAAAATAATTGTGACAAATAGAATATCATGTCAGATTTTTTGTTATCATTATGTTATATAAAAAAGAGAAAATTTATTTTTTTCAATTATAAATGTGATTGAAATGTAATATGAATTATATATTTTTAGTTAGGAAATCCTGACTATCCACGCCTAGCATCGCGTTTCCCCGGAAGATTGGATCAAATGACTATGTTGTCCATGATTTTGCCGGGTATAGCAGTGACTTATTATGGCGATGAAATCGGTATGGTGGATGAAAAGGGTACAGCCTGTAAGGATACAGCAGATCCCGAAACCTGCAACGCGATGTCTCGCACTCTAGAACAGACTCCATTTCAATGGAATGCGACAAGAAACGCAGGTAGAGACGAATTTTTGTGATTTACGATGTTTAATTTATTAACAATATATATCTAAATCTGACTCAAAAAATTATTCATTATGACAGGTTTTAGTACGGCGAATTCGACGTGGCTTCTGGTGAATCCAAATTATAAAGAGTTAAACTTGAAGAATGAGATGGGTATTAAAAATTCGCACTATGACATCTATAAAGAATTGGCCCATTTGCATGGAAAGGAACCAGCACTTACCGAAGGAAGCTATACATCGTTCATCACGAACGATGGTGCAGTCCTAGGTGTGATTAGAAACAGCGAACGTTGCTTGATTAACTCAAGGACGTCTCTCAAACCAGTTGGACCCCCCCCCCAAAAAAAAAGGGTTTTTTAAATACTTTTTTAAATTCGTTCATACAAATGCTTATAAATGTTATTAATTTTTTAGTAGTAAATTTTTTTATTCGACAATGAAGATATTATTTTAGAAACATCTAAAAACACTACTTCATTAACATTATCATTTTATTAAGTGTGTTTCTTAATCAAATTTTAATAATTAAAAACGATTTTCACTTTATAAAGTAATTGTACGTTTTTAAATATGTTTGATAACAAATTTTTAATTGCAATTATTTTAGTTATAGATATATTTTTTATTTGAAACTAATAATTAATACATATATAATTATATAATTACATATTGTGTTATTACATATGTAATTACATAATTCATAAAAAAGACATTTTTTAATTTTTCAAAAAAGATATACTTTATGTAAACTTCATAAATATTATATGATAATTGACATATACTGTGTGCAGATATGTGATTTATTTTTATATATCTTTGCAGGATTGATGTAAAAAATATATATTTACCCAGGAAAGCCGCTGCAGTGTACACGTCTTTAAACGTTCAATGAATACACTACCTTTGTACATATTTGAGTAGACACTTTCTCGATTATGCACTTGTAAATTACAATATTTCCTGCATTGAAAAATAATAAAGAATACTTTATTTAATTGTGACTTTTTAAATGATATCCTTAAAAAATTGTAACATATATAATTCAAACCATAACTTTAAATTTATGTTATATGTAATATTATTAACATAATATTGATACAATAATAATATTAATAATATTAATATAAATTTATATTAATATTAATATAATATTAAATATTAATATTATATTAATATTAATAATATTAATATAATGTTACTAATTATATATAATATTAATTATTTTGTTACATTATTTCTTCCAAAATTTTAAAATTATATATTATTATACGCATTTAATTACATGTTAATATTTAATTTTATTGAATTCTTAATATATATTTTAAATATATAGAATAAGTTAACATTGTTAATTAAATAATGAAATCATATACAATACCTTTTAAAATCATTCTAAAATATTACATTAAAATACAATAAAATAAAAAAAGACATACATAGGATATTAATCTAATATCATGAAAAATTATCTCATTTATTAAATTAAATATTGATATATGAGAGTTATAAATTATATAATTATCATCATATTATGTTTGTATACATACACATATACATATATATATGTTTCATAAAAAGAAATAGACTAAAAATCAAATAGTAGACATTTAAGATCATTAAGAGTGATAGCAGCATTATTTTTGTAGCTACTCAGCACATTGCTTGCTATCTCGAGTTTTCTCTCTTATAAAGCTTTTATACGTTCCTCCATTATATCAATGCAAATAAGTCTGGAAAGAAAAATATTCAACATTAAAAAAAACAGTGCATGTGAGAAAATTTTATGTGATGTGTATTAACTTATAAATATAGACGCTTTCCTCTGACTAAAGCGATAGATCCTATCGCTTGTGTTTCGAACTATGGATTACAATGAATGTCAAATAATGATATATGATTGCCGCCTACTAAATTCAATCCTATTCCACTACCAGTAAATGAGAGCCGCAAGATTCTTGGATCGGTATTTTGACTGTTAAAGAAATCTATTATATTTTAAAGCAAAAATAGAACATATATGAGTATCTTCTTTTTAAAATAAATATATAATAAAAAACATGCTTAAATAACAGTTTTTATCATTTAGCGTAGCATACTTGACGATTTTTAAAGTCGACATTTCTTTTTAAATTTGTTAAATGGCATCCTTTATTGAAGACAGTTGCGATACTATAACGTTTAAATCAGAATCGTTGAGAAACGATAATAAATTTATTCTCTTTGTTTATTCTTTTATAAAATTCCTATAATTATATTAAGCAAAATCCCATCTGAATTATATATTATATTAATTGTAAATAATATGCACGCAAATAATGTTGTGAGATTTTTTATAGATTATATAACGACTTCTTGTAAATTACTGTCACTCACTTTGGTAATGTGACTATTAAGAAATAATGATTTCAACTATAAATATATTTTCAATTATTCTCCTGTCAATACCAACTTCCTCTTCCTCTTCCTTAAACGATAAGTTAATAATAAATCGTTGATATTAAATCGTGGTAATAAATCAGAATTCGCATTCATTATATCAATGTGTTTCACACCATTGTAAACATCGTACGCGTGAATTGTTGCCGACTGACACAATTGACGTAATCGTAGAAGCACCAAAATCTCGAACGTTATTGCATCGGAATCGCTAATAATTTATTTTGAGTTTTCGAAAATTGCATTTCTTTATCTTGAAATAGAGGAACAAGGAATATATAGAAATAATTATATGAATAAAATGTATTGTTTTATCATTTATACATTTTTAATGATTATGTAAGTATTAGTATTTTACTTCGAATTCAGTAGCTAATTTATTTAAATTTGAAAAATAAATATAGGCATATCATATATTTCATGCCAAATGAAACATATATTTCTTTCTTGTTTGTCATTGAGCTTAGAATTATGTAAATAGAGTACGGGAATAAATTAAAATTTTTTTGTATACGAGTTGTTTATATGCATCGAATTTCATTATCTCCTCCTTAATAAATTGATTAGATAAGCTCTCTAAATTATCTTATATTCTCAATTTAATATATTGTACAGGGTGTTTCCGCACCATACACATCATTAAGTCGGAATGCCCATCGTCAGGGGTATACTTTATTAAACTCGCTGAATAAGATTACAATGCGAGTTCAACAGGAAGAAAGGAAAGGGAAATCTTATCATTTTATTATATTAAATAATTGCGAAATTTAACAATATAGATAAAATATATATTTAATAATATATATTATATATTTATTTGAAATATATTTTTAATAACATAGATAATAATAGTATATCATCTTCAAAATAATAGTACATCATCTTCAAAATTTCAGGAAAAGAATAGTTATTTCACAAAATGGAAAAGCAAAAAATCTTACATCTTTGTGTGCCAAATTTAAAATAAATTTTTGATATATACAGATTTAAAATAAATTTAAATAAATTTAAAATAAATTTAAAATAAATTTTTGATATATACAGATTTTACGATCATTCGCTATCTCTGACATTTTTATCTATTGAATCTTATTGAGCAGAAATAGTCATAATTAAATAGTAAATGTCCTAAATCCTAAATCTAATATCAGTTGTAATAAGAGAAAATCCAAGGAAAATTTATCTTCTCTGACAATATAACAATGCTAAATTATTCTTTATTAAATATTTATCTAAAACACTGGCGGCCTTTGTTGTTCTCGCAACAGAAAACATGCAAGAGCATATTGTTGTGTAACATTGCTGTGTGACATTAATCGTACTTTTAATCTTCTTCTTGGATCCACTGTTTATTATTAGATATTTTTATAATTTACCTCGAGAGTTTTCCAAAGCGCTATAATATTACAAATTTTGCGATATCCGTTTTGATATTATCGAATCTTTTATGGTAAAATGTCTAATCAATTACGGCAAGATCGGTTATGAATCCGAACAACTAACTTGGCTAGATTTACCGAGCTTGCTATAGTTGACTAGACATTTTATGATAAAAGATTCAAAACAAATATTGCAAAGTGCATAAAATTTTAGCACTTTGAAAAATTCGAGGTAAGCTATAAGAATATGCAATAAAAAATAGGGAGTTCGGTTTAAAAAATATGATGGTGGCAATGCCATCCAAGATCAAATTGATAAGATTAGTATGTAGATCATTTTAAACCCTACGACTTTTATGTAAAATATTTTTCTGTAAAAGTTATAATTTTCAGAATATTTTAAGTCCTGATTTGGAATATCCTGTACATTTTGTCATTAATTCTGATATTCTAACGGAACATTATTTGTAGCAGTGATTGATTGATTAAGATACATAGCTGTAGTAATTAATTGTATCATTTGTACTATGTCATTTATTTGGTTTTTTCGAGCGTAAAGATATTGTATTCAGTAAGCACGATCGATAAGAAAGTAACTCATTTCCTTAATCATCAACGTATATATAAACAATTTTCAGATTCAACAAGTACAAACGGCATCATGTGGCTGCCAACATGTTTCTGCGCGCTTCTGCTGCTGATCAGCAGTTCATCAGCTGAGATTTCCAATAAGTCATGGTGGAACAACACTGTCATCTATCATATTCATGTGAGCAGTTACTACGATTCCAATGGTGATGGCATAGGCGATCTGAAAGGTATACTAATCGTTACTTGTTAATTGTATCGTATAAGACAAGAAGAAAAGAATGAATAAATTAAATAAGAAGATAAGAATACAAAGAATAAAGTATTATTACGTTCACATATATGTTATAATTTTATTCGATTAATTATTGTAATTATATTTAGTTAATTTCTGGCATACGTTTATCATTGAAAAATATTAAGGCTTTAAAATAACGTAAGCTTAATATAGATATATTTGCAAAACTTAAAATTTTGTTACAACGTTTCGACCATCTGGTTATGGTCCTTTTCAAGTAACTGAAAACACAATAAAAGAATAAAGTAAAAAAGAGAGTAACATTAAGATGGTAAAGTGAACAATTAAAACGCGTGTTGTCAAAATGAATACATACGTTGGAAAGAATGTGAATGTCAAATTTCATCAAGATTTTAGGGTTGCACCATATATAACTGAGATATAACACTATCAAAATACAAATGTTATATCTCAGTTATATAGGGTGCAACCTACAATGAATTGGAAATGTTCATTCATTCTTTTCCAAGTATGTATTAATTTTGACAATACGGTGTTTATTTGTTCACTTTACCATCTTAATGTTACCGCTCTTTTACTTTATTCTTTTGTGTTTTTATTCTTGAAAAGGACCACAACCAGATGATCGAAACGTTGTAAAAAATAAAGATTTTAAACTTGGATAGTTGATCGATTGAATTTCAAGTTACCTTTTGTTTTTTATATTTCACTAGCGGTTTGAATAATTTTAACCTTTGTTAAAATTTTGTTCTCTGATGTTATTAGGAATAACTTTAAAGTTACCCTACATCGCGGATACTGGCATCAACGTGATCAGTTTATCGCCTTTATATTTGGATCATGTGGTCAAGTTTGAATATAACATATATAATTATACACAAATCGATCCAATTTATGGTACACTGGATGATCTCAATACTCTCGTGGCGAAAGCTCATGAACTCGGCCTAAAAGTACGATAAATCAGGATTTTTATATATAATATAAATTGATTGTTTATATTATGATTGTAATTAAATGTATAGAGTTACTGATTGTCTTCAATTTGTCAAATATCGATGCATACTATTTTCTTTGTGTAATTACTTTAGAGTATCCTTATAGGTGATTGCCGAAGGCGTACCTAATTATTCGTCTGACAAGCACCCATGGTTCCAAAAGGCTCTTCAAGGCGATGAGAAATATAAGGGATATTATATGTTGGCAGAAGGTAAAAATAAAGATGACAAAACTCCGCCTAATAATTGGATCAGTATATCTGGTGATTCCGCATGGACTTATGTCGATTCATTAAAACAATGGTATCTTCATCAATACGGTCCTGGACTGCCTGATTTGAACTATTCAAATCCGGATCTATTAAAGGAGATGCTAGTAAGTTTCAAAGAAAAGTAGAATCGTTTTATAATGTTATTTTCTCTTTCCCTCTCTCTCTCTTTCTCTCTCTCTCTCTCTCTCTCTCTCTCTCTCTCTCTCTACATGTGTTGAGTTTAACATTAATTTTATTTATGTTTTAATAAAGAAACTATTGCGTTTATATTTTCAATAAATTACATTAATAAATCTTATCAGTATTATTAGTACACAATTTAATAATAATTTTTATTATTTCTATTAAATCAAAGCGATTTAATATATTCTTTAATTTGTTGCTTGAAATATCAACTTACACATATGTAATAAATATGTGAAAAAATAAAATAAATCATAACATTATTTGTTAGCATTAAAAATCTACATATTATTTTATTGTGTAATATTTTTGCATCGATTAAATATTTATTATTTAATATAGATTACAAATTTATTCAGATAGTTTCTTATTTATATACATAATAGTTTCAGTAATAATTAACCATAAATTGAATTCGAAATATAAATTTAGGTGAAAAAACAAAGTTTTATAACCAGAAAGATATGTAAATAAGAGCGTATAAAACATTTTACACATTACAGCACTTTACAGACTTACTGTTAAAACTCCTAATGATTTTAGGCTTATAGTTAAAATTCCTAATGATTTTTGGAACTCATTATAGCCTATATCCAAATATTGGTTGGACACTGGACTAGATGGATGGAGTCCAATTTCCGCTCCATATATCTTCGAGGATGAAGAGTTACGAGATGAGCCTAGAAGTTATGCGCCTGGTGCTACACCACAAGATTACAATTATTTGGATCATATTTACACCGCTAATCAAAAACGTACTTACGAACTATTCAGAAATATTAAAACATCTTTTGATCAATATAGTGATCAACTTAATGAAGATGAAAAGGTGAGTAAAGCAATATTATTTTTTCAAATTTATATGTTTTGTACTTACTTATTTGATTTAGAAAATATGCTTTCTTTAATTTCTCTAGTTACTGATGATAGAGGCGTATACCGATTTTCCACATACCATAGAATATTATAACTATGATCTGTTGCCTTCCAATTTCGAGATCATTAAACATGTAACTGCTAATTCGTCCGCGGAATATGTCAAAGAAGAAATCGACCATTACATAAATTCATTGCCGAGTGGGACAATCGCCAATTGGGTGGTACGTATTCACACGAAGTCGTCATAAGTTTAATAAAGAGATTTCATTTCTTTTTTTCTAAAATTTATCAAATTCTATATTTTATAATTTACAATGTAAAGAAAACATTTTATAATTTTTATTTGTATTGAATATTACAAATACGTCGCACTATGTAATTATAAGGATAATTATTTTATTCCATTTTATTCCAAAAATAATTTAAGAAAACGGCAGAATTTACTATATGTATTACTGTGAAAAATTTTTATTTATATAGTGATACATTTTTATCACATATATTTTTCGAAACTTTTTTAAGAAAAACACAAGTTGTGTAAATTTCTGCTATTCATTATTTGCTCTGTACCTAAAAATTGTCTATAATTGTCTATAATTGTTATATAATATAAGAATTGTCTATAATTTATATCAGAAAGATTCACAAAGCTTTAGTTTTTTAAATTATGTAGTGTACTTTGTATTTTTGATAAAAAATTTTCTTCAAAAAGTTTAAGTTTTATATTTTAATTACACTGATTTTAATTATAAAAATAATTGTGACAAATAGTATATCATGTCAATAGTATATCATGTTTTTTATTATTATTATAAAAAAGAGGAAATTAATTTTTTTCAATTATAAATGTAGTTAAAATGTAATATAAATTATATATTTTTAGTTAGGAAGTCCTGACTATCCACGCCTAGCATCGCGTTTCCCCGGAAGATTGGATCAAATGACTATGTTGTCCATGATTTTGCCGGGTATAGCAGTGACCTATTATGGTGATGAAATCGGTATGGTGGATGAAAAGGGTACGTACTGTAAGGATATAAAAGATCCCGAAACCTGCAACACGATGTCTCGCACTCCAGAAAAGACTCCATTTCAATGGAATGCGACAAGAAACGCAGGTAGACACGAATTTTTGCGATTTATGATGTTTAATTTATTAACAATATATATCTAAATCTGACTCAATTAATTATTTATTATGGCAGGTTTTAGTACGGCGGATTCGACGTGGCTTCCGGTGAATCCAAATTATAAAGAGTTAAACTTGGAGAATGAGATGGGTATTAAAAATTCGCACTATGACATCTATAAAGAATTGGCCCATTTGCATGGAAAAGAACCAGCACTTACCGAAGGAAGCTATACATCGTTCATCACGAACAATGGTGCAGTCCTAGGTGTGATTAGAAACAGCGAGGATCATTACGTGTTGCTTCTGATTAACTACAAGAATGACGTCTCTCAAAACGTTGATTTGTCAGATCATGATCTTCCGGAAAAAATGAAACTCAAGGTTGCTTGTTCGGGATCTCATTCTTCTCTAAAACAACAGTAAGGCTTTTTAAATACCTTTTTAAATTCGTTCATACACATGCTTATAAGTGTTATTAAATAATTATAATAGTAAAACATTTTATTCGACAACGAAGATATTATTTTAGAAACATCTAAAATCATTTTATTAACATTATCATTTTATTAAGTGTGTTTCTTAATCAAATTTTAATAGTTAAAAACGATTTTCACTCTAAAAAGTAATTGTACATTTTTAAATATGTTTGATAACAAATTTTTAATTGCTATTATTTTAGTTATAGATATATTTTTTATTTGAAACATGTGTTATTACATATGTAATTACATAATTCAAAAAAAAGACATTTCATAATTTTTCAAAAAAAGACATACTTTATGTAAACTTCATAAATATTATATGATAATGTTGATATATACTGTGTGCAGATATGTGATTCATTTTTATATATCTTTGCAGGATTGACATAAAAAATATATATTTACCGAAGAAAGCCGCTGCAGTGTACACGTCTTTAAACATTCAATGAATATACTAGATTTGTACATATTTGAGCAGACACTTTCTCTATTATGCACTTGTAAATTACAATATTACCTGCAATGAAAAATAATAAAGAATACTTTATTTAATTGTGACTTTTTAAAAGATATCCTTAGAAAATTGTAACATATATAATTTAAACCTTAATTTTAAATTTATGTTATATGTAATATTATTAACATAATATTAATACAATAATAATATTAATAATATTAATATAAATTTATATTAATATTAATATAATAATAAATATTAATGTTAAATTAATATTAAGAATATTAATATAATGTTATTAATTATATATAATATTAATTATTTCGTTACATTATTTTTCTAGAATTTAAAATTATATAGTAGTATACACATTTAATTACATGTTAATATTTAATTTTATTGAATTGATAATATATATTTTAAATATGTAAAATATGTTAACATTGTTATTTAAATAGTGAAATCATATACAAAATTCCTTAAAACCATTCTAAAATATTACATTAATACAATAAAATAAGAAAAGACGTTATCCATAGAATATTAATCCAATATTATGAAAAATTATATCATTTATTAAATTAAATATCGATATGTGAGAGCTATAAATTATATAATTTATATATATATATATATATATATATATATATATATATATATGTATATGTATATATATATATCATAAAAAGAAATGGACTAAAAATCGAACAGTTGGACATTTAAGACATTTAAGATCATTGAGAATGATAGCAGCATTATTTTTGTAGCTACTCAGCACATTGCTTGCTATCTCGAGTTTTCGCTCTTACAAAGCTTTTATACGTTTTTCCATTATATCAACCCAAATAATTCTGAAAAGAAAAATATTCAACATTGAAAAGAACAGTGCACGTGAAAATTATATGTGATGTGTACTAACTTATAAATGTACATGTTATGTTCTTTCTAAAGCGATAAATCCTATCTTGATCTTGTGTCTCCAACTATTCATTCCAATAAATGTCAAATAATAAGTGATTGCCATCTACTAAGTTAAATCCCATTCCACTAGCAATAAATAAGAGCAGCAAGATTCTTAGATTGGTATTTTAGCTGTTAAAGAAAATCTATTATATTTTAAAGCAAAAATAGAACATATACATATAAATACCCACTTTTTCAAGTAAAATATAATAAAAAAAAACATGCTTAAATAACAGTTTCCATCTGTAGCATACTTGAAGATATTTAAAGTCATTTCCTTTTGAATTTGTTAAATGTGGTATCTTTTATTGAAGACAGTTGTGATGCTATAACGTTTATCAACAACACAATAACGTTTATCAATAAAACAATCTATTGATAAACGATAATATTATTCTCTTTGTTTATTCTTTTATAAAATTCTCTTAATTATATTAAGCACAATCCCATCTAAATTATATATTATATTAATTGTAAATAATATGCACGCAAATAATGTTGTGAGACTTTTTATAGATTATATAACGATTTCTTGTAAATTACTGTCACTCACTTTGAAAATGTGATTATTAAGAAATAATGATTTTCAACGATAAGTATATTTTTAGTTATTCTCCTATCAATATTAACGTCTTCCTTTTCTTCTTCCTTAAACAATATAACTGTTAATATAACTCACTCGGGATAATAATCAGAATTAGCATTCATTATTCCACTGTGTTTCACATCATTGTAAACATCGTACACGTGAATTATTGCCGATTGACAACACAATTGACGTAATCCTAGTAAAAACACCAAAATCCTGTATGTTATTGCATCAGAATCGCTAATAATTCATTTTGAGTTTTCGAAAATTGCATTTCTTTATTTTGAAATAGAGGAACAAGGAATATATAGAAATAATTATATGAATAAAATGTATTGTTTTATACATTTTTAATGATTATATAAGTATGATATTTAATGATTATATTAGTATTTTACTTCGAATTCAATAGCTAATTTATTTAAATTTGAAAAATAAATAGGCATATCATATATTTCATGCCAAATGAAACATATATTTCTTTCTTGTTTGTTATTGAGCTGAGAATTATGCAAATAAAGTATGGGAATAAATTAAAATTTTTTTGTATACGAGTTATTTACCATATATGCATCGAATTTCATTATCTCCTTAATAAATTTATGAGGTAAGCTCTTTAAATCATCTTATATTCTCGATTAAATATATTGTACAGTGTGTTTCCACACCATACACATCATTAAGTCGGGATGTCCATCGTCAGGGGTATATTTTATTAAACTCGCGGAAATAAGATTACAATGCGAGTTCAACGTGAAGAAAGGAAAGGGAAATCTTATCATTTTATTACAGTAAATAATTGCAAAATTTAACAATATAGATAAAATATATATTTAATGATATATATTATATATTTATTTGAAATATATTTTTAAATATATTTTAATATATTTTAAATATTTTTTTAATATATTTTAATATATTTTTAAATATATTTAAATATATTTTAATAACATAGATAATAATAGTATATCATTTTCAAAATAATAGTACATCATCTTCAAAATTTCAGGAAAAGAATAGAAATATATTTCACAAAAAAGAAGAGCAAAAAAATCTTACATCTTTGCGTACCAAATTTAAAATAAATTTTTGATATATACAGATTTTACAATCATTCGCTATCTCTGTCATTTTTATCCATTGAATCTTTTTGAGCAGGAATAGTCATAATTAAATAGTAAATGTCCTAAATCCTAAATCTAATATTAGTTATAATAAGAGAAAATCCAAGGAAAATGTATCTTCTCTGACAATATAACAATGCTAAATTATTCTTTATTAAATATTTACCTAAAACACTGGCGGCCTTTGTTGTTCTCGCAACAGAAAACATGCAAGAGCATATTGTTGTTTAACATTGCTGTAACATTAATCGTATTTTTAATCTTCTTGGATCCTCTTTTTTATTAGATATTTTTATAATTTACCTCGAGAGTTTTTCAAAGCGCTATAATATTACAAATTTTGCGATATCCGTTTTGAAGTTATCGAATCTTTTATGGTAAAATGTCTAATCAACTACGGCAAGATCGGTCATGGATCCGGACAATTAAAGTCTTGGTTAGATTCACCGATTTTGCTTTAATTGACTAGACATTTTATGATAAAAGATTCAAAATAAATATCACAAAGTGCATAAAATTTTAGCACTTTGTAAAACTCAAGGTAAGCTATAAGAATATGCAGCAAAAAAAAATAGTGAGTTTGGTTTAAAAAATTTAAGCTTCAGGATTTTACCCTGATGTCGGCGATGCCGTCCAAGATCAAATTGATAAGATCTTATCAATTTCAGATCATTTTAAACTCTACAATTTTAAATACCTAAAATAGTTTTTCTGTAAAACTTATATTTTTCGAAATATTTTAAGTCGCAATCACTTGGAACACTCTGTCCACTTTGTCATTAATTCTGCGATATTTGTAGCAGTGATTGATTGATTAAGATATGTAGCTGTAGTAATTAAGCCATTTGCACTATGTCATTTATTTCGTTTTTTCGAGCGTAAAGATATTGTATTCAGTAAGCACGACTGATAAAGAAATAACCGATCTCCTTAGTCATTAAAGTATATATAAACAATTTTCAGTTTCGACAACGTAAGTACAAACGGCATCATGTCGCTGACGTTTATGCGCGCTTTTGTTGCTGGTCAGCAGTTCATCCGCCGAGATTTTCAATAAGTCATGGTGGAACAATACTGTCCTGTATCAAATTTATCTGAGCAGTTTCTATGATTCCAATGGTGATGGCATAGGCGATCTAAAAGGTATATAAATCGCTACTTAATTATTAATTATATCGTATAAGACAAAAAGAAACGAATGAATAAATTAAAAAAGAAGATAAGAACACAAAGATTAAAGTATTATTACATTCACATATATGTTTTAACTTTATTCGATTAATTATTGTATAATTATATTTTGTTAATTTCTGAGCATATACGTTTTATTATTGAGAAAAATTAAGATTCCGAAGTAACATAAGTCTAATAGATATATATTGGCAAAATTCTAAACTTTGTTTTCTGATGCTATCAGGAATAACTTCAAAGTTACCTTACATCGCGGATACTGGCATCAACGCGATCAGTTTATCATGCATATATTTGAGTCCTAATCTCGATTTGGAATATGACACATCTAATTTTACGGAAATTGATCCCATTTTTGGTACAATGGATGATTTCAAGACTCTCGTGGCGGAAGCTCATAAACTCGGTCTAAAAGTGCGGTGGTTTGCCTACGTCATGATTCTTATATATGATAATTTGATTGTTTATATTATGATCGTAATTAAATGTACAGAGTTACCGATTGCTTTCAGCCTGTGAAATATATCGATATGTAATATTTTTCTTGTGTGCAATATAATTACTTTAAATTATCCTTATAGGTGATTCTCCATTCCATACCTAATCATTCGTCCGACAAGCACCCATGGTTCCAAAAGGCTCTTCAAGGCGATGAGAAATATAAGGGATATTATATGTGGGCAGAAGGTAAAAATAAAGATAACAAAACTCCGCCTAATAATTGGATCAGTATACCTGGTGGTCCCGCATGGACTTATGTCGATTCACTAAAACAATGGTATCTTCATCAATACGGTCCTGGACTACCTGATTTCAACTTCTCAAATCCTGGCGCAATAGAAATGGCGGAAGTAAGTCTAGAGAAAAGCTCAATTGTTCTTTAATGTTACTTCTTTTTCCCTTTCTTTCTCTCTCTCTCTCTCTCTCTCTTTATATATGTATATATATATATATATATGTGTATATATATATATATATATATTATAATTAAGTGACAGTTTTTTTTAAAACACAAAAAATTATTCAATGAGCATTCTCTCTCTCTCTCTCTCTCTCTCTCTCTCTCTCTCTCTCTCTTATATATATATATATATAAGAGAGGAGGTCAGTTTGATATTAATTTTATTTGTGTTTTAATAAAAAACTGTCCGTTTGGTTTGAATTTAACGTGAGTTTTTTTTTAAAACACAAAATCAAACTGAGCATCTCTCTCTCTCTTTAAAAGAAATTATGGCGTTTATATTCAATAAATTACGTTAATAAATCTTCTTAGTATTATTAGGATACAATGTAATAATTTTTATTATCTCTGTTAAATCGGAACGTTTAATATATTTTTTAACTTATTGTTTGACATATCAACTTTAACATGTAACAATTATGTCAAAAAATAAAATAAATTATAACATTATTTATTAACATTAATAGTCTACATATTAATTCATTGTGTAATATTTTGTTATAGTACTTTTACATCGATTAAAAATTTATTATTTAATCTAGATTATAAATTTCTTCAGATAGCTTCTAATTTATATATACAATACTTTCAGTGAAAATTTGTAATTTCAAATTAAATTCGAAATAAATCTATGTGAAAAAACAAAATTTTATAATTAGAAAAATATATAAATAAGAGCGTGTAAAACATTTTACACATTATAGCACTTTAGGCTTATTTTTACAACTCTTAATAATTTTTTCGACCACTTATAGAATATATTAAAATTCTGGTTGGACATGGGAGTAGATGGATGGAGTCCAATTTCCGCTCCATATATCTTCGAGGATGAAGAGTTACGAGATGAACCTAGAAGTTATGCGCCTGGTGCTACACCACAAGATTACAATTATTTGGATCACATTTACACCGCTAATCAAAAACGTACTTACGAACTACTCAGAAATATTAAAATATTTTTTGATCAATATAGTGATCAATTTAATGAAGATGAAAAGGTCAGTAAAGCAATATTATTTTTTCAAATTTATATGTTTTGTACTTATTTATTTGATTTAGAAAATATGCTTTCTTTAATTTTTCTAGTTAGCGATTATAGAGGCGTATACCGATTTTCCACATACCATAGAATATTATAACTATGATCTGTTGCCTTCCAACTTCGAGATCATTAAACATATAACTGCTAATTCGTCTGCAGAATATGTCAAAGAAGAAATCGACCATTACATAAACTCATTGCCGAGTGGAACAATCGCCAATTGGGTGGTACGTATTCACACGAAGTCGTCATAAGTTTAATAAAGAGATTTCTTTCTTCTTTCTAAAATTTACCAAATTCTATATTTTCTAATTTACAATGTAAAGACAACATTTTATAATTCTTATTTGTATTGAATATTACAAATATGTCGCACTATATAACTTTAAGGATAATTATTTTATTCCATTTTATTCCAAAAATAATTTAAATAAACGGCAGAATTTACTATATGTATTACTGTAAAAAATTTTTATTTACATAGTGATACATTTTTATTACATATATTTTTCGAATCTTTTTTAAGAAAAACACAAGTTGTGCAAATATCTGCTATTTATTATTTGCTCTGTATCTAAAACGAATTGTCTATAATTTATATATCAGAAAGATTCACAAAGTTTTATTTTTTTAAATGATGTAGTGTACATTGTATTTATGATAAAAAATTTTCTTCAAAATGTTTAAGTTTTATATTTTAATTACACTGATTTTGATTATAAAAATAATTGTTACAAATAGTATATCATGTCGGATTTTTTGTTATTATTATGTTATAAAAAAGAGGAAATTTATATTTTTTCAATTATAAATGTGGGCTCAAATGTAATATAAATTATATATTTTTAGTTAGGAAGTCCTGACTATCCACGCCTAGCATCGCGTTTCCCTGGAAGATTGGATCAAATGACTATGTTGTCCATGATTTTGCCGGGTATAGCAGTAACCTATTATGGCGATGAAATCGGTATGGTGGATGAAAAGGGTACATACTGTAAGGATACAGAAAATCCTGAAATCTGCAACACGATGTCTCGCACTCCAGAAAAGACTCCATTTCAATGGAATGCGACAAGAAACGCAGGTAGAGACGAATTTTTGCGATTTATGATGTTTAATTTATTAACAATATATATCTAAATCTGACTCAATTAATTATTTATTATGGCAGGTTTTAGTACGGCGGATTCGACGTGGCTTCCAGTGAATCCAAATTATAAAGAGTTAAATTTGGAGAATGAGATGGGTATTAAAAATTCGCATTATGACATCTACAAAGATTTGGCCCATTTGCATGGAAAGGAACCAGCACTTACCGAAGGAAGCTATACATCGTTCATCACGAACGATGGTGCAGTTCTAGGTGTGATTAGAAACAGCGGTGATCGTTACGTGCTGCTTCTGATTAACTACAAGGATGACATTTCTCAAAACGTTGATTTGTCAAATCATGATCTTCCGGAAACAATGAAACTCAAGGTTGCTTGTTCGGGATCTCATTCTTCTCTAAAACAACAGTAAGGCTTTTTAAATACTTTTTTAAATTTGTTCATACATATGCTTATATGTTACTAAATAATTATAATAGTAAAATTTTCTATTCGACAACGAAAATGTTATTTTAGAAACATCTAAAATCACTTTATTAATATTATTATTTTTATTAATATTATTATTATTTTATTAAGTGTGTTTCTTAATCAAATTTTAATAGTTAAACACAATTTTCACTCTAAAAAATATTTAGAAACATATGTTACTACATATATAATTATATGATTTATAAAAAAGATTTTTCTTGATTTTTTTAAATGACATATTTTATCTAAATTTTATAAATATTATATGGTAATGTTGACATATGCTGTGTGCAGATATGTGATTCATTTTTATATACCTTTTGCAGGATTGATATAAAAAATATATATTTACCCAAGAAAGCCGCTGCAGTGTACACGTCTTTAAACATTCAATGAATACATTACCTTTGTACATATTTGAGTGGACACTTTCTCGATTATGCACTTGTAAATTACAATATTTCCTGCAATGAAAAATAATAAAGAATACTTTATTTAATTGTGACTTTTTAAAAGATATACAAAATGTAACATATATAATGTACAAAATGTAACATATATAATTTAAACATCATTATATATATTATAAAAAGATATGCACTAAAAATCGAATAGTGACATTTAAGATCATTGAGAATGATAGCAGCATTATTTTTGTAGCTATTCAGCACATTGCTTGCTATCTCGAGTTTTCGCTCTTAAAGTTTTTATTTACGTTCCTCCATTATATCAACGCAAATAAGTCTCATAAAAAAAATATTCAACATTAAAAAAAACAGTGCACGTGAGAAAATTATATGTAATGTGTACTAATTTATAAATATAGACGCTTTCCTCCGATTAAAGCGATAGACCCTATGGTTTGTGTTTCGAACTATGGATTACAATGAATGTCAAATAATGATATATGATTGTCGCCTACTAAATTCAATCTTATTTCACTACCAGTAACTGAGGGCCGCAAGATTCTTGGATCGGTATTTTGACTGTTAAAGAAATCTATTATATTTTAAAGCAAAAATAAGTCATATATGAGTATCCTCTTTTTAAAATAAAATATAATAAAAAACATGCTGAAATAACAGTTTTTATCATTTGTATCATACTTGATGATTTTTAAAGATATTTCTTCTTAAATTCTTCATTTTGTTAAATGTGGCATCCTTTATTGAAGACAGTTGCGATGCTATAACTTTTATCAGAACAGTCTGTTAAGAAACGATAATAAATTTATTCTCTTTGTTTATTTATTTATAAAATTCCTTTAATTATATTAAGCACAATCCCATCTGAATTATATATTATATTAATTGTAAATAATATGTACGCAAATAATGTGGTGAGAATTTTTATAGTTTATATAACGACTTCTTGTAAATTACTGTCACTCACTTTGGTAATGTGACTATTTTTATCTGTGTAGTGAATAAAAATTTTTATTACCAAGAAATAATGATTTTCAGCGATGAGTATATTTCAATTATTCTCCTGTCAATATCAACATCTTCCTCTTCCTCTTCCTTAACCGATATGTTAATATAACTCAGTCAATATTGCTCGTGAAAATAAATCAGAATTCGCATTCATTATTCCATTGTGTTTCACATCATTGTGAACATCGTACGCTTGAATTATTGCCGACTGACAATTGACGTAATCGTAATAAAAGCATCAAATTCTCGTACGTTATTGCATCGGAATCGCTAATAATTCATTTTGAGTTTTCGAAAATTGCATTTCTTTATCTTAAAATAGAAGAACAAGGAATAGATAATAATTGTATGAATAAAATGTATTATTTTATCATTTATACATTTTTAATGATTATATAAATATCAGTATTTTACTTCGGATACAATATCTAGTTTATTTAAATAAATTGTTTATTGAAAAATAAATAGGCAAATAATATTTTTCATGCCAATAATATTTTTTATGCCAAATGAAACATATATTTCTTTCTTGTTCATTGAGCTTAGAATTATGTAAATAGAGTACGAAAATAAATTTAAATGTTTTTGTATACGAATTGTTTATATGCATCCAATTTCATTATCTCACCTCCTTAATAAATTTGTTAGGTAAGCTCTCTAAATCATCTTTTTCCATTAGTTCTTGCTTAGTTCTTCTAAATATTAAATATTTGATAATTATTGCGGCTATCTTTGATAGCTTATGATATTCTTGTTGCCTCTCTTTATCCACATCTCTTTTAGATGAGTAAATCATCAAATGGCGAGCACTAGACAAATTTTAATGAAGAGTATAAAATTCAATGATTTATTTTATATATATATATATATATGTGCCACTAAGAGTTCATCGTTTATTTGAATTAAGTTCGCAAATGGCTAATAATGCTTGATTCTTATGATTTCTTATTTGAATCATATTGAATATCATTCTTTTTTAATTAATCTACAAAAAATTTTTAATTACGATTAGGACTCAAATTGGTTTCTATTCGCATTTATAAAATTTAAAGTTTATATATTTTTACCTTTATCGGTTTTTATTCATTATAAATGATATTTCTAGATTTCAACGTATAAACATATATAAGTTATAATATATATATATATATATATATATATATATATATATATATATACAGGGTGTCCCGCTCCATATTTTAAAGGTAGATTCTCTGGCCAATTTAAAAACGATATTTCCTCAGCGAAAATGTCGAAGAAGATCATTATTTTTTGCATATTCTTAATTTTTGTCATGATGTATCTTTCTAACTAAGCCTTAAATTAAAATTCTATTAAAGTAAACTCTACCTAAAATTAACTAAAAAATGTGACTTTATTAATATTTTATTCCCATAAGGCTTAGTTTGCGAAACACCCTTTATTTTCAATCATTGATAACTCAAAAACTATTAGTGCCTCGATATTTTCGCTGATGAAAAATTCTTTTTAAATTAGCCAGAGCCAGAGAATCTATCTTTAAAATATAGAGCGGTAGTTGCGGGACACACTGTATATATAATGCAGTTCAAAAATATATTTTTTGAGGAAAACATATTTCTCTACTTTTCTTTTTCTATTAAATATAATTTTAGTCTCCAAAATACTCTATCACGTCGCAATTTTGAAATAATTCTGAAATTGTCAAACTAAAGTTATTGGAAAAAATTATTTTAATATATTTTACAATACTGTATAGTTACGCTATATAATGTGTATTACATATACTATGTTTTTCTTACTCAAGTATTTATTATGTACATTTTTTCATTACTAGGATAATAATTTGTTTAGTTTGTTATTTGTAGAAAATAATTTGCAATTTATCTCTTGTGGATATCATTTATGATATATTGTCACGCACATTATCATCACCGCGATATACATAATTCGGTATATAAATAACATTTCTAAGTCATGTATAAATGCAATCCTTGGGTTACTTTTAGATCTAATTTAAAACTATACTCATACAACAGAAAACATTGTAAATTATGGTAATGTTCCGTGTTGTGTGGGAAATGTTATTGATAAAGAGTCTGTCGTAATATATAAGGTATTCCAAAAAAATCGTACTTTTTATAAACGTCGAGAAATATAAGTTTTATAGAAAAATGTTTCAAATGAAAGTTATAGGGTTTAAAACGGAAAATAATAATTTTAAATTTCAACAATATTACAATCTTATTTTAATGTTGTAATTGTCACCTCAAGAATATACTATAATTATTAAATTTTACTTTAAGAAAATTATAATCTTTGATTTAAAAATGTTATTTTCTATTTAATATTGTTTCTTTTCTATTCAAGAATATTAAATCATAAGAATATATTTTTCTTGATTGAACTATATAAACCTTTTATTTTTTATTAGATATTCTTATAACTTACCTTGAGAGTTTTTCGAAGCGCTATAATATTATATACTTTGCAATATCCATTTTGAAGTTATCGAATCTTTTATGGTAAGATATCTAACCAACGGCAAGATTGGTCATGGATTCAGACAACTAGACTCTTGATTAGATTCACCGATCTTGCTTTAATTGACTAGACATTTTATGATAAAAATTCAAAACAAATATCGCAAAATGCGCAGAAAAAAAATAAGTGTCAAATCAAAACTTATACTAAAGCGTTCATTGTTTCGTATATACGCAACAATTTATAATGTTCTTAGAAGAATTTAAATAAATATATAATAAAAAATATATAATAAAAAATATATAAATAAAAATAATAATTTTAAATTTTAACAATATTACAATCTTATTTTAATGTTGTAATTGTCACCTCAAAAATATATAATTATTAAATTCTACTTTAAGAAAATTATAATCTTTGATTTAAAGATGTTATTTTCTATCTTATATTGTTTCTTTTCTATTGAAGAAAATTAAATCATAAGAATATATTTTTCTTGATTGAACTATATAAAATGGTTTCATTCACGTAAGCAATTATTCAAGCAATTATATTTTTCTTTAATTAACGCAATATAATCTCATTTCAAGATTTCCATGTTAAAACTAAATATATTTTCAAAACAAGAATGTCCTTTTTTTTGTGTTTGTATAAAATTTTAGCGCTTTGAAAAATTCTCGAGGTAAGCTATAAGAATATGCAATAAAAAATAGGGAGTTTGATTTAAAAAATTTAAGGCGACCTTGCCCAGATTTTGGCGATGTCATCCAAGATCAAATTGATCAATATGTAGATCATTTTAAACTCTACAACTTTTATCTGAAATATATTTTTATAAAAAATTTATAACTTTAATTTTTCCAAATATTTTAAGATATATATATAATATTTATATTTATAATAATATATTCCCGATCATAATATTTTCCCGATCATTTGGAACACCCTGTGCACTTTGTCATTAATTCTGCGATATTTTAATGAAACGATAGTTATCTATAGCAGTGATTGATTGATGACTAAGACACATAACTGCAATAACTAAGCTATTTGTTTTATGTTTGTGATTTATTTGTTTTTCGAGCATAAAGATATTGTATTCAGTAAGTATATATAAGCAATTTTCAGATTCGACAAGTACAAACAGCATCATGTCGCTTACAATATGTTTGTGCGCGTTTTTGCTGCTGATCAGCAGCTCATCTGCCGAGATTTTCAATAAGTCATGGTGGAACAACACTGTTCTCTATCATATTTTCCCGCAGAGTTTCTATGATTCCAATAGTGACGGCATAGGCGATCTAAAAGGTATATTAGTCATTTCTTAATTGTATCATATAAGACAAGAAAAAAAGAATAAATAAATTAAATAAGAAAATAAAAACGCAAAGAATAAAATATTATTACATTCACATATATGTTTTAATTTTATTCGATTAATTACACAATTAATATTAATTATACATTAATACAAATCTGCAAGGGTCAGTTATAAGCAGAGTAAGTAAAACACATACATTTTTTGATGCTGATAACTAATCTGGCCGTAGAATTTCCCTAACATGTCAGATTGTCGAGTAATTTATAGTTAAATAGTCCAAAAATGGCAATTTTGATAAATTTTATGAATTTACTAAGGAAAAACTTAAATTTTTGCCATTGGCATCGTATAATACTAGTTTTCACCTTTCAAATTTTTTACTGTCGCTGCACGATTTTTTTTTCGCTGAAATATACAAGTATAAATTTGTAAAAAAATTTATGTTAAAGAAAATTTATATAGACATCAATATAGCTAATCCATCATCTTGAAATTTAAAAAGGCTTACACATGTTCGGTTGCCTAAAAAGGTTCTGTAAAAATACATCTAATACGGTTGTTCCACATTTTGATAAATTCTAAATTTTATACCTTTTTATTATGATTCTTTCGTCATATTGGAAGCGCCATTTTTAATTTCAAAAAATAACAGGCAGCGTTCAAAAATTTATGTTTTTACCAAAATTTTGATTCGTGATAAGACAAAGAGGTAACATATATGTCTTATAACTTGTATGTCTTAGCGAAAAAAAAATCGTGCGGCAGCAATAGAAAATGGATTTGAAAGGTAAAGATTAATACTATTCTATACCATTGGCAGAAATATTTCAAAATATTAAGTTTTTTCATAATAAATTTATGAAATTTGCCAAAGTTGCCATTTTTGGATTATTTAACTATAAATTATTCAAAAATCTGCTAGAGAAATTTCACGAATAGATTCGTTTTCAGCGTCAAAAAATATATTAGATTCACCTACTCTGCTTTATGTAATTAACGAAACATAAAATTTTGCAAGAAAATTTCTGTGTTATTGCATAATTATATTTAATTAATTTCTGAGCGCATACGTTTATTATTGAAAAATATTAAGGCTCCAAAGTAACGTAAGCCTAGTATAGATATATTAAAAATTAAAAATTAAAAATTTTTGTTCTCTGATGTTATTAGGAATAACTTTAAAGTTACCCTATATCGTGGATACTGGCATCAACGCGATCAGTTTATCATCCATATATTCGAGTCCTAATGTTAATTTGGGATATGACATAACTAATTATACAGGAATCGATCCGATTTTTGGTACAATTGATGATTTCAAGGCTCTCGTGGCGGAAGCTCATAAACTCGGTCTAAAAGTGCGGCGGTTTGCCTACGTCATGATTTTTATATATGATATAATTTGTTCATATTATGAGCATAATTAATTGTACAAAATTACTGATTGTCTTTAGACTGTAACATTTACCGATGTGTAGTATTTTTTTTTGTGTGTAACTTTAGCGTATTCTTATAGGTGATTCTTGATACCGTACCTAATCATTCGTCTGACAAGCACCCATGGTTCCTGAAGGCTCTTCAAGGCGATAAGAAATATAAGCATTATTATATGTGGGCAAAAGGAAAAAATAACAAAACTCCGCCCAATAATTGGATCAGTAAATCTGGTGGTCCCGCATGGACTTATGTCAAATCACTAAAACAATGGTATCTTCATCAATACGGTCCTGGACTGCCTGATTTGAACTATTCAAATCCGGATGTAATAAAAGAGGCGGAAGTAAGTTTCAAAGAAAAGTACAATTGTTTTATAATGTTACTATTTCTTTTCCTCTCTTTCTCTCTTTATATACATGTGTTCAGTTTAGTTTAATTTTATTTGTGCTTTAATAAAGAAACTATTGCGTTAATAATTTCAATAAATTACGTTAATAGATCTTATCAGTATTATTAATATATAATCTAATGATAATTTGTATTTCTGTTAAATCGAAACGTTTAATGTATTTTTAATGTATTTTTTAATTTATTGCTTGAAATATCAACTTTTACATGTAACAACTATGTCAAAAAATTTACTAGCATTAATAGTATACATATTAATTCAGTGTTCAATATTTTGTTATCGTATTTTTGCATCCATTAAACATTTATTATTTAATCTAGATTACAAATTTCTTCAGATAGTTTCTTATTTATATACATAATAGTTCAGTGAAAATTAACCACAAATTGAATTCAAAATATAAATTTAAGTAAAAAAACAAAGTTTTATAACCAGAAAGATAAAAAAAAGTTTATAAAATATCTTACATATTACTGCACTTATTTTTACAACTTTTAATGATTTTTTTGAATTATTTTTTATAGAATGCAATGAAATTCTGGTTGGATATAGGAGTAGACGGATTCAGCGTAATTTCCGTCCCATATATTTTTGAAGATAAAAAATTGCGAAATGAGCCTAGAAGTTATGCGCTTGGTGCAACACCGCGAGATTACTCTTATTTGAATCACATTTACACTGCTAATCTAAAATCTACTTACAAATTATTAAGAAGTTTTAAAATACGCATGGATCAATATGCTGATCACTTTAATGAAGACGAAAAGGTTAATAAAGCAATATTATTTTATCAAATCTATACGTTTTGTATTAATTGTATTAATTATATATTGTATATGTTGTATTGTATTAATTATATATTAATTATATATTGTATATGTTTTGTATTAATATAAATATGCTCTTTCTAATTTCTCTAGGTGCTGATTATAAATGATTATACCGATTTTTTACATACAATGGAATATTATAAATATGATGCGTTGCCTTTGAATTTCGAAATAATTAAAAGTGTGAATAATAAATCGTCTCCGGAATATATAAAAAAAAGTGTCGATCTCTGGATGAACTTAATGCCGAGTGGTAAAGTCGCCAATTGGATGGTACGTATTCATTTTAATGAAAAGATTTTATTTCTTATTTTTGAAATTTAGCAGATTCTTTATTATCCTACTTTAATTACAATGTAAGGAAAACATTTTATAATTCTTATTTGTACTGAATATTATGTATGCGTTGCATTATATAATTTTGAAGAGAAATATGTTAAATATGTTAAATATTATTCCATATGTTTCCATTAAAAATAGTTTAAGAAAACGGTGGAATTTACTAGGTATATTTTAGATATATTTTATGAGAAATTTTTATCTAAATTTACATAGTGATAAATTTTTATTACATTTTTAAAAACTTTTCTAAGAAAAATGCAAGTTATGCAAATTCCTACTGTTCATTATTTTTTCTCCATGTAAAATGAATTGTCAGTAATTTAAGTGAAAGATACAAAGATTTAATAATTTTTTGAAATAATCTCGCATACTTTGTATTTTTGATAAAAAATTTTCATCGAAATGTTTAATTCTCATATTGATTTTAATTACAAAAATAATTGTGACAAATAGAACGGCATTTCAGATTTTTTTGTTATCATCATGTTATATTTCTTATCATCATGTTATATAAAAAGAGAACTTTATTTTTTTTCAATTATAAGTGGAGTTGAAATGTAATATGTAATAATATGTAACTATAAAATGTAACTATATATTTTAAATGTATTAAATAAATGTATTAAATAAATGTAAAATGTAATTATATATTTTTAGTTGGGAAATAATGACAATCCACGCGTAGCCTCGCGCTTTCCCGGAAGATTGGATCAACTGACTATGACATCCATGATTTTGCCGGGCATGGCAGTGACTTATTACGGCGATGAAATCGGCATGGTGGACGACACGGACATATCCTGCGAGAATACACAAGATTCCGAAGCGCGCAACGCGTGCAAAGTGCATGACGCGGTTTTCAATCCAGAACGAACCCCATTTCAATGGAATGCGAAGGAAAACGCAGGTAGAAGACGAATTTTTGCGATTTACAGTGTCCAATTTATTAACAATGAATTTCTAAATCTGAATCAATTAATTACACAGGCCCACAAAAATAAAAAAGTACCCTGTGCTGGCGATCTGACTAGGCTAGTCTTATGTATTTTGGCCCGCTGAATTCGAATCTGACGTCAAAATTGCTCCATCACGTCACAGTTTTTTTAAAATCTCAAAAATAAACGAAAATTTCGACTTTAAAAATCGACTTTCTAGGGTAATAAGGCTGTGCTACTTGAAGAAAAAGTTACTGAAATCATATTTTAATGTATTTTCAAACACTATAAATCCAAATCTGACTTAGAATATAAACGTTGTGCTCAATTTATGATGCGAGCTGGATATATATATATATATTAAAGAAATGGAGCGCCGATATCAAGGGATGAAAATATGATGGCTGATTTGTGTTGGATGTTAAAAAGAGAAAATATAGCAGAAAGAAAAGAGGAATCTACTTCAGAGAAACCTACTTCACAGGTCATTTGAAGATAAAAGAATGCGTAAGCGCAAACGATCATAAGACACATTATTCGGGCATTAGGTCCAGCTCGCATCATAAATTGAACACAATGTTTATATTCTAGGTCGGATTTGGATTTATAATGTCTGAAAATACATTAAAATATGATTTCGGTAACTTTTCCTTCAAGAAGCGCAGTCTTATTTCCCTAGAATGTCGATTTTTACGAAATTTTCGTCTATTTTTGAGATTTAAAAAAAACTGTGACGTGATGGAGCAATTCTGACGTCAGATTCGAATTCAGTGGGCCAAAATACATAAGACTAGCCTAGTCAAATCGCCAGCACAGGGTACTTTTTTTTTGTGGGCCTGTGTTATTATTATAACTTGAAAGAAGGCAATACGAGTCAGTCGCAGTTGATGAGGCGCAATTATTTAATCTTTATTAACAAATCAATCAATAAAACTGTTTGACAAGATACGTACGTTTCGGCCTTCTTTTTAGGCCATCTTCATCTTTGACACTCGAGATATTGTCACCTCAATTTCTCATTGTTATAAACTTTATAACTTTAAGAGGATAAATTTTTGACTCATGCCTTGCATCACTGGATAATTACCTTGACCGTTGTTATGGTTTATTTAATTCTTTTAATTTAAATTACTTAATTAATTCTTTTACTTTAATTACTTTATTTCTCTTTTTCGTTTTTTTTTTAAATTTCTCTTGTTATTTTTTTTCCCATCTCCATCAGTTTATCAACCAGTGATGTTCAGGCAATGGTTATGAATCTTTCCGTGGTTCGAGAATTTGCTCCTTGTCGCTATGGACTCTTATTCTCCTCCAATAATTATGTCTACGTCCCGACATTCATGTGAGTGATAGAACAGCGTTCTAATTACACAGGCTCACAAAAAAATGTACCCTGTGCTGGCGATCTGACTAGGCTAGTCTTATGTATTTTGGCCCGCTGAATTCGAATCTGACGTCAGAATTGCTCCATCACATCACAATTTTTTTAAATCTCAAAAATAGACGAAAATTTCATAAAAATCGACATTTTAGGGGAATAAGACTGCGCTTCTTGAAGAAAAAGTTACCGAAATCATATTTTAATGTATTTTCAGACATTATAAATCCAAATCCGACCTAGAATATAAACGTTGTGCTCAATTTATGATGCGAGCTGGACCTAATGCCCGAATAATGTGTCTTATGATCGTTTGCGCTTACGCATTCTTTTATCTTCAAATGACCTGTGAAGTAGATTTCTCTGAAGTAGATTCCTCTTTTCTTTCTGCTATATTTTCTCTTTTTAACATCAACACAAATCAGCCATATTTTCATCGCATGATATTGGCGCTCCATTTCTTTAATATATATATATTAAAGAAATATATATATATTAAAGAAATGGAGCATCGATATTAAGAACGACGAGATGAAAATATGATGGCTGATTTTTGTTGGATGTTAAAAAGAGAAAATATTGTAGAAAGAAAAAAGCGTAAGAGAAATTCACTTCACAGGGCATTTGAAGATAAAAAAGTGCGTAAGCGCAGACGATCATAAGACACATTATTCGGGCATTAGGTCTAGCTCGCAACATAAATTGAGCACAACGTTTATATTCTAGGTCGGATTTGGATTTATAATGTCTGAAAATACATTAAAATATGATTTCAGTAATTTTTTCTTCAAGTAGTGCAGCCTTATTACCCTAGAAAGTCGATTTTTAAAGTCGAAATTTTCGTCTATTTTTGAGATTTTAAAAAGACTGTGACGTGATGGAACAATTTTGACGTCAGATTCGAATTTAGTGGGCCAAAATACATAAGACTAGCCTAGTCAGATCGCCAGCACAGAGTACTTTTCTTTTGTGGGCCTGTGTTATTGTAACTCTCGGTTCGATACCTCATGTCAACTTTTTATATGATTGTATTTTATAATAATTTTATTGCGATCAATTTTGCGCTGAAGATGGCCTAAAAAGAAGATCGAAACGTACGTATCTTGTCAAACAGTTTTATTGATTGATTTGTTAATAAAGATTAAATAATTGCGCCTCATCAACTGCGACTGATTCGTATGCCTTCTTTATAATAATTTTTATTTTAACGAGTCATATTATTGTTATTTTTTATCAATTAATTATTCTTTATGGCAGGTTTTAGTACAGCGAATTCGACGTGGCTACCGGTGAATCCAAACTATAAAGAATTGAACTTGGAGAAAGAGATGAATAATAATGAATCACACTATAAAATGTACAAAATCTTGGCTTATATGCATCGAAACGAGCCAGCACTTACTAAAGGAAGCTGTACAACTTTTACGGCGAACAATGATACTGTCTTCGGTGCGATCAGAAAATATGGTACTCGCTCCGTGGTACTTTTGATTAATCACAAGGATGACGTTTCTCAAGAGGTTGATTTGTCAGATTATGATATTCCAGTAAGAATGAGACTCAAGGTTGCTAGCGTGGGTTCTCGTTCTTCTGCAAAAAGACGGTACCATTTTTTAAAATATTTTTTTAAATTTGTTTATATAAATACATATAACTATGAATGTTATGAAATAATTATAGTAAATGTTATGAAATAATATAAATGTTATGAAATAATTATAGTAAAACTTTTTATTGACAACGAAAATGATTTTCTTAGAAAATCCAACATCACTTGTAGTTTTATTAACAAATGTGTTCAAATTTGTAATTAAAAACATTGTTCACTCTAAAAAATAGTTGTATATGTAATGTAAATGTAATAGATAATTGGTAACAAATTTTTTTTTTAATTAATTGCAATTTTTTCTTATTTTATATATATTTTATATATATTATTTTATATATATTTTATATATATTTTTTGTTATAGATATATTTTTTATTTAAAACATATATTATTAAATATATAATTATATTCATAATTGATAAAAATATCTTTTCTAGATTAAAAAAAAAAACACATATGCACTTTACGCAAACATTATGCTATTATAAATATTGTACCTTTTACAGGGTTGACATAAAGAAGATACATGTACCTAAGAAAGCCGCTGTAGTGTACACGTCTTAAAACATTCACTGAAAATGCTACTTTCGCAGTACATATTGGAGCAGACCCTTCCTCGATTATGTTTATGTTTATAAATTATAATATTTCTTGCAATAAAAAATAATAAAAAATATTTTATTTAATTGTGACTTTTTAAAAGATATCCTTACAGATATCCTTAGTAATATGTATGATTTAAACGTCCATAATTTTAAATTTATGTTAAATAACATAAATTTATGTTATATTATGTTGTGTTTAAATGCAAACCTTGAGATATTTTCAGATCTAATTTAAAACTGTATTCACACATCACAGAACATTGTAGATTATGGTAATTGTTTCCGTATTATATGGGCAATGATATTAATAAAGATATTGTCATTTATATACAGGGTGTTCCAAAAAAGTCAGGACTTTTAAAAGTCTCGAGAAATACATATAAGTTTGTATAGAAATATAAGTAGGTATTTTATAGAAAAATATTTTAGATAAAAGTAGGATTTAAAATGATCTATTTATTGATCCTATCAGTTTCGCGGCGTCACCATACCCTAAATTTTTTAAATGCATCTCTTTAATTTTATTATATGTTATTATGACTTACTTCGAAAGAGTTTTTGAAACAGCACTAATTTTATACACTTTGCGATACCTATTTCGAAGTTATCGAATCTTTTATGGCAAGTTAACTAAGTCGAGATCAGTCGTAAATCCAGACAATTAAAGTCTTAGTCCACTGAACCCACAATCGATTTTGCCTTAATTGACTAGACGCTTTACCATAAAAGATTCGTTAACTTCGAAACAGTCGCAAAGTGCATAAAAAAATATAATTCTTTAAAAAGTTCTCGACATAAGCTACAAGAATATGTAATAAAAAATAGGAGGTTCGGTTTAAAAAATTTTAAATGATCTTACCTTGATCTTGGCCTAATAAGATCAGTGAATAAATCATTTTAAACTCTACAATTTTGATCTGAAACATTTTTCCGTAAAACTTTTTTTTCGAGATTTTTAAGGATCTCAATCTTTTTTTTTTGGACATTTTGTAGATATTATATCATTAATTCTGGGATATTTTGATGAAACGTTAGTTATGTATAGCAGTGATTGATGATTAAAACACATAGCTGCAGTAATTAAATTATTTATTTTATGCTTGTCATTTATTTGTTTTTTTCGAGCGTAAAGATATTGTATTCAGTAAGCACGACTGATAAAGAGACAACTGATTTTCTTAGTCATTAATGTATATGTATATAAAACCGAACAGTGACATTTAAGACCATTAAGAATAAGCTTCATAGCAGCATTAATTTTGTCGCCACTCAGCACATTGCTTGCTATCTCGAATTTTCGCACTTACAAAGCTTTTATACGTTCTCTATTGTACTACGTTTCTCTATTGTATCAATGCAAATAAGTCTAGAAAGAAAAATACTCAATATTAAAAAGATCAATGCACATGAAAAAATTAAATGTGATGTGTACTCAGTGTTTGCTGGTTTTTTATCTAGATGATTATCTAGATAAAATTATCTAGATAATCATCTAGATAAAAAAATGAATCATCCTTAAATGAAGAAATTACAAAGTATCTTTATCTAAGATATTTTAGATTTTTATCTAGATTTTATGTAGATGATTATCTACATAATTTTATCTAGATAATCATCTAGATAAAAAATCAGCAAACACTGTGTGTACTAATTTATAAATATAGACGTTTTCCTCTGACTAAAGCGATAGATCCTATCGCTTGTGTCTTGAACTATGGATTCCAATGAATGTAAAATAATAATATATGATTGCCGCCTACTAAATTCAATTCTATTCTACTAGCAATAAATGAGAACAAGATTCTTGGGTCGGTATTTTGACTGTTAAAGAAATCTATTATATTTTGAAGCAAAAAAGGACATATGAATATCCATTTTTTAAAATAAAATATAATAAAACACATATGAATTTATAGGACACATATGAATATCCATTTTTTATATAAATAAAATATAATAAAAATATAATAAATAAAATATAATAAAAATATAAAAATAAAATATAATATAATAAAATATAGTAAAAAAGATGCTTAAATAACAATTTTATCATCTGTAGCATACTTGACGATCTTTAAAGGCGACATTTCCTTTTAAATTTGTTAAATGTGACACCTTTTATTGAAGACAAGTGCAATGCTATAACATTTAGCGAGACAGTCCATTGAGAAACGATAACAAATTTATTCTCTTTATTTATTCTTTTATAAAATTCCTTTAATTATATTAACACAATCCCATCTAAATTATATATTATATTAATTCCACAAATAATATCATGAGATTTTTTTGTTATAGATTATATAACGACTTCTTGTAGATTATTGTCATTAACTTTAAAATTAATGCGATCATTAAGAAATACCATGGTTTTCAGCAATGAATAGATTTTCAGTTGTTTTCCTGTCAAACCAATGTCTTCCTCTTCCTCTTCCTTAAACAATATGTTGATATGACTCACACTCATGACAATAATTCAAAATCAGAATTCTCATTCATTATCTCATTGTGTCTCATGTCATTCTAAACATCAATCATCGTGAATTATTGTCTGACAATACAATTGACAGTAAAGCACCAAAATCTCGAGCGTTATTAAATCATCATGCATCGCTAGTAATACGTTATAAACTTTCAAAAATTGCATTTTTTATCTCGAAAAGAAGGACAAGATGCAGATAATAATTGTGTGAAATAAATGTATTGTTTTATCATTGATACATTTTTAATGATTATACATATATACAGGGTGTCCCTAAGCATGAGCTCACGCACTTGTGAGGAGGTAGAGCGCAGTAAATTAAATAAAGAAATTCTATTCCGTGTACCTATTATCTTACCTTAATATTTTTATGTACAAAATAATGGGAGGAATCAATTGGTGTAAAAAAAAAACATAGTTGTTTCGAAGAAGAAATATGTAATTGTTAATTACATATTTCTTCTTCGAACAACTATGTTTTTTTACACCAGTGATTCCTCCCATTATTTTGTACATAAATATATTAAGGTAAGATAACTAAAAATGAATATTTTTACTAAATATTTTATGGTTTATGTAAAATTAAGATATTATTTCAAACTTTATAACTCGAAAAGTACTTAATGAAAAAACCATTTAATTATAGTGTTTTGGAAAGCTCTCGAGGTCAGCTAAAAATATGTAATATAAAGTAGAGAGTGCCATTTAAAAAAATTGAGGTGGCCTTCACGTGACCTTCAAATGACTCTTCAAGGTCAAACCAATGGTACCATCTTATGGCCCCCTCGAAACTATAAAACTTTTGTCTGAAACATTTTTCTCTAAAATGCTTTGTTTCCGAAATAATTGCGTGCGTTAATTAAAATGGCTCACCCTGTATATACAGGATGTATCTGAAATGATACACTAAACTTCAGGAACGTATTCTACAGGTCAAAATAAGAATTTTTTTTCCTATAAACATGGACATCTTTCCTATAAACATCCGCAAATGTACTTCCCTCCGAGCTAGAAGCCTCTAAAGTTTGGGAAAAAATTAAAAATTGGCTGTATTTCAGATAAAAAAAAGGTTTTGATGTTACCTATCATCTCTCTTGAGAGATAAATAAATTTGCGTTGCGGGTGTTTGATCAATTTCACACATTTTCGAATTTTAACTCGGAGGGGGATTCTTTTGCAGACCCATGTTCATAAGAAGAAAAGTCTTATTTTGATTTCTAGAATACGCTTTTGAAATTTAGTGTATCATTTCAGATACATTTTGTATGTACAGAATATCAGGAAATTTTTCGCAGAAATGTGAAAGTAGATTCGCTCAAATTATGAAGGAAGGTTCTATACTATTTTGCGATATTTGTAATAATTAAAGAAAAATTAATTAAAGAAGATCGGCCAAATATCGCAAAACAGTAGAAAACTTTCCTTCTTAATTTGAGCCAATCTATCTTCACACTTCAGATGTGCGAAAAATTTCCAGCCACTCTGTATATATAAAGTTTAAAAGTATATTTTTTTTATAAAAGCATAATTCTTTACTTTTCTAAATAGTTAAATATCATTTTAGCTATCAAAATACTCTTCTATCATATCGCAATTTTGAAATAATTGTGAGGCCGAGAAACTAAAGTTGTTGAAAAAAATTATTTTAATACATTGTATACTATATTTTTCTTACTATTATTATGTACTTCAGTATCAGATGATAATTTCTTCATTATCGGGTGATAATAATTTGTTTGATTTGTTATTTGCAGAAAATAATTGTAATTTATCTTTTTTAAGTATTATTTATGACATACTGCCAGGTACATTACCAGGGTATATATATATATATAATTATAATGAAACATTTCCGTGTTTAAATGCAAACCTTGAGTTGTTATTAGATCTAATTTAAAACTATATTCACACATCAGAGAACATTGTAGATTACAGCAATTGATTTGTATTGTATGGGCAATATTATTAATAAAAATCTTGTCGTTTAAATACAGGGTGTCTAAAAAAAGTCGGAACCTTTAAAAATCTCGAGAAATATAAGTAAGTATTTTATAGAAAAATATTTTAGATAAAAGTAGGATTTAAAATGATTTATTTATTGACCTTCTCAGTTTGAGGGCGTCGTTAAGGTCAGAGTAAGATCGCCCTGAAACTTTTTAAACTCTACCCCTTATTTTTTATTATATGTTCTAGTAATTTATCTCGAGAGAGTTTTTGAAAAAACAGCAATAATAACACAGGCCTGCGAAAAAGGAGGTCAAAATTTTTTTTAAAGATGCAATAGTGATTTTTGACGTAATTTTGTGAGCTGAAATCCGAATCTCGCAGGCCTGTGTAATTTATACACTTTGCAATACCTGTTTCAAAGTTATCGAATCTTTTATGGTATGATATCTGGTTAATTAAAGCAAAATCGGTCGTGGGTTCAGCAAATTAAGACTTTAGTTGTGTGGATTCATGATTTACTTCACCGATTTTACCTTAGTTAATTAAACTTACCATAAAAAATAAGATCGAACCAGATATTTAAAATGTATAGAAAAGATATAGCTCTTTGGATAGCTCTCGAGATAAGCTTGGCGACACTATCCACGTTCAAACTAATAAAGATCAATAAATAGATCGTTTAAAATACAATTTTTTTATTTAAAGTATTTTTCCGTAAAACATACACTTTTCGAGATTTTTAAGAGTCCTGATCTTTTGAGACATCCAGTAGATATTTTGTCATTACTTCTGCGATATTTTAACGAAACGTTATAACAGTGATTAATTAATGATTATGACACATAACTGTAATAATTAAGCCATTTGTTTTATGTCATTTATTTGATTTCTTCGAGCGTAAAGATATTGCATTCAATAAACACGATTGATAAGGAAGTAACTGATTTCCGTAGTCATTAAAGTATATAAAAGCAAGATTCAGATTCGACAAAGTACAAACGGCATCATGTCGCTGACATCATACTTTTGTGCGGCTTTGCTGCTTGTTAGCAGTTCATCTGCTGACATTTACAATAAGTTATGGTGGAACAACACTGTCCTCTATCAGATTTCTCCGAGAAGTTTGTATGATACCAATGGTGATGGCATAGGCGATCTGAAAGGTAAATATATATTAATTGTTATTTGTTAATATATATTACATAAAACAAAAGGAGAAGAATAAATGAATTAAAAAAGAATATATGAATACGAATGAAGAATAACAAATTATTATATTTATATATATGTTATAATTTTGTTCAATTAATTATTGCTAATTGTATTTAGTTCATTTTCGAGTGCATAGGTTTATTATTAATAAACCTACGCACTCGATTATTATTAAATAATAATTTATTATTATTTAATTTATTATTAAATTTATTATTAAATGTTTATTATTATGTTTATTATTAAATTTATTATTAAAGGTTTATTATTAAATAATAATACTAAAGTAAATAAGTTAAATATGGAAACATGAGCAAAATTTGAAGTTTTCTCATGTTATCAGGAATAACTTCAAAGTTACATTACATCGTGGATAGTGGCATCAATGTGATCCGATTGTCGCCCATATATTCGAGTCCTAAGGAAAATTTTGGATATCTTGACGACATATCAAATTATACAGAAATCGATCCAATTTTTGGTACAATGGATGATTTCCATAATCTCTTGACGCAAGCTCATGAACTCGGCCTAAAAGTGCGGTTTGCCTTTATCATGATTTTTATATATAATATAATTTAATTGTGCATATTATGATCGTAATTAAATTTAGAGAATTATTGTTTTTCTTTAGTCTGTGTATTATATCGATGTTGTTTTTTCTTTGTATGTAATTGCTATGATATTCTTATAGGTGATTCTCGACATTGTACCTAATCATTCGTCTGACAAGCACCCATGGTTCCAAAAGGCTCTTCAAGGCGATGAGAAATATATGAATTATTATATGTTCGCAGAAGGTAAAAATAAAGATAATATAACTCCGCCAAATAATTGGATCAGTAAATTCGGTGGCTCCGCATGGACTTATGTAGATTCACTAGGAAAATTTTATCTTCATCAATTTGATACTAAGCAGCCTGATTTGAACTATTCAAATCCTGAAGTAGTAGAGGAGATGACAGTAAGTTATAGATAAAAGTTTAGTTCTAAAATGTGGCTTTCTCTTTCCTATTTTTCTCTTTCTCTCTTTTGATATATATATATATATATATATATATATATATATATATACTTCTGGGAGAAAACTTTCATCAAATTTCATCAAAATATGTTTCTGGTGGTTTAATTACATTAATTTTATTTATGTTTTAATAAAGAAACTATTGAGTTTATAATTTTAATAAATTATGTTAAATCTTATCAGTATATTAATATATATCTAATAAAAATTTTTATTTTTTTTTTAATTTATTAATTTTTTTTTTTTTAATTCAATTAAAATGTTAAATTATATTCTTTAATTTATTGCTTGAAATATCATCTTACACATGTATAATAAATATCTCCTAAAATAAATTATAGTATTATTTATTAGTATTAATTGACATGTTAATGCACATTAATACATAATATTTACATAATAATTACATATTAATAATTTATATATTAATAATTTATATATTAATTTATCGTTTAATATTTTGTTATCATATTACTGCAGCGATTAAAAATTTATTATTTAATCTAGATTATAAATTTTTTTAAGTAGCTTTTCATTTATATACATAATAATTTCAGTGAAACTTTATAACTGCAAATGAAAATTCGAAATATAAATTTATATGGAAAAACAAAGTTTTATAACTAGAAAAATATATAAATAAAAGCGTATAAAACATCTTACACATTACAGCACTTCAGATTTATTTTTACAACTCTTAATAATTTTTTCGATCACTTATAGAGTGTATTAAAATTCTGGTTGGATACGGGAATAGACGGATTCAGTGTATATTCTGCCCCGTATATTTTTGAGGATAAAGAATTGCGGGATGAGCCTAGAAGTTATGTGGTTGGTGCAACACCGCAAGATTACAAGTATTTGAATCATATTTATACCATTGATCAAGAACGTACTTACGAACTAGTAAGATATTTGAGAACAGCCATGGATAAATATGTTGATGAACGTAATAGAGTCCAAAAGGTCAATAAAGCAGTATTATTTTTTCAAATCTTTTGTATTTAGTGAGAAAATATGTTCTTTTTAATTTCTCTAGATGTTGCTGATTGAAGCGGATACCAGTTTATCACATATAATAAAATATTATACCGATTATACGTTATCTTTAAATTTCGATTTGATTAGAAATGTAACTGTTAATTCGTCCGCGGATGATGTCAAAAAAGAAATCGACCTGTTTATGAACTCATTGCCGAGTGGTGAAGTCCCAAATTGGCTGGTACGTATTCACACGAAGTCATCATAATCTTAATGAAATGATTTTACTTTTTATTTAAATTTAGACTCTATATTGTTCTACTTTACAATGTAAGGAAATTACAATTTAAAGAAACCATTTCATAATTCTCATTTGTATTATATGTCATGTATTATATGACGTATTATATAATTTTGATCGTAACAATTTTATTCCATTAAAAATAGTTTATGATAATGGCATAATTTACTAAATCACGATCATAAGAAATTTTTACCTAAATTTACAAAGTTATAAACTTTTATCACACATATTTTTAAAAACTTTTCTTAAAAAAATCGAAATTGTGCAAAAAATTTCATGCTATTTATTATTTACAATATATATAAAATAAATTCACAAAAATTTATATATAAATCAGCATAGACTTAATTTTTTAAAAATATTTTCGTATATTTTGTATTCCTGATAAAAGATTTTCATCAAAATGTTTAATTTTCGTATTCTAGCTACATTGATCTTATTTATAAGAATAATTGTGACAAATAGAACAGCATTTCAGATTTTTTTGTCGTCATCATGCATCTAAAAGTAGAAATTCTTTTTTTCCAATTATAAATGAAGTTGAAATCTAATATGAACTATATTTTCTTAGTTGGGAAATTATGACAATCCACGCGTAGCCTCGCGTTTTCCCGACAGAGTGGATCAAATGACCATGTTGTCAATGATTTTGCCGGGCATAGCAGTGACTTACTACGGCGATGAAATCGGCATGGTAGACAATAACGATATATCCTATGCACAAACACAAGATCCCGAGCGCGCAACGCGGGCAAGAGCATTATGCGGCTGTATCTCGCGATCCAGAACGAACGCCATTCCAATGGAACGCTGAGAAGAACGCAGGTCAGAAGACGAATCTTTACGATTTACGCTGTTCAAATTATTAATAATTAATGTATTTTTTAAATTTATTAATGTATTTCTCAATCTTAATCAATTAATTATTCGTTACGGCAGGTTTTAGTACGGCAGATTCGACGTGGCTTCCGGTGGATTCAAACTATAAACGATTGAACTTGAAGGAAGAGATGGGTATTAAGAATTCGCATTATGATATCTACAAAAATTTAGCCCATTTGCACGGAAAGGAACCAGCACTTACCAAAGGAAGCTATACATCGTTCACCACAAACCATGGTGCAGTCCTAGGTGTGATCAGAAACAGCGGTGATCGTTACGTGCTGCTTCTAATTAACTACAAGGATGACATTTCTCAAGTCGTTGATTTGTCAGATCATGATCTTCCGAAGACAATGAAACTCAAGGTTGCTTGCTCGGGATCTCATTCTTCTCTAAAACAACAGTAAGACTTTTTAAATGCATTTTTAAATTTGTTCATACACATACTTATAAATATTATTAAATAATTATAATAGTCGAACTTTTATTCGACAAAAGAAAACGATATTTTAGAAAAATATCGTTTTTCTTTGTCGAATAAAATCGACTATTTAATATCGTCTAATCACATCACTTTTTATTAACTTTCTTAATTTTGTATCTCTTTATTAATTTTATTAAGTGCGTTTCTTAATCAAATTGCGTTCTTAATCAATAATTAGAAACACTTTTCACTCTAAAAAATAGTTGTATAATTTTAAGTATGTTAGATAACAAATTTTTATTTTCAATTAATTGCAATTATTTTAGTTATAGATATATTTTTTATTTAAAACATGTGTTACTAAATATATAATAATATATTTATAACAAATAATAAATTTTAACAAATAATAAATATATTACACAATTCATTAAAAAAATCTTTTTTAGATTTAAAAAAAAAACATATTTTATGCAAACATTATAAATATTGTATGGTAATGTTGATAGATGCTGTGTGCAGATATGTGATTTGTTTTTGTATCTTTTGCAGGGTTGACGTGAAGAATATACATTTACCGGAGAAAGCCGCTGTAGTGTACACGTCTTTTAATATTCAATGAATATACTATTTTCATATCTAATCTCCGTATATTATATTTATAGTAGAGTAAACACTTTCTCCCGATTGGGTACTAATAAATTATAATATTTCCTGCAATGAAAAATAATAAAGAATTCTTTATTTAATTGTGTTACTTTTTAAAAATCCTTACAAATCCTTAAAAATTTTTTTAAATTCCTTTAAAAAATTGTTGTTTTGTAAATCTTTACAAAATTGTAACATATATAATTTAAATATCCATAACTTTAAATTGATGTTACATGTAATATTATTGACATATTATTAATACAACATTAATGTAATATAATATCATTAATTATGTATAATATTAATTATGTGTTATAACCTTTAATTTATATGTCATTGAATTTTATCGCATTATTTCTTCAAAAATTTAAAACTATATACTATTATACACATTTAATTATATGTCAATATTTAATTTTATCGAAGTGTTAATATATTTTAAATATATAAAATATATTAACTTTTTAATTGAATATTTAAATCATACCAAATCTTTTGAAATCGTTTTAAAATATTACATTCATGTATTAAAATATTACTATATTACATTAAAAATATTGTAAAAAAATTATATTATTATTTTCCTGTTTAAATTTGGCATTATTATTTTTATGATTGTATAACGAAAAAAATAATCTTATGTAATTTATTTTTATATAAATTTTGCAAGACGCAGTTTATTTATCCAGCGAATATACATTCATCATATATTCAGATCGGGAATGAATGGGTCAAGAGAAGAATGTAATTATTGCATTACCTGGAAATCGCGCGATAAGTAATGAATGACTTAACTCGCATGAACTTTGAGGTCCGAAAGCAGATAAACAGCCGTTTAAGATCACTTTATGCTGTTTTTTATGGTCCTTTTTAAGTAAGTCCTAATCTATTTCACGTAGAAGAGGACCAAAATGCAACTAATATAAATATTTATTATAAAAACTTAAATTTATTCACAGAATTAAAATTTACTTTTATATATAATTAAATAAAAAACCATGCGGCTGTAAGGGTATGTTTGTGTATGTGTTTCATCTCCCAATGTTACAAAAGTGTGGAGGTCATCAGTCAGAATGGATATGAAACTAGCATTTTATTTATGCTCTGATTACAGTTACATTTAATCTCGAATTAATAAAAAAATAAAATTTTTAGTATATTTCATGTTGGAAACGAAGGATACAACTGCTACATAATTTCTATGGCTAAATGAGAGTTCTAAAGAGAGTTCTATTCTAAAGGGAGTTTTTATTCTAAAAGGAGTATGTCAAGATGATTGAACTGAACTGGGAGCTTTATTCAGGAATGTTTGAATTTTTTTTTAGAACCAAGTCTGATAGAAAAATCATCGGGAAATACAGATTGGTTGTAAGCGAAGAATTGGCTAAGACACTCATTGATATCTAAACAGATGAGGTCATTTCCAGAATATTTTGAAGAGGAAGACTGGAGGAGACAGGAGTAAATTCGGATGAAGAGAGAGCTCGATATTATAAACGGAAAAATAACTTGCAAAGAAGAAGAAAAGGAGAAATCTGGAGAAGAATTGTAGTTATTATTTAAAATTACCTTAGCCAACGGAAGACTTATGGTTTATCCAACTTATATCGCTAGTAGAATAGATTGCTACTTAAGCCAAACGCCTTCGAATTCATTAATTCTAGAGTTAACGAATTTTGTACGGAGTTTCTCTTTTCTTGTGGAAAAGGATTTTTGAAGCTTTTTAAGGATCAATGCGTAATTTAAAATAAGAATTCTCGAAGATATTCGGCATATAAAATATAAAAAAATGCACTTTGATTGTTGATATGCATAAAATTATATATAAAATTCATATGTAATTAATATATAAAAAATTATGCTATTCTTAAAAAAATGTATATATATAATTCTTTTTAAAAATGCATAAAATGCTCTACTTTTCTAGGTTAAATATAATTTTTTTCAAAATATTCTATCACGTCGCAATTTTGAAATAAAAATCGTTAGTTGATAATTCAGTGTCCTTCGGCGCGACATTATAATATACTAATTCTTTAGAGGATATTATATGGTAACGCGTTAAATTATCTGTCAAAATGATCTGTCAATCGACAGATAAGTTGACAATATGCTTACCAGATCTCTACGAGATATAACTGCACATCGATTGACAAATAATTTTATAATTTAACTACACTTTTACTACACTCTCTAATATATCATCATGTAACACCCTCTCTATTATTAATGTCGCACTGAAGATGGATCAAAAGATGATTCGTGAAACGTTTGTTTTTGATGCGTGTATTGTAATAATATTTATTGTGAAATATACGAGTAATTAGAAAGAAGAAAATGTTGTTTCTTCTTCTTCTCTAACTACCTTGCTAAAATCTTTGTCAACTTGTAACTTTAATTTGCCAATTTTGATTTAATTTTAATTATTTTAATATATTTTACGATACTGTATATTATCAATCATATGATGTTTATTACATTTTTTTTACTATCAATTATTCTTATGTATATTTTTTCGCTATCAGGTAATAATAATGTGTTTAATTTGTTATTTGCAGAAAATAATGCAATTATCTTTTTTAAATATCATTGATGTCATACTGCCACGTACATTATCGTACGATATGCATAATTATAACGAAATATTTCCGTGTTTAAATGCAAACCTTGGGGTATTTTCAGATCTAATTTAAAACTGTATCCGCACATCACAGAACATTGTAGATTACGGTAATTGTTCTGTACTGTACAAAGTAATTAATAAAGATCTTGTCGTTTATATACAGAGTGTTTTAAAAAAGTCGGAACCTTTAAAAACCTCGAGAAATATAAGTTGGTATAGAAATGTAAGTATTTTACAGAAAAATATTTCAGATAAAAGTAGAATTTAAAATGATCTATTTATTGATCTTATCAGATTGAAAGGGTCGCCAAGAAAAGAGCAAGATCATCCTAAATTTTTTAAACGCAACCCCTTATTTTTCATTATATGTTCTTATAGCTTACCTCGAAGAAGTTTTTGAAACAGCAATAATATTTTATACACTTTGCGATACCTTTCGAAGTTATCGAATCTTTTTTGGTAAAAGGTTTTATAGTAATCAAGGCAAAGTCGGTCGTGGATTTAGTTAAGATTTAGTTGTGTGGATTCCCGACTAATCTTGCCTTAGTTAGTTAGCCTCTTACTATAAAAAATAACTTTAAAACAGACTGCAAAGTATATAAAAATATAGCTCCAAGAAAAGCTCTGGAGATAAAAAATATGCTACAAGAACATACAATAAAAAATAGAGGGATTGGTTTAAAAAATTTAGGGTGACCTTGCCCCGATCTTAGCGATGATATCGACGGTCAAATTAATAAGATCAGTAAATAAATCGTTTTAAACTTTATAATTTTTATCTAAAATATTTTTCTATAAAACATATATTTCTCGAAATTTTTAAGGGTTTTTGTCTTTTGGGACACCTTATAGATATTGTGTCATTAATTCTACGATATATGAATGAAACTTGTTATTTATAGCAGTGATTGATGACTAAGACACATAGCTGTAGTAATTAAGTCATTTGTTCTATGTCATTTATTTGGTTTTTTCGAGCGTAAAGATATTGTTTTCAGTAAGCACGATTGATAAGGAAATAACTTATTTCCTTAATCATTAAAATATATATAAACAATTTTCAGATTCGACGAAGTACAAACGGCATCATGTCGCTGACAACATACTTTTGTGCGGCTTTGCTGCTTGTTAGCAGTTCATCTGCTGAGATTTACAATAAATTATGGTGGAACAACACTGTCCTCTATCAGATTTCTCCGAGAAGTTTGTATGATACCAATGGTGATGGCATAGGCGATCTGAAAGGTAAATATATATTAATTGTTATTTGTTAATATGTATCACATAAAACAAAAAGAGAAGAATAAATGAATTAAAAAAGATGATATGAATACGAATGAAGAATAATAAATTATTATATTCATATATATGTTATAATTATGTCCAATTAATTATTGCTAATTGTATTTAGTTCATTTTCGAGTGCATAGGTTTATTATTAATAATCAATCTACGCACTCGATTATTATTAAATAATAATTTATTATTTAATTTATTATTAAATTTATTATTAAATGTTTATTATTACGTTTATTATTAAATTTATTATTAAAGGTTTATTATTAAATAATAATACTAGAGTAAATAAGTTAAATATGGAAACATGAGCAAAATTTGAAATTTTGTTTTCTGATGTTATCAGGAATAACTTCAAAGTTACATTACATCGTGGATAGTGGCATCGACGTGATCCGATTGTCGCCCATATATTCGAGTCCTATGAAAAATTTTGGATGCGACATATCTAATTTTACAGAAATTGCTCCAATTTTTGGTACAATGGATGATTTCCATAATCTCTTGACGCAAGCTCATGAACTCGGCCTAAAAGTGCGGCGGTTTGCCTATATCATGATTTTTATATATAATATAATTTAATTGTGGATATTATGATCGTAATTAAATTTAAAGAATTATTGTTTTTCTTTAGTCTGTGTATTATATCGATGTTGCCGTTTTTTCTTTGTATGTAATTACTATAGTATTCTTATAGGTAATTCTCGACATCGTACCTAACCATTCGTCTGACAAGCATCCATGGTTCCAAAAGGCTCTTCAAGGTGATGAGAAATATAAGAATTATTATATGTTGGCAGAAGGTAAAAATAAAGATGACATAACTCCGCCCAATAATTGGATCAGTAAGAGTGGTGGCCCCGCATGGACTTACGTAGATTCATTAGGAAAATTTTATCTTCATCAATTTCTTAAAGAACAGCCTGATTTGAACTATTCAAATCCTGACGTAGTAGAGGAGATGAAAGTAAGTTATAGATAAAAGTTCAGTTCTAAAATATTGCTTCCTTTTTCCTATTTCCCTCTCTCTCTCTCTCTCTTTCTCTCTCTCTCTCTCTCTCGATATATAAATATATATTTCTGGGAGAAAACTTTCATCAAATTTCATCAAAATATGTTTCTGATGGTTTAGTTACATTAATTCATGTTTTAATGTTTTCATGTTTTAATAAAGAAATAAGAACTATCGAGTTTATAATTTCAATAAATTATGTTGATAAATCTTATCAGTATTATTAGTGTATATATAATAATAATTTTTATTTTTTTTTATTCAATGAAAATGTTAAGTTATATTCTTTAATTTATTGCTTGAAATATCATCTTTCACATATATAATAAATATCTCATAAAATAAATTATAGCATTATTTATTAGTATTAATAATTTACATGTTTATGCATGTACATTTACATATTAATAATTTAATATTAATTTTATATTAATTCATCATTTAATATTTTGTTATCATATTACTGCAGCGATTAAAAATTTATTATTTAATCTAGATAATTATTATTTTTTTAGGTAGCTTCTTATTTATATACATAATAGTTTCAGTAAAACTTTATAACCGTAAATTGAATTCGAAATATAAATTTATATGAAAAAACAAAGTTTTATAACTAGAAAAATATATAAATAAAAGCATACAAAATATCTTACACACACATTACAGGACTTCAGGCTTATTTTTACAAATTTTAATAATTTTTTCGACCACTTATAGAATATATTAAAATTCTGGTTGGATACGGGAGTAGACGGATTCAGCGTATATTCTGCCCCGTATATTTTTGAGGATAAAGAATTGCGGGATGAGCCTAGAAGTTATGCGGCTGGTGCAACACCGCAAGATTACTCTTATTTGAATCATATTTACACTATTGATCAAGAACGTACTTACGAACTATTAAAAGAGTTGAGAACATTCATAGATAAATATGTTGATGAAAATAATGGAGTCCAAAAGGTCAATAAAGCAGTATTATTTTTTCAAATCTTTTGTATTTAGTGAGAAAATATGTTCTTTTTAATTTCTTTAGATGTTGCTGATTGAAGCGGATACCAGTTTATCACATATAATAAAATATAATAGCGATGATACGATAGCTTTAAATTTCGATTTGATTAGAAATGTGACTGTTAATTCGTCCGCGGATGATGTCAAAACAGAAATCGACCTGTTTATGAACTCATTGCCGAGTGGTGAAGTCTCCAATTGGCTGGTACGTATTCACACGAAGTCATCATAATCTTAATGAAATGATTTCACTTTTTATTTAAATTTAGCAGATTCTATACTTGTTCTATTCTTGTTCTATTTTACAATGCAAAGAAATTACAATTTAAAGAAACCATTCCATACTTCTCATTTGTATTGTATGCCACGTATATCGTATTACATAATTTTGATGATACCAATTTTATTCCATTAAAAATAGTTTATGATAACGGCATGATTTACTGAATCTACGATCATGAGAAATTTTTTATCTAAATTTACACAGTTATAAACTTTTATCACACATATTTTTAAAAACTTTTCTTAAAAAAATCGAAATTGTGCAAAAAATTTCATGTTATTTATTATTTACAATATATGTCAAATAAATTCACAAAAATTTATATATAAGTCAGCATAAACTTAATTTTTCAAAAATATTTTCGTATATTTTGTATTCCTGATAAAAGATTTTCATCAAAATGTTTAATTCTCGTATTCTAGCTACATTGATCTTATTTATAAGAATAATTGTGACAAATAGAACAGCATTTCAGATTTTTTATCGTCATCATGCATCTAAAAGTAGAAATTCTTTTTTTCCAATTATAAATGAGTTTAAAATGTAATATGAACTATATTTTCTTAGTTGGGAAATCATGACAATCCACGCGTAGCCTCGCGTTTTCCCGACAGAGTGGATCAAATGACCATGTTGTCAATGATTTTGCCGGGCATAGCAGTGACTTATTACGGCGATGAAATCGGCATGGTAGACAATAACGATATATCCTATGCACAAACACAAGATCCCGAAGCGCGCAACGCGGGCAAAGAGCATTATGCGGCTGTATCTCGCGATCCAGAACGAACGCCATTCCAATGGAACGCTGAGAAGAACGCAGGTCAGAAGACGAATCTTTGCAATTTACACTGTTCAAATTATTAATAATTAATGTATTTTTTAAATTTATTAATGTATTTCTAAATCTTAATCAATTAATTATTCGTTACGGCAGGTTTTAGTACGGCAGATTCGACGTGGCTTCCGGTGGAAGCAAACTATAAACGATTGAACTTGAAGGAAGAGATTGGTATTAAGAATTCGCATTATGATATCTACAAAAATTTAGCCCATTTGCACGGAAAGGAACCAGCACTTACCGAAGGAAGCTATACATCGTTCACCACAAACCATGGTGCAGTCCTAGGTGTGATCAGAAACAGCGGTGATCGTTACGTGCTGCTTCTAATTAACTACAAGGATGACATTTCTCAAGACGTTGATTTGTCAGATCATGATCTTCCGAAGACAATGAAACTCAAGGTTGCTTGCTCGGGATCTCATTCTTCTCTAAAACAACAGTAAGACTTTTTAAATACATTTTTAAATTTGTTCATACACATACTTATAAATATTATTAAATAATTATAATAGTCGAACTTTTTATTCGACAAAGAAAACGATATTTTAGAAACGTCTAATCACATCACTTTATTAACTTTCTTAACTTTGTATCTCTTTATTAATTTTATTAAGTGCGTTTCTTAATCAAATTGCGTTCTTAATCAATAATTAGAAACACTTTTCACTCTAAAAAATAGATGTATAATTTTAAGTATGTTAGATAACAAATTTTTATTTTCAATTAATTGCAATTATTTTAGTTATAAATATATTTTTTATTTAAAACATGTGTTACTAAACATATAATACAAATAATAAATATATTACACAATTCATTAAAAAAATCTTTTTTAGATTTAAAAAAAAAAACACATTTTATGCAAACATTATAAATATTGTATGGTAATGTTGATAGATGCTGTGTGCTGATATGTGATTTGTTTTTGTATCTTTTGCAGGGTTGACGTGAAGAATATACATTTACCGGAGAAAGCCGCTGTAGTGTACACGTCTTTTAATATTCAATGAATATACTATTTTCATATCTAATCTCCGTATATGATATTTGTAGTAGAGTAAACACTTTCTCCCGATTGGGTACTAATAAATTATAATACTTCCTTCAAAGAAAAATAATAAAGAATTCTTTATTTAATTGTGTTACTTTTTAAAAATCCTTACAAATCCTTAAAAATTTTTTTAAATTCCTTTAAAAAATTGTTGTTTTGTAAATCTTTACAAAATTGTAACATATATAATTTAAATATCCATAACTTTAAATTGATGTTACATGTAATATTACTGACATATTATTAATACAACATTAATGTAATATAATATCATTAATTATGTATAATATTAATTATGTGTTATAACCTTTAATTTATATATCATTGAATTTTATCGCATTATTTCTTCAAAAATTTAAAATTTACTATTATACACATTTAATTACATGTTAATATTTAATTTTATCGAAGTGTTAATATATTTTAAATATATAAAATATATTAACTTTTTAATTGAATATTTAAATCATATACCAAATCTTTTGAAATCGTTTTAAAATATTACATTCATGTATTAAAATATTACTATATTACATTAAAAATATTGTAAAAAAATTATATTATTATTTTCCTGTTTAAATTTGGTATTATTATTTTTATGATTGTATAACGAAAAAAATAATCTTATGTAATTTATTTTTATATAAATTTTGCAAGACGCAGTTTATTTATCCAGCGAATATACATTCATCATATATTCAGATCGGGAATGAATGGGTCAAGAGAAGAATGTAACTATTGCATTACCTGGGAATCGTGCGATGAGTAATGAGTGACTTAACTCGCATGAATTCTGAAAGGGTAAACAGTTTAAGATCACTTTACGCTGTTTATGATCCTTTTTAAATAAGTCCTAATCTATTTCACGCAGAAGAGGACCAAAATGCAACTAATATAAATATTTATTATAGAAACTTAAATTTATTCACAGAATTAAAATTTACTTTTATATATAATTAAATAAAAAACCATGCGGCTGTGTGGGTGTGTTTGTGTATGTGTTTCATCTCCCAATGTTACAAAAGTGTGGAGGTCATCAGTCAGAATGGATATGAAACTAACATTTTATTTATGCTCTGATTACAGTTACATTTAATCTTGAATTAATAAAAAAAATAAAATTTTTAGTATATTTGATGTTGGAAAAGAAGGATACATCTGCCACATAATTTCTACGGCTAAATGAGAGTTATTCTAAAAAGAGTATGTCAAGATGATTGAACTGGGAGCTTTATTCAGGAATGTTTGAATTTTTTTTTAGATTAATAGAACCAAGTCTGATAGAGAAATCATCGGGAAATACAGATTGATTGTAAGCGAAGAATTGGCTAAGACACTCATTGATATCTAAACAGATGCGGTCATTTCCAGAATATTTTGAAGGGGATGACTGGAGGAGACAAGAGTAAATTCGGATGAAGAGAGAGCTCGATATTATAAACAGAAGAATAACTTGGAAAGAGGAAGAAAGAGAGAAATCGTTGTAGTTATTATTTAAAATTATCTTAGCCAACGGAAGGCTTATTAAGGTTTATCCAATTTATATCTATATCGCTAGTAGAATAGGTTGCTGCTTAAGCCAAACGCCTCCGAATTCATTAATTCTAGAGTTAACGAATTTTGTACGGAGTTTCTCTTTTCTTGTGGAAAAGAAGCTTTTTAAGGGTCAATGCGAAATTTAAAATAAGAATTCTCGAAGGTATTCGGCATATAAAATATAAAAAATGCACTTTGACTGTTGATATGCATAAAATTCATATGTAATTAATATATAAAAAATTATGCTATTCTTAAAAAAATGTATATATATAATTCTTTTTAAAAATGCATAAAATTCTCTACTTTTCTAGGTTAAATATAATTCTAATTTTCAAAATATTTTATCACGTCGCAATTTTAAAATAAAAGTTGTTAGTTGATACTTCAGTGTCCTTCAGCGCTACATCAATTATATACTAATAGTTTAGAAGATATATGACATATTAATTTATAAAATCATCTGTCAATCGACGCACAGATAATGCTAAGTTGTATCTCACAGAGATCTGATAAGCACTATTCCAAACAATTCTCAATAGTTGAGTCTTAATAAATCAAACTCTGCGCTTTTTACAAATTGATAAGTGACAGTATCCCATTGAGTATCTCTCATTATCTCGCAACTTAAAATTCAATGATCATTAGTTACGTCAATAACCATTCATAATATTAATATAGTATAATAATAATAATTAAAAAAATTATATTTAGAATAATATGCTTATCTTTACGAGATATCACGTATCATTGCTACGTTTATTGCCACGTATATATTAACGTATCATTACCATGGTATCCATTAATATAATTATAATGAAAAAAGATTTCCTAGTTTTATTTGAACGCAATCCTTGTCTTATTTTTGGATCTAATTTAAAACTGTATTCATACAGTACAGAACATTGTAGATTATGGCAATGTATTTTATGATTAATGTTGATGATTAATAAAAATTCTGTCATTTATACAGACTTTGTCATTAATTCTGCGATTTTTTTAACGTTAGGCATTTATCGCAGTAATTGATTGATGGCTATGAAGAAGTCATAGAGCTGCAATAAATAATGAAGCTATTAGTTTTATTTTTTTCTTTTCGAGAATAAAGATATTGCACGAACATTTATTAAGCATAACTAATAAGGAAGTAAACTGATTCTTTAGCCATTAAATTTAGCCATTATATATATATATATAAGTAATTTTTATATTCGACTAGTACAAACGGCATCATGTCGCTGACAACATGCTTATGTGCGTTTCTGCTGCTGATCAGCAGTTCATCTGCAGAGATTTTCAATAAATCGTGGTGGAACAACACTATCCTTTATCAGATTTATCCGAAGAGTTTCTATGATTCCAATGCTGATGGCGTAGGCGATCTAAGAGGTAAGCATATGTCAGACGTTATTTGTTAATAAGTATAAAATAAGAAGAAAAGAATGAATGAATTAAACAGAACAGAAGATGATAAGAACGAAAAATAAAAAATTATTACATAATTATCTGTTCGATTAATTATTTCTAATTATATTTAGTTAATTTCCGATGAACCCGTGTAGGTTTATTATTAAAAAATATTAATGCTAAAGTAACGTAAGTCAAATATAGGACTATTGGCAAAATTTGAAATTTTATTCTATGATGTTTTAGGAATAATTTCAAAATTACACTACATCGCTGATTCCGGCGTCAATGCGATTTGGTTGTCGCCCATATATTTGAGTCCTATGGCCAATTCTGGATACGACATATCTAATTTTACGGAAATTGATCCTATTTTTGGTACAATGGATGATTACAAGGCTCTCTTGGTGGAAGCTAAGAAACTCGGTCTAAAAGTGCGGCAATTTTCATATATCATGATTTTATATATATATAACTTGATTGCTAATATTATGATCATAATTTAATCCTTAAAGGACACACTTCCATAAAATTACATAAATTGCACACTGGGTGTCTGACACCCACGGATGTTCACATGTTTGCTGTGCAGGCGATATTGGATATTTTTTTACAAAAAAATTACTGAATAAAGTTTAATGTCTCTACTTTAATTCATGGAATTTGAATTAGTTAAAAAAAATCCTGTTTGAAAAAAAATAGAAAAAATGATTTTTTTCACTCAAAAATTCATAACTTTTTTAGTTTTTTATTTTACGCCATATGTTCGATTTTCTCGAATTTAGTACGGTTTATTAGAGTGTAAAGTGGACGTTGGGTGTTTGACACCCAGAGTACTCTTTAAGGGTTAATGTAGAAAAGTACTGATTTTTTTCGGCCTATGAAATATATCGATATCGTCGTCTTTTTGTTCGTACTTTTATTTTATCATTCTTATAGGTGATCCTGGATTTCGTACCTAATCATACGTCTGACGAGCACATATGGTTCCGAAAGGCTCTTCAAGGCGATGAGAAATATAAAGGATATTATATGTGGGCTGAAGGTAAAAATAAAGATTTCAAAACACCACCTAATAATTGGCTCAGTGTATCCGGTGGCCGCGCGTGGACTTATGCCGATTCACTAAAACTGTGGTATCTTCATCAATTCAAATATATACAGCCTGATTTGAATTACTCAAATCCTGCCGTAGTAGAGGAGATGAAAGTAAGTTACAGAGAAAAGCTCAGTTGTTCTAAAATGTTACTAATATACAGGGTGTTCCATTTTATCAGTCAAATATTTCGATATTAATTAGAGTTAGAAAAAAATGTTTCAGACAAAAGTTGTACGGCTTGAAAGGGGCCATAAGATGATGTCATTGGTTTGACCTTGAAAAGTCGTTTGAAGATCACGTGAAGGTTTTACCTTCAATTTTTTAAATGGAACTCCCTACTTTTTATTACTTATTCTTATAGTTTATCTCGAGAGCTTTTCACAGCACTATAATAAAGTATTTCTTTATTGAATACTTTTCGAGTTATGAGGTTTAAAATAATTTTTTAACTTTACATAAACCATAAAATATCTAGGCTCCCTTCAAGACATACAACTTTTGTCTGAAACATTTTTTTCTAACTCTAAGTAATATCGAGATATTTGACTGACGAAAATAAAATGAGATACCTTGTATATTGAATCCGGAAAAAAACGTTCATGAAAAATGTATCTGATTTTCCAGTCACATTAATTTTATTTGTGATTTTTAAAAAAAATTATCGCGTTTATAATTTCAATAAATTATGTTAATAAATTTTATCAGTATTATTAGTAGATACAATCCAATAAAACTCTTATTATTTCTATTAATACGTTCGAAACGTTTAATATATTCTTTAACTTATTGCTCGAAATATTATCTTCTATATATGTAATAAATATGTCAAAAAATAAATTATGACATAATTTATTAGCATTAATAATTTGCACATTAATTCATTGTTTAACTTTTTGTATTTTACCCGTATTTTTATCTCGATTAAAAATTTATTATTTAATCTAGATCATAAATCTTTTCAAATAACTTCTTATTTTGCACATGAAAGCTTTAGTGAAAATTTATTTTATCGCATGTTGAATTTGAAATGTAAATTTATGTAAAAAAAACAAAGTTTTATATAACCAGAAAGATAAAGGAAAGCGTATAAAATCTTTCACACATTATAGCACTTCGAACTTATTCTTACAATTTACAACTTCCAATGATTTTTTTGACGGATTATAGAATATATTGAAATTCTGGTTGGATACGGGAATAGACGGATTCCGCGTAGATTCCGCCGCATTTATTTTTGAGGATAAAAAATTGCGAGATGAGCCTAGAAGTAATGCGGCTGGTGAAACACCGCAAGATTACGGATATTTGAATCACATTTATACCACTGATCAAATAGCTTCTTATGAGCTATTTGAAAGTTGGAGAAAATATCTAGATGAATATGCTGATCAACATAATCAAGATCAAAAGGTCAATAAAGCAATATTATTTTTTCAAATTTATAAGTTTTGTACTTATTGATTTAGAAAATGTGCTCTTTCTGATCTTTCTCTAGTTACTGGTGATGGAGGCGTATACCAGTTTTCCACATACGATTGAATATTATAACTATAGTGTGTTGCCTTTCAATTTCGAGTTCATTATAAATTTGACTGCTAAATCGTCCGCGAAAGATTTCAAAGAAGAAATTGACCTCTGGATGAACTCAATACCACATGGTGAAGTCTCCAATTGGGTGGTACGTATTCACACGAAGTCATCAGAATTTTAATGAAAAAATTTTACTTCTTCTTTTTGATGAAATTTAACAGAATCTATGTTGTTCTTATTTAATTATAATGTAAAGGAAGCGTTTTATAATTCTTATTTGTATGCACTGAGAAAAAAATTTGGTTGCATTAATTAAAAATATGATCAATTTAATCAGTATATCTGTTAGAAAATAGACAGAACTTTTTTAAGAATCACAATTCCTTTAGGAATTATCAGATGAGTATGATTAATTTGTTTCTGTTAAGTTTATCAAATTTTCTTGGTAATAAAACTAAATTTTAAAAAATGACATCACTCTGTCCATGTTTATTTAATATAACAAGAAGTTTTATAGATCCAACTAGAAAATATTAATCAAATTCTTATAAAAAGTCTATTAAACATTCTAGTTATAAAAAATCGAGTCTTATCATGATAAAAAGAAATTCTATTTAGTTTAATCATTATATGCCTTGTTGATACAGTCAAATGATTTTTCTTAGTGTGGAATATTATATGTATATGTCACACTATAATTTTTTGAAGATAAATATTTTATTTCATTAAAAATAGTTTTTTAAGAAAGAGATAGAATTTAAATATGAGAGATTTTTATTTAAATTTTTATATAGTAATAAATTTTTATCGGATACAGTTTTTATAAAACTTTTCTAAAAAAAGTCCAAGTTGTAAAATCCGTTCTCCATTATTTTCTCTATATAAGATAAAATTGCCAAGAATTTATACATATATATATTACAAAAGTTCAGTTTTTTTTCTAAAATATCGTCATATATGTTGCATTTCTGGTAGAATTTCATCAAAATGCTTAATTCTCGTATTCTAGTTACATTGATCTTACGTATAAAAATAAATTTTTATATAGATAGAAATTTTTATCGGACACAGTTTTTATTTTATTTAAAACTTTTCTAAAAAAGTCCAAGTTGTAAAATTCGCTCTTCATTATTTTATTTTCTCTATATAAGATAAAAATTGCCAAGAATTTATACATATATATGTTACAAAAGTTCAGTTTTTTTTTCTAAAATGTCGTCATATAGGTTGTATTTCTGGTAGAATTTCATCAAAATGTTTAATTCTCGTATTCTAGTTACATTGATCTTACTTATAAAAATAAATGTAACAAATAGAACAATATTTATATTAATTTTAATTATTTATATTTATTATAATTATGATTTATTATAATTATTTATTACAATTATATACTTATATTTATTATAATTTTTCTGTTTGATCTTACGTATAAAAATAAATGTAGATAGAACAATATTTATATTAATTTTAATTATTTATATTTATTATAATTATTTCTTATAATTATATATTATAATTATATATTTATATTTATTATAATTGTTCTGTTATCATCATGTTTTATATAAATAGGAAATTTATTTTTTTCAATAATAAATATATTGAAATGTAATATAAATTATATTTTCTTAGTTGGGAAATTCTGACAATCGACGCGTAGCCTCGCGTTTCCCCGGCAGATTGGATCAAATGACCATGTTGTCCATGATTTTGCCGGGCATGGCAGTGACCTATAACGGCGATGAAATCGGCATGGTGGACACGGATATATCCTGGAAAGAAACGCAAGATCCCGAAGCGTGTAACGCGGGCAAAGATCATTATGCCGCTATATCTCACGATCCAGAACGAACGCCATTCCAATGGAGTGAGGAAGAGAATGCAGGTAGAAGACGAATCTTTGCCTTATATATCTTTGATTTATAATTTTTAATTGATTAATAATATATTTCTAAATCTTAATTTCTAAATCTTATGTTCAATTGATTAATAATGTATTTCTAAAATCTTAATTAATTAATTATTAATTAACGGCAGGTTTTAGTACGGCGGACTCGACGTGGCTTCCGGTGAATCCAAATTATAAGGAATTGAACTTGGAGCGAGAGATGCGTAGTGATGAATCGCACTATAAAATCTATAAAACTTTAGCCTATCTGCATCGAAAGGAACCAGCGCTTACCCAAGGAAGCTATACATCGTTCACGGCGAACAATAATACAGTTCTGGGTGTGATCAGAAGCAGCGATGGTCGCACTGTGCTACTTCTGATTAATTTCGAGGATGACATCTCTCAAACAGTTGATTTGTCAGATTATAATCTTCCGATAATAATGAAACTAAAAGTTGCTAGCTTGGGTTCTCGTTCTTCTCTAAAAGAATGGTACGATTTTTTTGAATACTTTTTTAAAATTGTTTACACACACTTATAACTATAAATATTATGAAATAATTATAATAAAATTTTTTATTCGACAACGAAGATGATTTTTTTTAGAAACGTCAAATCAACATACAACTCACTTATAGTTTTATCAACAAGTAACGGTTTCTTAATCAAATTTATAATTATAAGCATTTCTCACTTTCAAAAAAATATTTTTTTTATATTTTTAAAAGTGTTAGATAACAAATTTTTGTTTTTAATTAATTGCAATTAGAGACTACTTTGTTTTATTTACGATATTTTATTTAAAACATATGTATAATTATATACATATATAATTTATAAAAAAATCTTTTTTAGATTTTGCGAGAAAAAATACCTTGTGCAAATATTAAACTATTATAAACATTGCCTAAAGATGTTGGCAGATGCAGATAATTTATTTTTATATTTCTTTTTTGCAGGGTTGACAAAAAAAATATATATTTACCTGAGAAAGCCGCTTTAATATATACGTCTTTCAATATTCAATAAATATACTACCTTTGAAATACATATTTAAATAGAAACTTTCTCAATTGTAGATTTTAAATTATAATATTTTCTGTAATAAAAATTAATAAATAATATTTTATTTAACGTTAAGATTTACTTTTTAACAAGTATTTTTACAAAATTGTAATATATACATATAATTTAAATATCTATAATTTTAATTTTATGTTACATATAATATTATTAATATAATATTAATATAATATTAATATAATATTAACGTAATATTAATATGATGTTAATTTTTAATATAATATTAATTTAATGTTAATATAATATTAGTATTAATATTATAATCTCTAATTTATATATTATTGAATTGTGTTGCATTATTTTTTCAAGAATACGAAATTATATATTATTATATATTTTATTACATATTAATATGTAATTGTTAATATATTAAATATACTGAATATATTAACATTTTTAATTAAATAATTAAATCAGATACAAAATCTTTTAAAATCGTACTAATAAAAATATATTATTATTTTGCTATTTAAATTTAGTATTGCCATTTTTTATGATTGAATAATGGAAAATATAATTTTGTGTAACTTATTTTTATAAAAATTTTTTAAAACGTGTTTTATTTATCTCGTGATTATACGTTTATCAGACTGTTACATTCAGATAAAAAAAAAAATGGATCAAGAGGAGAGTGTAACGTTTGTACTGTCTTAAAATTATACGACAACGTGACGACGACGTGAGCTCGAACGAATTGTAAGATCTGAAAACAAATAAACAACTGTTTAGAGTTGCTTATGCTGCTTTGCTTGCACGTTTATTTGCTGGTTTTTTGAAAAAGGGATTCTCTTTTTTTAAGAGAATCTGATTTTTTTACGCAAAATGTGACGAAATCTAATCTTTATGACTGGGAATGGGAGCGAGTTGTGTAATTACAATAATATAATATCTAAAAAGTTACCTTTTTAAAAAAAGGTTAAAAAGGGCGTCAAATATATGCATCAATTGTATCAAACTATTGTGTGTATTATCTATAAAAATAATGATATAAAAATATTGGGCCAACTAAGGATAAAAGCATGTGTTTAAATAGAAATATTTTAATATTGAAGACTGTGTTATAGTAGTTTTAAATTCCAAAAATAATAATAATATTCAAAAATTAAAAATTATTTAAAAAAATTTATTTAAAATTTTATTTAAATTTATTTAAAAAATGAGAACTGAAAATTAATATAAAACGAAAAAGTAAAAAAATTTTAATTAAAAAAACTTGGCTTTGTCAATTTTATTATATATTGTTTCGCTTAGAAATGTTGTTAAATTATCAAATATAAATCAACATATATTAATTAAAGAAACTAAGTAATTAAATTTAATGTTACACTAATAATTAGAATTAATAATTAGAATATGTCAATTTTTATTGGCAGCATCAAGTTTTTTAATTGAAATTTTTTTTGAAATGTTGTTATCTATTATTTAACTTATCACTACTCAAAACACGATTAATTAATGGTTAACACATGCTACTAATGACACATGTCATTAATATCAAATAATCTTTTGTCGAAAGTAGGAACTGTACGTTTTCTCTTTCTATGTGTTGTGCATGTCCACGTGTATTGATGATGACAATGATGATGAGTAAGACGTTTCTTAAATGAAAATTTCCGTTTCACGATTTTGCATCATGATATCTCCGTTCATAAAATACGCAGAAGGAAAATAAAAACACTTTTTTTATACAATTCAAACTGGCTTTATCGATTATGCCTAATAAAATTTCGATCGAAATTTCGTTATCGAGATCTGATAATCTGAAGATCAGAATAAACTCTCATTTGTTCGACTCTGCGTGAACTTGACGCGAGGCATCCTTTGTATCTCTTGATTGGATGTGTCATAATTTTTACTTGCAAAATTTTTTTTATTCTTCTTCACTCTCATAAATTTACGCTACCTTACATTAAAATCTATTATTTCCAACTTTCTCTAAGTTAGAGTTAAGCTTAGAACAAACTAGTGTATAACAATCATCATCTTCATCAATAAATTTATTTTTGCAACAAATATTTAAAAAATGTTCATCTTTATCAATATTTTTTTAATATTTAAAACATATTTATTTTCTGCTGCGACTTTGCACAAAATTATAATATACTTGACGGACTGTTGGAAGCAGCGCGCTTGCTAGATCTCCGCGGGAGATTGTAATTTGATGTCACCTGTGCGAGAAATAAATTTTTATAATGTAATGCGTCATAATTCGTAATACATTGTTAACTTTGCGCTGAAGAAGGATCAAAAGATAATCCGAAACGGTCGCTTTTTATTATTGTAATTTTAATTTTGAAATAAACCAGTAATAAAAAATAAAAAAGAAGGAACTGTTGTTTTTTCTCTGCGCACCAACTATCGCGCTGTGGTTCTTATGTGCTAATTTCGATTTAATTTCTAATTATTTCAGTCAAATTCCAAGTTATTAAAACATATAATAAATAATATATTATAATAAAATTATGTCTAAGAAAAATAAAAAGAAAAAACAGGAAAATTTTTTAATTGGAACAAAGTATTAAAATAAGATAAATATAGATATATAAGTAATACAATATAAAGTAATACAATATAAAGAAATAAAAGCATATTTACACGCGCTGAGAAAGGATCAAAAGATAATCCAAAACATTCACTTTTTATTATTGTAATTTTAATTTTGAAATAAATAATAAATAAAAATACAATAAAAAATAAAAAATAAGGAACTGTTGTTTTTTCTCTGCGCACCAACTATTGCGCTGTGGCTCTTATGTGCCAATTTCGATTTAATTTTTAATTATTTGAGTCAAATTCCAAATTATTAAAACATATAATAAATAATATATTAATAAATTAATAAATGATGTATTAATAAAATTATGTCTAAGAAAAATAAAAAGAAAAACAGGAAAATTTTTTAATTGGAACAAAGAAAATTAAAATAAGATAAATATAAATATATAAGTAATATAATATGAAGAAATAAAAGCATATTAATACCTATCAAAAATTCTAAAAATATAAATAAAATGATATAATTCTTTAGTAACTTTTCATTTTAAATAAGTCTAACAAAAACGACTTTCTTTAATACATAAAAAATATTTTTATATTTAAATATTTGTTTATTCGATAAAATCAATCTTGAAAATTCACTAATATTTTATTCTTATGTCCATACTCTTGTGTATATGTTTCTGCTATTAGCTGCGACAAGACAATCATAATTCGCGACTACGCGAGTTATACGAGGATTTTTAACAGAGAAAAATTGTTAGAAAAATCGTATTATAAATAACGAGTTGAGAGATGTCCAGCTGTCTTAATTAAATGTTTTCGATTCGTTCGTTCGCTTTTAATATATATAATGTATATATGTATAATGTACACAATACAATTCAATGAAAATAAATGCTATATAAAAGAGCATTGGAAAAAGCAGGCTAAATTTATATAAACATGCATATCTCAAATTCTAGAACTTCTACGAAGACACTTGTCGCATGTTTAGGCACAATATTATGCTTATTACACTTTCATACTGCCTATCATTGTAATGCGGATCACAAATTCCGTACGAAATTCAAAATATATCTTTGCATCGCGAGAATAAATACGCGAAGTTATTCAATATATTAATATGTTCAATATGTTCAATTGTTCAATATGTTTTATCCTGCAAAAATTAAGGAATTATCGATTGCAACCGTTGAAAATTTTCCCAAACAAAGGCTTGAAAAACACTGAAGGTCCTTAAATGAACGATTTCTTCGATCAAATTTTCTTTAAATAAAGTTTTTAAAGAAATGCATTTTAATTTTTTAAACTAAGATTTTTTTTAAATCTAAGATTTGTAAGATTGTATGAGCCTAGAAATATTTTAAATGTAGTAATATACATGATTATAATGAAATAAGCTTCCAAAGTCGCGCTCAAATGCAATTCTCGTGTTACTTTTGAATTTAATTTAAAACTATACGACACATCACAGATCATAAATTACGGCAATTTCCGATTCCGCATTGTATAAAGATATGTTATTATTGATAAAGATTCTGTCATTTACATAGATTCATTTGTCATTAATTTTGCGATCTTTTCATGAAACTTTAGTTATATATCGCAATAACTGATAAATGACTATGAAAAAGTCATACAGTAATCAATCTATTTGTTCTATGCTTGTCAATTATGACAACTTTGTTTCTCTCAAGCGTAAAAATATTGCAACATTTATTAAGCATGATCGAGGAAAATTAATTTAAAAAAATAAGAAGATAACTGATTTTCAAAGTCATGAATGTATATATAAGCATCTTCAGATTCGACAAATGCAAACGGCAATCATGTCGCTGACAATAAGCTTATGTGCGTTTCTGCTGCTGGTCAGCAGTTCATCTGCAGAGATTTTCAATAAGTCGTGGTGGAACAGAACTGTCTTCTATCAGATTTATCCGAGAAGTTTCTATGATTCCAATGGTGATGGCATAGGCGATCTGAATGGTAAATATATGTCAATCGTTATTTGTTAATATATATCGCATAAGATAAGAAGAGAAGAATTAAATGAATTAAAAAATAAGATAAGAATAAAGAATAAAAAATTATTACATTTACATTATATTATTTATGTTATAATTTTATTGATTAATTCTTGTTAATTATATTTAGTTAATTTCCGATGATAAATATTAATGCTAAAGTAAAAAATAAAGTATAGCAACATGAGAAAAATTTGAAATTTTGTTTTCCGATGTTCAGGAATAACTTTTAAGCTCCAGTATATCAAGAATAGTGGCATCAACGCGATATGGTTGTCGCCCATATTTTCGAGTCCTATGGCTGATGGTGGATACGACATATCTAATTTTACGGAAATCGCTTCAATATTTGGTACATTAGATGATTTGGAGACTCTTGTGGCGAGGGCACATGAACTCGGCATAAAAGTACGGCAGTTTGCCTACATGATTTTTTTATATATAATATAAAATAATTTTATGTCAACCAATTAATTTATATCATAATTTTTATATATAATATAATTTGATTGTTCGTATTATGATAATTAAATGTAGAGAATTATTAATTTTTTTTTATAGTTACTTTATCATTCCTATAGGTTGTCCTCGATTTCGTACCTAATCATACGTCTGACCAGCACCCATGGTTCCAAAAGGCTCTTCAAGGCGATGAGAAATATAAGAACTATTATATATGGGCAGATGGTAAAAATAAAGATGACAAAACACCTCCTAACAACTGGATCAGTCTATTTAATATTCCCGCATGGACTTATGTTCCTCAATTAAAGCAATGGTATCTTCATCAATTCGGTACAATACAGCCTGATTTGAACTACTCAAATCCGGACGTAGTAGAGGAGATAAAAGTAAGTTTCAGAGAAAAATTCGATTATTCTAAAATGTTGTTATATATATATTGTATTTCCGAAAGAAAACTTTCATTAAAATATTTGTTTCTAGTGTTCAGTCACATTAATATTATTTGTGTTTTAATAAAAAAAATTATTGCGTTTATAATTTCAATAAATTCAATATAATTTAATAAATTTTGTCAGTATTATTAGTATAAAAACTAATATAATAATTTTTATTATTTCTATTAATTCGAAATGTTTAATATATTCTTTAATTTATTACTTGAAACACGATCTTACACACATATGTGTTGTAAAATAAATTATACTATAATTTATTAATATTAATAGTTTGCATATTAATTCACTCTTTATTATATTGTTATCGTATTTATGCTTCAATTAAAAATTTATTATTTAATCTAGATTATAAATTCTCAGATTTTAATTTATGTATATAAAAGTTTCAGTGAAAATTTATAACCGCAAATTGAATTCCAAATATAAATTTATGTTTAAAAACAAAGTTTTATAACCAGAAGAATATATTAAAAAACTGTATAAAACATCTTAGACATTACAGCTCTTATTTTTAATTTTTAATGTTTTTTTTTCGACTGGTTATAGCACGCATTGGGATTCTGGCTGGATAAAGGAATAGCTGGATTCCGCGTAGATGCTACCCCATATATATTTGAGGATAAAAAACTGCGAGATGAGCCTAAAAGTAATATACCTGATGCCACACCGGATATGTATACCTATTTAGATCATCCTTACACCGCTGACCTAAAACCTACATACGAGCTATTTGGCACTTGGAGAAAATTCCTAGATGAATATGCTGATGAACATAATCAAGATCAAAAGGTAAAGCAATATTATTCTTTCAAATCTATATGTTTTTACTTATTGATTTAGAAAATGTGCTCTTTCTAATTTCTCTAGATGTTAGTGATGGAGGCGTACACCAGTTTAGAACATACATTGGAATATTATGACTATGATGTGATGCCTTTCAATTTCCTATTGATTACAAATGTGACTAATAGCTCAACCGCGACAGATTTCAAAAACGCAATAGACCTCTGGATAAACTCAATACCATATGGTGCAAGCAACAGTTGGGTGGTGCGTATTTACATGAAATCATCATAATAAAAAGATTATTTTATTTCTTCTTTTTGATGAAATTTAGCAGATTCTTTATTATTCTAATTTAATTACTTTATGCAAAGAAAGCTTTATAATTTTTATTTATATTGAATATTTTGCATGAATCGCATTATACAATTGTGAAAATAAATATTTTATTCCATTAGAAATAGTTTTAAAAAACGGCAGAATTTATTACATCTGGAATCATGAAAAATTTTTATCTAAATTTACAATGTTATAAATTTTTATCGCAAACATTTTTAAAACCTTTTTTTTTTTTGAAAAAGAAAAATCCAAATTGCACATATTCTTGTTTTCTCTCTCTATAAGATGAATTGAGAATATAATCTATATATAAATAAGTTACAAAGGTTTAATTTTTTTTTCCAAAATGTTGTCTTGTTGTCTTGTACGTTGTATTTTTGATAAAAGATTTTTATTAAAATGCTTAATTCTTGTATTCTAGTTACACTGATCTGATTTATAAAAATAAACGTGACAAATGGAATAGAATCTCAGATTTTGTATCATGTTATATAAAAATAGGGAATTTTTTTCAATTATAGATGAAGTTTAAATAATATGAATTTAATATGAAAGTAATATGAATTTTTTTCAGTCATATATATGTTACCAAAGTTCAGTTTTTTTTTCTAAAATGTCGTCATATATATTGTATTTCTGGTAGAATTTCATCAAAATGCTTAATTCTCGTATTCTAGTTATATTGATCTTACTTATAAAAATAAATGTAACAAATAGAACAATATTTATATTAATTTTAATTATTTATATTTATTATAATTATATATTTATATTTATTATAATTGTTCTGTTATCATCATGTTTTATATAAATAGGAAATTTATTTTTTTTTCAATAATAAATATATTGAAATGTAATATAAATTATATTTTCTTAGTTGGGAAATCATGACAGGCCACGCGTAGCCTCGCGTTTCCCCGGCAGATTGGATCAAATGACCATGTTGTCCATGATTTTGCCGGGCATGGCAGTGACCTATAACGGCGATGAAATCGGTATGGTGGACGACAGAGATATATCCTGGGAGGATACACAAGATCCCTTAGCTCGCATCGCTGGCAAAGATCATTATGCGGCTATATCTCGCGATCCAGAACGAACGCCGTTCCAATGGAGTCCGGAAAAGAACGCAGGTAGAAGACGAATCTTTGCGACTTATAATGTTCAGTTGATTAATTAATGTATTTTTAAATCTTAATTTCTAAATCTTATGTATATTCAATTGATTAATAATGTATTTCTAAATCTTAATTAATTAATTATTAATTACGACAGGTTTTAGTACGGCAAATTCGACGTGGCTTCCGGTGAATCCAAACTATAAGACGTTGAACTTGCAGGAAGAGGAGCGTAGTTATCAATCACACTATAAAATCTATAAAACCTTAGCCTATCTGCATCGACAGGAACCAGCGCTTACCCATGGAAGCTATAAATCGTTCACGGCAAACAATGGTACAGTTCTGGGTGTGATCAGAAGCAGCGATGATCGCACCGTGTTACTTCTGATTAATTTCGAGGATGACATCCCTCAAATTCTTGATTTGTCAGATCATCAAGATCTTCCGAAACAACTGAAACTTAAGGTTTCTTGCTTTGGAACTCATTCTTCTCCAAAACAACGGTGAGGTTTTTTAAATATTTTTTTAAAAATTGTTTATACTTATAAATCTTATGAAGTAATAGTAAAACTTTTTATTCGTAACGAGGATGATTTCTTTAGAAACGTGTAGCATCATTTGTAGTTTTATTAACAAAAATATGTTTCTTAGTCAAATTAAAAAATTATAAACACTTTTCACTCTTTGAAAAATATTTTAAAAGAGTCTTTTAAGAGACTCTTTTAAAAGAGTTAGATAACAAATTTTATTTTTGATTGCAATTATAAGTGTTGTTTGATTTCCGATATTTATTTAAACCATATGTTGCTAAATGTATAATATACATATATAATTTATAAAAGAATCTCTTTTAGGTTTTTCAAAAAAATACTTTATGCAAACTATTATGCTATAAACATTGTCTGGTAATGTTGATAAATTCAGATAATTTATTTTTATATATCTTTTGCAGGGTTAACATAAATAATATATATTTACCCAAGAAAGCAGCTGTAGTATACGCGTCTTTAAACATTCATTGAATCTGCTATCTTCGAAGCACGTATTTCATTAGAAACTTTGTCGACTATGCTTTTAAAAATTATAATATTTCCTACAATATAATTTGACTATGCTTTTAAAAATTATAATATTTCCTGCAATAAAAAAATAAAAAAAAAAATATATAATTATTTAACTGACTTTTTAAAAAGTATCCTTACAAAATTGAAACATATATAATTTAAACACTTATCATTTTAATTTTTTTATTATAATTTTAATTTTAATTTTAATTATTATATTTTTTATTATAATTTTAATTTTCTATTATAATTTTAATTTTTTATTATAATTTTCAATATTTATGTTATTAAACTTTGTTACATTATTTCTTCAGAAATTTCAAATTATACATTATACACATTATACGCATTTAATTACATTAATATTTTATTTTATTTGTTAATATATTTCAATAACTTTTAATATATCTTAAATATATTGTATATATTATATATTAACATTTTTAATTAAATAATTAGATTAGATACAAAATATTTCAAAATCATTCTAATAAAAATATTATATTATTATTTTGCGGTTCAAAATTAAAATTATCATTTTTATGATTGAATAACAAAAAAAAAAAATAATCTTATATAATTTATTTTCCTAAAAATTTTTCAATACGCGTTTCATTTATCTGGCGATTATACATTCATCAAACTCTATTGAATCCATGTTTCGGATTGATTGCCAACTGATTTGATACCGACTGCCAGTATGTATGCGAGCAAGTTTCACTAGTGGTGGAATTAATTAACGTGCTGGTAAATCGAGGCCTTGTATTGATCGCGATAAACGCATGCGCGTTTATTAATCCGATCGCGTATTGGAGGGGTAATGTAACGTTACGTGCGAATAGCTCCTCGAAGCAGCTGCAAAGCTTGCGATAGTGCAAGTCTAAAGTAGTATGTCAAGAACAGTGTCGCACATGTTCACGTGTTTCACATTTTGCAAGTGCGATAGTGATCGTTTGTGGTCTTGGGGCTTCATCCCTGCATGGTATTCAAATTATTCATTAAAGAATACATTAAAGCTCAATTTATTAATTCGCAAGAAAAGATATGTTTCGATAGCTATAAATTTACAAAATTTTTCCATCTATTTAGTATTGTATTATTTATAATAATAATCTTTGAGAAAAATATTTATATATTGGGAATCTGTCAGTTTCTATTTTATTTCTTAAATAAAATAGAAAATATTAGAGAACAATATAGAGAATGTTAGAAAGTGATAACGAGAGAATATCGTCTGTTTTCACAGCTGCACTCTTATGCCTTTTAAACAACTTGCAATATTGACAGTTTTCCAGCGTTCTTTATTCAATATTATCTTGTTTTTAATTATTTTTGGAAAAATAATCTGTGTAAATTTGAAACATTATTATTAACAAGGTATTTATTTATTGAAAATTAGGCTCGCTTTAGAAATCTTTTTTTTTTATAATAATTTTTTTGAATAAATAAATAATTTTTTTGAATAAATAAATATGTTTGAAACTTTTGCCCTACATGTTTTTAAACTTTATTGCATGAAAAATGAATTTAATAATAATTTATTACAATTTCTTGATGTTCTTTTATTGTTTAATTATTATTATTTTAATATTTAAATTGATATTATTAGATAATAAATTAAAAAATATTGTAAATCTATGTTTTAACATATGCTGAAATCGCATGATAAATCATATATGTATGTATTAAATTACTTTTCATTGATAATAAAATCGATAACATGCGAAACATGATGAAAGTTACATATTTTGATAAGAACATTTATGTCACAGTTGCACATTTATGTCCAACTTTTTAATTTGTTTGATACTTAGTTGATTGCTATAGCAGCGTGTCAATAATTGATAAGCAAAACGTCTGATTACATTATTCGCAAAACATTATAATTGTGTGAAAGCTATCTTAAATATAAACATTCGCAGGAATTCAATTTAATTTTAATATATAGATCATTAAACAATAATTATTAATACAAAAATATTTATCAACGTAAAAACTTGTCGAATAAAATAGCAATATTTTCTTGAAACAAGAAGGAATTAAATTATATATATATGTATATTTTAAAGCATTTTATAAATTGATAAATATTAGAGAGAAATTTATTTTTGCATTTGTAAAGAGCGATGCAAATATATAATATAAAATATCAGTGCGGAAAATATTGGAGAATAATTTTCGAAAGTTGAGAATAAAAACGTTATGTGTAAAATAATATTTGAAATATTTTAAAACAATAGAGCAAAGTTTCCGTCTTTTTACAAACCCAACTTGCAAATTTACTATCGCGATATTATTAGCGACTATTTTTGTACTTCCCGTTTGACACATTTTTGCGATGTTTATTTCGCATACGTAATACACATTAAATCATGTTTCGCGCTGCGATAATAAGGCGCCAGACAACAGATAAAGCCATTGTTTATTATGACGAGCACAGTTATATCACACTGCTCTCTCTTTAACTCGACGCATTCGCCTCAACGCATTTCGCAAAATTGCTAAATGACAGATGGCACTTGCATTTATGATGCGTATCTTTCGTGTTTATCGCGTGACACACATATAAATCCAAAGAGACCCCTTTCTTTTTTTCCCTGTCGTTGTTGTACCGCAAATGTCCGCACGCAAATAAGCACATCTAACATAGCGCGGAACTGCATAATATAGATAACGCTGCATTGCAGTTGTGTGCCATTGTGAAGTACAATCGTCCACATGCCCCGACATCATTCATTCCCGCATAATCCGCTTCGATGTATCGCATTTTTTTATATTTGTTTGCTATCTGTTGGATTGTTTGCCGATCGTTGAACCTTGCAATATTCGTACATTTTCTTGTTATCATATAAATTTTATGTAAAAAAATTACAAAATTTTAGATCAGTATGTAACATTAACGTATTTAATCTTACATCCTATAACATTACATTACATTCTTTTATCTTTTATATTAAAGATATGTTACATATGTGTCTGTATATGTTATCTCCAGTATAAATGTCATATATTCCTTGTGTTAAATGTGATTATTCCTTGTTATTTAGACTAAAACTTTATTACATCTCTATAGGATATGAAATCAATTATAAGAATTAAATTAATATATTAGTCGATTATAAGAATTAAATTAATATATTAGTTTTTTATGATTTCTTTATAGTTTAACATTTTGAATCATCATCGTTCTATTTGATATTACTTATTTAATTATTTTAATAATGTATCTTAAAGAGAATTGGAGCTTTTAAGCAAGCATTTAATTCATAATGTCAAAATAAATTTTTAATAGCTTGTGCTATAAACTTTTAATAAATATTTTATATTAAATTGTTTGCCCGCATAATCCGCTTCGATGTATCGCATTTTTTTATATTTGTTTGCTATCTGTTGGATTGTTTGCCGATCGTTGAAGCTTGCAATATTCGTACATTTTCGTGTTATCATGTAAATTTTATGTAAAAAAATTACAAAATTTTATATCAGTATGTAATATTAACGTATTTAATTTTATATCCTATAACATTCTTTTATCTTTTATATTAAAGATATGTTTTATGTACATATGTGTCTGTATGTGTTATCTCCAGTGTAAATGTCATATATTCCTTGTATTAAATGTGATTATTCCTTGTTATTTAGACTAGAACTTTATTACATCTCTATAGGATATGAAATTATAAGAATTAAATTAATATATTAATTTTTTATGATTTCTTTATAGTTTAACATTTTGAATCATCATCGTTTTATTTGATATTACTTATTTAATTATTTTAATAATGTATCTTATCTTAAAAAGAATTGGAGCTTTTAAGCAAGCATTTAATTCATAATGTCAAAATAAATTTTTAATAGCTATAAACTTTTAATAAATATTTTATATTAAATTGTTTGCCCGCATAATCCGCTTCGATGTATCGCATTTTTTTATATTTGTTTGCTATCTGTTGGATTGTTTGCCGATCGTTGAAGCTTGCAATATTCGTACATTTTCGTGTTATCATGTAAATTTTATGTAAAAAAATTACAAAATTTTATATCAGTATGTAACATTAACGTATTTAATTTTATATCCTATAAACCATTCTTTTATCTTTTTATATTAAAGATATGTTTTATGTACATATGTGTCTGTATATGTTATCTCCAGTGTAAATGTCATATATTCCTTGTGTTAAATGTGATTATTCCTTGTTATTTAGACTAGAACTTTATTACATCTCTATAGTGAAATCAAATTATAAGAATTAAATTAATAAAGTATTAAAATTAATTAATATATTAGTTTTTTATGATTTCTTTATAGTTTAACATTTTGAATCATCATCGTTTTATTTGATATTACTTATTTAATTATTTTAATAATGTATCTTAAAAAAAAAGAGAATTTAAAGAGAATTGGAGCTTTTAAGCAAGCATTTAATCCATAATGTCAAAATAAATTTTTAATAGCTTGTGTAAACTTTTAATAAATATTTTATATTAAATTGTTTGCCCGCATAATCCGCTTCGATGTATCGCATTTTTTTATATTTGTTTGCTATCTGTTGGATTGTTTGCCGATCGTTGAAGCTTGCAATATTCGTACATTTTCTGTTATCATGTAAATTTTATGTAAAAAAATTAAAAATTTTATATCAGTATGTAATATTAACGTATTTAATCTTACATCCTATAACATTCTTTTTATCTTTTATATTAAAGATATGTTTATGTACATATGTGTCTGTATATGGTATCTCCAGTATAAATGTCATATATTCCTTGTGTTAAATGTGATTATTCCTTGTTATTTAGACTAAAACTTTATTACATCTCTATAGGATATGAAATCAATTATAAGAATTAAATTAATATATTAGTTTTTTATGATTTCTTTATAGTTTAACATTTTGAATCATCATCGTTCTATTTGATATTACTTACTTAATTATTTTAATAATGTATCTTATCTTAAAGAGAATTGGAGCTTTTAAGCAAGCATTTAATTCATAATGTCAAAATAAATTTTTAATAGCTATAAACTTTTAATAAATATTTTATATTAAATTGTTTGCCCGCATAATCCGCTTCGATGTATCGCATTTTTTTATATTTGTTTGCTATCTGTTGGATTGTTTGCCGATCGTTGAACCTTGCAATATTCGTACATTTTCTTGTTATCATGTAAATTTTATGTAAAAAAATTTTATATCAGTATGTAACGTTAACGTATTTAATCTTACATCCTATAACATTCTTTTATCTTTTATATTAAAAATATGTTTTATGTACATATGTGTCTGTATATGGTATCTCCAGTATAAATGTCATATATTCCTTTTGTTAAATGTGATTATTCCTTGTTATTTAGACTAGAACTTTATTACATCTCTATAGGATATGAAATCAATTATAAGAATTAAATTAATATATTAGTTTTTTATGATTTCTTTATAGTTTAACATTTTAAATCATCGTTCTATTTGATATTATTTACTTAATTATTTTAATAATGTATCTTAACTTAAAGAGAATTGGAGCTTTTAAGCAAGTATTTAATTCATAATGTCAAAATAAATTTTTAATAGCTTGTGCTATAAACTTTTAATAAATATTTTATATTAAAACTATCATACATTAGTTTGTATTGATAAATAAATTTTTTATTAAAAAGAAATTCTTTTAAAAATTTTTCTTTTTTTTAAATTTTTTATTAGTTTGTATTAACAGTTCCATTTAAAAAACATGCATAATTAATAATAGTTAATATACATGTACAATAAATACATTTATTTCTTTTAAATTTTTTGACAAAAATGATACGAAAAACTTTTTTTAGAAACGAATACAATTTAATTCAAATTTATTAGAATATCCAAGATTATTATATATTTTTATATAATGCGATATATATTTTTGCAGGTAAATGTTAAATGTTACATTTCTATTTATTAAATTTATTTAAAGATGCGATAATTGTTTGAATAAACTTTTCCGGGGAAACAAAATTAAGATGACTATATTTAAATATTTAAATATATCCTTGACATGATTTCTTTCTCTCTTTTTCCTCCCACTTCTTTCCATTTGATATTACGTGCTGCCACCCTCGCATCACCCACATTAATCGGAAATTCTTGCGGCGTCGAATTGCCATAGACATGTGAACATAATCGATGATCTATCTTTAGACATCATGTAGGAAGCTTTGTTTAGGCTTTCACACGATAACATCCGGCAGTTCTCTACTTCTCTTTTTATTTTTAATTATATTTATTAAAAACTATGTGTTATTAAATTAAATTTTCATTCGATTCTAAAATAATTGTGTCATAAATCAATCAGTTATTAAAAAATTTTATATATTATTTCGATAATCCATCGATGTGGATGACATACATATAGGATCGAAATTTGAGAAAATATTAATTAATAATAAATATTCTTTAAATTTAAATCTGGGGAAAATATTAAAATTATATCATATTATATTATATCAAATTTCAAAAATTTGATATAATAAATTTTTGTAGATTGTATATTTTACAAAATTTATTTTTAGCAGTCGTATAATATTTTTTAATCTTTAAAAGCAAATCTTTTGCAATTTATTTATAAGTTTAGAATTTATTGCAATTGTTTAATTTTAATGTCAGATATATTTTGATGTATTTAAAATAAATTATTTATCATAGTCAAATATATTTGTATTCTACAAGCTTAATATGTATAAAAATTATTTAGGTAATACTTATATAATTATAATTAGGTAATACTTATATAATTAAATCTTTATTTAATTTTATTAATTAAAAATTGATTTTCAAAGATATATAGATATGCTTAACATTATTTTGCATTTTTGAAAATTATAATTATTAACATTTTGAAAATTATAATTTTGAATTATTAGTTTTGAAAATTATAATTATTAACATTTTGAGTTCGCTTTTACAATTATTTGAAAGTTTGTACTATTTTGAATCGTAATAAAAAGTATTTTATTAAAAAGAAACGAAAAAAAACTATGAATAAAAAAAATAAATTATAATTTATTATATAACATAATAATAATAATACATTATGTGATAAGTCATATAGTGTCATGTAAAAATAAAATCCCTATAAATATAAGAACAAAGTAAAATTGGATTTTATCAAAAACTCATAAGCTGTGGTTAATAAGAATTCATAGGATATCCGTTGCGATTTTATATCTCTTGCGGTCACCAATGTATAGCAGGCCAATTATAAAAGTCTGTTCGGTTCAACATGTCCAATCGACAATGGACAATTGTTTCGATATCAAGCCCGATTTTTGTGAATTTATTTTTTATTCTTTTATTGATTTTTTTTACTCTTCTTTTTATTGAATAGTTAGATCAATATGTGCAGCATTAAATAGAAATCGTTATATTTATTATACAGAATTTAAGATATCATTATATTTATTTATTTACTAATGATATTTTGCTTGTTTTAATAGCATGACATTAATTAAATCGCTTTAAAGCTCTGCGTCATAAAAAATGTGAAATAAATGGCATGCCCTTTCTTCGAGTGATATGTCACGCATTTTTCTTTTCGGTATAAAATGTGAATGCGAAAGGTCGCATGCAATGTAGTATAATTAAACGGACGAGCGCAAAATGCATTTAGATGTTTATTGAGATTATTATGCATTTAGATGTTTATTGTTATTGATGATATAATTTTTCTATCTTGATTAATATATTCTTTTAAAACACGCGATGATTTTGCTGAATTTTCTGAGAAATGGAATTATTAATGAAGGTCTAAGATTCTATCGATTAATCATCGTTACTGTCATTTTAATTTTTTACGCTAATATAATTGACATAAAAATAATCATATAGATAATTATTATTAATCACTTTGCAAATATATTCAAATTTTGTTTTTATGTCAACTATATTAGCGTAAAAAGTTAAAATGACAACTGAAATAAAATTTTAGACTTTTATTAATCATTTCACATGGAGATTGAATAAAATTTTGAAAAACAATACATACATTCATACAATATATATACATTTCAACACAGAAAGATTATATCATTAAAATTAATTATTTGTATCACACGCAATAAATTGTAATTTATTCTTTTTTCCGTTCGTAGTTTTTTCCTTTTTTTTTGAACAAAATATTTTTTTATTACGATTCAAAATTGTACAAACTTTCAAATGATTGTAAAAGCGATCTCAAAATGTTAATATTTTTAATGGATATTTTTCTCATTTTTTATTTCTTTCTACTTTTTATCGCAATCATCCGTTATCACTTTACGCACAGTGCGCGTATGCATAAATGAGTAAGTGAGCGCAATGGCCTATATACATTGGAAATGAAGTTTATGTACCTCTTATCTGAGATTACTTTTAGCCCTCCTTGTTTTAGAGACTATATAGTCGATAAGTGGCGTTTCGTAAATTGCTTTATAGAAATGTCGAAATGCACAATCAGCTTTCGATATAAACTGTTATAGCGAATTAGAAATTTTTTTCTGGTCAGTAGTTGAATGCACTCAGATTGTTACAACTTCTTTTGTTAAAACTTTATGTATGAAGTAAATTCGATACATTGTTATTTTTAATTTCGATTTGGCGATTAGACAACGTTATGTAAGAATAATAATAATTTTAAATATTATATTTTTAATAACAATAATTTTAATTAATATATTTTTATTATTTTATATGGTTTAAAAAATTTTTAATTAAAATATTTTGATTATATATGCTTTAAAAATTTTTTCACAGAATATGATATTTTTTATTTTTAAATTTATGGAAATTTATTTTATTCTATTTTTTTATGATATAAAGGAATTACGTTTGTATGTATAAATTATAAAAATTTGTCAAGTATAGTTTCTATTTATTCAATTCGTATATATTGAAATTATTTCTACGTAGCAGTAGTTTTTTATTTTCTCTTTATTTTTTCACAATAACAAGGCTTTCAATAATATTTTATTTTGCATAAAAGCTGAAAAAACAAAAATTGAATCAGAGACTTTATATTAATTTAACAATACATTCCGTACGTCCATATTATTTCAGGCTTAATCTATTTGCGACAAGACACATTTGTTTCTTTAATTGCAAATAGATGATAAATATTTGTGTTTAGAAATACGCAGTACATATTATTAATCTCAAAATCATTTGTTATATATATCTAATAATTTAGTCATATTATTAATCTTAAAATCATCTGTTATATATATCTAATAACTTAGTTTTTAATTTTTAATTTTATTCACATTTATATTTTGCTTAATCTATTTGACACAGCACATTTGTTTTTTTAATTGCAAATAGATGATAAATATTGTGTTTAGAAATACGCAGTACATATTATTAATCTCAAAATCATTTGTTATATACATCTAATAATTTAGTCATATTATTAATCCTAATATATATCTAATAATTTAGTTTTTAATTTTTAATTTTATTCACATTTATATTTTGCTTAATCTATTTGCGACACGACACATTTATTTTTTTAATTGCAAATAGATGATAAATATTTGTGTTTAGAAATACGCAGTACATATTATTAATTTCAAAATCATCTGTTATATATATCTAATAATTTAATCATATTATTAATCTTAAAATCATCTGTTATATATATCTAATAATTTAGTTTTTAATTTTTAATTTTACTCACATTTATATTTTGCTTAATCTATTTGCGACACGACACATTTGTTTTTTTAATTGCAAATAGATGATAAATATTTGTGTTTAGAAATACGCAGTACATATTATTAATCTCAAAATCATGTTATATACATCTAATAATTTAGTCATATTATTAATCTTAAAATCATCTGTTATATATATCTAATAATTTAGTTTTTAATTTTTAATTTATTCACATTTATATTTTGCTTAATCTATTTGCGACACGACACATTTGTTTTTTTAATTGCAAATAGATGATAAATATTTGTGTTTAGAAATACGCAGTACATATTATTAATCTCAAAATCATCTGTTATATACATCTAATAATTTAGTCATATTATTAATCTTAAAATCATCTGTTATATATATCTAATAATTTAGTTTTTAATTTTTAATTTTATTCACATTTATATTTTGCTTAATCTATTTGCGACACGACACATTTGTTTTTTTAATTGCAAATAGATGATAAATATTTGTGTTTAGAAATACGCAGTACATATTATTAATCTCAAAATCATCTGTTATATACATCTAATAATTTAGTCATATTATTAATCTTAAAATCATCTGTTATATATATCTAATAATTTAGTTTTTAATTTTTAATTTTACTCACATTTATATTTTGCTTAATCTATTTGCGACACGACACATTTGTTTTTTTAATTGCAAATAGATGATAAATATTTGTGTTTAGAAATACGCAGTACATATTATTAATCTCAAAATCATCTGTTATATACATCTAATAATTTAGTCATATTATTAATCTTAAAATCATCTGTTATATATATCTAATAATTTAGTTTTTAATTTTTAATTTTACTCATATTTATATTTTGAGATACCTGATAATTGATGATTAAACAAACAAAATATTAGATATAAAAGTTTGCTAAATAGCATTGCTAAATAATTCTCGAGGAATTCTTCGACAGAGCTCACAGGTTAATAACACGTATTGTGATGTTGTTTTAGAACATGGTAGATGTTACAACAGCTTTACCATCCAATGGAGGAGGTTCGTTAATTGGACGTACAAGAGGTGCTCTCAGGTCCGTGCGATCCGCTCTGGGAGGAAGCGGGGAGTATTTACAAGGCCTAGGGAATAGAATAGGATCCGCTCTTAGTAGCAGTTTAGAGGAGAGTGAATTGACTACAACCCCTTCTTCGCCACCGTCGTCGCCGCAAGCATTACCGCAGGCTGTCAAGTCAGAGGAGCAATTAGGACGGCGGAAATTGAGGCTTCCAAGGTATAAACAATGCGTTTTATTATTCTAGATTTACAACAATTAATAACAATTAGTATAAAAGCGTAGACATTAAGCATGCACCATTGAAACTCTGAACTTGATTATTCTATAAAGTAAGAAGTAACTTAATAGAATTTTAATTGATTAGACTAGCGTTTCTTGTTTGCAATTAAAATGAGTTCTCAAGTTAAAACGCGTGTATAAATTTCTCTTTCTATATTTTTTCTGATTTATTGCCATAAGTCTCTTTTTATAGATACTTAGAAATATTGTTATGATACAGGAGAGGCACGCGCGAAAGTGTTCCCCTTTGATTTCGATGAGCTTTTAATATGTTGTTTTCTAAACAAAAATAAGGGACACGTATTTATTTATATCTAGGGAATAAAACACCGCTTTGAAAAAAATTGATTTTTTTCTTTCGAAACGAATATATCCGAAACTATAAGAGATAGAAAAAAATTTTCCAACTAAAAGTTTTAATTAATAGTTTCAGGAGTACTTTACAATAATGACAAAAAAATTTTTCATTTTTAAAATTTTTTAAAATTTCGCCATCAATAAACATTTTTCTTTAATTTTAAAATTTTTTTATCACCAAATAAAGATAATTTTTTTTACGAACTCAATCATATAAGATTTTAAGTTATTAATTCTTTATCTATTTAATTTTAAGTTATGTTTCGAAAAATTATTTTCCAGAATTAATGAAGAACCTCTCTGTAAATATGCTATTCGTGTGCGTCCTTGCGCTCAATTCTTCGCGCAACGCATCCTGTTTTTCTGTAATAGAAGATAACTAACAGATATATTTGAAAGACATTCTATGTATCGTTATCGGAAGTTTTTATCATGCTAGACATTTTTTTATAACCTTAAACACACAACGTTTGAATATATAATAAATATTATATACAAGTCACAAAAATAAAATATGAATATATCTGAAGCAATTTGTTGGGATAATAGTATAAAAGGTTGTTGTTTTGTGAGCGTTAGCTTAATATGTGACATCATTTAATGATATATTATTAATCGTTGCTATTTATTGATATTTTGAATATGTCTATTAACTTATATGTCCCTCATTTAGAAAACAACATATTAAAAGCTCATTAAAATCGAAAGGGAACATTTCTGCGCATGTCTGTATCATAATAATATTTCTAAGTATCTATAAAGATTGACTTATGGCAATAAATTTCAAAAATGTCTCTTACGATTTTATTTTTACGATTTTATTAAAATAAAAAGAAATGTTAAATTTCTTTTTTTTTCGTAAAATACTGTTTTCGCAGTAATAATGTGTACAACATAAAAATTGCGTTTTTAAGAGAGGTGTAACTTTTATTTGAAACTGTTTTTATTAAATCAGTATTTATTAAAATAATAAAAAGTTATTTTTTCTTAAAGATTTTAATCTTAAAGATGATTTTATCATTAATTTTCATTGTTCAATCAGCGTGTCGAAATATATTAGTAAGTAAAATTTCAGAACAATCGGAAATATGCACTTTTCCTTCACATAAAAGTTACAAGAAATGCAAAAAAATTTCTTCAGTACTCTAAAAAAATAAAATTGTAAGAAAAATATAAATTAATAGACATATTTGGGGAGGGAGAGACAAAAGGACAGAGAGAGAGACACACACACAGAAAAAAAACAAGTGTCAAATCAAAATTTACTTAAACTAATGCGTTCATGTTTCGTATATACGCAACAATTTATAATCTTCTTAGAAGAATTTAATAATTTTAAATTTTAACAATATTATAGTCTTATTTTAATATTGTAATTGTCATCACAAGAATATATAATTATTAAATTCTACTTTAAGAAAATTAAAATCTTTGATTTAAAAATGTTATTTTTTTATTTAATATTGTTTCTTTTCTATTCAAGAAAATTAAATCATAAGAATATATTTTTCTTGATTGAACTATATAAAATGGCTTCATTCACGTAAGCAATTATTCAAGCAATTATATTTTTCTTTAATTAACACAATATAATCTTATTTCAAGATTTCCATGTTAAAATTAAATATATTTTTAAAACAAGAATGTCCTTTTTTTTTGTTTGTATAAACTTAAACTAAAGCGTTCATTGTTTCGTATATACGCAACAATTTATAATCTTTTTAGAAGAATTTAAATAAATATATAATAAAAAATATATAATAAAAAATAATAATTTTAAATTTCAACAATATTACAATCTTATTTTAATTGTAATTGTCACCTCAAGAATATATAATTATTTAATTCTACTTTAAGAAACCTATAATCTTTGAAAAATGTTATTTTCTATCTAACATTGTTTCTTTTCCATTCAAGAAAATTAAATCATAAATCATAAGAATATATTTTTCTTGATTGAACTAAAATATATTTTTCTTCTGATTGAATATAAAATGGCTTCATTCAAGTAAGCAATTATTCAAGCAATTATATTTTTCATTAATCAACGCGACATAATCTCATTTCAAGATTTCCATGTTAAAACTAAATATATGTTTTCAAAACAAGAATGTCCTTTTTTTTCTGTGCAGAAAGAGAGAAGATAATATCGCAATATTTGTTTCCTATGAATAATTCGTGTTCTGATACGCAATTTTTCCTTCATTTTCCTAGATTCGGTGCGGGATTATCTTACGAGGATTACGAGGCGATAGCGCGGCACAAATTGGAGCGGCAAACAAGCACCAATCTTTCCAGAGCACGAAAGTATCCGCCCGGGATGACGTACGAGGAGATAGCATCCTCGAGATCGGTCTCGAGCAAAAAGCAAGAGAACCGAACGGAGCAGGAGGATGTCAGTCCCGATCGGGAAAGCCAAGAAAGTATAGAGCCCCTTCAAGAGAAGGATATCAAAGCGACCGGGCCCGATCCTTACGACAAGTTGAATTACAGAGCAGGTGATTAGTCCTCGCCTCTAATTATCTGCGGCCGACGTCGAACGAGTCGCAGTCAACGACTCTCGTCGTCTTCGATGGTCGCTATCTTTCTCTCGCTCGCGATTTTCGCGAATGTGCAATTATCGAGACTCGGAAATAATGTGCTGTATTCTTTTTTCTTTTTACAAAGCGAGGGCGCCGACCCGCTATCAGACGGTCGTTTTCCGTTTAGGTAAATGTAACAGTCAGTCAGTGTGGACTGTCCCTTTGATCTCACCCGCGAGCCTCCTGTACCGCACCTAGGGATGCTTCAGTTTAAAGTATCGATGCTCGGGCCAAGTATTAATCGATATTACCTTCATATCCTCTTGAAAAATAATTTAGTCTTGATTCATCATAGCTGAAGTATTCGTTGTTATAAAAGATTATAAGATCAATGTAAATAATTAATGCGTTTTCTAAAAATATATATATGATATTTTTTTCTTAATATTTTAAAAGGCCTACTTCACAGAAGATTAGTTTCTAAAATTCTAAAGTTCTAAAGTTTCTAAAATATTAATGTGGCATTTAATTCCGACTTAATATTTCTCTTCTAAAAATTGATATAACTCTAAAATAACATAAAATTATTTTTTCATCAATATTTGAGATATATATACAAAATGTTCCATTTTAACTTTGCCATCGAAATATCTCGTAAAGTCTAAAAAATACTAAAAAATGTTTCAGACAAAAGTTATATGATTTTGAGGAAGACATAAGATGGCCTTTAGTTTAATCTTGAAAAGTGAAGGACGTATGTACTTTCTATAAACTAACTTAATTATAGTGTTTTGGAAAGCTCTCGAGATGAGCTACAAGAATATGCAAAAACATATAGGGTGTCCCATTTAAAAAGTTGAAGGTAACCTTTACATGATCTTCAAGTGACTCTTCAAGATCAAACTAATGGCACCATCTTATGTTCTCCTCAAAACCATACAACTTTTGTCTGAAACATTTTTTCGCATCTTTTAGACTTTGTGAGATATTTCGATGGCAAAGTTAAAATGGAACATCCTGTATAATCCAAATAAAATCTCGATACTTTGGTGTTATCGTAAGCATTCCTTTTCATGTGTCCGAGTTTCCGATCCAGATTCCCTTCGCTAGATGTGATTAGTGAATACTAGTGCAATCAATATGTCCGCGTAACCTGGTGTTCGAATATCCATGGGTCGATTCTGATAAGACCTCCAACGATTTGACCTAGAAACATCAATGTCTGTAATTTAATATATCATGAGTCTTATTTAAGTAAACTGGAATTTAATGTGCTTTAGGTCCTCTAAAGTCATTTAAATTATAAAAAGCACAGGTAAAATTACCAAAAACTTACAAAGCTTGATCTTGTAATATTGACATTTTCTAAACAATTAACATAATAAGCATGCATTTATTTCAATTAATATGCAGATATTTTAATTTTGAGAAGAATGCGTCGAGAAAAAAAGGAAGACAGAGAGAAAGAAAATAATTTATATCAAAGAAAAAATAATTAATTTATATTTACTTTAATTTTTATATTTATTTTAATTTTTATTTTAATATTTATTTTTAATTTATTTTTAATTTATTTTTATATTTATTTTCATTTTTTCATTTTTTTCATTTATATCATTATATGTCACGTTACATTAAATTGAAGATATATCGATCATAACGTTTCAATTTGTTTAATTTATTTAATTATAATAATGAATTAATTAAACTTCTTCATCTTTTTAAATATCTTTAAAAGTAAGAAAAGCATTTTTCTCTAGAATACCTTACGTCTCGGCTTTTGTATATTCGAACACACTCGTAGTTTCTTGCCAGACGTTGCATCCTATTGGTAAAAATGTTGTTACCTGTGTATATGTGTGCGTATCTTCACGCGACCCACTTATGCACCCCGATTGCATCCATATGCATTTTTATGCGACAAGGGACTCTATTCTACATGAATGAAAAATAAATCCTACTGCGTGATATATAGTAGTTTCTTGTAATAGACAAACATATATTCATCGTCAACTAGAAGTAGGACTCTTCTATTATTTTCGCCTCGCACTATCACAAGGACGTGCAAGTAGATAGAAAATAATTAAGTAATATCGCGTGGTCAATGTAATTATGTATAATAATGAGGTACTCGTAAGAGCACTTTGTCGTCTCACTTAAATTGTGTCAAACGTTCGCGAAATTGATATCTATAAAAATTATAAAAGCTTTTTAAGATTCATAATTGAACATAAACTGTAGTCTTAAGCAAATAATCTTAAATATAATCTTGATATAAAGTATTTTTCAATTGTATAACATTTATATTCTTGCAATATAGGGGACAAAAGTCTTGCTCTATTATTATACCTATGTTTCAATCTCAAATGATAAATATTTAAAGAGTTATTACAGCTTTTTGCAAGTATTTTGATTGTTACTTTTGTCCTAGGGGACCTGGAATGAAAGAACATAGTCTGGGGATAAAAGTATCAGTTTTTTATTTTCGAGAAAATAAAATAAATATGATTTTTTTCAATTTAAGGCAACTTTTATTATAACCTTTTATTAAGCAAGATAACTTTTATTATAATATTCTTTTGTATTATATTATTATAATTTTTTTTGTATTATATTAAAACAAAAAATAAAGTAAATATTTATTTTTATCATCTTTGAAAAACTTAAAAGAAATAATCTTCGTTAAAATAATTATAAAATAATTATAATTACAAAATAATTATAAGTAATATCATAAAATAATTATACTTAATATCACACCAGTTTTGTACTTTTTTAAGTCTAAATGCATCATACGCGTTTGACTGTATAGTACAAATTATTCAACATATTGCGTAGTTTATTACGAGGCTTGTTACTTTCATGACGTTGCTACTTTTGTCCCCGGTTTCCCCTACTGATAGAAATGAAAATAGTTAAATGAATGCATTTTACTTATTTATAATTTTAATAAATGTGAAAAAAACAATATATTATTCAAACAAACATATTATTTACCGCACATGTATATACATGTATGTTTATTTATTTTATTTCGGGTTTATGCGGTTTTCTCTTGATTCAAGAGTAATTTAGCATTTAATTTAATAACTGATAGATTAATCGTCCGTATAATTACGCAAGAGTGACTAACACTTTGTAGCCTAATAAACTATATCATTGTATTTGTCGTTTATTCCTCTGTTCGGTGAGACATTAGATTAGATCGGGTTGCAAGTTTGTCGCCTTTTTAAGTAACGCACTATTGCTTGATGTGTTGAGTTGTTTCGCAAATTATGTGGAATATTTAACAGAAAGCATTTCTTTATTTTAGACATACCTTGTAGCAGTGATTCTACGAGCGATCAGGATGGATATGGACCCAGCACTAGCTTAGATTCCAACATGGATGGTCGCAGAATGTGGCAGAGATCAGGTAATAATTTAATTTTTAATATTAATATTAATTAAATATTAATTTAATTTTAATTTAATATTAATTTTTAATATTAATTTCTGGGCTATTGTAATTTTAAAATATTTTCGAGCTTGAAAAATAATTTTAATTATCTAAATAATTAGTGTAAATTAGAAATAGCGCGACAAAGAGTTTATAATTTATAATTTATAATTTTATTATAATTAATAAAATTGTCCCTGCTCAGGATCATCATGTTCTGTTCAGTCCTGGGCCTCGAGCTTATCAGCTGATAGCCAATCGGAGGAAGCAGCCGCGGACTTCATGAAGGCTTTCGTACCTCTACTATTCGATGCTCCTAATAGTATCGATCAAGAGCAAAAGGCTAATTTTGGACAAATGGTTTTGGTATGTGTCAAATAAATTTTATATAATATTCAATAACAATATTGATATAAAATATATTAAAGTGTAAGAAATATTTGATTTAAATTAGGGAAGAAATACGACTCTAGTAAGATAATATAAACTCAGGATACTAAAATTAATAGGACGATAATATTTATAATATTTATAATCTTTTCAAAACGCTCGATTGAATGCAATAATAAATTTGTAGACCGAATCAGGAAGAATATGGTTCTCTAGAGTGGTGAACGCGAGAAGAGCGCGAGCGTGTGTCACGGAAGCTTCATTTTACTCCTTGGCACAACATTTCGCAGTCGCCTTATTTGAATGTCACGAGGCGGACGATTTTGCACCCGCAAAAAGTCTCATGAACATGTGCTTCACTTTTTATCACGAAGGTAATTAAAAGAGAGAAGCTTTCTACAAAATAGGTTATAATTAATATTGAAATAAAAATTAACAAAGCAATTAAAATAATAATTTTTTAGAATAAAATAATATCATGATATAGAAATTATATGATTATACATATATAAAATAGATATTTATAGCAATTTAGTATAAGAAATTTCATGATTTGCTTTTTATGCGTTTTGATTTATACCAAGGAATAAAAATAATTCAAATATTAATTATGGATTATCAAAAAAATTATATCAAACCCGTATAATAATTAATATAGAAAGATAATAAAGAAATATATAATTATATTATAATTAATATATAAATATATTATAATTATATTAGAAAGATAATAAAGAAATATATAATATATATAATATAATATATATAATATAATAAATATATAATATAATATATATAAATATATTATAATTATATTAGAAAGATAATAAAGAAATATATAATATAATTATATATTTCTTTATTATATAATTTTTTTATAACCCATAATAATTAATATTTGAATTATTTTTATTCCTTGGTACAATATATTAAATCGAAAAGCATAAAAAGCAAATCATGAAATTTCTTATACTAAATTGCTATAAATATTAAAATGTTGTTATTATTAAATTACCAAAATTATTATTGCATGCATTTTTTAATTGACTGATCACAATTTGTTATATCTTGTTCAACGTATTTATTTTTTAGTTGAAGTTCCTGGGTTAGAGCCTTACCGCGAATATTTGTACACGCATTTACGCGTTCAACCAATATGGACGTCCATGAGATTTTGGACGGCTGCTTTTTTCGATGCGGTTCAATGCGAACGAGCATCAAGACCAGTACCACCTCGACCAAAATCCTTAGATCAGGAAAGCATCGCCGCCGAAGATCGAAAGTTTCAAGCGAACATTGTCTTCGGACAGTTAGGGTAATCCCATTAATATTTAATTTATGTTGAATTGATGACATCGGATTATTTTATTCACCCTTTCCATCCAACAGGACTTTTACTTGCAACATGCACGCTTTCGGTCTGTCACGAGCTTTATGCATGGAGTTTCTCCGAAAACAATGCATCATTGCGAATTTAACCAAAGGTAATTATTCGTGATGCCTTTTTGAATTTTTAGAAATAATGCAAATATTATTTAACTTTGCAGAACAAGAGAAGATGCTGCGAGATAACATCGATCGAATGTTCGATGAGACCGAGCCATGGCGGTAGTTTAATGCGAGTGTAAATAAGATCAATTTCGAAAATAATTTTAAGAAGTAATGAAATATTCCTTCTTGAAAATATTTCCAAGATAATCGAGTCGTCTTCGTAAGATCGAGAAAGCGGCGAAGTCAATTATGAACGAAATCTTGTTAATGTTGTTGATGAAAATCAACATTTGTTGAATCTTACGCCGCATGTGACACGCCAATTTTTGAGATTCAAACCTTGCACAGATTCGCGCGCCTTAAATTATGAAAAGTATATATTAAATCTTACTACAACAGCTCTCTTACGTATCGAATGTAAAATAGTTTCATAAATTCCCGCATTTGGAAATTAATTCTATGACAGAAATTAGGAGAATCTGAGAGAAAAATTTGTTTTGGAATATTTATAAATTTTGAAATAAAATATTAAAATTTTCGCGGAGCGGTGAAGTAAATTTAAGGACAGAAATGACAATAAGATTTGAAAATGGAACTGCATTATTGGCAGTTTAATCGCAAAGTGTAGTTTATCGAGTGTAATTTATTACAATGGGCAACAAAGTGAAAGAAAAAAATGTTTTCCTCAGTAGAAAGTAATTGATAATTCAATATAGATGATATATCAAAACTCATTTTATGCGACTTTGGAACAAAAAAAAATGTATACACATTTTCTTAAATAACTTTTTCATAATTCGTATTAAACGATTATTTATCTACGTCGCTTCTTTTACTCCGCTCTAATCACAATATAATTAATAAAGCAGATTTGATGTATTGAAGATTTATTATAATTTTACTGGAAAATTAAGATCTGCAGCATTCTTGTAGTTAAAAATTTTCTGTTTTTACATCCAAAAATTAGTGGCTATAGAATATAATTAATTACAAAAAACATAAATTATAGACAGGTGCTACTTCGTATGTTCATTACTTCTTTCCTAGACAGTAACCACAGTAAACACAGATTTTTATGCGTTACGTGCATAGCTCTGCATTAATTTAGCAATGTATGATTGAATTATAGAGTATTTTATAAGTGGAATTTACAAAAATGTAAAAGGCAAGTGCTTTTTTTTCTATTATTAAATTCCAATACTTGTTCCTCTAGCGAGTGCCAGCTAATTGTAATCAATAGTTTGCGCATTCCAATGCCTTGTTACCACACATCATGCATTGTAAATAATTTGAAAAGAAAAGCTTCTATCTAAACACATATCATCAAATGTAAAAAAATCAATGCTCTATTTTATTTTATATATGTCTCTACCTGCGATATATTTGAAAATATAAAATATTAAAGCTAAATAAATTTCGTTATCACATCAGAGTTTTTAATTAATATATGCTAATGAAAAAATTCCCTTTCTTATTTATATTATAAATAAAAATATAAAATTGATATAAATAAAATTTATAAATATAAACATATAATTATATATAAATAAAAATATATAAAGTTTAAAAAAATAATTAATAGAAAGATTATTAAGATTAATTTTACTTATACTTTTTCTAGAAATGTAAATAAATTTAGTTAATCTAAACTCAGAGAAGTTTTAGAATTTGTCAATTTATTTGTCATTTTTTATAATAATTCAAAAATATAATTTTATGCATTTGTAAATAGCGTTCACTTTCATTAATAGTTCTAAAATATTTTTAAACGTTATTGGTTCACATAAGATGCAAGAATTTTCTAAATTTTGAAAATTATATTTATCTACGAAAAAGATTTTTACCAAGTTATTTTTAAATTATGATTTTTTTTTCATGTTTTTTCAGATTTCCGTAAGTTTTATTTAACATTTTTAAAACTATGTGTGTCAGCATTCTTTTTACTCTCCAAGCTGCTCGAATCTTTTAAAAGAGAGGAATTTCTTGATGGTCTTCGAGAAATAAGATACTTCTCTCCATTATTGTCAACATTTTTAGGATTAAAGGATTTATTCCGGAAATTTATCTCAGAATATGGTTCCCATCGATCTTCAGGAGGTACTGACATATTTCGTTTCCAATCTAAGGATTGTTGGAGGTCTTCCCGAGCTTTCCTGTATTTTTCAGCTAATAATATCGATTTATTGTCTCCATCCGGTACAAATTTTATATCATTTATAAGAGATTCGTTGGATATTTCACTAAAGGATTCAGATCTTTCTGAAAGCTTCTCGAGAAATTCGCCTCCTCGTATCATTTTGTTAGAAAAGTTATTCGTGTTTCGGGAAGGGTTTAGTTGGTTCAACTTATTGACGCTCTGAATTTCGTTTCTAATCTTTAAAATATCTCTTTTTGTTGCATCCGGTTGCTGTATGCAACTAAAATCATAATCAAATATACTTCGTGGACTTCGGATATTTTTCAAGCTTGCCTCGATTAGATCAGCTAAGTCGAAATTATCATCTTCGAAAGAATTCTTCGGCAAAGCTGCATCGGTGTTAAATATTTCAGATCTGGTCGCGGTTATTTTCTTCTTAGGCTTCTTAGGCTTGGTCTTTATTTTCGATCGAGTTTTGTTGGGAGAATTCTGCGTTAAATCTAAAGAAGATTTGGTATTTCCTACAGTGTTTTTAGAAGAGGATATTCTAGAAGTACTGGATTTTAGTTTGCTTTCTTGTGATAATGTTATTGATTTTGCATTGCTAGTATTATCGATTTTATTAAGATACTTTTCCGATTTATTCTTGTTTTGTTGTTTGTCAGATAATTCGTCACACTTGGAAAGATTTTTAGGTTCTCGTTTTATAATTGTTTTCGATGCGATTTCCTTTTTAACCTGTTTCTCATTTACGTTAAGTGTAGAATTAGCATTTCCCACATTCTTCTTTTGTGGAATTAATTTCTCGTTCCTTATATTTGCGCGAAATCGAGTATCGGACATCGTTTTGGAAAGTGGAATTGTAACGAGATTCGTATTGGAAGACTCTGAGCGTTTCTTCGGTATAATATTTGTGATTGAAGTTGTTTTCGAGATAGATTTAGACGCATTGCTGGTGTTTGTATGTGTATGTGTGGGTCCCAGTAATTTATTAGTTTTTGCATCATTTATAAGTTTAATCGGAACTCGAGAAAAATTCTGAAAGAAAAAAATAAAAATTATTTATTGTATGTTTTTGTTTAAACACAAATTTACTTTTGTTTATCAATAAAAGCTTTGCTTCGTTTCGTACCTTTTGATCTCTTATTGACGTCTGCATTTGGCTATCTTTATACAATTGCTTCCAACCATAGATTCTAGCCTTCTCCCTTTCCTCTAGACTAACTTCGGCTTTTTTGTCTCTCTTGTAAAATATCTGCCAGATTGAATCGGTATTAAATATCTAAAAAGTATAATCTATTAGATAAATACATACATATAATATGATTATTGTATCTTGTAATAAAAATGTATTAAAATTTTATTAATTTTATTTTTTATCTTCTTAGATATTAATTTAATATTGAGATTTTCCTAAAATAAATACAAATTGTGAAAAACACAAAAATTATACATACATTCTATTATGTATGTAAATATATGTAAATATAAAATTTGCTTTTTTTATGTTTTAAATTTTATTTTTTCTATTAATAAGTTTAAAAAAAAATTACTATATAAAAGTAATATAATAATTAATTATAATAACGCATAATTCAAATTTATTCATAATATTGTATTCGTGTTTAATTTAAAATAGCAGAAAATTTCTATATGTATAAAGAAATTAGTTTCTCTTTTTTAAAAAAAAAAATAGAAACAGAGGGAAAGTAAGATATTACTCTAATTTTCTTAATATTTCTTTTACCTCGTAGGCGACGTGCGACAACGAGGATAGTTTGATAATATCTGTGAATTTTAAATATCTTGAAATTCTTCCGATTAAATTTTTGGGTAAAGTCAAAAGAGTATTTCTATTCCCTTCGGCAATATTTTTCACGTGTTTTAACAAATGTCTACCTACAGTGTAATAAAATAAATAATAAGTAATAAAATTATCAAAATAAAATAATCACTTTAAACAAAATCTGAAAATTTCGTACAACATATGATCTTGTAAAATAATATCACAAAAAATTCTGGATTCTGCTGATGGATATGATATAAGTATACTTTTTAAAAGTCAAATATCTTACCAAATGCGTAACGTATTTCGTCCTGCAAGGCTTTCTCCTGATTGAATTCGATGAGCTTGGCACGATGTACGATCGGTCCTTTGTGAGGTCCGTGAGAGATCCTCCACAAGTATAAAATCACCTAAAAACATGACAAGTTATATAAAGAAAACGAATGACATTAATTTCATTACCTCGTCTTGAAGAATCTTCAGACCGTAATAATCTCTGCTGGGCGGAGGTGCAACTGAATACTTCACAAAGTATTCAATCTTGTTGCTCATGCTCGACGTAGCCACGTTGAATTAACACGATCTGAATATCGCGCTTGATTGATTCTTCGACATAGAATTGATATGCATATCGAATCGAAATATGTATACAAGATGACGCTTTATTATCAGTTATTTTTGGATTTAATAAACGTTATAAAAAACTACTAAAAATAAAATTTAAAATTAAAATAAAATGTTGGCTCAAATAATAATAATAATCTGAATATCGCGCTTGATTGATTCTTCGATATAGAATTGATATGCATATCGAATCGAAATATGTATACAAGATGACGCTTTATTATCAGTTATTTTTGGATTTAATAAACGTTATAAAAAACTACTAAAAATAAAATTTAAAATTAAAATAAAATGTTGGCTCAAATAATAATAATAATCTGAATATCGCGCTTGATTGATTCTTCGATATAGAATTGATATGCATATCGAATCGAAATATGTATACAAGATGACGCTTTATTATCAGTTATTTTTGCATTTAATAAATGTGTTATAAAAAAACTACTAAAAATAAAATTTAAAATTAAAATAAAATGTTGGCACAAATAATAATAATAATCTGAATATCGCGCTTGATTGATTCTTCTATATAGAATTGATATGCATATCGAATCGAAATATGTATACAAGATGACGCTTTATTATCAGTTATTTTTGCATTTAATAAATGTGTTATAAAAAAACTACTAAAAATAAAATTTAAAATTAAAATAAAATGTTGGCACAAATAATAATAATAATCTGAATATCGCGCTTGATTGATTCTTCTATATAGAATTGATATGCATATCGAATCGAAATATGTATACAAGATGAGGCTTTATTATCAGTTATTTTTGCATTTAATAAATGTGTTATAAAAAAATACTAAAAATAAAATTTAAAATTAAAATAAAATGTTGGCTCAAATAATAATAATAATCTGAATATCGCGCTTGATTGATTCTTCGATATAGAATTGATATGCATATCGAATCGAAATATGTATACAAGATGACGCTTTATTATCAGTTATTTTTGGATTTAATAAACTCTATAAAAAAATACTAAAAATAAAATTTAAAATTGAAATAAAATATTGGCTCAAATAATAACAATAAATAAAAAATTGGATTAAAAACACACAGCAAGAATATAAAATTGTTGAATAACATGCTTTATCATAATTATTCTTGGCGAAGAAAATTACATTTAAATTAAATCATCAAAATTTAAAATTGCCACACATAAAATTCAAATATATTGAAAATATATGTATATTATTTTTGTTTAATATAAAGTTGTAATATAAACTTTGGAATAATAGAAAAAGTAAGACTAAGCATTATTTACGATTGGGGATTCCCTCCTTCTTTTTCGCAAAAAACAATTCGATTAGATTTTTGGCTTCGTATATTTTATTACAATATTTTTCATATGAAGAGATGAAGATAAATATATAGAAATGTCGAAGTAAAAATGGAAAGTCGTGTGGCATTACGTATAATAGTTGTAACGTAGCAATAATAATATACAAGGTAGGCTATATAGTAATATCACAATGCATGATTCACAATTTCGTAAAAGTCTAGAGAATAGAATACAAATCTAAATAGAGGATGTGCTTCTCTCGATTGCCGCAGAGACGAACGGAGTGTATATATTACGCGTTATATATTGATCAATTATAAAACTTTCTATAGTACTTTTTTTTAATTTATACTTTCGCAGGTGTATCTACTTGAGATACACCGATTCGTAACGATTGTCGCCATTATTATCATGCAAAAAAATTTATATTTGATAATCACATCATCAATGCTTATTCTATATGAATGGAAGAACTTTTAATTATAAAATCTGAATCTAATAGTAAATATAACATTATGAGATTTATATGATTGATTTGAATATCTTATAAATTTAAAATGGGAGAGTTATATTTAATATGCATTATATACATCGAAATCTTTAAGATATTATTAATTGTTTTGATAAAATATTGTTATAGTTAAATTGGTGAATATAGAAGGTAGAAAGATTTATAACTTTTATATTTTTTAAAAATATTTAAAAAGTTCATTTATTGCACATTTAAATTGTAGACTTTTAAAATTTGTTTTCTATTAAAAAATAATAATAATTCAAATTAAGTAATTTAAAAATCTTTAAAAAAAGATTCAAAAATAATATTAAATGAAGAGAGCTCTAAAGAGATAATATATTATATAAATCTATTTTTATATTAAAAAAGGTGACAATGAAGAGTAGAATATTCGTTATTGTGGAAAAATTTAGTAGCTATATATCATGTAAACTATTATTAAATATGTGTTCAAAATAGTTTGTAGAAAATATTTCAAAATATCACAAATATAAAACGTAAATAAATTACTCATTGAAATTTTATATGCGTGGAAAAACAAGCGATTAATTGCCAGAAATCAATCTTCATTGAAATATTCTGTTCTCTAGCCTTTCCAATGATTAATTGCGACAATAGTAACGACAATCGTGCTACTTATGTTTCTCACGAAATGATTGCGCGATTGATATGACTTTTTTCTAGCTCCTCGGGCGATCTCTGTGTGTCTCGACGGTAGGAAAAGCCGCGTGAAAATAAATTATTATGTGCTAGCATAATGAAAAAATCTTACGAACGACGGAATAAATCTAGACGGTATAAAAAGATTTCGGGATTTTGGGCCCCGCGGAACTCGCGAACCATCCGTCGTTGTGTAAAATCTGTATCGGCGCGATCGTCAGCGCGATCCGGAAAATTTCCGCGATTCGTGCAAATGACATCCAGAGAGCCGAAAAGGATCTCACGCGTTCTCGTCTGAGAATATGTTTGCGTTTTTTTTCCGAATAAATTTTTACCTCGGATATCAAACCCCTCTCCACAATCGCGCTTTCGCGCGTGATTGTACCGGCAGACTCGTGAAACGTTCGTTTCAGAGCGATTGCATCAATGAAATGTAATTTCGGCATGTTCGCGAAAAATCACTCGATAGCATCTCATCTGTTCAAATATTTTAGATACGTTATTTTCATTGACGATGCGCAAGTTATTGTAGATGTTTGCGTGTAGTTTTTCTCTTTATTTTTTTATCCTGAATAATATTTTTAATAGAACTGAATTCAATTGAATTTTTAATAAAATTTTTAATAAAATTAAATAAATATTATTTTAATAAAATGGAAAACAAGATGCATGTTCTCATAATTATAAAAATAAATTTACATGCACCAATGAATGTATTTGCCTATATAAATAATAGACAAATGGGATAGTTAATGTCGATAGAATATTGGAAAAATTTCAATTCCAACTGTACGATGAAGAAAAAATGTATATTTTCTATATGCAAACAGTTACTTTTGCCGATAACGTTATTTTCCATCTGATGCATTCGCTCACTGACGAATTTTCGTGCACGAGATTTCAATGCATCCACGTGAAACGGAAGCGAACCCTTTAACATGCGTATAGTATATCGAATATTATCAAAATAAAATATATATATACATATATATCCACGTAAATTTGATGATATTTAATTATAACGCAATGTTGAGACACATTGTACATAATAAATAAAATATTGTAATTATAAATAAATTTTATAAAATAAAATATTGTATCTCGACCAAAATTGTTTCGGAAAAAATTGTCTTTGTAATTTAAATTTTGATTAAAACAATTGGTCCTCATTATATGACTGATAATAATTATTATTGAATGATTATTAATTTAATGAACTGATAATAATTATTAATTGAATGATTATTAATTTAATGAACTGATAATAATTATTAATTAAATCCATGTAGATTATAACAAAGTCTTGTTAAATTATTATATTACACTAGAATATTCGATCCACTACGCGTTATATTACGCACTCAAATATTACGTATATCTTATAACGCATTCAAATATTTAAAACGAGACGGCTTACTTCCGATTTTATCACGTGTATGCACTCGAATGTGTATACATAAATATGTGTGTATACATATATATATATGTAAGTATATAATATGTAGTAATATAATATTATATCTGGAAGAACAGATTTGCGTATTGCGATAGCGCGAAGAAAATCGGTACGCTTTATCGAGGAAACGCGACGTTTTGTTCTTACAGATATGTTTCCAGTCATTAATTTCATCGAAATATATACCAGATTTGGGATAACGCATTTCTTTCATATCACAATTAATTCTGGAACGTCAACAAGAAATTATTACCTATTTTATTGCATAAAAAATTTAGCGAAAAAAATAATATACTGCATAAAAATAAATATTGTTTATCCCAGTGAGCGTTCCAGATAATAATAACGATTATTATTATTATTATTATCATTATGTACTTCATCATTTGAAGTGAACGTACTTGTTTTCCGCGTTTCGTCGATAAAGCGTCCTGTAGAAGATTTAACGAGCACGAAGTGCAAGATGCTCGAATTGGAACTTAACTTATAAGGAAACATTTGGAGAGGGGATTTTATTCCCCTTTCAAGTTTGATGATCTTTAAATATGTTATATTAAAACTTAAATAGGGGATAAAAAATTAAGAAATATATACTTTTGTAAATGTTTTGTAATTTCAAAAATTCAGGCAATTTCTCAGAGCAAATTCATCTGTCCTTGGGCAAATATCATGGAAATTGTAAGATACATTAAGCAAATTTCGAAAACAAAAATTTTAAATACATTTTCAAATTAAATATACACTTCCAAACGTTTCCTTATTAAACCTAAGAAGAGAGACAAGGAGCCGCTCGAAACTCCCCGCCAAACGGAATCGAGGGACAGGGTGCATTTGCCGATCGATTGACCCAATTTTCTAAGGGCGTCTCGAGTGTTTACGCGGATATTACTCTTTTTGTACGTCGAGTATAGAGTCGAAGGGTCAATCGAGGACTCGCGTCGCGGGGACGACGGCGGATGAGAGATCGATGTAGAAAAGATTTAACCGACTAAATTAATAAGTTTAGAGTGTAAATGAAATGTCCTCCTGTGACATGGACTTAGAGAAATATCATGTCTTGCGCAAGGATGCGCAATAAGATCAAAAATATGAGCTTAGTAAATGCAATTTTCATGCAAGACTTGCAGTCTGTGGAAAAGTTGAAGGATATCGCATCTTTACTCATCTCTACCGAATGATATCAAAGCTTATCCGGCAAATACGAAGGATTATTTCATGGAGCTTTAGAATATTTTCTTTGAAATAATTCGCCTGATTAAAGGGACTATATCTTTTCCTACTGGAAGTTCTTTCGCAGAATGCGAGATACCGAGGTTCGCCGTTTCTATCTCCAGGCCACAGAATGACATTGGTTGCTTCCAAGGTATCGAGACGCTTCGTTGCTCTCTACGATTGCTGAACGACCGACATTGCCGTCTCCGTGATCGTTCTACCGTCCCTACAAATGCTCGACGATGTTGTCGTCTGCTCAGATTGAGCGGCCGCGACGGTTGGTTGCCTTTGTTCCATGTGATCGAGGGTCTTCTCGATAGCTCGCAATCGTTTTTCCAGGCTAGTGGTGCCCAGGATGCCCACTTGCAACTGCGGTCCCAACGGCAGGATTGCGAACAACCACCATGTCCACGATGGACCGTCCGGTAGACGCGACCAGTCCTCCTCTGTATCCGGCATGTGCCCGAACACTCGTTGGATCTCGGACTTTTGAGAGGTAGGCACCGTTTCCCACCATCTTCGGCCTTTTGCTCGTACCTATTATAATGATAACAGGAAAAATATAGCTGTGCTCTCTTGTCACTGACATGAAAAGTATGTTTCTTTTCACTTATTTCGAGTAAACAAATCAGGATAAGATCGTTAGTTAATATTTTAAGAGAAACTGGATGATTAAATACAGATTCTTTTACATTGTTGGAGACTAATTGTGATAAATTAAGAATTTATTATATTTATTACACATATCAACTCCTTTACCTTATCATGAAGCTCCAGCAGATTTAATAATTGATCCTGTTGTACGATGGTATCCCTGAGAAATTCTACCTGTGCCGTATCGTAACCATCCTTTTCTCCCCCGGAAAGTACCCTAAATCTTCTACCACCGATCGTGCTGAGAATACTGCAACCGTCTTTGAGCAATACTCGATCTCGAATATCTAGAATAGTACCGTATTCCGCGTATCTGAAATATCGCAGCATTATTAATTGTTGTTGTAGTTGTATCTATTAGATATATGTATATGAAAAAACTTTGTATGAGTCATAAATTATGTATGTAATAAAAATGCTCGTTATCAAAATTTCAAAAGAAAATTTTCAATTTTTTCAAGTTCTTTATATTTCAAACAATTTAATAGAATTTATACAGGGTGTCTGAGACTTAACGAGTCAGCTGTTAATGGTAGATTCCTGAGATCATTTGGAAACGAAAATCTTCATACCATATATTCATATTTTTTTCAATTTTTTCAAGTTCTTTATATTTCAAACAATTTAATAGAATTTATACAGGGTGTTTGAGACTTAACGAGTCAGCTGTTAATGGTAGATTCCTGAGATCATTTGGAAACGAAAATCTTCATACCATATATTCATATTTTTTCAATTTTTTCAAGTTCTTTATATTTCAAACAATTTAATAGAATTTATACAGGGTGTTTGAGACTTAACGAGTCAGCTGTTAATGTTAGATTCCTGAGATCATTTGGAAACGAAAATCTTCATACCATATATTCATATTTTTTTCAATTTTTTCAAGTTCTTTATATTTCAAACAATTTAATAGAATTTATACAGGGTGTTTGAGACTTAACGAGTCAGCTGTTAATGTTAGATTCCTGAGATCATTTGGAAACGAAAATCTTCATACCATATATTCATATTTTTTCAATTTTTTTCAAGTTCTTTATATTTCAAACAATTTAATAGAATTTATACAGGGTGTTTGAGACTTAACGAGTCAGCTGTTAATGATAGATTCCTGAGATCATTTGGAAACGAAAATCTTCATACTATATATTCATATTTTTTTCAATTTTTTCAAGTTCTTTATATTTCAAACAATTTAATAGAATTTATACAGGGTGTTTGAGACTTAACGAGTCAGCTGTTAATGTTAGATTCCTGAGATCATTTGGAAACGAAAATCTTCATACCATATATTCATATTTTTAATTTTTTTCAAGTTCTTTTATATTTCAAACAATTTAATAGAATTTATACAGGGTGTCTGAGACTTAACGAGTCAGTCGTTAATGGTAGATTCCTGAGATCATTTGGAAACGAAAATCTTCATACCATATATTCATATTTTTTTCAATTTTTTCAAGTTCTTTATATTTCAAACAATTTAATAGAATTTATACAGGGTGTCTGAGACTTAACGAGTCAGTCGTTAATGGTAGATTCCTGAGATCATTTGGAAACGAAAATCTTCATACCATATATTCATATTTTTTTCAATTTTTTCAAGTTCTTTATATTTCAAACAATTTAATAGAATTTATACAGGGTGTTTGAGACTTAACGAGTTAGCTGTTAATGTTAGATTCCTGAGATCATTTGGAAACGAAAATCTTCATACCATATATTCATATTTTCTCACTAGTAATTAATTGATATATTAGAAATATATCGATTGAAAGAAATGTAAACAAAGTAAAAAATATAAAAATACTTCGAAATTAAATTATTAATGTATAAATTCCAATTATAAATTTTTCAATTTATCGCGAAAGAAAATCCACGCACCTTTTCGTGCCCGTTGCCTCCTTGTTAAGACACGCGGCGATTCCGAACTGGCGCACTCCACTTTCAACGCATCTTCTGACCATTAGCCTGTACCTAGGTTCGTAAACGAAGAGAGGACAGGCGACGCAGGGGAAGGCTGTCGTGCAAATGAAGATGGCGATCTGCTCGTTACCCAAAAGACCCAGTCCCTGGACCAGTTCGAGTCGATGACTCACCGCTCTGGAGGTGTATTCTGTGGGCGCCACCGTTTTAAGCGCTTTCTCTACAAAATCCGTCACGGTTTTCTGGCTGCTGGCTAGATACTGAAAAGTGAAGAACATAATTGGTCAATGAACTTACCATATGCGTCATATCTATTATCATTTTTTAACAAGGAAGACAAATAAATTATTCTTGAGAGTTACTTGTCTGTAAATAAAATTAAATTATAATAAATATAATTTAATATTATTTAAAATTAAATTATAATAAATATAATTTAATATTTTTTAAAATTAAATTATAATAAATATAATTTAATATTATTTAACATTAAATTATAATAAATATAATTTAATATTATTTAAATTATAATAAATTAAGATTTTATTTAAAATTAAATTATAAATATAATAATAATAAATTAAATTATAAATATAATTTAATATTATTTAAAATTAAATTATAATAAATATAATTTAATATTATTTAAAATTAAATTATAATAAATTATAATAATTTAATATTATTTAAAATTAAATTATAATAAATATAATTTGATATTATTTAAATTATAATAAATTAAGATTTTATTTAAAATTAAATTATATAATAAATTAAATTATAAATATAATTTAATATTATTTAAAATTAAATTATAATCAATTCCGTTAAAAGGTATTTTTCGGGAATTTGATGCGCTAAAAATTAATAAACCAACAATGCGGTTTATACAACGTCAATTACATCCCCAATAGCAAAGAGAGCGTCGCAGGAACAGTCTTTCTGACAAGTGCAATTATTGATATTATGGGGATGGCACGAGGAAACGAGCAGCGGCGCGCCGCAAGATCATCCGCTGATCCGCGCATCGCGTTGTCCTCCTCGTCATTAAATATAATACTTGTACGAGCGATCAATAATGACGTTACGAACGCGGAAGCTCACGACGATCGCCTCGACGACCGCAAACAATAATCATTTCAATCTGCGGCATCGTCGTTAACCGCTAGGAAGCATTTATGTCTCATTTGCGGGTAGGTGTTGTTGCAGCATCTCGCGTCGATGCATTTCCCTGTCAAGCTCTTCGGGATCAACGACTCGTGTGACTAATAAGTTAGTTTTAAAAATAAAAGATTTGAGGGAAAAACATGTGAAATAATGCATCAGTTGTATGCAAATTGCGAGTGTAAATGCCAGGGAAGCGGAAAGTTGATCACAGTAATTTTAAATTACAATAATTTGAACGCAACCTAGGTGTACGATTTCGTATTTAAAATCCAAATAATAGTTTAGATAATCTGTGAAAAATATCTATGAGAACGTACATGTTTTTTTATAAGCGTTGAATTATGTAATAGAATTCACATAGATTCATGTGTAAATATGATGTATAAATTGATTAACTTAACAAAGTTAAAATTTCTTTGAAATATTTGATATTTTGCGAGAAAAAGGATCTTAAATTTTTTTATATATGCTTACTAAAAAATAAAGTACCTCAAAATTATTATGAAATTATTATTAAGAGTATATTCTTTATAAATTAGAATAATAGCTTAATACGTTGGATTGTTGCATAATCACTCAAAAAAAGTTTTGCTGATGTAGGTAGATTTAGATGTAACAAAAGATTATCTCTTTTTTTATATTTCTCTAACAGAAAAATTAAGTTTGTCATTTAGATTGATCAAGTGCAAAATATCACTTTTACTAATCGTTTATCTATTTCAATTAATTTTTCCAAATGTTATTGCAAAATCATTTTTTTAAATAAGAATTTTTTCAAAATAATAAAATGTTAATTAAGATTTATTAAGAAAAAAATTTTTTAAATAATAAAATATTAATTAAGATTTATTGAGAAAAAATTTTCTCTTACGTCAGCCAAAGATGTGACGCATAAAGGGCAAGCCGAGGAGTAATCCAGACAACGATCCAGGCACATCCAGCAATAAGTGTGACCACACGGTGTCGTGACAGGTTTCCAGAGCAGGCGGCAACATAAAATACAGTCCAATTCCCCGGCGGTGCTGCCGGAAAGGGGCGGCAGGAGGATTTCAGCGGGTCTCGGCTCGATTCCTGCAAACGAAATACCATCTCAGATTATTTTTTAAAAACATAAAGAAGATATTTGAATGTACGAACGAGGTAGCGAACGATAAAACTTACGTTTCAGTTTTTCTACATCCTGATAAACACGGTTCAGACTTGCTTGCAACTTCGTATTGACCTGTGGAGTGATGGAGGAACGAAGTCTTCTGTTTATCGTCTGCAAAGAGAATAGAAAAAATAAGATAAAAAGTAATATAATAAGTCGTGAACGATGTGGAAAAACTGGATTAAAGATACATTGGAGAGATATACATCGCTAAACAAGGAAAATAAAAATAAAAATGGGACTTAAAATTGGAGCTTTTTAAAAGTCTCAAGATGATACCTTTTTTTAAAAAATTATTGACTTTCAATTAAAATATAACTTACTGAAACTAACTTATTAAAATATAATATACTTAAGTCTTTTTTTATACAAAAAATAAGCACAGAATGTGTAATTTTTGAAAAGCGTACCCGAGCGAATTCCTCTTCGCCACTGCTATTGTCCTCGCAATCAGACCTATTCAGGATAGCGCGTTGCCTGCATTTGGGATTCATTAAGTGATGACGGTTTCTCGTGCGTGACGCGCTCTTCGTTAGATTGTATGGCGTGCGTGACGACAGAACATTCTGTCGACGTATTCCAGGCGACAGCGCTCTGTGCAGAACCTGTGATAAACGGTCACAAACTGGGTAACATATGCAATCAAATAACAGAGTATAAAATAGACGACAAGACATATTATTAACACAGATTATTTACTTTTCAAAGTAAATTTCAAAGCATTGATAATATGAGATAATATCATTAAGTTTTAGAAATATGCTTAAATATGTGTATTTATTTAATTTATTTATTTTCTAAACAGAAAAAAAAGAGAAAGAAAATCTAACATGGAGAATGTAATTGCCAATTATTATTTGACTAGTTAAATTAAAACTTATAATATGTTTTTATGGTTTAATTCTCTCTCTTAAATTTAATAGTTTTTATATAAAATAAAATAAATATGTATGGAAAAATTTATATAAATATAAAAATAAATTTAGAGAGTAAAATGCATATAAAAAATGCATATTCAAATTTGGGTTATAAAACATTATCTCTATTGTAGAACAAAGACAAAGAATTAACATTTCAAATTATTTGACATTTCACATTTAATTTATTTCCTAGAAAGAAATTTATTTATTTTCTAGAAAGAAAGAGTAAATCTGACATAGAAAATGTAAGAGCCATTTATCATTTGACTAATTAAATTAAAATGTGTTATAGTTTAATTCTCTTTCTTAAATTTAATAAAGTTTTTACATAAAATAAAATAAATGGTAATTATGCATAAAAAGGATCCACCTTCGCACAAAGGTGTTTGTGCTATTAACATATGTTGTCAAGGTCTTATCTCTATTAATATAAAGTTTAGCCGGCGTTCGTTGTTTATTAAAAAGTTATTAACAAAAGAATTTCACAATTTTAATGCTTTTTATCTCCGAAAATATTGATTTGAGAAAAAAAAATTTAAGCAAAAAATAAAGCCGCTAAAAAACTGTTACAAAAAATGTTATATGCATTTTTTTCGTAAACCTACTATTTTATCTGTTATGAAAAAATAATAATTTTAAATACATTTAATACAATTTAAATTTATATAGAATTTAATACAATTTAATACAATTAAAAAATATCAACAAATGTATGTGTACATACACACACACACACACACACACACACACACGCGCGAAGGAGGCAAGGGGGGCCTTCGGCCCCCCCTCCCGCAATCACCCCGCCGGTGACAAGATGGACCTCGCTTTACAACTTACAGCATATATCCATTATGATTGAAATCTCTTCGCAATGCGTCCCCTACTGGCGGAGTGCGCGTATGTGTGTGTGTCTGTGTGTTTGTGTACACATACATTTGATATTTTTTAATTGTATTAAATTGTATTAAATTCTATATAAATTTAAATTGTTTATCTTTTTTTATTTACCTTTAATTTACCTTTTTTTGCATTTTTCTTTGACTTGCGAATTTGACCGCTATTTTTAAGTTTCATTTTCGTGTTCAGAAGGTAAAAATACGTAGAAATTGGGTATTCTTATCCATTATTTCATATAAGTAGGTTTTCCGAAGGTTTACCTTATTTTTGTATTTATTATTTTGTCCTTTTTCAGCCTATATCTCCAAAACTATTTGAGTCCGACCCTTATATATATATACGAAATTATTCGAGAAAATCTTCCCTATAACATATTTAAAAATGAAGCAAATCGGTGAACAAATAAAGTAGAATCTTTATGTCAATATTTCTCACATTTACTTGTTAATAACTTTTGAATAACGAACGACCGCCGGCTAAAACATTCAGAATATTAATCAGAAATAACATCTTCACAACATACGTCAATAACACATTTGTGTGAAGGTGAGCTCTTTCTATACATAATTACTAAATAAATATATATAAAACAATTTATGTAAATATTAAAATAATTTTAGGGACTAAAATACATATTTAAATTAGATGTGTAAAACGTTATCTCTATTATAGATCAAAGACAAAGAATTAACATTTCAAATTAATTGATTACATTTAATTTATTTCGTAGAAAGAAATTTATTTATTTCTTTATTTATTTATTTTCTTTCTAGAAAGAAAGAATAAATTTGACATAGAAAATGTAAGAGCCAATTATCATCATTTGACTAGTTAAATTAAAATGTGTTATAGTTTAATTCTCTCTCTTAAATTTAATAAAGTTTTCATATAAAATAAAATAAATAATATATACAAAAAAAATTATATAAATATTAAAATAATAATTTTAGGGACTAAAATACATAATTCAAATTAGATATATAAAACGTTATCTCTGGACAAAAAAATTAACATTCTAAATTAATTGATTATAGTGAATCAAGATATTGAAACTTTCGCTAATTATGACTCAAATCCATTGTTCCTTCAGTAGCATACGTATCTTTCAACATGTCTCATACCCGAAAATTCGGAGATTCTAGAGATTAACTAAGATTCGTTAAATCGACATAATTAACATATAAAATATCGCGGTTAAGCAATCTGGGAGATGTTTTCGGGTGATGAAAAGTAAAAGTGCGCCTTCCGTAAAGTAGATCCGACCGACAGATTCAGCGACACGGGAAAGAATGATTCCCCGATCTTACATAAGTAGCAATGCAGCTTGCATCAATGATTCCGCCATCGTGCGCGCGCTTACGTAATCGTCGTACGCTCGAGAAAGAAAAGAATTCTACACGCTCCGTTTTTTGAATCATCTATCGCATCGAAATCTCACTTGTCAACGCTTATTATTTCATGTTCATAGATTGTTACTATATCGCAATCGCTATTTGCAGAAATTTTGCAAATTTTAACATGAATTAAATCATTTCAAATGTCAATAATATGCTCATAGTTTGAAATATAATAAATTTAATTTTGCGATAAATTTCAATTTCTTTCGTATTAATTAATTTCATATTTAATTTTATACTTCATTTTCGTATTAATCTTAATTTATTTTATATATATTATACGTTTGCATATCGCAATATCTATTTCTTTTTATACTTTTTGTCAGATAAAAAGATCTCATTCATTTCAAAGATGAAAATTCGAGAAGAGGGGATGAGAAATAATAAAAAATTTTAAATCGCAAAAGCATTATAAATGTCGCGCGCAAATTGAAGACGCTTGCGAGATAGATTATCCCTGAAAATGGAACTTTTTCAAGAAGATAAACGAGAGGACTATGGTACGACGGTGAAAAAATTCGTCGTAGAAGGGGTTTTGCATTATGCATGAAAGGGTGGGGGACCGTGCGTCACACGGTGGAAGATCGATATATCGACGCGGTCGCCGCCGCGAGGAGCAACAAAGAGGAAACGACGGCGCGGCGCATTCGCTCTGGCGAGAATAACGTCGGCTCGTATGTGGTTATCGTTGCCACTGGCATGCGGGTCACTCACCTGACGACTATCGTACCCGAGTCATTAAGCCGAGGCACGCGGCCGCCAGCAGTAATGCCGGAAACGCGCGCGTTTCTTTTGTGTCGATGATGCTCCCCGAGGCCGGAGACGACACTCTCGAACCGATCTCGGCGCATCCCAATTGTCAGAAAATGTGGGTCTTTTATTTATGACCCGCCGATGATTCATTCGAGCCTCTCAATCGTACCTTTTTTTTCGCTTAAAGATGTACGAATATGCAAATATTTTAAATTTGTGCAAGCGAATCGTGATGCTCGAATTTGAACGATAATTTCTGGTTTCCGGAAGGACTTGAATTATATGAAATTTTTCATGGCAAAAAGTATCTTCTAAAAGACACATTCCGATTGTGAGTCGGGCGATTATGTGACTCGGGAAAATGCGAATTTCTTACTTATGATTCATCTGATTCTTTTAATCCTGTCTCTCTTATTTCTACAAGCTACAGGAATATGTAAATAGGAAATTTGCGTAAACGATGCGAATCAAGCTTAATTGTGAATCTGGACGATTGATAATTTCTGGTTATTGGAAAAATTTCAACTATAAAGATTTTTTATAGCTAAAGGCAAATTTAAATTTTTAAATCAAAAGTTTATAATTATTCAAACTTATCATCGGACAATGTAAATTGCATTTTACACGAATATCTTGAGATTTATGCTTGCTATTTTTATTCTATATTTTATTAATGTTTATTAAAGTTAATTATTACGTTACATTAATTTTATTAATTTTAAATCTGTAAAATTAGTACCAAGGAATTTTTCCAAAATTGATATTCAATTGTCTACAATTTGTCCATAAATAACAATTTTTTTGTCATCTCTATAGGAAATATTAGAAACAAACAAAAGAATAGGATAAAATTTATCATATATTGAAAGAACGACAAACATACCTTGGTCAATTCATGGCGTATAGCTTGCGGATTTTTATCAATGGCCACGCTTATGCAAAGAGCATAAATTGCTTCTTCGTGTCTTCCAAGCGCGGACAAAGCGACTCCTCTTCTATAATGTCCCTAAAAAAACATAAGATATTATAAAAATATAAATTTTTATTCTAACAATAAGCTAATAATTATTTTTTTTTTTATAGTAAAATTATATAACATTAATTTTAGTTTTATATGATATACGTTTAATATAAAATCGATAAAATTCACATTTGTATATATTTTAACAAATATTATATTGATTAAAAAATATTATATTATATTAAATAATTAAAAAATATTATATATTGAATAATTAAAAAATATTATATTGAATAATTAAAAAATATTATATTATATTGAATAAATTGTAACAGATTGGTAAAATAAAAATATGTAAAGAGATGTGAAAAGTTTCGAAAATTAAATTTTATTATAATTATAGAAAAAAAATATTTTATTAAATTCAAAATTAAAAAATGAAAACTACCAATCTTAAATCAAAATGCATACATTTTGGTTGGAAATATATACGAAAAATTGTTCTGTTATCTGACATATGCACTTGATTATAGGCAGGTAAGTTCTGTGTTTCCTCACCTTGCCCCAGTCTGGCCGCAATCTAACTGCATGATCTGCGTCCGTGAGAGCGGCTAAAGGCCTATTCAACAGGAGCAAGACGTGAGCTCTGTTGCTACGGTGAAGCGGGCTATTCGGTGCTGAAAACACGAAAAATAAGCTCGTAAGATTATTATCAGACAGCGAATAAATTTTATATTTCGAAACATTTGAAAACGTATCTCTCGCAGAACACGAAAAATAATAGAAATAATTTTCATCGATTCTACACGGAAAAAAATTAAGTGTCAAATTAACACTTCTATACTTAAATTAACGTGTTCATTATTTCCTTTATAAGCAAGAATATATAATCTTCTTAGAAGAATTTAATAATTTTAAATTTCAACAATATTATAATCTTATTTGAATATTATAATTGTCATCTCAAGAATATATAATTCTACTTTAAGAAAATTATAATCTTTGATTTAAAAATATTTATTTTCTATCCAACATTATTTCTTTTCCATTCAAGAAAATTATTCTTAAATAATAAGAATATATTTTTCTTGATTGAACTATATAAAATGACTTCATTCAAGCAAATTTTCTTCAGTTAACGCAATATAATCTCATTTCAAGTTTTTCATGTTGAAATTAAAGATATTTTCAAAACAAGAATGTTCTTTTTTTCTGTGTATATTTTTTGAAGGCTGTAGATTCGATCCATGTTATTGCAAATCTATTGAACGAGAATATATTATTCCTCAATGCCACTTTATATATGTATTTTGTACATTTTATGCAATAAAAGAAACGCAAAGTAGATTGCAGATAATTAATAACGTATTTGATAAAAATCGCATTTTGATAATTTTTTCTTGCAAATTTATGTATATTTATGATACGATATATCATAATAATAATATAATAATAATATCATAATAATAATAATATAATAATAATACAATTTATATAATAATAATATAACTTATATAATAATAATATGACTTTATTGATATTTAAATGAATCATAGCACTCGAAAGAACAATGCACCCATTGATCGATGCACATCCTCCATAAGAATGCACTTATCAGTGCAATCGCGTATTCATTAGCAGTGTGAGTTTCTTCTCCGATTAATATTCTGAGCTCGTTTAATTCCGTGAAAACTTGTCTGAGGCAAAAAAGCGTCGTTCATTTACGGATGGCAACGAGGCAGATTTCATGGAAGCGACCGCGGACGATGCCATCGGCCGATGCAGGCGGCGGCGGCGCATCCTGGCATTGTGAGCAATGTCATTGCCTCCGCAGCTAGAGCCCCTTACTTGGTCGGAGACGAATTTCCGGCTCGCACGTCAACGTCGCGAATACCAAAAGCGACATTCTGTCGAGGAATTTATTTCATATTTCGTTAAAATAAATTAGAAAGTAGAAAAAAATGTGCTAAAAATTCGGAGCAATAGCTGTCTGCTTTTCAAATTTCAAAATTTTTATTTTTTTTTTAGAATCAATAAAAATCTGAATTTTTTAAAAATTGTTTTCTATATTTATCTTAAGATCTCTATCTTTTAGATAATACAAGACTTTTGAACAGGAGAGAATCTTGTGTTTTTTCGCGAAAAGTTTGCTAAGAATATTGAATTAATTGAGTTTGCAAAGATTGTAAAAAGTTATTCAAGTTTTTAGAATTTATGAATATAAGAATAGCAAATTTAGACACAAATAAAAAGTATACATCTATACATGTATATATGTGTTTTATACAATAAAAATTTATAAATATTTAAATAATTATAAAAATATAAAAAAATATATATATGTAATATATATAAAAACATAAAAATTTAAAATATAAAAGTTATAAAAAACAAATCTAAAAAATATAGTACAAATATAAAAATTTATAAAAAACAGATAATAAAAGCAATGAGTTGAAAAGATTAAAAAATAAAATAAACAAGACAGTCGCGAAAAATCCAATTAATATCCACTTTTTCCGCACAATATTTTTCTAAAGAATCGTCTCACATATATAAATATTCTATGATAAAGAGCAGGTGCGTGTGTTCTCTATTAAATTTCAGTTCGATAAGTGATAATTCCGCGAGAGCGATCACTGTATAACTTGTAACGCGACAGGGACTCGCATAATTGCCTCAGTTTATCTATGCATGTGTGCATGCGTTTTCAGAATGAATAAGAAGCCGGACACGTATAATCGTTAAACATCTATTAGTCATATACCGTCTCGTAGTGGTTTTGCAACGTTCCCCAAAGGAATCTCGAACAGATATATACCGAGAGCGATTCCTATAAGTTGACTTATGTAACCAGTGTTTCTGAATAATTATGACGATTCGTTTTAATTTAGAAATGTGACACGGAAAAACCTAATCGCTACGCGAGCCGTTTATTTTTAAATAACCCAAATCAAACCTTAAGAATTCCGAAGACATTATTTTTAAAGTGTAATTCATTTACTAATTCTATTGTTCGTACGTATTCATCGCTTACAATTAGTATAATTGTTACGCTATTTTTATTTTTCAAATGACGCTATTTTTATGTATTTCAAATTATCAAGCTATTTTCATATTTAATGAGTTTTTTACCTTAGCAAAAAATAAAGTACACTAGAAATTATATTTAAACATCGCAACTAAAAATACGGTCAAACCAATCAATTTTAATAGCAAATTTCTTTCATAATCTCCCATAATTAGCAGAATTAATTTCATGGTCTTATTTAATTGAAGAATAAATGCTAAAATTATGGGACTTACACAAAATTAGTTTGCACCTCCGGCGCAATTATTTATACTGTTATTTTATTACGTAATACGTGCAACTCGTAGATTATTTATTGAGAAATCGAACCGAGAGACCCGATCATGCCGATTACATAAGCGCTTGTGCGCGATTAAGTGCGTGCAAAAGAACGCAATTTTCCACGTGGATTGCCAAGTTGTAAGAAATAACGTATAACGGAATACCGACGAACAAGTTCATTCATTAGCACGATCATTCTTCGAGTATGCCGTAAAAAAACATTGCTCTTCCTGTCTGATCGAATGCCAAGGTCTACCTCGGATGATCGATCGCTTGCTCACCATAGTTAAAGCCCGTTAAAGCGGTTGTTTTCTAACGATCTTCCTTTTAGAGATGACTGAGAGATCAATTTTAACTCTGACGATTCCAATAGTACTTTTTGACAAGTGCTTATTAATTAAATAGAGTTGTTTCTTTCAAAGATATAATAAAAAAGAACTTTTATCATCCAACAAAAGAAATAAAGAGAGAGAGAACGCATTCATATTTAAAGTATTCGGAGATAAGAGGAAAGAGAGAGATTTTCTTTGATGATTTATTAAGATTCTTAAGTCTTGATTATTGAAAATATACTGAATTATCGATTATTTTCGAAACTTTCTACAATAATATATATTTAAATTTTTATTAATTTTATCGAATATAAATTTGTTGATGTTTATTCTTCTTTATTTTACCTTTTTACTTTCTGTAAATTAGAAAATTTTTGAATGTCAAAAAATTTAAAAAAATAATATTTTTAAAATGTTTGTATTCAAATTATGTTTAAATATAAACGTGCACTTTGTGTTAATTTTCTTGAATAAATTTTTCTTTACAAAAAGATTAACAATTTAAACGTTCTATAAATAGAGTTCTGTTATAGCGCGATGGAAAGGAATGCGGTTCGTCGATATAGCACAAAGTTAAAGATAAACCGGTTTTCAGTTTATAAATATAATAGTCGCTAAATAAATCTGATTCGCATTTGAAATTTTGTTGTATATTATCTATGTCCCTCTCGGAGAATATTGTATCTTTATATTAAATTTTACTTAAAGATATATGAATCATTTTATATATGAATCATTTTAAAATTAAATTAATCAATATTGTCAATAATAATAATTACGTCATTTCTTTACCTTGAGAGTAAGAACAGAATTTTTTTATTTCTCAGATAAAGTACTATTCTCTTAAGTTGCAATAATTTGTGAAAAGAATTATTTTTCAAAAAGGAAAATTATTTTTGAAGAAGATTTTACCAAGAAAACTGAATTATATACATATTATATATCATATATTTAAAATTAATCCTTATATGATGAGAAAGACGCAAATCAAGCTCTGATTTTAGAATTATTTTCAGAACGAAGCGCAATTTCGTCGGGTTAACGAGATTCCTGAACCGCACGAAAATGCATCGATGCACAACGAGAGTTTCGATGCTGTGTGTGCGACCAGGCACGACAGACGGCTGCTGACCTTCGTTGGAAAGAAGACGAGCGATACGAAGCCAAGGAAAAAGAGAGAGGGACGGGTTCGAGAACCGAGTTAACGGAGCGTCATACGGCGGTATAGCTGTTGTAAGCCTTCACGTGAGAATCGGAGCAAGAAGCTGTTGCTGCACATGTTGCCGAGCTTGTGCATTCTCGGCATTCATTTTCGAGAACAGGGATCGCGACGTGAAAGGATTGAAAATATGCAGTCGTTCGGTATCTAGATAATTTCGATTACACATCATAAATGACAAATTAGTGAAAATTCTTTATTAAATTCCTTATTAAACATCCTTATTAAATTTATTATTACTTTTTTTATTGAGACGCAGGTAAAGTTCTTGTTGATCTTTTTCACAAATAAATCAATTATTTTTAAGTGCCTTGAAATATATTAATAAAAATGAAAAAAAAGGAAAAAGGAGCCTTATTCCCAAATTTTGTCGTTTAATAATTGTTACTTTTTCGAGATGCAATTTTTTCAATTCTTATTTTTCAATTACTAATGAGACGCAGGTAAAGTTCTTGTTGATTTTTTTCACAAATAAATCAATTATTTTTAAGTGCCTTGAAATATATTAATAAAAATGAAAAAAAAAAGGAAAACGAGCCTTATTTTCGAATTTTGTCGTTTAATAATTGTTACATTTTTCGAGATGCAATTTTTCAATTTTTATTTTCAATTACTAATGAGACGCAGGTAAAGTTCTTGTTGATCTTTTTCACAAATAAATCAATTATTTTTAAGTGCCTTGAAATATATTAATAAAAATGAAAAAAAAAGGAAAACGAGCCTTATTCCCGAATTTTGTCGTTTAATAATTGTTACATTTTTCAAGATGCAATTTTTTCAATTTTTATTTTTCAATTACTAATGAAACGCAGGTAAAGTTCTTGTTGATCTTTCTCACAAATAAATCAATTATTTTTAAGTGCCTTGAAATATATTAATAAAAATGAAAAAAAAGGAAAACGAGCCTTATTCCCGAATTTTGTCGTTTAATAATTGTTACTTTTTTCAAGATGCAATTTTTCAATTTTTATTTTTCAATTACTAATGAGACGCAGGTAAAGTTCTTGTTGATCTTTCTCACAAATAAATCAATTATTTTTAAGTGCCTTAAAATACACTAATAAAAATGAAAAAACAGGAAAACGAGCCTTATTCCCCAATTTTGTCGTTTAATAATTGTCACTTTTTCCGAAATACAATTTTTATTTTTCAATTATTAATGAGACGGAAGTTCTGTTGATCTTTCTCACAAATAAATCAAATTTTTAAGTGCCTTGAAATATATTAATAAAAATGAAAAAAAGGAAAGAGCCTTATTCCCAATTTTCGTTTAATAATTGTTACATTTTCAGAGCAATTTTTTAATTTATTTTCAATTCAATGAGACGCAGAAAGTCTTTTTCACAAATAAATCAATTATTTTTAAGTGCCTTGAAATATACTAATAAAAATGAAAAAAAAGGAAAACGAGCCTTATTCCCCAATTTTGTCGTTTAATAATTGTTACATTTTTCGAGATGCAATTTTTTCAATTTTTATTTTTCAATTACTAATGAGACGCAGGTAAAGTTCTTGTTGATCTTTCTCACAAATAAATCTTTTTCACAAATAAATCAATTATTTTTAAGTGCCTTGAAATATACTAATAAAAATGAAAAAAAGGAAAACAAGCCTTATTCCCGAATTTTGTCGTTTAATAATTGTCACTTTTTCCAAGATGCAATTTTTTTCAATTTTTATTTTTCAATTGCTAATGAGACGCAGATAAAGTTCCTCACAAATAAATCAATTATTTTTAAGTACCTTGAAATATACTAATAAAAATGAAAATAAAGAAAAACAAACCTTATTCCCGAATTTTGTCGTTTAATAATTGTCACTTTTTTCGAGATGCAATTTTTTCAATTTTTATTTTTTAATTAGTAATGAGACGCAGGTAAAGTTCTTGTTGATCTTTCTCACAAATAAATCAATTATTTTTAAGTGCCTTGAAATATACTAATAAAAATGAAAAAAAGGAAAACGAGCCTTATTCCCGAATTTTGTCGTTTAATAATTGTTACATTTTTCAAGATGCAATTTTTTCAATTTTTATTTTTCAATTACTAATGAAACGCAGGTAAAGTTCTTGTTGATCTTTCTCACAAATAAATCAATTATTTTTAAATGCCTCGAAATATACTAATAAAAATAAAAAAACAGGAAAACGAGCCTTATTCCTCAATTTTGTCATTTAATAATTGTCACTTTTTCCGAGATGCAATTTTTTCAATTTTTATTTTTCAATTATTAATGAGACGCAGATAAAGTTCTTGTTGATCTTTCTCACAAATAAATCAATTATTTTTAAGTGCCTTGAAATATATTAATAAAAATGAAAAAAAAGGAAAACGAGCCTTATTCCCGAATTTTGTCGTTTAATAATTGTTACATTTTTCAAGATGCAATTTTTTCAATTTTTATTTTTCAATTACTAATGAAACGCAGGTAAAGTTCTTGTTGATCTTTTTCACAAATAAATCAATTATTTTTAAGTGCCTTGAAATATATTAATAAAAATGAAAAAACAGGAAAGCGAGCCTTATTCCCCAATTTTGTCGTTTAATAATTACTTTTTCCGAGATGCAATTTTCTCAATTTTTATTTTTCAATTACTAATGAAATAGCATATATTAATCAGTGTTGATCTCGCTGTTTCGTGGTACGGCGGGCGTTTAATTGACGGGTGTGGAAATCTTCCTGGGTTGCACGCGGAGCGCGATGCAACTGCATCCGGCCGGCCGGCGGCCAACCGCGAAGGGAGCAAAGCGAAAGGCGGGAAGAAGGGAAAGAATACAGCATAAGCGACTGCGATATATACACAGGGAGCAGCTGCAACGTACGGTCGACGTATCGTCCGTCGTTGCAACGGAGCAGTAGACGTCACCCGTCGCCGGCGCGGCACAAACAGCCGCGCGTTACGTAAAGGTCGGTCACCCGGCGTGTACTGCACCGCCGGTTAGTTGTTGCTGGTATCGTGTCGCTGATGCTATTTGCCGTGCGCAATTACGGTGCGTCTTACGGCAACGGATCGTCTCGATTTAACGAGCCGCCATGAAATAATTATGGCTAACAACGGAATTTAAGCGTTCATTCGCCTCCTCGGACTGTCTGGGAGCTCGCCTTATGAAAATTTCGATTCAGCCGGATATTTTGATAGAATAACTATGCTTGATAATGAGATATATTTTGTTGCTTCACAAGGATATTATTTTTATGAATGAGAAACATTTTATTCCCTGATTTCGTGTGTTGTAAAATATCCCGTCTGCAATAATGGGATTTTACCGTTATTTGTTTGATGGAATTATCTCTTTATGTAAGAAGATTGATGGAATGAAGTTTAAAAAAATTATGATTGTAATAATAAGAATACGTATATGTTTTTGCCTTTTAAAATTATACTTGTGAAAATAGAAAGACTATCAGTTTAATACAGTTTAATAACGAAATTGTAGAAAAATTGTAGTTCTGATAACAAAATTTTTAATTATTACTTATATTCGGAATAATTACTTTTTTTTATCATATGTACAAAATATAAGTTGCTCGAATATGTATAAGAAATTATAGAATAATTATAACTATTAAAATATATATAAAAATTTCTATAATTATCTTTCACATGTTTCGTATTAATTTATTATAGTAAAAGATGCAGTAAAATATATGAATTTGATGATTATAATTTTTATGATTGTATGATTATAATTTTTAGATAATACTTTTAGTCACGATACTAACTTATTTATTATGTTAACAGAATTTACATATAATATATGCATTCAAATTTGATATTTTTTAGATACTGTACACTTAAATAATTTATACAAAATAATGGAGTAAACGAGTTAATGAGAATTTAGCATAGAAAACAGAATACGAATTAAAAAAATCTTTATAAAAAGTTTTTTAATTAAACAGTTTTTTCAGCTCATCCTCAATAACTGTTAACAACAAAGCGTTATTTTGGCCTTTTTATTTGCGCTCTATTTTCTGAGCTAGACTCTCATTAACTCGTCTCTCTTCGTTGTTTTGCATGCGAGTCTTTTTTATTCTTATTGCTGAAACAAATTAATTCTTCTTTAGAAGAATATAATATATATAATGTGCATTATTTATATATAAGTTACAAATTTATCGAAAAAATAAATCCGCGAAAAAATCTTTAAAATGAAAATGTAACAGAATTTTTGTAAAACAATCTTCGGAGGATGGTACATCATTCGATACTTGCCTATGTTAAAAGTACCGTAACGCGTGCTCAATCTTGAAATATATTTACTAGATATGTAGGTGTGAGTTGTCAGATTATTCGCTGTCGCGAACGTGAAAATGTTCTATTTGAGTTATTCAGCAGACACTAATGATAATCCATCAGCCAGTTAAGTGTACAATATATCAGTAATTTGTGACATCTCCCTGCTTATCTGTAGACTGTGAGGGTTATAGAGATTCTCTCTCACGTATATTTCATCTTTCTATTCTGGCAACGATCAATAATGCTCCACACGGAGCGAACGTACGCCGTAACTTCTGCTCATGTCACCTGCCAAATTACTCGCAAATATTTCTCTTGGACGCGTCCCCTTGCATCATTCGCGTTAATCGAGTGTTTGATTTTATTAGTAAATTATTAATTTTTGTAATAGCAGAAGATAATTGAATTTTTCTAATAATATTTTAATCTTTCGTGGCCGCAATAATTTATCTTGACAATTTCTTCCTTTTTCTATAATATTATGTATTAATATTATAATATTGTAATTTATAAATTGAAAACATTAATATGAATTCTGAGATATTGCAAAAATCATGAAATATTAGTCAAATAGTATGTTAATTTTCTATTATTTTTTATTATTCATTAAACGAATGTATTATTTCATAATTATTTTTTATAATAATAAAGATTTAGAAGATTTCATTTCTTTCTGGACTAATTATTTTTCACAATACGCAAAAATAAAATTACATTATTTTGTTTTTATTTGTCGAAAATGAAAGATTTTTTGCTAATAATTTTCAGCAATTGATTGATGATATTTATGAAAAAGATATGAAATTATGCGACCTTATTAGTTTCAGAAATATCAAAACTTTTTGACGCAATCGGAGTCAACAATATCATAATTTTATTAAAATTGCTTTATCGTGTTGGAAACAAAATGTCCCGTATATCAAGATAAATTATAATATTAAATAATTCAGAAATATTCATTGCAAAATAACTTGAATATTTAACTCAATGAACAGTTCCAGTCAAGTTATATAAGAACAAAATAATCCTTGGATAGTTTGCCAAGTGATGATGCTAAATAGCACATGTGATAAAAATCTGTCAGAATTTTGGAAACAAATTACTCGAATGGCTGTAAGTAAGCAAATTTCTAAGTTATATAATTTCTTGCGTATTACTAGTAATGTCGGATACTTAAAATTCTATCGTATAATAATATTCTATCATATAATATTTTCATTGCGGTATTTTACCGTGGCTTCTCTCAAAGAATTTTGTCAGACTTGATTGATCTTTAGTAGAAAATGTCAAATCTTGACGGAATTTACACTCTTAAAATTCAATTATCGAAAAATTTAATTTACATTTCTTAACAAACCTGTAAGAGAATCAGAATGTGAACATATAATAATAATATTTAGTATACCATTATATAATATATAATATTATATAATATTATATAATATATCTCTTAGTTTATCTTTAATATCTTTCTTTATCTTAAAAAGTTTTCTTATCAATTGATATGAATTCTCTTCCTCATCCATCCTCAACATTTATTCTTGATGCGATACCTACATTTTTCCCGAAACACTCTTGTAGATTACACTACACATAGAACAATTAAAGGAAGTTTAAAAATTGATAACCAAATGAGATACGTGTAGGAAATTACCGACGTTATGGTTGCACAATTTCTCAAATGAGAGCACGGAAATCATTGTTTATCGCTGACTAACACGTTTCGCCGACGTGCCGAGCTTATTGTAAACGATAATATTATGTAACGGCAGTTACATATATCTATAATAGACGTTGGCGACGTATATAATGGCCGATACCTAAAGACGTAGGCTCGTTCTAGTTGAACGCCTACTATTCCCTCCATAAATTCGATATCCGTTTTTCCTGCGAGCGATTATTGGAATATGCATCGTCGTCACTGAATCGTTCCATTCAATTTTTTTTATGTTATATCGATTGGAAATAATAAAACATTGATATATACAAAGTATACTATATATTTATGGTTACGATTTTTGAAAGATTTATGATTCTAAAATAAATCGTAACTAAAGTCCATCTACAAGATTAATTTTGAAACGTGCATTTTATAAGCGACGTAATTTTACATATCTCATATGTTAATTATTATGTATTAATTATGTAATAATCTTGATTTTTCTGCAAATTTTAAAATTTTTATTTATTTGACTGCCATTTCTGTCAATCGTATTACATAATATACATCATTATAATATACCGTTATCTAGAATTTTTCGCATTTTTTTCAACGTTTTAACATAGTTGACATTTATTCAACACGTGTAATAATATATTAATAATATATTAATTATAATATTATTTTGTGTATTTCGTATAATGTAAAAAAATTTAAAAAAATTCATTTATTCGACATTTCTCTCTATAGACAAAATTTATCGTTCCTTCCAATTATTTATTTTATTCAATTTGAATTTAAATAATAAAAAACAAATAATGAAAAATATATTTTTTTATTTTTTCATTAATTGTTATATTTATTTCTTTTTTCTTTTTAATAGATTTTCTCTAATTTCTCAAAATTTATCATCTTGTGTGTATGTGTGAGTGACATGTACAGTGACATGTCTAGTGTTCCACCTTTGTATCGTGCGAGAATTTCTGTTCTACTTTTGCTACGAGCAATTACTATCGGGAATTATCTCTGTGAAAAGTGTTTCGACTTTCTCTCGGCTGCAGAAAGCGCCTCCCGTTCTTCGACATGCGATAGTAATGGTAACCTTCATCCGTGGCTTCGCGCATAGTCAAGGTGCTTTTTTCATGGTCAAGTATCACAATCCGTGATACTTCCGCTATGATACTCGATCGAGTATTTCCTATTCTCTCTCAATATTTTTAATTCTCAATATTTTTTAATTGTTCCTCTTTTCTCATTTTGCAGGCTTTGCAATAGTAGATAAATGACTCGGTGAAAAAAGTATTCTTCTAAGTATTCTTCTATTGCAAAATGAGAAAAGGGAAACATTTAAAAAAAATATATTAAAAATGTTGAGAAAGAAAAATATTTAACTGAGTTACATGGTATGATCTAAAGCAGGAGATTCGAAAACATTTTTCTGTCTCGTTGCTTGTCGATTTATTGATTAATTAAATTCTTAGAAAAATATGTGAAATCCTGGTAAAAGTAAATATTAAAAGATAATAGGAGAACATTGTGAACATGCATAGATAACATTTAGATAATCGGCATTCAAGATTAGAGAGTACTTGTTGTTATTTGATGATTATGTAAATATTCATGGAATTCAAAAGCATCATCGATAATATTTCGAGGAAATGCAATACAACAATACAAATGAGTATACGTATAGACGTATAATCATAAAGAAAAACATAGAATATTCATATATAACACAAATTTACAATAAGTTTTTTTTATGATATTTATATTTATACAACTTGTTTGAAATCTAAATCAGGTTTATTCTACATTATATACTTAAGACTTCTTTTAAATTTTTTTCTTTCCGTGAAGTAAACATATAATTAGCATAAATATAATTATAATTATTTTTAAATAATTAAATATATAATTATTTTTAAATAATTAAATATATAATTATTTTTAAATAATTTTTACAAAATACGTATTAAAAGTATTTAATATTTTAATATTAATATATATATTAAAAATATTAATATTTTTAATATTTAAAAAAATGTGATGTTAATAAAATTTTATCGTACCTATAAGCCATTATATTTGAAAGAGCGCATATATAATTGACAAAATGGCTCTTGAATCGTTGAAATTTTATTTCTCATAATTGTACAGGTATCGCATAACTTTGTAACGTCTAATTATTTTGTAGTCTCAATATTGCTGGTATTTCCAATTACTGGCTTTCAAGTAATCTCAATTAATCGCGCTTAATTATCGGCGCGCGTCCAGAAAATCGTTACACATAGCATGCATAGCTCGTGGTATCGATGGCTCAATATCCAGAATCGACCGATCAATTTCGTCGGGACAAATAGAAGCCGGAGCGCTGCCTGCGATTATATGCGTAGCCTTAGTCCTTATATAACGCTTTTTATTATGTAATTGACAGAAACACCGACCCTGCGCGCACGCACGCGCATATCGTGCCGGCGAAAGTCTCATAACTGAAAAAAATTCTTCGAAACAAAATAAATAAATTTTCAATTCGATCGTGCTTATCCAAAATCATTGATTAATCGAGAGATTTTTTAATATTAAAAAAACAAAATTGTTCTCATTATTTTTGCTTTGATAACATTAATATTAAAAAAACAAAATTGTTTTCATTATTTTTGCTTTGATAACATTCGGGAAAATTGCATGTCTTAAAAATATTTGCATAAAAAAGATTAAATATCTGTGTGTTTTATTCATTGATAAAAAGTAAATTTCTTTTTATTTATCTATTGTTTTATATAAAAATAGAACTATATATTTTTATAAATTGTAATATTGTGTTAATTTTTGAAGAGTTACATTCGATTGAAGTATATTTAAAAATGTGTAAAAATAAGAGCTTATATTTTTTTCTTTTTATCACGAATAATTTTACGATATAAATTGTATATAGCAGATCAATTATGAGTAATTAGAGCTGTTTTTCTGTGATGCAAGTAATTAGCATTCGCCTGACGTAAGACTTTATGTTTTCTCAATTTAGTGACATAATACTCGCATATATTACATAATTGTGCTACATGTATTACATAATCTATATGTATTCTTTTTATAGAATTAGAAGCCCGTAATCCAATTTTTTCCCTATTCATATGGAAATAAATTGGATAAAAAAACTTCATGCGTTCTGATATCATCGTTAATCATTATTGATAAAGTTGCAGAGATTTACCTTCGTTACATAAAATTTCTTTCCGTTGGACCTTGCCTTTAGTCTTGCGAGGATAAAAACATTATACAGATGTGCAATGCTTATATAAATTATGTCTCGTGTGTTACATAATATAAAGATAAATATCGTTGTGTTAAATTATTGTTGGCAAATTCACGATCTTCATTCCTTCATCAGTTCCTGCCTAGTTGTTTTAGAGTATTTGAAATACAAACTCGTCTCGCCACAAGAGCTCAAAGAACAAATTTCATACCTCTTTACGCGTCGCGCTCCTCGTTAAATAATGTAATGATGGCCTAGACGGCTGCGGCCGGGGCTCCGCGCGCGCGGTGTCAACGTAACCATTTATATAAATCTATCGTTACGCAATCAGTCGGCCGATCTCCACGAGAAGATAGATTCGGCCGAGCTGCATCGTTACGACGCGAGAACTGATCGCGATATCAGACATTTATAGTATTTTCGTGCTACCCAAGTGTCGCGTGAATAATGCAATTTATTTAGTCTTCGATATTAAGATTTACCTTCTTTGTATTTGAATATGTTTAATATCATATCATCTCATCTGTTTGTTGTTACTTTAGCGTCCCGAGGTATAAATTCAATTTTTAAACTTGATGTGCAAGGATTATTTTAACTTTCAAAATTAAAATTTTAAAATTTTTTTAAAATTTTCCTTAAAATTAATTAATTTATATAAATCTATTGTTACACAATCAGTCGGCCGATCTCCACGAGAAGATAGATTCGGCCGAGCTGCATCGTTACGACGCGAGGACTGATCGCGATATCAGACATTTATAGTATTTTCGTGCTACCCAAGTGTCGCGTGAATAATGCAATTTATTTAGCCTTCGATATTAAGATTTGCCTTCTTTGTATTTGAAAATGTTTAATATCATATCATCTCATCTGTTTGTTGTTACTTTAGCGTCCCGAGGTATAAATTCAATTTTTAAACTTGATGTGCAAGGATTATTTTAACTTTCAAAATTAAAATTTAAAAATTTTTTTAAAATTTTCCTTAAAATTAATTAATTTATATAAATCTATCGTTACGCAATCAGTCGGCCGATCTCCACGAGAAGATAGATTCGGCCGAGCTGCATCGTTACGACGCGAGAACTGATCGCGATATCAGACATTTATAGTATTTTCGTGCTACCCAAGTGTCGCGTGAATAATGCAATTTATTTAGTCTTCGATATTAAGATTTACCTTCTTTGTATTTGAATATGTTTAATATCATATCATCTCATCTGTTTGTTGTTACTTTAGCGTCCCGAGGTATAAATTCAATTTTTAAACTTGATGTGCAAGGATTATTTTAACTTTCAAAATTAAAATTTTAAAATTTTTTTAAAATTTTCCTTAAAATTAATTAATTTATATAAATCTATTGTTACACAATCAGTCGGCCGATCTCCACGAGAAGATAGATTCGGCCGAGCTGCATCGTTACGACGCGAGGACCGATCGCGATATCAGACATTTATAGTATTTTCGTGCTACCCAAGTGTCGCGTGAATAATGCAATTTATTTAGCCTTCGATATTAAGATTTGCCTTCTTTGTATTTGAAAATGTTTAATATCATATCATCTCATCTGTTTGTTGTTACTTTAGCGTCCCGAGGTATAAATTCAATTTTTAAACTTGATGTGCAAGGATTATTTTAACTTTCAAAATTAAAATTTTAAAATTTTTTTAAAATTTTCCTTAAAATTAATTAATTTATATAAATCTATCGTTACGCAATCAGTCGGCCGATCTCCACGAGAAGATAGATTCGGCCGAGCTGCATCGTTACGACGCGAGAACTGATCGCGATATCAGACATTTATAGTATTTTCGTGCTACCCAAGTGTCGCGTGAATAATGCAATTTATTTAGCCTTCGATATTAAGATTTACCTTCTTTGTATTTGAAAATGTTTAATATCATATCATCTCATCTGTTTGTTGTTACTTTAGCGTCTCGAGGTATAAATTCAATTTTTAAACTTGATGTGCAAGGATAATTAATTTTATTTTCAATGAATTAATTTAATGGATTAATTTAATTTTCAAAATTAAAATTTTAAAATTTTTTAAAAATTTTTCTTAAAATTAATTAATTTTTTTTCAATTGATATTAAGACTTTTTGAATAAGAGATAACGATATTGGAAGAAATGAAATATTAATAAGTGAATTTTTTTGATATCAATAGTTATTTCAGAGTCCGTGCTTATCATGGGCACATTTCATTTCAGTAGAGCTCCACAGATCCTTTCTATACGTGACTATTTATGTACATTCTGATTTCAACCGTGGAAAATGAGATAGTTGACAGCGTGTGGGTGGTTATGTTCATATCGGTATTGTGTACATGTAGTCACATGTACGACTACATGTGTTACAGCAGATTGACTCTATCGTGTATGTACAATCGTCGCGTTTTGCGATATGCTGTTCTCATGATAAAGCATACTTCGTTTTCTATTGGTGAATATTTTATCACACGTGCGAGAAATGCGAAATATTTGACATTATTAATGTATACATAGTTACATACAGAGTAGAGAATTATTGTCGTTTATTTGAATTCTTTGATTATTTTGAAACTGAATTGCAAGAAATATTAATAACATCTGAATAAAAAACAATTAATAAATTGAACTTTAAATTAATATTTAATTTAAAGTTTAATTAATTTTAAACCAATAATAATTTATATATAAAATAAAATAAATATTATTTAAAAAAGGAAGCTTGAATAAAATATTACTGCAGTTCTTGTTTAAAAAAAATAAAAATTAAGGATATTTTGCTATCTATTAAGATATATATTATCTTTCAAATCAATAATAAATTAATTAAATAACAGACAGAATCGTTAAAATGTTGCATTAGGGATAAAAACTAATTATTTTATATAAAATGCAAAAAAATTTTGATAAAATATAAAGAAAAAAACACACATTTAAAGATATTAAATATTAGAAAATATTAAATATGAAATATTAAATATTAAATATTAAATGATGACCGCAAATTTTTGAAATGGACAAAATATTTTTTCATTATATAATATTGTGAAAGAATTTATTAATTTTATAAATCTATTCCAGCAAAATTATTGAAGATTTTTATAATTTAATATAGTGATAACAAATCGATTCTTATAATTCGATTAATATAAACTCCTTGTATAAATTATTTGATCATTATGCTATTAATAACATCAATTATTAAGGATGCTTTGTACCTATTTTTAAAATATTGAAAATGTACAGAATGTCCTTATGTTTAGAATCTTCAGTACAATTTCTAAATCGATTCACTAAACCGTTCACAAGTAATAAGAATTTTAATTTGCACCGAATTAACATGTGTTCTTATGGGAAACGTATAACCACGTCGATTCAAATGACAAAAACACATGGAAATAATATTCAGAATTTGTTTAAAATTTGCAAAAGTTTAGATACAGAGGAAAATTTGGTCAAATAATATTATACAAGTCTAACTAATTAAGAAAATATTAAATATTCAATGAAGTTAGCCATGTATCTGTCACAAGGCGAAATTCTCTGCCAAAAGTTAATCACTTCGATTAACAAAATTCGGAATATTTCAGTAAAAACGCAATAAATATTAAAAAAATACATCTCTGCACTGTATTAATTAAGACTGTATTAATTAAGACTGTATTAATTAACAGACAGGATCGTTAAAATGTTGCATTAGGGATAAAAACTAATTATTTTATATAAAATGCAAAAAAATGTTGATAAAATATAAAGAAAAAAACACACATTTAAAGATATTAAATATTAGAAAAAATTAAATATGAAATATTAAATATTAAATGATGGCAAATTTTTTAAATGGATAAAATATTTTTTCATTATATAATATCGTGAAAGAATTTATTAATTTTATAAATCTATTCCAGCAAAAGTTAAGATCAAATTATAATATTCCACACAATTTCTCATACTCAAAATACACTAAAAATGGATACATTCGTCAATATTGATTTTCAGCTACTTTTTGCTGGGATTGTACAAACAAAACACTCTTAACAACGCAGATGAAGATCAAATAATTTATACAAGAAAAGTTAATTATAAATATGTAACAAGTAAACAAGTTTTCGCATTCTCTTTCACATACATATATACAGTGTCCCGCAACTACCGCTCAATATTTTAAAGGTAGATTCTCTGGCCAATTTTAAAACGATTTTTCCTCAGCGAAAATGTCGAGGCACTAATAGTTTTCGAGTTATAAATTGAAAATAAAGGGTTTTTCGCAAATTAAGCCTTATGGGAATAAAATATTAATAAAATCACATTCTTTAGTTAATTTTAGGTAGAATTTACTTTAATAGAATTTTAATTTAAGGCTTAGTTAGAAAGATACATCATGACAAAAATTAGGAATATGCAAAAAATAATGATCTTCTTCGGCATTTTCGCTGAGGAAAAATCGTTTTTAAATTGCTCAGAGAATCTATCTTTAAAATATTGAGCGGTAGTTGCGGGACACCCTGTATAAACTGAATTATTTTTGCATTGGCTCCTTATACTAGCCTTTTACCAGATTATTCAGTTTAATTTGTTATTTCTGACAGCCTTTTATTTTTATTCTTTTATTTTAATTATTTTTAACACATTTTTAACGTTTCTGTCTCGATCGGGATCCATTACGTAAACGAGACGACAAGGAAAGGACTGGTCTGCGAGCCACTTTTCCCTTTTTCCCGAATGTAACGGAAAGGAGGAAACAACGTGTGATACGTCGCCGCGACACATCAGTAGGCATGCCCCGACGAAAATAAATCGGAGTCCCCCCGATGGCGCGGAATCGACTCGACATCATATATCGTATGGCGGCTCGCCAGGAGAGCGCAAAGTTTACATAACAGAGGAGTTTGACAGTACGCCGGGCACGTGACTGCAGGGCCTCTATCTTATCTCGGCAAACACGCCGACCGGCCGGCGTGTTGCACGTCGCATCGCGACTCTTATTATTCCCCTTTACGTAAGCGGTGGTCGCGTTTATCGACCGGCTATCCCAGACACTCTGGGCGTTTCCCGCCAACTTGGAAACCTCCGTGGTTTCCGCCGCCGCCGATATCTCGCAACTTCCGGCAATCTGCACCGGAAAAGATAAGATAATTACGTCAAAATCAGAGCTCTTGGGATTTATTTCCCTTTCTTTTCCTCGTCTTCCCGGTATCAAAGTTGTGTAAACAATGCGACACTTTTAAAGGTCCCTTTTCCGGTCTTTGACAGTTCGTCGGGATTAATGGGCAAAGAGTCGCGTGCAAAAGTTCTCCTTAAAAGTACGATATATCGTATGCTTATAAAATTTAAATATTAGGTATAATTTATCTAAAAATTTAAATATTATATATTATATATATAATTTAAATAATTTATTATATATATAATTAAATATAATTTATTATATATATAATTAAATATTAAATATTATATATATAATTTATCTAAAAAATATCTATATTTTAGAAAGGAAATAATAAAAATAATCTATATTTTAGAAGAATAATAATAAAAATAATCTATTTTAGAAGAATATTTTAGAAGAATAATAATAAAAATAATCTATTTTAGAAAGGAAATAATAAAAAATATCTATATTTTAGAAGAAAATATATATATTTTAGAAAGGAGAGGACGGTGAGAGGGAAGAATAGATGGAAAACATGTCGAGGAGAAGAGTATTACGCAAGAGTAGCCATTGATAAGAGCTACGGTCGTAATTTGGCATGTGCGGAATAGGGCCGTTTTGCGTAGCTGATAAGTTATACAACGGATTTACATGAAGGAATCACGTGTACGGGAGCAAATGTCATTCGCCAACGAGGTTCTTGCTACGTGCAATGAGGTAAAGGATCGTATTATCATCTGCTGCTGTCGACTCGCGGTATATAAATTGCGCTAGTGCACTCGCTGTCAATTATTATCTGAAATATGCGCGAATGCCATGTATTCCCCATGTAATCTCGACTACAGACTTCTATATATTATATCTAGATTGCCGACAAGCGACGTTACAGATGAAGGAAGCCATTTTCAATTGAATATATAAGTTCAGTTATTAATATACATCATTAATATACACTGTACTGTACTTCAAGTTATCGGCAGTTATTAAAAATATAAGCTATTTTCATGCAAAAATGTATTATTATATAATTAAAAATTATTATATAAAATTATTAATAAAAAATTATTATATAATTATTATTATATAATTATTATTATATAATTAAAAATTATTATATAAAATTATTAATAAAAAATATTATAAAAAAAAGTATTATTAAAGTATTATTAATTGACAAACAATGATTATTTAAGAAATATATATATATATTATAAAACATTTTTAACATTTCTTTATTCTTTATTTTTGTACAAACAAAATTTGTTCAGTTAAAATGTATTTTTCACAGGAAAAGTAAAAAATAAAGTAATTTCACGTGTTCAAAAATTATGAGAAAAATGTCTTACATTTATATATATTATTGTTACAATTGATGCTATAAGTTGTGATCTTTTTAAGTGATCATTATTTTTGCAATTTAATTTACTGAATAATGTTTGATCTAATGTATATTTTCGTTTTACTTGCAAAATAATTTTTATGTCAAAAAATACGTTTTTATTTAAATATTTCAAATTGATATATAAATGAGAATTTGTTTCTCTGTTTTTGATATTATTATTTTTAATATATTTTATATGTATACAGAGAGTGAAGAAGAAATTAAATTCGAATTATTTATATTCGAGTTATTTCCAGAAATTTAGAATTTGTGATGATAAGTTTGATCGATATTATTATACATTTAAATTATTATTTTTTGCTTCATTTTTACTTTAAAGTGTTTTACTATCACGTCTTATTTTTTATATATTGATTTTATCAAGTGACATGACATAATTATAATCAAATTCTATAATATGACATTTTGTCAAATTGTAAATGATTGCTTTTATTTCACATCACATGAAACGTGTGTGTTTGCAGTCTAATTGTAAGTATAATACATATAAATCTGAGAGAGAATTTTTTGATGAGCGTGAACTTCTTAAGATTATGACATGATTATATTTAAAATCTAATAAACATCGTCTCTATAATATTTGTATGTATATGCGCTATATTATAATGCCTTTACTGATAATTTATAACTCTGATCTTAATTCTGATTAATTAATTCTGATATCTGATGATTTTGATGAGTTCTAAACTCAGCTTGAACGAATTAGGTCAGAATCTAATCTGGACCATCCATTTAGCTCAATTTAACTTAAATTGAAAAAGTTATAATTTTTGAAGAAAAGATATTATTAGAAGAAGAGAAAAGCATTTATACGTAAACGTTACATCCTACTTTTTGACAGTTTATCTTTCAACGAAAATCTCGTTCCCATAAGTTTCTAACATTTCCGATAAATATGAGAAAGTAAATTGTCAAACATATTTGTAAAATATTCTATGTATGAGCACAATATTATTTATAAAAATATAATAATAAAAATGAAAGGTTAAAAAAGTAGTAAGAAAATTTGTTTCAGAGATTTTTCGATAGAAATAGTTTTTGTACTAAAAGTTAAAATAATATTCTGCGATATTTCCGTTATATATACGTACAAGTTTTTTATTTTCAGTTATATAAACGTTCGAGTTTTATTTTAAATTGTAAACTAAAATTTTACTTCTTTTTATTGCATCATCAAATGCTACATTTATTGCACATCCAATTTTTTTTTAGATTTACAAATTTTACATAATCATTTCGCAACACTCTCCATCGCGTTATGTAACATCAAAAGTGTGACAAATAGATTAACTCGTGTATAAAAGTAGATGTACTGTTGTTTCTGACTATAAAAAAAAAAAAGAGTTTCGAATAGCGAATTTCCGATACTGTGGTAATCTATTACGAAACATTAAATACGGGAGAATGTTAAATGTGTGTACAGAAAAGAATACGTGTCACAATAGAGAGAAAAGATAAGTTGCATGTCAGTACGACCTAGTTTCCATTTGCGTTTTCCGAACTCTCTTTATCGTTGAATATCGGAAAACGCCGAGAGCATGTTCAACCTTTTCTTTACAAAATGCGACCTTACACTATATCATGTTCGATAAACCGATATATGTGTGTATATTTCGTATTAAAAAAAATTACATCAGCGTGAAAAATTTTTTTAAGTATTAATATAACACGTACTATTTTGTAATTAAAAATTAAAGTATTTATTGTAATTAAATTAAAGTTATTGTAACTAAAAAATAATGTAAAAAAAATATAAATGTTTAAATTTTTAGGAAACTAAAATATATAATAATAAACTATGCTTACTGCTATTTTAAACAAAGTACTACTGCTAAATTACTGCATTTTAAATATAGTACTTTAATTATTATTATCGCCATTGTTTTATCATTTTACTGCTATAATTATACTTCGTAAAAATGCATAACACAAAAATTCTTCTATTCATGAACATGAAATAATTGATTTTTTTATTTTTATCAATGTACTATATTAAAATGTAGAATGTAAATAAGAATATCACTCATAAATATCTAGTAATAACATAATGATACAATTAACATCTTCCCTTTTTTGCTCATCAATGATAACAGCATTGAATATAAACAAAATCACTTAATAGTATATTAAAGCATGACACTAATAATATCCACAAAAGCATTTAAATTATTAAAATCGTTATATTCAATAAATATTCTTACATAACAAATTATTCTTAAATTGCAAAAATTGCTTTAAAATTGCAAAATCATAAAATCGGTAATTGTTATATATTAATTATTATTATTATTATGTATTTAAAACATGTTTATTTTCATAATTATTTTACATGCCTGCGATAATTTTTATTATTGTTATCATTATAAACTTTCCTTTCACTATTTTTCTTCCGTAAAGTTGGAGTATCGTTTTGTAGAAATTCATAAATGATTAAAAGTTCAGGCTTTGTTTTCAATAGTTTTATGATTCTTGATTGTTTAAGCACGTGGTTCTTCTGTTACATTCAAGAAAATGCCTCAAAATAAACGCCGACGCCAACTTTAAACATACATAGCGTTTTACTTTGCCCTGCGATCTTTTTCTCTTCATTTTTCGTCAGATTTTATCATTTTTACGCGCGCGAAAAACTATTTTAAGATAGAATTTCCGAAACTAGGATCAACGTCTTCGATTCTGGTACGTGTCTTTGCTTGCGATTATTTTAATCAGAGTTGTTTGCTTTGAAGAATGGAATTTTGTCGAAAAAACTCACATAAAATTATAAAATCTTTCAGAATCTGAAATCGAAAAACGAGAAAGAAGAATCGCAGGGCAAAGTGAAATGTTGTTTAAACTTAGTGTTTCCGTTTATTATCCCGAGACAGTTTCTTCGGTGTAACATCCGGAACTATTTATTCCAGCCATCTTCCAGCTTCGCTTACGTTATATTAGCATACAGATTTTTTTTATAGAAAATCTGAGTTATAATTATATTTTCAATTAAATAAACATTATCCTAGATTTCACCTAAGATCGTATTTTTATGTGCTTTTATTCATTAAGTTATCTAATTATTAGCGCAGTTCACTACAATATTTGTGGAAAAAGGCGACGACACTTTTTCAATATGTCGCCCTCTCGATTAAGGCAAGCTTCCGCCGGATTAAATGGTGAATCACGAATTGACGTGCGTGCGTTTGCAACCCGGTGAATGAGTAAGAGCGAATCTCGCCAGCATCTTACGTAATTCGTCTCGGTCGTCGCAACTTAAAGTGTGGGCGTAACAACACGCGTGGAATCTGGCTTTAGATACGATCTGTAGCTGTTTGTGCGTTCGTTTTACGGATTTCCTATTCAACCAATGTCGAATTTCCGTTATCGTGTCAGACGTCATCATTCGATTAACCGATTAAGTTGTCTCGCTCAATGATTCACTTGACGTTAATTCACGAAATTATAAAGAAATTGTTAACAGTATTCGTGTGAGAGAAATTATTCTTTGAATTGTGATTCATATTTTACAAGTGTAAGTGTCACGCATTTGTAGTAATTTCTATACATTTAATTCTCATTACGAAAATTAGATTTAATCGCTCGCATTTTATTTTGTATTGTTCTTAGATCGTGTCGTAACAATAATGATTATGAGCTATTCTTACACTTTCGAGTTTCTGAGAGTAAAGATGCAATTTGCTACGCGATCATAACACTGTTTTTCGAATAAATGAATTGAATTCATTTCAAGTTAGAAATGCACCGAAGTTTTAATGAATAATAATTCAAAACGAGCTATTTACATTTGCAATTATTCTAAGCTAATTCTTCAGATTTATAAGTTCTACGTTTGTATATTTAATACTCATATTATTTTATATTATAATAAATTTTATATTATAAATTTTAAATTATAAATTTTATATTAATAATTTTTATATTATAATAAATATATTCTATTATATTATAATAAATATATTCTTTGTAAATAATATTTTTATATAATATGTAAATTATGTGAAAAGAAAAAAAATATATAACGTTTCTCTTAATTTGAAAAATATATCAGAAAAAATTCCTTAAATAAATATTTATCCCTTATAAATTTTAATTTTTTCTTAATTTAATCTTTTAACAGCGAAAGATTAAAATTAAAATTTTGTTCATACTGTACGTATTGAAAGGTTTCAAGTTTTTGCATATGACTTACTTTAAATTTTGCAACTTTTTGTCAATATGTATGTCATTGCAGTCCAGTGATAAATATGATTAATCGATTGGTAAAAACGAAATTTTTTTACACAAAGTATGCAATTCTGAAGTACATATAACTTTGTCATACATAATAATGACTTTTTAAAATAACTGAGACCTTGTATCACGAAGCTAAAACAACATTATCGATTAGAGATGCCTGTAATGCGACCGCAAACAGTAAAATACTAGAGTTTTTAATATTTTAGGATTTGTTAAAATACTGAAAAATGAAGAAATTATTTAAAAAATGTTAACAATATTCATGTGTTATAATTATTTTTTTAACTGCGATTTTATGTTCTATATGTATAATTGTCACAAGATTTGTAGTAATTTCTACATTTCTTATTATATTTTTAGATAACCTATTAGATAAATTTTATTTATTTTATATATTTTTAAATAACCTACTAAATAAATTTTATTTATTTTATATATTTTTAAATAACCTATTAAATAAATTTAATTTATTTTCATATAAAAATTCTTCGTATAAATTACTAATTTAAAATTAAAAATTTTAAATTAACAATATTTATTTTTCTCCAAAGAATATTTGCAATTCTTGTCAATAGATTTGATGTAAATATTTCTTATATTTGCATTGATATTCATATGACAAGTACAATTGAAACAATAATAATAATTACGAATGTAACACCATTTTAACTGATGTTTGTCCGACACGGCAACATAGTGCAAACATGCTTTCAGTCAATACATCGTATAGACCAATAACATGCCTCTCACAAAATGAGCCGTAATCGGACTCAATTAGAAAATACGTAAGAGTTCAAGCGGCTAAATCAATTTAAGCACCCTGCATTGATAGAGGCAACCTCACGAGACCTTCTACGTGGCCGTCGATTATCGCCTACGGAACTCCAAACTCTTCGTCGTCATAAAGATCGGAACTATGATATCTATTTATACGTGTCTGAGATAGATCCGCTCTGAACACATTGTGTGGTCATTCAATACGTGGGCGGCAAGATTCTCATGATGTACACATATTGTGTTATGCACTATTATTTTAAACGAGAATTAAAAAGTCATATTCTTACTAAAAGCTTACAATTAAAATTATTAAAAAAATTATTTAAAAATGGTTTAGTTGATTATTAAAATTATTACATATCGACAAATTCATGTAAATTCTATCGGAGCTGGATCGGAGTTTATGAAATTTATAGCGAGATGACAATAGTATGGTATTTTAAGCTCTCGACTAAGTCTAGAATTTCAAAAGTGTCTTGTATTTCAAAACAGAATATTTATAATAATAAATTAATAATATAAATATTAATAATATAAATATTTATAATAATAATGTGATATATATAAATAATTGAAAGATATTTTTACAAATACGATTATAAATTAATATCTTAAATTTGACTAAAAAGATCTTCCTTTTCAATGTTTTCTAAAGTATCTGATTTTATGTTTAAATTTATATATACGAAAACACCGATATTTTTAACTATTTCTATGATTCATAATTTGCCAGTTACCTCGTTGTGCAATATTTTTAATAAAAAATGCAATAATATTAAAGATTTTTTAGAGATCTTTTTAGCGTATATTTTTAGAATTAAAATTATAATGTGTAGTACAATTTGATTAATACACGATGCGATTGCATCTTGTTTATACCACCCTCGAAGGCAAGGAAAGCGATACGTAAACTGTTCCCTCCATCGCGTCACGTCGTCGCCTTGACACAAATCAGCTATGTCTGCGACAGATTAATTTCGCTGCGCGGTAATTGCACAACCAAAACGCGTTCATGGATTTATAAAACTTCATTCGGACGTGATAATGTTATTATATATTGATCGCTTATAATTGGCGAGCAACAAAAGTCGTGAAAGAGCGCACGATTTTCGACAAAAAATTGATAATCGCATATAAAAATGTCTCGACAAATATTTACAAATCAATATCATGAGAGTAACGCAACGTAAACATGCGTGAGATTGAAAAATTTGTTGAAAAGTATAAACAATATTGTGCTTTAAGCATAACAAATCTATCATAAATGATATTTGAAAGATTCGACGATGAAAAATAAACGATATTATGAATCACGAAGTGATTTCAAGATACAGCTAAATAGAAATTCAGGAAAAATAATTTGAAGATTTAATTAATTTTTAGTTTGATGAATAAAATACATCGAACAAAAGAGGATAATTTAAAATATGATGTTTAATAAATTTGATTAAATTTGATTATCTTAGAAATGTAATAAAAAATATACGTAATATATTTGGAAATAATTGAACAAACCTTAGAAGATTTAAAAAACGTGAAGCATATGCAATCGAGCTCAATAATGTAACGATTACAATGTAAAGTTATTTTAGAATCCGCAAGAGAAACCTACTAACCTACATTTGATCATTTTATATGTATATGTACGTATGAAGAAGTAAAATGTTTCAAGACAATATTACTAAAATTCTTTTATTACAGCATTTATTGATGTTTTATATTAAATGAGTAAAAAATTCTCCTTTTTCGCTTATGTTTTCCGCTAAACTACAATTAATATTATTCAAAGTCAAAATTCTCACAGAAGAAATAAAGATTTGCGATTCTCCCTGACTATAAGTTGAAGTGTAATGGTGTCGCACGAATAAAAGTCAACTTTCAATTGATAGATGGGCGCGAATCGGAAAGGAATTGAGGACGCAACCCACTTTTATCTGCGGAATCTGCACGAACATCGTAAACCATCGATCTCTTTTCCTTAATTATCCTCTCCATATATGTACACATATAGCAGTAATATTCTACTAATTTAAAAGTAACTTTTCATTCCTCTCTCTCTCTTTTATCGCCATTAAATACCAATTATTTAAATACCAATTAATTATTTAAATGTTTTGCTTGAAAGTTTCACATTAACTTTCCTTTGCGTAATATAATATATGACATAATGTTTTATATTAACAATTCGTACACGATTAAAATATTTCTTTGTATAATATATTATGTGTGACAGTTTTTAATTTTTTATATCAATATTTTGATAAAACTAAAAATATTTATTAAAAGATAATATTTTACACGAAAATGTTTACGTGTTTAATTCTTTCATGTGCATTTTTTCAAGGAAATTATAAATTAATCAATAATTTATGTAGAATATTAAAATAAAAATAAGTACATTTAATAAATATTAATACATTAAATAAATAAATAAATAGCATTTTCAAACACATAAACTCGCTAAATTTCGATTTAATACTTGAAGAACTGATTTCAATACATAATTTCGATATATAAAATTTAATTTCCAACTCCCAGAACATATGGCACGTGTAAAAGATATTCAAGTTAAAATATTGTAAAAATTTTCATGATATTATTTTTTGATAAGATTAGCTTGTAATACATGTACATCGATAATAGACATCGACATAGACATTTATACCTCTATATAAGTTGTCTTCTATCTTTCTTCAAGTTTGCCTTAAAATATTTATGGGAAATTCCTTTGATTCACATTTCAAGTCGATCTCACGTTGCATAAAAAACTTCTAGATACTTGTACATAAATTAAATTTCGGAGGAATTTAAAAGATTTTTTTCCTTGTTATGCATAAATTTCAATCAATTTTATTTTAATAAGAAGAAAAGTTATATTGAAAGTCTTGTCAAAAAAAATCTAACAATTATTAAAAAGTTGCGATGAGTGACTTCTTTAAAATATTTTGTACAATATCATCATAGCTAAAAATTAAAAGTTTTATAACAAAATGAAGAATAAACTGCACATACGTAATATTTATTATTATTTGCTAAATAATTAAAAAAATATACATATATATAATCAAATTAAACGCGTAACAGAAATTTTAGCAAATTTTTATTACCTTTTTTAATGCCTGAAAATAATTTAGAAATAAAATAAATTTTCATATGCATATAATAACAACTGAATCAGAACAAGTTTAATTAAACTAACACAAGATCTGTGTAATAAGATATCATCTTTCTGTTGTGATGCATCTTTCACGCTCTTACGCAATACGCACATTGTTAATTTTAATGATGCAAACACATTAGTAACAGTTGCGACTTGCTCTCTCTAAGCCTCAAGTTAACAAATGTTTGAAATTAGTATGTTAAATTCAAGAGAGACTTAAATCTATTTGCGAATCGAGTTGAAAGCCGAAAGATGGGACACGCGTCGCGTCATACTATTTCAGTCTGAAAATAAAAGATCGCGGAAGCACAATCACAACTCATTTAATGGACCGTAAAGTCATCTCCTATGTGAATTATCTCTCTGAAATTCATCACTCGATAAATTTGTCCAAATATTATAGCGTCCGTACATACATATATTTTAATTTTATTATCTTAAAATTTAATTCCTCTTCAAAAAATGAATAAAAGAGACCTTAAACTGAATTAAAAAAATCTCGATATAAAGAAATCTTAATCTTGGATTCAAAAAATCTTGATATAAAGGAATATACGGAATATTCTGGCGCTCTAACATTTTATTATAATCCACCACAATGAAAGATTGCAAAATAAAGCGGATAAAGCAGTAGCAAAGAGCACGGGCTCGTTCGAAAATAAGTCTCCTCTCGAGATCTCCGTTCGCGAAATCAAGGATTGGCGCGACCCTGACCCGAAAATCACTCTCCTTGTTCCTTTTGCAAATTGTTTAAGTATTTGCGAGGGCGTCCCTGATGCGATAAGGCCTTCGTCCTCGCGCACAACTTCTCCTGTAGGAGCGAGAGTCGCTCGAATTGACGACGACACCGCGGATTTGGCAAAAGTCCATACACGTGCCGGAATCAAATAGGGGCTCTCGCGAGATACGCGTCCGCAAGTCTGTGTTTTCCGATACACGCGTCGCTCTTCTCATTTTCCTTGGAGGGAATGCCTCGTTCTAACTCAGGCGGGATTCCTGGGAAGTCTTGTTTGATTTATACCTCTATATAAGTTGTCTTCTACCTTTCTTCAAGTTTGCCTTAAAATATTTATGGGAAATTCCTTTGATTCACATTTCAAGTCGATCTCACGTTGATAAAAACTTCTAGATATACTTGTACATAAATTAAATTTCGGAGGAATTTAAAAGATTTTTTTCTTTGTTATGCATAAGTTTCAATCAATTTTATTTTAATAAGAAGAAAAGTTATATTGAAAGTCTTGTCAAAAAAATCTAACAATTATTAAAAAATTGCGATGAGTGACTTCCTTCGATAATCTTGCTATAAATTATTCTTAGAAATAATATAGTAATAATATATAACTTAAAAAATTTGTTCCTCTCTCTTTCTAATATTTATATAAATATAAATAACATTTAAAAATTGCGATCTTTCTGTAAAAGAAATACAGGAATCTTGTTTGTTGAGTTCAAATATCAGAATAAGGAACGCGCATGCGTGGAATGCAAGAACCGAATAAGGAACACACAGGAAACCGAAGGCGTCCGAAACTAATCGAGCAGCGCCGAAGATTTGAATCGCTTGAACCTCGAGTTGCATTGCTTGAATCGCGAATTTTATCGAAAATTAAGATTATAAAAAATAGAAAACTATCAGTATATTTTGCTTACATTAGTTAGATGTATAATATATTCGTGTATTGGAAAAACGAGTGTATTTTTGCGCAAGATGACGATGGAGAAAATTATTCACGATGCAAGATCGATTTGAAGAATTCACGCGAAATATTAAATGATGCATACAGGTTATAGCTTCATGGGTGAGTGTGAAATTTCCTATTTTCATACATTATCCTTAAACGTATAAATTAATTCAGATTAGTTTCGGATTAATATTTTAAATGTCTCATGGACTTCGATTATTTTGTGTATTTTTTGCAAAAGTAATTTTAATCTAAGAATTTTTCTTAACCTAATTCGGAATTATTTGTATTTAATAGCAAATAATTGCAATTTTTAACTATGGACGTACTAGTCACCTCATGCAAATGATTCTTTAACTCTATAAATATAATTAATTGTATAAATAAAATCGTATATATCATTATCACTGTCTATCACTGTCTTATAAATAAATTAAAATGTATTTTTCCTTCTTTCGAAATTGATTTTATGAGTGGATTTATAAATTTACTTTTATTGCACATTGAAAATTAAAATAATATATATATATATATATATATATATATTTGAATGCGTTGGTAAGCTTTTAACCACGTGTTTTGGAACATCACTCTATTGTTCACGTTATTTATAGCGTTAAAATTCAACTGTGCTTGACAGAGTTTTGTCGGGCATCGTTTTATTCGCCTATTGCAACGTTGATCAAAATGAAGAATGATGAAAAGCTATTTGTGATTCATCAACGATAAATTAAATTGCGACAAAATGGGTCACCAACTGATTACAACGAGTTTAATTTTTACGAATTTATACAATTTTAATCCTCCAACAAATATATAAGTGAAATATGTACATACATATGAATAATTTAATTTAAAAAAGTTACATGATGGAACAATTATTAAAATTAAATAAAACATGTGCGTTAGTGTTTTTCATTAATTATTATGCAATTATTATTTGGATTTTATAAAAACTTATGAATAATATAAGACACTTATTGACGATGTAATTAGATGTAATAGATTTTATTTAAAAGAAATATACGCGAATACGAAGGAAAAGATAATGAAAAAGTGTTTGTACAGAGAAATATAAAAAATTTAGAATTATTAAATTCTTATCGATGTATTTTAATGCATTTGGCTTTAATTTACTTTTGGGAAAATATAATTTTAAGATGCCATCACATCTACTCTGAAAAAATCATACAATAAAAATGAGTTAGAAGTGTTTCCTTTAAAATAGCCTCTTACGCATTTTGCTTTATCTTCAATCACCACACGCGACTTAATATCATGTTTCATCTTGCATAAGCGTTTCATATTGAGAGACTTTTGATATCGCACGATATCGACAAACAGTTGCGATGAGTAATAAATAGTTTGAACAATGAATACACCACGCTGATAACGCGAGATAATTTTTAATATTCCTTATATTGTTTTATGTGTTATATAAAACTTTATCGTTTAACCTTCGTTTTTAAATAGTAATAAGAACTAGAATGTATATAAAGATATATTTTTCATAAATATAGCGTATTTCTTTCTTTATATAAAGATTTATAGGATAACATATTTGTCTCTTTCTCTCTCTCTCTCTCTCTCTCTCTCTCTCTCTCCTGTTAATAAAATAATTAATTTGATCTAATAAAGTTGTTAAAAAATTTAAAAAATTGAGAAAATCCGATGAATGTATTCATTTTGAAAATATTTGCTGCATATTTCCAATGGCGACTAAATTTCTAAAGACTGCATTCAAGAAAAAAACAAATCTTAATTAATATATTATCATCTATTTAATTAAAATTCAGTCAAATTATCTGTAGAATTTCCTTTCGAGGTTTTCACGAAATTACAAAACTATCGAAGGTACAATTTGACAATCAAGTAATTTTTCTATGATATCAAAACACCGATATCGTATATGTACGCAGCTGCGTCTATTAGATCTACTGGCGTAATTTCACGACGCTTATCGGTGACGATAAGCGGTATAGAAAAGCGAGACGAGAGGAGCAACGTCGGCGATCATTATATAAGCGAGTCCGATATATGGGGCTCGCGTGCATAGTTAAAGAGCGTAAAAGCGCTTCTCGCAGCCTGTCACCGCTTTTATTTCGTCGAGCACGTTGCACCGGCGCGACGCGACGCGACGCACGCTAAATTTGTACTATATAAGCGCAGCTACGCGTCGCATTTAATTATAGCCGCCTTTAGAGAAGCGAAACTCCGCGATTCACAAATACGCCTAGAGACGAGGATCTACCTCTCTGCGAAATGCGCTCGTGGGTGGCATTCTCCACACAGTTATTCCTAACTCGTGACAATAGCGAAACACGAAAGAGGAGAAGGACAGGGCGAGGAAATTAGAGGAAAATCAGCGGCGAAAAGACATGACGGAATAATTATGAAAAGAAAATTATCGATGCGAAAGTTTCCAAAAATTTGAAATTCGAGAAAAATTATTAGTTCTTTTTATTCATAAGAATTTTATTAAAAAAGAAATTCGAGCAATTTTAATTTATTTTATATTTCACAATTTCATAATTTATTTTTTATTTCAAATTAAAAGATCGATCGTTTTAATAAAGATTTTGTTTTTTATTTATTGATTTGATTTTTATTATTATAAAGGAGTTGCATTAAAACGTTTTATTTTATTCTATACTAATTTTTTGCCATTTAAAAAATAAATAATCATATATATTATTTAATTAACATATATTAATTATACGTGAACGTAATTTACCAAAAATAGTGAATTAGTCAGAATTGAATGTCTCTGGTATTTTCGTCTGTTGACGAAGAAATTTTCAACAGAAACATCGATGCATGTAATACAGAGTGTCTCGGAAAAAAGAAATATATGAAATTTTTTTTATTTAAATAATAAATAAAATTATAGTATTTCTTTTGTACAACTTTAATTTTATCCTCTATTATTTATTAATTATTATTATATTATTATATTTATTAATTATATTTATTAATTTTTATTAAGTATCTTCAAACATCACTTTATTTTTCTTGATAAAATTCTAAATCAAATTCTTAATCATTTTTAATCAAAATTCAATATAGTTAATATGAATATTTTATAAGCAATTTAAATGTAATATTTAAACATCGTGTAAAGATATTCTTCAAGATAAGAGATCTTGCATAAAGGATGTGACTGCAATAAACTTCTTTAGTTATTATATAATTCGATGACGAAATAGAATACATTTTCTCTCGATACCCGCACTAAAAAGTTCCGTTCTAAAAATACAGTGTATGGCGTTACTGAAAAGCATTATTAAAATTACCGTAATCAACTTGCAAGCCAGGTGAATGATGCAGGTGCAATCGAGAGCAGCATTACTCTACCATATTCACAGAGACTCAATTTCACATACATACATATATATATTTTTTTTTTCAAATTTTCAAATTTTATTTTTGCGTAGAACCGCTCATTAGTAAGCATCGCGATAACATCATTTTACGTAATCTCTATGTTTTAACCAGACGATTTATTACGTAATTTAATATATTCCCGAGAATTTCGATTAAACATGTTACGCACATATTTACGCGACACATACGCATAAACTATTGTATACATCATTTCCATTATACGTAACATTTATTGAGAAAATATATTTATTGAGAAAATCTTACATTGACTCTTGTTACACGATTATCGTTACACTTTCTAAACTGACAATTGTACCTTTCTATTTACTTTGCTTTAGTTTCATTTATCCAAAAAATGCCAGTATGTTTATATTCGTTTTTTATATTCAATATTCATTTTTTTCTTTTATTTTCTACTTATTAATTTTACAATCTTATATATTTATGAATCATTTCATTTTTATTAAAAAATATTCGACGATAAGAACTTTTATTAATCATGATTGGAATTTTATATTGTACCTTTGAATTGTACCTTTCTTTTTACTTTGCTTTAGTTTCATTTATCCAAAAAATGCCAGTATGTTTATATTCGTTTTTATATTCAATATTCATTTTTTTCTTTTATTTTCTACTTATTATTTTATAATCTTATATATTTATGAATCATTTCATTTTTATTAAAAACATTCGACGATAAGAACTTTTATTAATCATGATTGGAATTTTATATTGTACCTTTGAATTGTACTTTTCTTTTTACTTTGCTTTAGTTTCATTTATCCAAAAATGCCAGTATGTTTATATTCGTTTTTTATATTCAATATTCATTTTTTTCTTTTATTTTCTACTTATTAATTTTACAATCTTATATATTTGATATGAATCATTTCATTTTTATTAAAAACATTCGACGATAAGAACTTTTATTAATCATGATTGGAATTTTATATTGTACCTTTGAATTATACCTTTCTTTTTACTTTGCTTTAGTTTCATTTATCCAAAAAATACCAGTATGTTTATATTCGTTTTTTATATTCAATATTCATTTTTTTCTTTTATTTTCTACTTATTAATTTTACAATCTTATATATTTATGAATCATTTCATTTTTATTAAAAAATATTCGACGATAAGAACTTTTATTAATCATGATTGGAATTTTATATTGTACCTTTGAATTGTACTTTTCTTTTTATTTTGCTTTAGTTTCATTTATCCAAAAATGCCAGTATGTTTATATTCGTTTTTTATATTCAATATTCATTTTTTTCTTTTATTTTCTACTTATTAATTTTACAATTTTATATATTTATGAATCATTTCATTTTTAAAAACATTCGACGATAAGAACTTTTATTAATCATGATTGGAATTTTATATTGTACCTTTGAATTGTACCTTTCTTTTTACTTTGCTTTAGTTTCATTTATCCAAAAAATGCCAGTATGTTTATATTCGTTTTTTATATTCAATATTCATTTTTTTCTTTTATTTTCTACTTATTAATTTTACAATCTTATATATTTGATATGAATCATTTCATTTTTATTAAAAACATTCGACGATAAGAACTTTTATTAATCATGATTGGAATTTTATATTGTACCTTTGAATTATACCTTTCTTTTTACTTTGCTTTAGTTTCATTTATCCAAAAAATGCCAGTATGTTTATATTCGTTTTTTATATTCAATATTCATTTTTTTCTTTTATTTTCTACTTATTAATTTTACAATCTTATATATTTATGAATCATTTCATTTTTATTAAAAAATATTCGACGATAAGAACTTTTATTAATCATGATTGGAATTTTATATTGTACCTTTGAATTGTACCTTTCTTTTTATTTTGCTTTAGTTTCATTTATCCAAAAAATGCCAGTATGTTTATATTCGTTTTTTATATTCAATATTCATTTTTTCTTTTTATTTTCTACTTATTAATTTTACAATTTTATATATTTATGAATCATTTCATTTTTAAAAACATTCGACGATAAGAACTTTTATTAATCATGATTGGAATTTTATATTGTACCTTTGAATTGTACCTTTCTTTTTACTTTGCTTTAGTGTCATTTATCCAAAAAATGCCAGTATGTTTATATTCGTTTTTTATATTCAATATTCATTTTTTTCTTTTATTTTCTACTTATTAATTTTACAATCTTATATATTTGATATGAATCATTTCATTTTTATTAAAAACATTCGACGATAAGAACTTTTATTAATCATGATTGGAATTTTATATTGTACCTTTGAATTGTACCTTTCTTTTTACTTTGCTTTAGTTTCATTTATCCAAAAAATACCAGTATGTTTATATTCGTTTTTTATATTCAATATTCATTTTTTTCTTTTATTTTCTACTTATTAATTTTACAATCTTGTATATTTATGAATCATTTCATTTTTAAAAACATTCGACGATAAGAACTTTTATTAATCATGATTGGAATTTTATATTGTACCTTTGAATTGTACTTTTCTTTTTACTTTGCTTTAATTTCATTTATCCAAAAAATGCCAGTATGTTTATATTCGTTTTTATATTCATTTTCTTTTTTCTTTTTTTTCTCTTTCTTTTTAAACTTTATTTTTTTTTTTTTTTTTTTTTTTTTTTAAATTATTCAATATTCATTTTTTTTTTATTTTCTACTTATTAATTTTACAATCTTATATATTTGATATGAATCATTTCATTTTTATTAAAAACATTCGACGATAAGAACTTTTATTAATCATGATTGGAATTTTATATTAATCATGATAAGTAATTCTCAATTTTATGTCAGCTAAAAAATTTCATTTTCGACGATCACTTGAAATGAAGGATTTATTTTTCATTTCTTATTTCATTCAGCCTCAGGCGACGAGTTTAATCACGTAAATGTCCCTTGCATACCTTCTTTATGAAGAGAACTTATTCGATGTTATGCACGATGACAAAGATAACAAGGACGATCTTGGCAAGGCCGATTAGTCACGAAGCGCTTATTTGTTATCACGTATACGCATCATTGTTCTTGGTAATTCTCTCGTTCAGCAGTCTTGCGAATCGTTGATAAATTTGTTTCGAAAATTAATATAAGTGAGATCGAAATGACGCAATCAATCGTTCCACCGCACATATACATACAAGAATTAATTTAGCTTAATATCGATAAAGATATATATAGTATATATACTACACTTTTTTGAAATTTTATATTAATATATTTTTTTAATTGAAATTAAATTTTTATATTGATATATTATTTTTATATTGATATTTTTATGTTTAATTTTTATATTGATATATTTTTTATTATATTTATATTATTTTTAATGGTTACTCACTCTCTCTCTCTCTCTCTCTCTCTCTCTCTCTCTCTTTAATTATAAATAAAATTGTTTTAATAGAAAATGATTTCTTTTGGATAAAATAAATTTGATATTTTTCTGTAGATAAAGAATATTAATTTTAAAAATATGAAAACTAAGGATATTAGAAGATGTATTAATATTTTATGATATATTAATATTTTATTTTGAAAATAAAATGTTAAATATAAGCACTAAATGTGTACGTGCAATATACTATTTGTAATCCGCAAATATTATAGTAGTATAGATTTTGAAATTCATACAGTCTAACAGTTCAAGGAGGAATTTAATATTTCCAAAACGGCTTTGCGCAAACTAAGCGTTCAAAGACATAGGGATTGATTCAGAACGCGTAAATATTTATACGATATATCTCATGGTAGACGTAGCGTGTCTCCGGATGGGACGTCGTCGATTCAGACCGATCTCTCCAAGAGGCATTATGTAAGAACTGCTCGGACTGGCCGTGAACTTAACGGCGTCGTCGTCGTGGTCGTCGCAATCAAACGCGGTCGCCTTTCCATGCATTTTACACACATCCGGTATATTCAGGTATCTTTGAATTTTTTTATTATTTTATCGTATCTTTGAATTTTTTAATTATTTAAATTTTTAATGCTTATTATTGCAGAAAATAGTTATTATAATTTTTTATTCCACTAATAATAATTTAGTAGAAAAAATAAAAAGAAAACAGAGAGAGAGAGAAAGAGAGAGAGAGAGAGAGAGAAAGAGAGAGAGAGAGAGAATATACGATGATAAAATAAAATACTTTATTATTTTAGAAATTTTTTTATGTTAATTTCATCAATTTTTCTTTCTCTTTAATATATTTATTTTTTAAACATTGAATTAAATTTTTAAATAAATAACAAAAAATGATATATTTAAAACATTACTTTTTTATGGAGTTAATTATAGATGTATTTGTAAATAAATATTACTATTTTATTTATAATCGATTTTTAATGCAATAAAACATTGCTGTAAAATGCTTTATTATCACGCGGTTTCTATTCTTATTATCAATAGCACAAGAACAAAATTTGAATTTCAGATTTATGCGTGTTTAATTATTTAAAATCCTAATTAAGAAATTAAGTCCTAGAAATTATCATATTTAAAGTAAATCAATTTACTGTTTGTTTTGAGCTTTTAATTCTCGATGACAAAAAATAAAAATGATGCGTAGTAGGAATAAAGCAGGACAATCTTTAAATATCGATTAAAACTCAAACCATGGGTAAAACATCTTGCTCATCAGGGATATTAATAGAGCTGTTGAATGATTATCAAGTTTATATCTAATAGAGATGCATAATAGAGATGCGCCAATCTATCAGTATAAGTATTCGCAATTATTCGAATTAATTATTGTCCAAATATATGTTAAAATAGTTAAACATTAAAAAATTATCTTGCGATAATTTTTTAATGTTTAACTATTTTAATCATATTTTATAGCATATGCTTAAATAAAAATATTCGCACAACTGAAAATTAATCATCAAAATCAAATATTATTAATCATATCTTATTATTGATACGATTATCAAGAATTATTAAAGAACAAATTCTCATCGAATTACTTTTGGACACTTAATAATAGATCAATATTATTTCGTGTTTAATAAATAAAAATTTGGGACCACTATTCTTTTTAAAAAATTTAGTTATTTTAATAGTTTTTAATAGTTTTTAATGTATTAATTAAATAATTTAAAAAGACATTATAAACGTTATCAATAATATACTAATAAATTATGTTATTATATATCTGGAAAAATAAAACTATTTAGAATTTTCTGATAAAATAATAAAAACTTATTTGTTTATTTAATGCTTGAAATTCTGCGCAAGAATAATTAAGAGTTAATGTATTTAACTCTATAAATAACCTATTAACAATTCTAATTATGATATTGACGATTGCTTCTCAAGAAATAAATTATTTTCATGTTGCTTTTCAGATAAGATTTCAAGAAAAATATCATGTAATAAACACATCACATAAACAGTACCTAGAAATCAGCAATAATATTCTGGAAATTCCAGATTCTTAATAATGATAGCTTACTAACATAGAACAAAAAAGTGTATAGTTTAATTGTTTAACTATTTTTAGTTACAGTTTTCACATATATATAAATATATATATATATATATAAAAATAATTTATTTCATAATAATATTTTTAAGCTCTAATTTGTTTGGAAAAGTACGCATTCTAAATTTGAATTTAATTACTAATATTAATTTTTAAATATATATATCTTTTTTTAATAAATGATAAAAGATATGAGAGAAGCGAACAATATTGTGATAGGGCGCTAATTATTTTTTACATTATAGAATATAGATTATCTTCCTTTTTTAGAAATACTTCTATCAAATAATTAAGAAGCGACATTCTCAATTTTCTTTTATATAAAAATCACTTAGCTCGAAAACAAAAAGATAGCAATAAATATATAATTTTTATATTCGTTAAAAAAGATTCAATATCAGAAAATCTATGATTAAAATCTCAATGATGGATAACGAGCAGATGTTTACGAGCCGGTTACGCAAAGGTCAATAATCGCAGTCTGTTCAAGTATGATAAAAAATGAGCTGCAGAAAGCAATAAGAAAAAGAGCGAATATGCACATGAGTCTTACTATCGGAGAAAAAGAGAAGATAAATATTAATTCAAATTATCAGGATCTTCTTCAATGTTTTCCGAAAAAAACTAAAGAGGAAGCATCATATATTTATTATATGTTTTTTTAATACTTTACAGCGTAAGACTGATGAAAGAATTGCATAGGATAGGATGGTATTGTTTTTTTAGAAAGAAATTATTTCACGAAAAATCATTCTAAATGATAGTTAATTTTGTGGATAATTATTTATATAATAAACAATGAGATATTGCGCTCTTTGAATAAATGTACATTTTGTTATAGACGATCTTTCTCTTTTTATTTAAAGTTTTTTTTGTAATGTGTATCTTTTTATTTTATGTATAATTAATAAGAGATATATAAAGAATTAAAAATATATTTTTATAATCACAAAACCGATATTAACATAATACAATATTTTTTTAACAATTTATTGTTCAGATTATTAAATTTTTATAAAATTCATTTGTTTTATTTTACAGTCTTTTATGTTAATTCACAATAGCTTCACGCAAATTATGTATAGATTTGTCTTTGATACATTACATATATTTTCGTGCACATATTATATATTGTAGATAAATAAATATGAAATAGTATGTTTAATATTCTTTACAATTAAAATTTTATTTATACTTATTTACACTTATTTAGCATTTAAATTTTTGAGAGCTATTTAATCATGAAATGAAAATTCATATATAAAATATAAAATCAGATAAGAATTAAATATTATTGCTGTAATATTACAATATTTTCATAATTTTTCCAGTATTAATATTTTTCTGATTCTCGAGCCTTAATTAATTGTCAATTAAAATATTCGTTTGATTCATCTTTGCAACAGATTTGGCTCCAGGCACGCTGTCCTGTATCTATCTACGCATATCTCGACTAAATCCGCAAACGTGTAGCGCACTTTAAGCATCTAGTTCATTTGCGTAAATCCAGATATATAAAGAGTATGATTTTATGTGCTTTATGTAAAGAAGGTGATTTTATTAGCGTAAAATATTCGCAATTTTGATTAAATCAAGGCAAATTATGAAACATGAATGATAAACTAGTATACTTCTAGTCTCGCCTGAAACGTTATTCAGAGATTAGATGTTTCGTAATAATCTTTATATAACCACATGTTACTCTTTGCTCGCGAACAAATCAAACAAAAAATGATATCTTTTGATTTTTACAATTTTAGGAATCGATAAAATCGATTCCCTAATACCATTCTTTTACGAATAACTGGCACAATTTAGGCACAATTTGATTTAACTGATATATTTGATTTCAAACCGCGCACAAAACTATTAATAACGCATATATTAATAATATCTTGACATTGATATCATATAATCGATGTGATATAAATAGAAAGAATCAAAATTTGATGATTAAATCTTTATGATTTATAAAATCGTTACGCAATGCTTTTTGTAAATATGTTATATGACAAATTATATTATTCAACTCACTATTTCTGCATTAATGCCTTGTCTAGTTGTTTTTAATCTTTTACATTTTAATTTAGTTTTTATTTTTTTATATAAAGATATATTTTTATTTAATATATATATAAAAATATATTTTTATTAAACTATTAATGACGCATATATTAATAATATCTTGATATTGATATCATATAATGGTGTGATATAAATAGAAAGAATCAAAATTTGATGATTAAATCTTTATGATTTATAAAATCGTTACGCAATGTTTTTTTGTAAATATGTTATATAGTAAATTATATTATTCAACTCACTATTTCTGCATTAATGCCTTGTCTAGTTGTTTTTAATCTTTTACATTTTAATTTAGTTTTTATTTTTTTATATAAAAATATATTTTTATTTAATATATATAAAAATATATTTTTATTAAACTATTAATGACGCATATATTAATAATATCTTGATATTGATATCATATAATGGTGTGATATAAATAGAAAGAATCAAAATTTGATGATTAAATCTTTATGATTTATAAAATCGTTACGCAATGTTTTTTTGTAAATATGTTATATTGTAAATTATATTATTCAACTCACTATTTCTGCATTAATGCCTTGTCTAGTTGTTTTTAATCTTTTACATTTTAATTTAGTTTTTATTTTTTTATGTAAAAATATATTTTTATTTAATATATATAAAAATATATTTTTATTTTTTAAATGTAAAAACCAAAAAATATGAAAAAATGTTTAAAAAGAAATCATTTTTCATACTCTTTAAGTATTTCTACTGAATTTGCAATATGGAATATATTAAACATGACTTCACTCTTCTAAGAAAGAAAATTCAATTCCTATTTAAGGATGTTTTGTACCTATTTTCAAAAAAAATTAAGAATTTAATGAAAATTGTACAGAATGTCTTTACATATGTTAAGAATCTTCAATACAATTTTTCAATCGATTCACTAAAACGTTCACAAGTTACAAGAATTTTAATTTGCACCGAATTAACATATGTTCTTATAGGAAACGTATAACCACGTCGATTCAAGTGACAAAAACACATGGAAATAATATTCAGAATTTGTTTAAAATTTGCAAAAGTATAGATACAGAGGAAATATTTGGTCAAATAATATTATACAAGTACTAACTGATTAAAAAAATATTAAATATAATTCAATGAAGTTAGTCATGTATCTGTCAAGGCGAAATTCTCTGCCAAAAGTTAATCATTTCGATTAACAAAATTCGAAATATTTCAGTAAAAACGCAATAAATATTAAAAAATACATCTCTGTACTGTAGCTAAGATCAAATTATAATATTCCACACAATTTCTTACTCAAAATACACCAAAAGTGGATATAAAAGTGGATTCATCAATATTGATTTTCAGCTACTTTTTGCTGGGACATGCAAAACATCCCTAATTAATCCCTCTAATCTATTAAAAAAATTGCACGTCATATTAAACGTAACTTACTAATTTATAACTATACAGATACGTTTACGTAGTCAGCAAGAATTACTTCTCCTTATCCTGCGCAATACCAAGAGCCCTAATCTCCTCGTGTCATTGATAAAGCGTAAACGGACGCGTTAAATCGCGATGAGAAAGCAGCCTTCATCATGGCAGACGAAGACGCGTTCGCTCAGAGGAAGATGATAAGAACGCGATTTACTCACCGAGATGAACCGCCAGGTTGTATCTCTCGAGCGCTTGACCCAAGTGACCTTTCCTCACGAGGATATCACCCTCGTGCCTAGCTCGGCTGGCCTCCACCTCTCGCGGCCACCATCTCTCCACCAGTCTCTGCACCAGCACATTCGTTTCACTCACAGCGGCAATCTTGATCCCGCACACGCGACAGTTCTTCGCCGGGTCCGCGCAATTCCTGCAGTACGTGTGACCGCAGCCGGTGGTCACCGGCTGGCAGAGAGCACCCTCGCACGTGGGACACGCGAAGGACGCCTCCGGTCTTCGTCTCGAGGTCGTCCCGGCGCCGACCATGTCCTCCAGAAGCGCGGTAACCAGGTGCCTCAGTCTCTCGGCCGACATCGACGTTGCGGTTAAACACCTCGAGTAAATCCCGATGGACTCCCTGACGCGGCCGCACTTGACCAGGGAGTCGCCGTAGCCGAGCAGCTCCTCGCAGCTCGAGCCCTGCTGCTTAAGGCAACGCTCGTACAGCTCGACCGCCAGATGGTAATTGCGGGAGGTGAACGCCTCCTTGGCGAGCTCCGTCATCGTGCTCTCCTCGATAGCGAAAAACGGCGTTGTATCAGAGTGTTTCCCCTATGAATCACTCATCGCGCTCCTCTCGGCACAAAACACGCTCGATGCCAATTTCGAGGACGCTCCGAGGATGGCACGCATCTTGCGGAGACGATCACGAGTCACTTGATGGATCCTCGTCGGGATGACGCACAGTTTGACAGTTGATGGTCCACGCGTGCTGCTCCGAGTAACGCATGTGCGACGTGCGTTCCACCCAGCACGCTGGCGCACCGAGGACTGACGCCTCGGCTGTCATCAGTCGACCACCACTGTCAGAGTCGGCCCCGCTCGGTCGGCCGTCAGCAGGGGGTGGTGGTGGTTGCCGATGGTGGTGGACGAGTGCAGCCGCCAGCGCCACTACTACGCGGGGGTGGGAGGGGAGGTCGCGAGGGAAATTATGGACCACGCTGAGCGTGGCTCGAGGAGCGCGTTGCCGCTTCACTCGTGTCGGGACGGCGTGTGCGTAGGTGTTGTTGTCGCACTCCCATCGCTCTCGCCCGACGAGGCGTCGTCGCTTCCCGACCGGGGCTCGTTTCTCTGTCTAACGGGTGCTCCCTGACGATTGGGCTAATTGTTATTGTTTATACGCAAAATGACGTGGAGCGCGAAATATCTATCTTATCTGTCTTATCTATTGAAAGAAGCTTGTGAAATTTTTTTATGTGATATTTTTTTTTTTGATATTTTGATTTTTCCTTTATTGGTTTAGGGAAAACTGGGTTTTCCTCTTTTTAATGTTTTCTGTTATTGTTTACATACTTTTTATTTGTAATTTTATTTGTAATGTAATGGGAATATATCGGATTAAAGTATTGTTATATTTTGTTTTGTAATAACCTTTATATATATATGATTGTCACGATCGTAGATTATTTCAATTTTATCTACATATTTATTATGAAATGGATAATATTAGAAATTTTGTAAGAAGCTTGTGAAATTTTTTTTATGATATTTTGATTTTTCCTTTATTGGTTTAAAGAAAATGAAAACTGGATTTTTCTCTTTTTAATCTTTTTCTATTATTGTTTACATACTTTTTATTTGTAATGGGTAATATAATGGGAATATATTAAATTATTGTTATATTTTGTTTTGTAATAACTTTATATATATATGATTGTCACGATCGTAGATTATTTCAATTTTATCTACATATTTATTATGAAATGGATAATATTAGAAATTTTGTAAGAAGCTTGTGAAATTTTTTATGATAATTTGATCTTTCCTTTATTGGTTTAAAGAAAATGAAAACTGGGTTTTTCTCTTTTTAATCTTTTCTATTATTGTTTACATATTTTTTATTTGTAATGGGTAATATAATGGGAATATATCGCATTAAATTATTGTTATATTTTGTTTTGTAATAACTTTATATGTATATGATTGTCATGACCGTAGATTATTTCAATTTTATCTATTTATTATGAAATGGATAATATTAGAAATTTTGTAAGAAACTTGTGAAATTTTTTTTATGATATTTTGATTTTTCCTTTATTGATTTAAGAAAAATAAAAACTGGGTTCTCCTCTTTTTAATCTTTTCTATTATTGTTTACATACTTTTTATTTGTAATGGGTAATATAATGGGAATATATCGCATTAAATTATTGTTATATTTTGTTTTAATAATCTTTATATATATATATATATATATATATATGATTGTCACGATCGTAGATTATTTCAATTTTATCTATTTATTATGAAATGGATAATATTAGAAATTTTGTAAGAAGCTTGTAAAATTTTTTTTATGATATTTTGATTTTTCCTTTATTGGTTTAAAGAAAATGAAAACTGGGTTTTTCTCTTTTTAATCTTTTTTATTATTGTTTACATATTTTTTTATTTGTAATGGGTAATATAATGGGAATATATTAAATTATTGTTATATTTTGTTTTGTAATAACTTTATATATATATGATTGTCACGATCGTAGATTATTTCAATTTTATCTACATATTTATTATGAAATGGATAATATTAGAAATTTTGTAAGAAGCTTGTGAAATTTTTTTATGATATTTTGATCTTTCCTTTATTGGTTTAAAAAAAATGAAAACTGGGTTTTTCTCTTTTAATCTTTTCTATTATTGTTTACATATTTTTTATTTGTAATGGGTAATATAATGGGAATATATTAAATTATTGTTATATTTTGTTTTGTGTAATAACTTTATATGTATATGATTGTCATGACCGTAGATTATTTCAATTTTATCTATTTATTATGAAATGGATAATATTAGAAATTTTGTAAGAAACTTGTGGAATATTTTTTATGATATTTTGATTTTTCCTTTATTGATTTAAGAAAAATAAAAACTGGGTTCTCCTCTTTTTAATCTTTTCTATTATTGTTTACATACTTTTTATTTGTAATTGGTAATATAATGGGAATATATCGCATTAAATTATTGTTATATTTTGTTTTAATAATCTTTATATATATATATATATATATATATATATATATATGATTGTCACGATCGTAGATTATTTCAATTTTATCTATTTATTATGAAATGGATAATATTAGAAATTTTGTAAGAAACTTGTGGAATATTTTTTATGATATTTTGATTTTTCCTTTATTGATTTAAGGAAAATAAAAACTGGGTTCTCCTCTTTTTAATCTTTTCTATTATTGTTTACATACTTTTTATTTGTAATTGGTAATATAATGGGAATATATCGCATTAAATTATTGTTATATTTTGTTTTAATAATCTTTATATATATATATATATGATTGTCACGATCGTAGATTATTTCAATTTTATCTATTTATTATGAAATGGATAATATTAGAAATTTTGTAAGAAGCTTGTAAAATTTTTTTTATGATATTTTCATTTTTCCTTTATTGGTTTAAGAAAAATGAAAACTGGGTTTTCCTCTTTTTAATCTTTTCTATTATTGTTTACATACTTTTTATTTGTAATTGCTAATATAATGGGAATATATCGCATTAAATTATTGTTATATTTTGTTTTGTAATAATTTTTATATATCTATGATTGTCACGATCGTAGATTATTTCAATTTTATCTATTTATTATGAAATATATAATATTAGAATTTTTTATTGCATTGTTTTTTATTTTAATTTTTTAATTTTGTTAAGAAAAATTTATTTATTATTCATATAAAGTCCCATATTAACGTGAAACAATAATAATAATATGGAACAATTTGCAATTATAATTTTTTTCCATTATTCCATCGATTGTCTTGAATACTTCTACATTCTATTATATAATACGACTCAGATATGTTTTTTGATTTATCAAATGAAATTTTTAACACATTTATTTTATTGAATATATTTTTTGCTTAATAATAAAAAAAGCGCAATTTATTAAAACCTTTCTCAAATTTCCTTGAAAGTAAAATTTATATAAGCCTGATGAGTCGAAACTCGCACTATTTTCTTATCACGAACGATAAGTATTGATATCACCTTGAAATTTAATGCTTCAGTCAATGATTCATCGATTGTGCTGGTAACGCATTAAATTAATTCGATTTCCTATTAATACTTTTTCACAGAGATACACACACACACATACACTTCCATCAGAACGTTACGTATCAAACTTCAATTGTCTACGATTTTTCATCGTCGTCAAGTTGTGTATCGTGAATTTTCTCCTGGACAACTTCCTGGACACTTGTTGTTGTAACCTTGGCTCAATCGATCGGATATTTCCAGGGAATGGATCTCCTCTAGTCCCATCGGGACACGAAATGTGCACAAACTGTGCGATGACGCTTCTTAGAGAGGAGAAGCGTGATTGCACGGTCGATGAATAGAACGCTGAGCAAGCTTGATTTGAGGAGTAAATCGAATAAATCGTCTTGCACTGGCAAATGTCAGCCCTTTGCTCGTTAGAGATCTCACTGAGCATGAGCAATGACTCGATCCCGAGATATCCCGCTTGTCTGATGCGTGCACAGATACACGCGTGTCCGTACAAGGAGTACGCAGACGCGCTTTGGAATAAAGAGAGAGGGCTGAACTGCGTACTATGAGGGCGGCAAGGGAAAGGGTGGCGAAGAATGGAAGATCAATATATGGCGAGTTCACGGGGTGATTAACCTCTCGCACTTACCTTTTATAGAATATTCTTTTTTACTAGATCGAAGTTTAACAATAGATTGCTTAATGAGGTTGCAATAGACTTCCGTCTTAAAGTCGAGTCGCAAAAATTCCAAAAGGAATCTAATTATCAAGATATTTACGTAATTGTAAGATATTCTCAGAGAATATCTAATTATGAAGATATTTATTAAAATTATATAATTAAGCTTTGATAGTCTAAATGCACATCAAAGTTTGTTTTTTAAATGAAATTTTAAATAAAATTTTATTTCCTAAAATAATTAAGAAAATAATTGAGAAAATAAACAAGAAATAATAATTACGAAAAGAAATTTTCTAATAATTAAAAAAGAAATTTTCTAAAAGAAAATTTCTATTTAATCACTCTATTTAATCATTCTGTTTATAAAAATATTTAATACTGAATAATATAAATAAAACAATAAATTTGTAAGATTTATGCTTCTTAAACGATACAATAAACGATATTTTATTAAAATAATGATTAACCTCTATTTATCATTTATAGAATATTCTTTTTTACCAGATCGAAGTTTAACAATAGAGTGCTTAATAGGGTTGAAATAGATTTCCGTCTTAAAGCAAAAGTCCGTCGAATAGCAAAAGTTCCAAAGGGAGTTTAATTATCAAGATATTTGCATTAATTGTAAGATATTCTCAGAGAATATCTAATTATGAAGATATTTATTAAAATTAAATAATTTAGAAAATTAAGCAATCTATTTGCTTTGATAGTCTAAATACAAAATTTGCTTTTTAAATGAAACTTTGAATAAAATTTTATTTCCTAAAATAATTAAGAAAATTAATAAGAAAATAAATAAGAAGTAATAATTAAGAAATTTTCTAATAATTAAAACAGAAATTTTCTAAAAGAAAATTTGTATTTAATCACCTTTACTTTGTTTATAAAAATATTTAAAATCGATAATATAAATGAAACAACAAATTCGCAAAATTTATGCTTCTTAAACAATTAATTAAAAGATATTTTATTTTTTTAAATAATAATTAATCTAAAATTGCAGTCTAAGAAAATTTTGATGTAACTTGAGTGTGTTTTCGTTTAATGATTTCGCTAAATCTCTTCCAATGACTTCAGTTTATCATTTGCCATTCGTTACACTGTAATTTAAATAATTGTATCTGTTTATTCGCCACACATAAAACATGAATAATGTAAATAAAGAGAAAAAATTAAATGTAATTTTGATTCAATTGGATTATATTCAGGTACAGTGTAATAAGTAGAAAAAAATTCTGAATTTTTAATTTATAAATGTTTAAATTTATAATATAACTTATAATTTATAATAATTTATAATATAATTTATAATATAATTGATGACTACGACTGAATCGAAAGATTTATATAATTGCAATAATTCATGAATTTGGCATTTATTTGCTCTAACAACTTGTGGATTTTGCAATACATTATAAAAATAAACACACAAAAATATTCATTAAATATACAAAATATCAATATAATATTAATATTTTTTATTAATATTTTTTTCTTTAAAAGATGTGGTTTGAAGCTTTTAATTTTTTTTAGATTTAAACCTTTATGCATATAAAGAGTAATTATTATGATATCTTAGATAACATGTGTGTGTGTGTGTGTGTGTGTGTGTGTGTGTGTGTGTGTGTGTGTTTAAATTTAAAAATCGTTATCGTAATTGAGAAATTCTTAAGATTCATTCTAGTTGGCATAATATCATACAGATACATTTATTGCATGACCAAACATAACTGAAAATAATGAGTGTAATCGCACTATTGCGCTAGATGTGACATTGATAGATATCAAGTTATAATTGAAATAAAAAAACGCATATATTGATGCCACATATTATATTCTTACGTGATTATTCAATTTTTGATTAAATTATACGTTTGTGGCGCAGTATTCAAACAGAGCATAACAAATATGATGACGCATCTTGTTTTTCAACAGCAAAATGTATTATGAATAAATATTTAGCTAATAAATGCTTAGAGCTTAATATGTACATTAAAAAAACGCATCGACAGATTAATAAAAATCATTATTTATCAAATTCCAATTTATATATTGATCCATGCAACACATATATTTCTACTTTAATGGATTTATATTAATTAAAAGTCACGTTTCTTTGAACGCGATGCATTCTTGCTTGCAATAGTTTCTTGCAATTGCGTTGCGTTCTATGAATAAATATGCTTCCTAATCATCCAAAATGCAAATAGCGAGATCATTGATGATGCACGAGAAAGATATATTGCACATGATTTCTTAGTGTGTCGTTGAGAAATATTAACGATATTACGATGCTAGCGATTATCACGAAGTGGTCTGTATTAAATCGTGTTTAATAAGCGCTTCCGATTTCAATATAAAAATGAAAACGTCACGTAAAGATAGATATCACAAAAATTTACATTTGTCTTAAAGATTGCAGGAATTCTAAAAATAATAATTTTATTTACTGGTGCAGATTTCTTGGAATAATAATATAAATTGAGAAATAAATCACATACTTATATTTTAAGAGAATAATAATCGCGAAATAATCGTAAAGATTTATATTATAATTAATATATATCAGAATTTAAAAAAAAAATACGTAAAAGTAAACTATTTTATAAATAATTATTATAATATTTATTTTAAATAAATAATTATTATAATATTTATTTTAAATAAAATGGGGATTGTGTGTGTGAGATTTGCTTTGAAAAAAATCTTAATAATAAGATTAAATAAAAACATTAGTACTGCGTATTCAATATTATATATTGGTTGAAAAGACTCCAAGTTATTGCATTTGTGTTTACTGGTTCATCTCTTTCTCTCTCTCTGTCTTTCCTTATTTTTAGATATTTCAAAATCTTATTTTTACCGATTAATACATCTCATTACTCCGCCAAATTGCTCGTACATGCGCTTATTTAATGATTCGGGGCACTCGTTTGCCAGAAAAGTAAATCGCTATGAGGAAAAAATTGAAATCAATGTCAGACTACACATGCTGATACGTGTGAGACGAAAAGAAAAAAAAAATCAACGATAAGTATACACGTCTGGCATTGCAGCAGTCTGTTTCGATTTCGATAAACACGGCAATCGCACCGTGGAGGATGCGAGGAGGCGAGAAACGAAACGATTGCATCTCGTCTCTGCGAAATCCGAAAAGCCATGCGCGCTTAATCTCCAGCTGCATACGCGCGTTTATCTGTCGTCTTACGTAAGGTATTTGTGCCGTACAAGGAGTCACCTTTGCCGATCGCAAAACAAATTGTTAATCATCGAAATACGGCGTATCTCTCGCCGTTACGTAAATGGTTTACACACGAGGCGCGCCGCGACCACGAATGTCGTACCTGCTCCTTTTGGCGGCAGACGAGACGGATTTTATCATGCGTAGCGCAACCTGCGAATTAGCGTCATCGTCCTAGAATAGTATTGTCGTCGACGTCTTCGTCAATTACTGTCAAAATCCGTAAACCGGTAGCCTCCCGCTAATATTTTCGCTTCGCTTCTTCCAACAGAATCCAAAGTAATCGTGGAAGAAAATGAAGATTAAAAATAACTGGCGCGTGATTACATTATCGACGTTTAATTACGGCGGAAAAAAAGAGAAGAATTCAGTTCTAAGCTTGAATCCAATTTTACATCTTATTAATTCCTTAGTTAGCATCGTAAGATTTATATTATATTTAAAAAGCTTTTGAAGAATTTAATCATTATTATAAAATCATTATTATAAATTTAATCATTATTTTTTGTGTTGATTTAAATTCTCTCTATATAATATGTGAGTTTGCCTTTATTTTTTTATTCTGAAAATCTGAAATTTTGCCTTTATTTTTTTATTCTGAAAATCTGAAATTTTGCCTTTATTTTTTTATTCTGAAAATCTGAAATTTTGCCTTTATTTATAATTTTAAAAATCTCTGATTCTGTTTTTTTCTTTTTAATATAATGTGAACATCCCAGGTAACATTCATATAATTGTTAGTTGTAATTTCCCAGTCAAAAATATAACTGTTACACGCTATGTAACTATTACATAACTGTTACATAACATGTAACAGTCATATTGTTGAGTGGGAAATTATAACTAACAATTATATAAATGTTACTTAGTGTTCGCTGGGATATATCTCACATTGTTGCTTGTCAATTCAAATACACTTTCAAAAGCGACGACGATTGCCTTAAAATGCTCGCGCTATGACATAACTTAGGCGACTCCGCGTTCGTTATTAAGCAGCGCATTTCGCAATTAGATGCCTTACGTGGTCACGCGTTTACCAGAGCATTGAGCAACGAACACTCAAAAAGCACGGATACCGGCTCGGATTCCTCAATCGGCCGGAGACGAACAACTGAAACGGTTCGCGTGTATTCACCGCTATTTCGTAAAAAATGCTGTTAGAACCGCTTCAAGAGAGGTTTTGGTTCATCTTACGTAACGCCGTCTCCGTCGATTAATTTACAAAAAAAAAAAAATTATCAACGCAAAAGGAATAACCGATGAAAATAATACGCTTCGTGTTCTTGATTAATAATTGATGCAATAATATGCAATCAATAATAATTCGACAAAATCGATATGCTAATAATTCCCTTTTTTTTATCGTAAACATCCATTTGACAGTTCTCTTGACAGTTCCACCGACGCACTATTATTATTATTATTATTATTATTATTACCTATTTTTTTTCATGAAGAAAAATTTCCACCTAGCCTAACTAAGATTACACGCTGCATAACACAATTGTTATATAAACGTTTTATGTTAGACGATGATTTCCTGACTCTCGTTATCAGAGCTCGAGTTCGAGTGGGGCGTGATCGCGATGCATCGCGACGCAACGCGTGGACGCACGCGCGATTTACACGCGCGGATTTGCACGCGCGTCGACGACGACGACGTCGGCTACGAAACGCTGGTCGGTTGCGTAAACGCGTGTCTCTTAACCGAGAGGGAACGAACGAGCGCGGTGACGGTGCGGTCGCGGTCTCGCGAGTCGGCGGACGTCGCATAAAGCGACGCGGCACTAAAAATAAAGCGGGCTCATAGTGGGTAAACAGTGAGCCGCTTTATGTAATGAATGAGCGTGAATCGCCCGCGCGATACGGCTGTAACGCCGTAGATATGGCCGCCCGCGAGCGTCCGTATCTACTGCGGTAACGAGACGCGTCCGTCCGAGAGCGTCCGCATCCACTGCGACGACGCGACGCAGCGCGTGAATGGCCCCGCATTGCGTGCCGTGCGTTTAGATACGGATGGAGAGCTTTCCCCCTTCACGGGGGAATAATTATTTGGCGAATTACGCGGGGACTCGCGATAAAAATGCGCATCGATCCGTCTTAATTAACGTTGCAAAATGAAAGATTTGTAGCATTTACACTGAAATGTAAATGTAATGCACACACGTGCGCATAAGTACACATACAATAGAAATTATTATTATTATATTAATTATTATTATATTTATTATTATTATTATTATATTAATTATTATTATATTAATTTATATATAAATATAATGTTTAATAGTTATAAATAATTATATGTAAATAATAATTAATATAATAATTAATGATTTAATAAAATTTAATAATGATTTAATAAAATTTAATAATTAATATAATAATTTAATTAATTAATTATTTATTAATGATTTAATAAAATTTAATAATTAATATAATAATGAAATTAATTAATTATTATAATAAAATATGTATATAATAATTAATAATAATTGGCAATAAAATAAAAGCAATAAAAATAATTTATACATACTATTTACTATTAATTTATCTATAAATTATTTTTATTGCTTTTTTAATTCGGAGTCAGAAATTTGATTTATACTATATGAAAAAGATGAATTTACGGATTTAATGTTATTTTGCAAACTGAAAAAGTTGAGGTCTTCGTAGAGATAGAAAATTTTAGAAAAATTCTTTCTATTCTAGAAAAATTTTATTTATGATTTTGATTTAAATTTTGATTTTTGACATTTTTTCTCGAGCGTAGGATACTTCAGTGCTTATAGATTTGTGATATCAATGCGAAGACCACATCGAGGAAAGACCGTTCCGATCGCAATCAAATCTTCCATGCTTTTATCTATATTCGGCAAGTATGTAAACACAAACATATTTAATATAATGTTGCTTAAGTATTTAAAATGATAATTTCTCTTCGTATCAACTTAATTTTTTTTCCTCATTCATTTTATACTCGTTCTGGCAATGAAAACACTTGACGTCACTTTCTGCGAATTCTTTTGATAGCTTCGTATTTTTGAAAGATAAATAATTTGATTGGAAATTTGATTTTAAACACTTTTACTTTAATCCGCAATTTCAATAATGGAAGCAAAATACGTGCTACATTATATAAAGTAAAGAGTAATTATAATAAATATTATTCTGTTTTTTATTAAAAATAAAAAAGATTCTTACGTTAATCGAATTCGATAGTTAATCGAAGAGTTTCTTCACAAGAAATTCTTTCAAAAATAAAAGCTAATATCATCTTCATTTATAATATCTAAAGATCTTTTTATTGTAGATGATTGACATTATTTCAATAAATCATGTATTTAACAATATTTTCTAGAAAAGATATTTTTAAAGAAATAATAATTATGTCTCATACATAAAAATAGATAATTATACTATTTTATTAAAATTCTTTTAAAGTTTATGGGAGATTCAATTAAATTTCTTTAATTATTTTTGACAAATAAATAAAAGATTGAAAAAATATCGATATACGAGAAAAGAGCGATAAGAGCCACCGTGGATGATAGTGCGTAAAATTTTATAAAGATTAATAAATCGCGAAAAATAAGACGCGAAAATAAGACATGCATATATTTTACTTGGTGCATAAACCAAGGTAGATTCTCCATTCGAGAATACTATATAAGACCCCTCTTTACCCCCCTGCATTATTAATCTTTATAAAATTTTACGCACTATCATCCACGGTGGCTCTTATCGCTCTTTTCTCGTATATCGATTGTTTAATACATTTCAGAGCCTAATTCTTTATCTATTTTAATTTGAAAAATATATTTTCCGTAAATCTTACATATACTTGCTTTTATATATAATTATATAATTGAAAATCTGTTACATAATTACATAGTGTAAACAGATCATTAAACATAAGTTAAAGTGAACACATTGAATTAAATAGAGAAATATAACGTGCGCCACTTTGTACTTTGGTTAATGGGTTAAACACGTGTACCGCGAACGACCATGTGCTTTCGCATGCTTGAAGGGGGTTTATATAATGTCTTTCCAGCCGTGTGTCTTACGCATATTCATGCACACGAAAGTAAAGATAAAGACGCGATACATGCGTGTCGCATTTAAGCTTAAATCGAAACCTTGATTGAGGTATTTGAAAATTATAATAAATTTATATTAAATAATAAATTATAATAAATTTCGTTTTTGTTTCTTTAATTCTTTCTCTCTGTATTTATTATAATGTCATTTTAAAATTAATAATGAGTTCAAATTTTATTTTACTAAGACATTTTAAAGATAAAAAAAAATTTTATTTTGAATTATTAATATCTTTTTCATGTTGCCAATATTATTGTTTGCAGATTATTTTCTTTTTAATAATTATATTACACATATCTTTTTTTTTTAATTTTGAAGAAAATATTATTTCTCCCTTTTTAGATTACATAAAATATTATTAATATTTTATCTCTAATTAAAGATGATTTTTTTATTAATAAATTTTAAAATTACTAATTTACTAATTTATATTATAACTTTATGTATTATATAATATAAATTATACGAAATATGATATCCGCATTTTTCAAAAAGAGGAAAACAGAGGGGAAAAAGGAGAAGGAATATGTGAAAAAAATAATATCGATTAATTCTTCAATGTTTACGAGTTGATAAAATTACGTAATACGATTCCTCAATTACTCATCTCATTTTATATAAGTTGTATCTACATTTGATATCTTCTTTACATTTTATGCGGACGGCGCATTATGTCACTGCCCCGTGCGAGAACAACGTGGCTTGCCAAGATGACGCCCTGGCGTTTTACAGTTCCGAGAATAATGAGTGCTTAGCATTTTCGCACGCTATACTTAGATCATATCGTTTAAACAAAGGAAGCTAGTCTTTTTCACGATACGGTCCATCATGCGTCGCGTAATTCGGTTCTGACGTCACTCGCGTTCTATTTATTTTGACTTTTATCTCCTCGAGGATGGATAATTATATGTCGGTATTTACTTGAGATTAGATTTTTTTTACTTTAAACATGCCACTTAATATTTGTTTGTAAATTTGATAAGCAAGCTATTTTAACGTTTTGCGCGAGACTTTAAAACTCTTACTGAAAATATGATAGCGATATGTATCATTCCGATCACGATGTATTTATATCGTAATCGAAATTATATAATATTAAATATAAAAGATATGTATACTGATAAAATATTATACATATATGTTAATTATTTGCATAAATTTCTGTTAAATTATTTTCTTAATTTATTACTGCATCTTTTTATAAAAATATCATCGATCGTGACATCATCAAATTGATAAAACTGTTGATTACTGATAAAACTACTAAAAACCCTCATAAATTTAAGTATTCTTTTTTATTAAATTAGATTTTTAAGAGAATGTCGGAATTTAATAAATTAGTTAAAAAAATAATTTATTTATATTTTATTTATTTCTTAATTAAGCTCTTTTTTACAATTTAATATTATGACACATTATTTGGCGGACACATATTGTGGCGTGAACCATAAAGTTACGTCCACATTTTCACGTAATGGCTCTTGTGTAAACGTAGACTATTGTCCTCGCGAATTATTGTATCCGCAGGTTGATGAAAATATATTGTCGCGTTTGCAAGCAGAAGTAACTTTGTTTGAAATATTAATATGCACCGTCTATCTAATTTTAGTTACTAAACATGTTGTACTCAATTTTCAGAATTCACATAAATACATACGAGAAGTCTATTATTATTCTCTTCTCTGTTTTTTAATATAATTCTATTTTTATAATTCTATTTTTTTTTATAAATGTTTAAATTTTATTTTTCAACAGTAATTTTTATAAAATCAGAAAAAAATTTTAAATCAAAAATAATTTTTATTTCAATTTAATTTCAATTTACGATTAAAAATTTAATAATTTAGTTCATTTCTTTAGTTTCAATTAAAAAAATTAGAAACTAATTGTTTTTAATTTTATCCTTCTCTTTCTTTTACAATCTTTATTTTATTATCAAAATACTTTTTACAGTGTGGTTGCTTATAAAATAATAAAAATGAATATAAATCATTTGAAATTGTATGAAATATAATAATTTTAAAACGATATTTTTTTCATTCGACTTTTCTATTTATTAACTTATACAGATCATGTACAATTAAGATTATTTATAATTAAATACTGAAATAAATTCAATATAATTTTCTACTTATTTTTTGTTGAAAGAGAGAAAGAGAAAGAGAGAGAGAGAGAGAAGAGTACAAAAATCTTTAAATTTATATATTATATTTAATTATAATATATATGTTTATAAGACCTCTCTTCTCTTCTCCTTTTCAAGATGATATGTCATTTGTCATTTTAATAAGGTATGTTGGTAAATTTCATAAATCCATTGCATCATTCGACTAAGAAAAAATAAAACATCGTAAACATGGTAAGCGTGGTATTCCTATTATTTAATAAACGTGATATTTTAGGACGCACGCCGGTTGCAAATGCGATCATTTGTAATGATAGACGTCAATGTTGCGAAGCCGTAACCGCCTCGTCCGCATCGTCGATTACGGCGATTATATAAATGCAACATACCTAAATATCTTTAAATTGATTTATAGTAATTTTATTTTTTCTTCTTAAAGAAAGAAAAGAATCAACTTAGTTATTTTTTAAAAAATCGAGAATTATTTATTTTAGAATAATGAATTTCGTCACACATTTTAATCGTAAATTTTCTAACAGATTTGAAGTTAATTATTATTGTAGCTAGAAAAGTATATTAAAAAAAGTATATTAAAGTATATTAAAAAAATTATTTAATCAACAGATTATTTATCAGAAAGAATATTATTAGAAATATTAGAGAGAAGGGAGAATTTAATTTATGTATAAAACTTTATTTTTAATTTGTTTTTTAAGGAGAAGAAGAGAAAATATTTTTAAATTTTTTAGCATTATATGTATTTAATATTGTGAGATATTATGTGTATTTAATAAATTTTCTATATCAAAAATAATCTAAATTAATAATATTCTAAATAAATTATTCTAATTCTAAATAAATCTATTCTATTCTAATATTTTAAATAAATTAATAATTTTCTAAATAAATCAGTAATATTCTAAATAAATTAATTTGTTATACAATAGAAATTCATATTATATAATATGCGTGTGTGCAATTAAAAATTCTTAATTATATTTTAAAAAATTAATTAATTTTGAGAAATGTCATTACTTGGTTATGAATAATAAAATTTATTTGATTTAGAATTACCATGTGTTGTTGCGATAATATATAATGTATGATTGCTAAATTGTTTTTCTTATTTGATGTACAAACCGTGCATTGCGGAATAGCTGATTATTTACTTGTCGTCGCGAGGAGCTGTAATGAATAAAGCCGCAACTGCTTGCACAACTAGATATACCTATCTTCGTAATAATGCAATTACGAAAACGGCGCGATTATGCCTCCTTAGGCGAACGTAACTTACAATGGGGCGTCTTATCGATGCTAACATTTCTTTTCGTGTATAACAATGTCTTTTTTCGTGTGACACTGGAACACAGTCCGTTATTACCATAAAACTAGGTATTCATCTCATTGAGAAAGATTTATTCAATCTTTTATACAATAAAAGAGCGAGGTTTAAGGTACAGTGAAATAGTGCGAAAAATCGAAAATGTATATTAAAAATAAAATGACATATTTTCGACGTTTATTAAAAGTATGTTTTTAATTTAATTTTCTTCATTCTACTAACTTAAATAACCTTGATTTGAATGATTTAATATATTGTCAATATTATTATAATTATGATCAATATTATGATTAATATTTTAGATATTTGTTTTTTACTCTATGATAATTTTAATAGAAAATTAAAAAAATTTCAATTTTGAAATATACAGTTTAAAATGTATATAAATCTTTATGATCATTGCTTAATGTATATTTTGTTAATTATCTGAATTAAAATGTATTATCAATATTATGTAAAAATTTGGGACTTTAAATTATGTAAAATTTATTTTTTTATTTATTTAAAGATTAATATATTTTCATGCATACTTAAGATCAAATTAAAATTTTATTAATTTTGTTAATTATCTGAATTAAAATGTATTATCAATATTATGTAAAAATTTGGGACTTTAAATTATGTAAAATTTATTTTTTTATTTATTTAAAGATTAATATATTTTCATGCATACTTAAGATCAAATTAAAATTTTATTTAAACAAAGAGTTTATATAGCATTTTTGTTTTAAGAAACTCGATATGCATATATTTGACTTCTTATAATATAATAAGGATATATCATTATTATTGCATAATCACTTTGTCTGCAATAAAACTTAAATGAACTGTAGCGATCTCTCTTATGACCTTAATTTACGCAACTGGAAATATAATTTTACGTTGTAGCAACAGAATTATGTGCTGCGATTTGCGAAATATTTGGAATTATAATTTAAAATTTGTATGATTAATACAAAATTAAACGAAGATAAAATCATAAAATTTAGAAGTAACTGTAAAAATAATAATCTTTGTGAGAGCAGAAACAATTTTGCGTAAGAAAAAAAGGAGAATTTAAATAAAAAGGGACTAGATTTAATTAAAAATATATTAGATAAATTGACACATTGTAAGTAAAATGTGTTTTTTGTGACTTGTAATCGCTATTTAATTGAAAATAATAATCTCTTCGTAAGAATTAATGTATCCTAAAATATATAATTCTGATTGTATAATGAGTTGTATGATCCACATTTCTTTTTCCTTTCATCTAATTTTTATTTCAAAAATTTATATCGGAAAATAATAATCTCCTTCATAATATCAAATTTTCAATAAATAATATATAAATGTATAATTTGATATAATAATTCTCACACACAAAATTAACCAAAGATAAAAATTTACTTTATAAAGGTATGATTTTCAACTGATTTTTGTTGACCTATTAGCAATCTGCACATACTTGTCAGTTCACGATGTATGTTTACAATCTCCAATAAACGCAATTTTCTCCTATATTATTTTCTCCCATATTTTCCTCTATCGAATATATATACACATAAATATTCGCTGATGATTTATAAAGCGTACTTTATCTAGTTACGTAGGCAGTTTGCGTGGGTAAAGTGGTTCGAATCGGTATCGATATCGGGCTGTTGAAAATCAATTCGCATCGATCTATCTCTCTATTATTACATCTTATTGCAGCAATCCGCTGATTTATCGTAAAAGTATGATCATTTGTGCAAAGCTACTATAATGCGATACTCTTTTCCATCTGAATAGTTTCGTGAAGTATACTTGACAAAATGTAACGAGCTGCGAGCTATATTAAGCTGAACAGGCGGAGGTAAATGGTATCTTTCAAAATACATAGAATGCTTGTTAAATTTGTATGTGTTTAATTTATTATAATTTTACAAAAATTTTTTTTGTTAACTAAGCAATATATAAACTTCAATAAATAAATTTTTCTAATCAGCCAACATTAATTTGATTGTATTATTTTTATATATTATAAATTTAATGTATCCCTAAATAAATTTAATATATAAATTTAATAAATATTTAATAAATATAAATTTAATGTTTTTGTAAATAAAAAGGTATACTAATCCCTCTATATATATTTTTTTTTATTTTCTATAATTTATATGTACATTTTATATTTTACATTAATATATTTAAAAACTACATTAAAATATTTATAATATTCCTTGTATTTTATGATCAATATAAATATTTCATAATTAAAAATTCACGCACATTGTCATCATTTTTTTTTGTTAATCTCATTCAAAACTGATAAAATTTATAGCATTAAATTGGAGCATATTTTCTATATATTAATTAATTTTTTATACCATTGTGATGTTTGTATAAAGTTTATATAAATCTTTATAATATATCTTTGTTAATATATCAATATATCGATTATTTCCTTAGATGGAATGATAGAAAACTTTGTCGTACAATTTCAAAGAGTTATTTCAAATATTTCCATTCATATAGGCATGCAAATAACTGTGCTTTGTGAAATCTTTTACGAAAGCTTGAAATATATATTGTGTCATCTTGATTTCTCGAGAAGATAGGCCGCGAACGACAACGTTGGATATTCGCATACATGAGCTTAACCACATTTATTACATAAGTTCGATTACGTCTAAGTCCTGACACGTGTGTCTCTGAATTTTACGGATCATGCTTAATCATGTTTATCATCTTCTCATCGATTTTACATAACATATCTTTATCATGTAATTTAATAGTTTAGTTTACAAAGATAATTTATATTCATATTCATAAAAAAATGTTTTTATAGCAATACTTCTTTCTTAATTATATATATCCTTGTTTTTATAATAATATATTTGATATGTTTATGATATAAAATAAAGAGCAAACAACAGTGATAATTTTCGTTTATTTAAAAATTGTCGTATTTAATATTAAAATTTATTAAAATATCTCGATTTATAACGTCATTGATTTGACAATTTGCAAAGTAAGGCAATTAGGAACTAACATGCTGACTAATGCTGGTCTTATAATCGTTACATAATCGGTCGCTTAACATCTACGCAATACGCGTGCGAACGAGTGTATATATATATATATATATATGTAACATCAAGGTTGACTAAACTTGAAGTAATGTCGAAAATCTTGCGTAAGTTATATCCGCGCAAATGTTCATTCCGATTTACGTCGGCTAACACTTGGCTCTGTAATCCAGATGACAATTAATCGCGATGGATTTGTTTATTTAGCGCGATTCCGCAAAACCTGTACAAAGTTCTGCTATTGCACAATTATTGACGGATTATGTCACTATTACGTTCAGGGGGGGATATTCCGCTCGATTAATTCTAAAATTTCATCATTGACTCGAAAAAAACATCGATATTGACGAATGCAAGTAACATCGATGAATTTAATGTAATTTATAAATTTCAATAAATAACGATTTTAATCTGATATTTACAATCTTCTGTGTATATAATTTAATGATTATGTTTCGACATGTTATTGCATAGCAAGTAGAAACATGTAAATCCGTTGTATACATAGCGATTTACACATCATATATAAAGACTCTTTCTATAGAAACATCTTGCTTTATGGATATAAGTTAAGAGGGAAATAAGATTCGACAGAAATAAATAAAATTAAATTTAAAATTATTAAATTTAATTTATTAAGCACGATTTACAACAAGATTTATAAAACATGGATATATCCAAATTATAGCAAGAAAGAGAGTCTATTTAAGATAATAATATTTCTTCATTAATAAAACTATTGTGTGCAATTGAAATTTTTTATTTAGCTCTCAAGTAGATATAACAGAAATATTATTTAAAAAAATATTTATATATATATATGTAAGCTTTCATTAAAAAAGTTTTCTTTTTTTTGTAAATAATTTAAATAATAAATTTAAATTTTATATAAATAATTTAAATAGTTATAAATTTTATTATGGAAATATTTTTATATGAATCTATATCTTTAGTTATTTATTTATCTATTCATATATTTATATATATATATATTTATACACACGCATATATAATATTTTTATTAAAATCTAAATTTAAAAGATTTTTTTATAACAACTTAATTTTAGAAAAAATTAAAGTATTTGAAATTTTAGAGTATTTTAGAATATTTTATTTATTTCTTTTTATTTAGAATATTAAATTAAAAAAAATTTAAAGTATTTGATATACATTATTTATACAATATGCTGAAATTAGGATTATTATCGTCGATAAACAAGCTTAAATTTAACAAATAAATTAAATAATAAAATCTCACCTCACAAATACTCCTCTGTTGTTCAACGCCTTCCCAAGTTTCTTCCTTTTCTTATGATCATCTTTGGTTGATGGTTCATTGCACTCGCGAAAATATAGTTAATTACGTGTACACATATTTAACAGATTATAACAATCGCGCAGAATATTGCATAACATTTCATGTATAACGCGCATTTTATTATATTTAAAAAAAAAACTCATCACACACGACGATATTAGCTTGAAAAATCGGAAATAATAGCCGGATATACAAGAATTGAGTTTATGTTTAGTCGCGATAGGTTGACAAAAATATATAATCAAAATTTAATTATTATTACGAACAATAGAATCTAATGCAAAATATTGTGAAATATATATATAATTAATAAGCAATCGATTAATCGATTAATCTTTACTATATGAATCAAATAACTATCATTACGCGATAATCTTACATATTATTTATCGCGACAAAATTAGTAAATTATATAGCCCGATAATTGTTAAATAATTAAATAATTGTTAAATAGAATAATCGCTTTTCGAGATATAATCCACGAAGCGGTTCGGAGTGTTATTCTCGACTACACAGCTTGACTTCCGTCGTGTGAATGACAAGACCACGGCTGACGGAATGTAAACAATAGCGCGCCTCGCGTCACAAGAGCGAAAAAAAGTCTTTGCGACGTGTGACGCGCTATTATTTACATGTCGCTGTGTGGTCGTATCTTGCTATCATTCGTATGGCAACATTCGAAGGTCGTAGTCTTGCTATCATTCGAACGGTGTAGTGGTAGTTCGTAGGTTGCTCCTAAAAATGCGATCTTTCCTCGTGATTATTCCTCGTGATTATTCCTCGTGATTAATAAATAATTACAGTTCGTTCATAATTGATAAATTATACGATAAAGAATGTAAGATTACCACTCAGCAACGACTACTTGTTTTAAATAAAAAAAGAACACATAATATCGATTATTTTTTAATAACATATAAGCGTATTTTTGCGAGATTTTGCGTTAGAAATCTTTGAATTATGGTTGCAATATTAATTTTCGACATAACTAAACATTAACTTCTTATGTAGCATATTATCGGGATAAAGTCAATATTATTTTTGTGATGTTTGATCAAATGTTATGAGTACAGCATTGATTGACTTCGAGTTGAGCGATGTCGCGACGCGATTAATTAATTAAAAAATATAGTAATATATTTACAATGATTTTAAATCCCTCCCCCTCCCTCTTATATATCAATATAAATCGCGTACAATATAAATTCTTGTACTTTGTAAATTTATCAAAATATGTATTTCGCAAGCAGCGTTGCTGAAGCGAATATTCTTCTTTCGCAATATAATAAAATGCGTAAAGTGCAAATGAGATGTTGCCATATTCTGTTAATTAGTGCGCGCATGATCGTAAATAATTGTATTTTCGCGAGTGAGTGGTGAGTGCCATGAAATCAAAGATGAGAGGAGGTAGAGGCTCGCGAAGGCATCGGATATCAGCAGAACACTTATGGGGTGAGTTATTTAATTCTTATTTAATTCATAAATATATTTACATTATTATTAAATATATTCACATTATAATTAATATAAAAATTTATGTAAGAATTTTTTACTGTAAGTAATATAAAAATTTATATAAGAATTTTTTAATTACAATGCTTTATGAAAGTTTTTTAAATAATATTTTTAAAAATTGTTTTTCAAAGCAGAACGAAAAAATTCGATTGCGTGAAATGTACAATTTTTTTTCTTAAAGATATTAATTATTTCAAACATATTTCTTTTTTGTTTAAAAGTATTTCAAAAATTTTACTTTTCAAGAAAATGTGAATATATTTATTTGAACATATATATGTATATTTATATAAATTTTATAAATATTTGCAAAGATTTTGATTTATAAAAACACATATATTAGAGATGTAACAACATTTTTACAAATATTTTTTTACATTTGTAACATTTTTCACTAAATTTTTTTATTTAATTTACAATTAATATTATTTAATGAAAATAGTTATAATAAAATTTGCGTAGAGATCTAAATACGACAAGTTTCGTAAATATCTTACTTTAAAAATAGTGTCCGGTAACCTTAATTTTACTCAAAATACAGTTCACCTGTAGTATAATGGTATCGTTTCGAATCATCTTAATATGCGGGCAATTGAGAATCTATCTGCAGTGTGATAATCATGCATAATCGATGATACGTTGGCCTGCAACGAGGAAACATCGAAATGATAGCTTGCTTGCACGATAATACATTATTAGACCATGTCATTAAGACGCTACACACGGTGTTTCGTTTTGCGGACCAGTGCAGATTTCTCGAGCGATTGCTCCGTAATTGCGAAAACGGCTTGCTCCATCGTGTATCACCGGAGAACGGACGAAGGAACGAGCTAAATTGGATCGCATTACGTAAGTCCGCGGGATTAAAGAACGGGACAAATCTGTGCGTTCGCTACGATTAAAACTATCGCACATTCATGCACTATTTCCCACGCAAGAATATCTTTAGAAAATTTATTTTCTGCCAAAAACATTTCTCCTAGATTTTTTAATTTTTTAATTCTTTCATTCACGAGCAGGAATATAAAATTTCATTTCTCTTCAAGAAAATTATATATAGATTATTAAGATAAATTAATAAGATAAATTAAGATAAATTAAGATAAATTATATATAAATTATTCTTATGATTTTTGGAGAAGTAAAATTATCTATTTCTTTTTACAATGTATGCCTGTTATCTAAATTATTTTCTTCCAAAGTAAAATAATAATATAATTTCTTGAAGAAACTGAAATGATATTTTTATGAAAAAAATTGTAAGAGAATTTTTTTCATTTTTTTTCATTCGCGAAAAAAGCAAATAATGCTTCTTTCAAGAAAATGTGTTAGATACTTTAATGAAAATAAGCATATATGAACGTGAACGTGTTTTACACATATTTTCACAGTTATTGTATATAACTGTTTAAAAATAAAATTCTTTTTAACGTTTTGAAGAAGCGAATGCTGCTGTTCTAAACATTTTCTTTTCTTCCATCGCGATTACCTCATCATATGTTCGGTCATCAGCTCGCAATTTTCTTACGCATTACGTGTACCTGCATTCTGCTTCAGTCTCGAAATGTTGTAATTAAGTCTTTCACTAATGTCGAAATTATTCGAGACGCTATGTGCATAATTTTTAATTGATCAGAAGTCAGTGATGTAAAGCGAGGAAATAAAGCGTAAGAAATCTAAAACACATTTTACAATTTATACCCCAAATTTTTAAATTCATTCTTGCATCTGCTACGTAGAATATTCCGCAAGATCTTTAGTGATGTAATTAATAAGCTTGAAATCGAAAGTGAAAAGAGATATGAAATACATGCATTTCTCATCTGATTCTTTAAGACACTATCAATTACATTGATTGCTCAGATCTAAAAATATACACTCAAGAAATCGTTGAGGATATATTCATCTTGTATATTTTTTTATATCACCGCTATCTTTAAACGCGAATATGAAAATACTCGTTTTATAAATTAATAAATCTAAAGGAATCTGTTTATTAAAAACGATTGCTGTATTAATTAAAAAAAAAAAAAAATGAAATTTCATTAACTTAAATCGAATCGCTCTTGTTGTTTATCTAGCAATTTATTTTATTCGTGAAAAATTCACATTGCCAGTATCTCGATTACTATCGAAAGATATTATATCGATCAATCTAATAACTGTTCGAAACTCCGGTCTGCCTGGTCATCCCTCGGTAGCCTTCGAGCGTCCTTCTTCCGAACAAAGACTCGTTCTCCGATCGTTTCTCTCGGGAGGCGAGCGAGGAAACAAAAAAGAAGAGATACTCGCGACGCATTCGTGTCGGGCTTGCATAGCTCGCTGCATCCTGCCGGCTCGGATCTGACCTTGTCTGGGTGTTCACCCGACAACGTCAGATCCCGCCGATCCGGATCGTCCGACGTTGCTTCTCGCCGTCGTGGCTTCGAGGCCGAAGCGGCGGCGATACGTTTTGCGTACTTATGTAACGCGAAACGGGTCACGGCCAGACAGACAGACAGCCGAAAAGAGGCCCGCCTTTCTCCGCCACCGCCGACGAGCCGAGAATCGCGGATCGAACGAGATCGATCTCGATCATCTCTTACGTAATTCGCAATTTCCGTTTTACGCTAATAAAAAAAAAAAATGGACGCGACGCGGCAGAAGGTTTCTTCGAAATATTACTCTGTCGAGAATTTTATTCTTAATTAAGTTAAACAAATTGGCAGTATTCAAATAAAATATCTTACAATGTATTTGAGAGACATTTAATTAATTTGATTTATCTGAAAAAGATAAGTAAAAGAAGAGCTAATGTATGTATGATTGATATGTATGACTCATTTTCTACGACATGGATACGCGAAGAGTTATGTAAAATATTCATTGCCTTATATCAATCATTGAAATTAATATTGCATAATAAAAATGTATTAAGACTATTAGGATTTATATCAGTATGCTACTTAAATTATTCTTGCGGTATCAAAATTAATATAATTTTCTACTCCAGAAAAAGTGTTGTATATTTATCAATTTTACCTACCTAGTTTCTTTCAGATAGAGCAATTCGTTAAAGCGATGGATATTGCATAGTCTTCACACATACGTGGAAAGATTATCACGCATACTTTGATCCGCATTTAATTTATTTCTACGACCACGTGCGGCTCTTACATAAGAAACATTCGCGTTTGAGTAATTGACGATATCGGCGCAAACGTCTCATCGATAAATAACGATAATTTCGCTTATCAACAAAACATTCTATGCGCTTCGGAGCCAACCGCGATTCCCTTATCTTTGTCTCTGTTCTTTTTATTTCAACAAACACTCCCGGAAATAAATTTTTCTTGCGCGCTGATAGGCAACTGCATTTCCGTCATGATTAGAAGAAACGGAGTTTGTTGAAGAATAACGGAAATGTACAGACGAGATATCAATATTATGTTGTTGAGATTGCTTTATTCTTTATGCACACAGAAGTCGACTTCTTTGATATAGGATTTTGTTCAAGCAAACAAACGTGGCGCAGATAAAAGCGTACAAAGTGGATCGTGTCGGAATCACAGTCTGGCGTATAAAAGTCGTTTTCTCCTTCTTTTCTTTTTCTCAAAGCCAGTCGTAAAGCTCGTAAATTTATGAGAACCAAATAATTTATGTAATCCAGCCTGGCCCTGACGGTAAAATTAGAGACAGACTAGAAATGCATCCGTCGAAATTTCGTGCGTCTTTCACGACTAAAGAAGCACATTATAATGCAATTCTTTGGAAAACATGGCGTCTCATAATTTTCTCCGCTCCGAAATAACGGAGAAGTTTATAAGATACCGCACGTTTTACAGCCAACATCGTTCAACTAGTTTGATTTCTATTCCGGAAATTCTCACAATTTTGCATCATTGTGTGAATCTCAAGCTTAAATTCTGTAATTTATATAATTTATGATCGTATCCTTCTTATAATAGATGTAATAAGATTAATGAATTAGGTAGATACAAGATGTAGATACATTTAATAATTATAACAGAATATAAAAAAAACAGAATATTAACTTCTTAATTATTTTAATAATAATAATAATATTTGTAACATTAAATATTTTTATATATTAATAAAAATATTATATTATTAATAATATATTATTATTATTAATATTTATTATTAATAATAATAATAAATATTATTATTATTTATATATTTATTTTATTTTTTATTTTCATTTTATTTTTTTATTTTTTTATTTATATATTTATTTTATTAATTTTTTATTTACTTATCATTTTTGTTATTTATATTAATTATTTTAATTAAAATGTAATTAATTTAATTATAATTAGTTATCTAAAAAATAATTATGTTTGTTTATTATCAGATTTTGGTAATATTAATTTTATAAAGTTGCTATATTTTTCAGAAATTTTAGACAGATTTTAGTAAATGAGAAAGCAGATGTGTTTGAATTGATAATCGATTCAATTTTATAGAAATCTTAAATTCGGAAATTATTTCATAATTTATATATCTTGATTTATATGCTTTTTGCAACAAAATAATGAATTAATTTACTCTTTCAGAAATCTGTGAGAAGTTACGTAATATGTGCAGAATATAAATACATCCAGTCATTATGAAAACATTCATTTGCTAGTCTTAAAACATTAATTATCAAAAAAATTTATTTATTATCAAATTTTGGCAATATTAATTTTTAAATCATACTAAAGTTGCGTTATAAAAATCCAGAGAGACCTTTGTAAATGAGAAAGCGTGTCCTGTCGCTCAATATGTTCAAACTAATAGTAATTAATTTTGAATCCCGTCATTTCTAAAGCGAACGAGCCTTTCGATCTGTCCATCTACTTTCGGAAAAACCGCGAACGAGTGGGACGATCGCGCCTTTGTGCGGAGGCGAGAAATCGATGGGTGCACAGACACGCTATCCCGTATATTTCATAACTGTTTCAGCATAGCGCTGAAGGTACGTAACCTTTCATGCGCACGTTTCTATTGTCGAGCTCGGTGACGAAATCACACCGTCGTGCATTACGGTTGCGCTTACATATGGTTAGCCGCGAGTCGGTGCGCGAATCGACCCGACCTTAAGTTGAGGCACCTCGCGATCGAAGTTACGAAACTCATCGGAATGCAATCCCTGGGAGAGCAGACGCTTCTGATAGTCCCAATATCTCTTCTTCTGCTTTTGATAAAATGTCAAAGCGACGGAGAGCTTCATTATGTACAGGCAAAATAATGTGAATATCAGAAAAATAAGTAATATATTTATTTATTCATAAGATATTGGGCCACCATTTGGCTTTAATGCTGCCATTTTTCAAGATGATAACACACCCATAATAATAAACAGAAAAGTGTAATCTTGATTTGTACAACATCAAAATGAATTTCAATACTTTCTCTGACCGGCACAATTATCCGATTTAAATATCATTGAACCATATATAACATATGAGCAGTTTTGGAAAAGAAAGGGAGAAGCAGATTTTCTCTCTAAAGTAGTTAGTAGATATTTTGATAAAATAAGGAGACAATAAATATTCCACTTCAAAAATTGATGTATGATTCTATTCCAAGAAAAATTGAAGCTGTATTAAAGGCAAATGGTGACCCAATACCTTATTAGTAAACAAATATACACAGTAAAAAATTTGGTGTTAAATTTAACATATTTCACATGTCCCAATTTATTCATCCTAATTTTAATGTTAATTTAACAGAAGGCAAGTATGTAAATAAATAACACAAGTAATATGTTTAAAAATTAACACAAAAGTGTAACACTTAAATTTTATCTGGAAATAAAGTTTATGTTAAATTAACATATTTATAATGTTAAATTTATTTAAAAGAAAATGTTATTCTTACATTTTTATGATAAATAACGGAAGAGATATGTCGATTTAACATATGGAAACTTTTATAAAGAGAAAAATAACACAATTTATCTGTTCATTTTAATATATAACTTATTTCATCAAAAATTCATGCATTTACATATTAATTATGTTATTTTAATTCTTAGAAACGGTGAATATTAACTCAACGCAGAAATGTCAAAATAACACAACGATAATATGTTACATTAACATAAGAGTATGATAAAAATTTAACACAAAAATTTTTACACGAGAAAAATTCCACAGAAATACAAAATGTTTTTTACCGTGTGTGAATACCAGAAAAATAAATAATATATTTATTTATTCATAAGATATTGGATTATCATTCGGCTTTAATACTGCCATTTTTCAAGATAACGCATCCATATACAGAAAAGTGTAATCTTGATTTTTTTTTTACAGCATCAAAATGAATTTCAATACTTTCTCTGACTGGCACAATTACCCGATTTAAATATCATTGAACCCTATGGGCAATTTTGGAAAAGAGAGGGAGAAGCAGATTTTCTCTCTAAAGTAGATATTTTGATAAAATAATGAGACAATAAATATTCCACTGGAAACTATTCAAAAATTGTATGATTCTATTCCAAGAAGAATTAAAGCTGTATTAAAAGCAAGTGGTGGCCCAACACTTTATTAATAAACAAATAAAGTGTATTTTTCAGGTGTTCACATTAAATGAGATTTTTATATAAGTGCAAATCTCTATCTTTGGAAGCATTGTGTAAATAATTAATACCTTATTAGTAAATAAATATAGTGTATTTTTCAGGAGTTCACATTAAAGGAACGATTTTTACCTGATTTAAATCATTGAACCTTTATGGACAGTTTTGGAAAAGAGAAGGAGAAGCAGATTTCCTCCTCCAACATCTCTGAAGCAAGTCGCAGATATTTTGATAAAAGAATGAGGCAATATTCCACTGGAAACTATTCAAAAATTATATAATTCTATTCCAAGGAGAATTAAAGCTGTATTAAAGACAAATAGTGACCCAACATCTTAATAAACAAATATAGTGTATTTTCCAGGTGTTCACATTAAACGAGCGATTTTTATATAAGAGCAAACCTCTATCTTTGGAAGCATTGTGTAAATAATCAATACCTTATTAGTAAATAAATATAGTGTATTTTTCAGGGATTCACATTAAAGGAACGATTTTTACCTGATTTAAATCATTGAACTTTTATGGACAGTTTTGGAAAAGAGAGGGAGAAGCAGATTTCCTCCTCCAACATCTCTAAAGAAATTGGCAGATATTTTTATAAGAGAATGGGATATTTTACTGAAGATTTAAATAATTGTATGATTCTATTCCAAGGAGAATTAAAGCTCTATTAAAGACAAATGGTGATCCAACACCTTAATAAACAAATATAGTGTATTTTCAGGTGTTCACATTAAACGAGCGATATTTATATAAGAACAACCTCTATCTTTGGAAGCATTGTGTAAATAATCAATACCTTATTAGTAAATAAATATAGTGTATTTTTCAGGAGTTCACATTAAAGGAACGATTTTTACCTGATTTAAATCATTGAATCTTTATGGACAGTTTTGGAAAAGAGAGGGAGAAGCAGATTTCCTCCTCCAAATCCCTAAAGCAATTGGCAGATATTTTTATAAAAGAATGGGATATTCTACTGGAGACTTAAAAAATTGTATGATTCTATTCTAAGGAGAATTAAAGCTGTATTAAAGACAAATGGTGACCAACACCTTAATAAACAAATATAATGTATTTTCCAGGTGTTCACATTAAACGAGCGATTTTTATATAAGAACAACCTCTATCTTTGGAAGCATTGTGTAAATAATCAATACCTTATTAGTAAATAAATATAGTGTATTTTTCAGGAGTTCACATTAAAAGAACGATTTTTACCTGATTTAAATCATTGAATCTTTATGGACAGTTTTGGAAAAGAGAGGGAGAAGCAGATTTCCTCCTCCAACATCTCTAAAGAAATTGGCAGATATTTTTATAAGAGAATGGGATATTTTACTGAAGATTTAAATAATTGTATGATTCTATTCCAAGGAGAATTAAAGCTCTATTAAAGACAAATGGTGATCCAACACCTTAATAAACAAATATAGTGTATTTTCAGGTGTTCACATTAAACGAGCGATTTTTATATAAGAACAACCTCTATCTTTGAAAGCATTGTGTAAATAATCAATACCTTATTAGTAAATAAATATAGTGTATTTTTCAGGAGTTCACATTAAAGGAACGATTTTTACCTGATTTAAATCATTGAATCTTTATGGACAGTTTTGGAAAAGAGAGGGAGAAGCAGATTTCCTCCTCCAAATCCCTAAAGCAATTGGCAGATATTTTTATAAAAGAATGGGATATTCTACTGGAGACTTAAAAAATTGTATGATTCTATTCTAAGGAGAATTAAAGCTGTATTAAAGACAAATGGTGACCAACACCTTAATAAACAAATATAATGTATTTTCCAGGTGTTCACATTAAACGAGCGATTTTTATATAAGAGCAAACCTCTATCTTAGGAAGCATTGTGTAAATAAATCCATGTTGAATTCCCCTTCGCGGATAGAGTTCTCATAAATGAGGTTCTCATAATACGAGAAGATTAACAGAGGTGTTTGCGGTAATTAACGCACATCGAATGGGGAATATGCGGGTAGCGTGCAACGCGAGTCGATTGCCGTAACAAAGTCGTACTTTCCGATTCCTCTTGCGCTTTCCTTAATTGCGAATCGCGTTTAAATAAGCCACGTTATCGAGAGGAATTGTCGCCGGCCGTCGTTTCGAGTTACATCACAGCCGACGTTAAGTATCAGTGAATCACTTTCCGTCCCTCGATCAACGGATGACCTCATTTGACTAACGAGTTTATGAGTCAAACGGCAGAGGCAGCTTCTTATTCGCGAGTGGTCCATCCGTTCTCGAGAGCCATCGTCTTCTCGGTTCGAACCGTCAATCGTCGGCAGAGCTTCCACGCGAGCCTCTTTGCACAATTGCAAAGTTTAAATTCGCATTTCGGAGCACAGACTGGTGCACAGCGAGACGGTGTACTCTTTGTTACTGGCGTCTCCGTTGCATAATGACTCTCGAGTCGTTTCTGATAGCCAGCCAGTTTGTGTATCGCGATGTCTCTTGTACTCTCGTGTACCATTATGTAACGTCAATGCCCCACCGAACATGTGATATTACCATATTACGAGATTCCTCCGCCTCTCTTGCTCGCCGCGCTTGTTCTGCCCTCCTATTTCGTGCCTGTTTTTAAGGTGGGTTTTATAACGCCTCGTTGAGAATGTCGGATGATTGCCTAATCCGTGTCGCGGTAGAGTGGAATCATATATCGGCTTCGATAATTCTTGCGATCGAGGGGCTCAGAATGAAAATTGCGCATCCCATGCGGCAAAAGGGATCTTTTGGTGAAAGTTTTGCAGTAAATGTCAGATTTTGTCATTTTTCGAGTAAATGCGACATTTTAAAAGAAGAAAAAAATAAAATATAATGAAAAGAGCTCTCTTGAATGCAACATTGAACATTAATTGTTTTTAAAAGAAGAAAAAAATAAAATACAATGAAAAGAGCTCTCTTAAATTCGACAATAAACTAGAGATACAAAGGCGATAGAGAGCATGAAAATAAATAAATATTCATCAGTTATACAATATAAATATAAAAATATAATTAAACAAATCTCGTGCGATAAAAAACATATTATAAAATATGTACATAGATTGAATTAGAGTGGAATCATATATCGGCTTCGATAATTCTTGCAATCGAGGGGCTCAGAATGAAAATTGCGCATCCCATGCGGCAAAAGGGATCTTTTGGTGAAAGTTTTGCAGTAAATGTCAGATTTTGTCATTTTTCGAGTGAATGCGACATTTTAAAAGAAGAAAAAAATAAAATACAATGAAAAGAGCTCTCTTAAATTCGACAATAAACTAGAGATACAAAGGCGATAGAGAGCATGAAAATAAATAAATATTCATCAGTTATACAATATAAATATAAAAATATAATTAAATAAATCTCGTGCGATAAAAAAACATACTATAAAATATGTACATAGATTGAATTAAACTTAGCAAATTGATAATACAAATTAAAATCATAAATAAATAACTAATAAGTACATAACTCGAATATTAATAGAAAAAAACCGGACGTTTCTGGCTCTCGTTTCGAGCCTTCTTCAGCGCAAAAAAATAAAATATCTTTTAAAATATCAGAAACACTTTTTCTATGCTTATACAAAGTATCAGGGCAATTTCTTTCCTAAAAAAAGCTTTTGTATCTCGAGAGCTTTTTAAAACACTATAATAAAGTATTTTTTCATTGAATACTTTTCGAGTTATGAGGCTTGAAATAATTTCTTAGTCTTACATAAACCATAAAATATCTAGTAAAATATTTATTTTTCGATTATCTTATCTTAATACTTTTATGTACAAAATAATAAGAGGAATCAATTGGTGTAAAGAAAACATATGATTGTTTCAAAGAAAAATTGTATTTGCAATTAACAATTACATATTTTTTTCGAAACAATTATGTGTTTTCTTTACACAATTGATTCGCCTTATTTGTACATAAAAGTATTAAGGTAAGATAATGGAAAAATGAATATCTTACTAGATATTTTATGATTTATATAAAAATTAAGAAATTATTTCAAGCCTCATAACTCGAAAAGTACTCGATGAAAAAATGCTTTATTATAGTGTTTTGAAAAGCTCTCGAAGTAAGCTGCAAGAGCTTCTTTTGGAAAGAGATTGCTCTGACATTCTGTATATTAATCACACATTCACATTCACATTTTAATTATAAACATATATTTTTGTAATCATAGAGAAAAAAATAATAATATTAATATTTTTTTCATTTAAATGAGTTTAGAATTTAACGGTAGTCTCTCCTGGATATTACATATTTATGCGGATGTCTAGGATAAAACTCTAAAGACGATTTTTTTATCTGGATTTGCATTTATTTTCCACAATTTCTCGGTAATAATTTAGCAGGCAAGATATGTCTCGGAAACATATTAAAGCAAAATAAAATTATTTCTCTAGAATCTACATTATATTTTTTATAATTTATAATATAAATAAAATATCCTAATAAAATAGCGAATATTATTAATAGATAAATGTAAAGAAACATTATTAATATAATTCATTACTGATTTTTTTGATGCAGAATCAGATTTAATACATTGCAGATTTTATATTATCTCTTTTGAACAACAATTATTGAATGCATATTTGTGTTGAAGAAATTTCATGTTCAGTTTAATTGCATTTTTCACTCGTGTATCTCTTTCTCTTGGTATTTCCAGCATCGCGCGAGATATGACATTAACGGGCCGATGTGTGCCGATGAACCGTGAGCGTGTATTATTATTACACGCTCTATATTTAGCGGCGATTAATCTTGCGGCAGACGCATCTTTTATGCGCCAGTCATGATATCAGTTCTTACTTTTAACGGCACATTTGTAACGTTTAATTTTTAATTCGATAAGCAAATTAATTAGGATCTAAAATAAAAAGTTTAATAAAAAATTAAGAATTTGTTGCAGTCTCAGATTTTCAAAGTCTGCCTTAATTAATCTTCTTAATTAATAAATTTGAAGTTAAATTTCTTGCAAATTATTTTTTAACTAATCTATCAGTATAAATAGAAAAAAGATAAAAAGTATAAAAAAATAAAGTATAAAAAGAAAAAATTAAATAACACTTTAAGTTTCTTTGAAAAAAATAAACGATTTAATATAAAACAAAATATTAAAAATGGATATTTGAACAGGATTATCAGGATGCACAGATAAAGAGTACGATATTTTAAATATTTAAAGATACGATTTATTTCAAAATGTCGTATCATCATGTAATATTATTTCCATGAAGATAAAATATGTTTTTGCCACACACATGGAGATATTTTTATAGTCGGACGGGACGAATCTGCAAACGAAATATCAAAGTAGCCGATCGATGATAAGGGGAGAATCGATAAATTCACGGTCGCGTTGCTGTCTTATATAACTGGCGCAGGACGTTGCCTCAAGCAGTCCTTGGTGTCCTGATGTCTAAAGTAGAATCTAATATATGATCAGCCTCAACCTACTATTGCTTAAAATCTTCGAAAATGTTGAAAAAAATTCGCTACAATCAATATTGAAGACGAGTTACATTTTCATAATTATATCTCACTTTATGATATATTCTAAGAATATTAAAAAATCGAAAAGAATAATAAAATAACATCTTAAAATTTCATCTTAAAAGTGTTCTCTAATTCTAATAATTTTATTTGACGCAAACACATTAAATTCTTGCCGTGACATTTTTTTATTGTATTTTATTTAAGTGATTTCGAAAAAAAAAATCTATATTCATATTGCTCGTCTCGTTACAATTTTGCGCAGTTAGAATCGACCTTTTCAGTTACTAGCCTTAGTTGGCATAATAGAAAGGTTACATCGTCATTACGCAAACGAATCCCATAGGACATTGCCCCGGCAGCTTTATCCTTGACGACTACGTCGAATGTCGAAAGGATTTAATTAATTACAAATGATCTATCGGCCGTTTGACTCCCACCCGCTCGACGCGACCTTTATCACATCTCCGGGGCTTCATCTTACAAGTTTCCCATGAGTAACTTAACGCATTTACAGTTACTCATGATTTATGTGCATTATATGCAGATAACGCGATTAATATATCGCTTTTTTGGACGCTCTTACAATACTTTTGTTTTGGAAATAATTAATTCTAATCTTTCCTTTATCTACATTGAAGCCTAAATTCAACATCTGGACACTCCAACTTTAACGCGATATCTTCGTTATGTCAATTTAATGTAATTCTTTGGTAACTTTTAAGCTTCTTCTAAAAATAATATTTAACTCTTATCTTATCTAAAAGTTAAATGTTGTCCAGCAAATTTAAAATGATGATTAAATTATTGCATGATGTATGTACTAATAAATTTATGATCGATTTTCAACGAAATAATATCTATAGTAGAATGTGAGATAAAAAAGCAATTATACAAATAGCGAACAAATTTGTATTTGTCAAGGTTTTCAAAATCTGCAGCTGAAATCTTTATTAAAATAAATTATTATGCAAAGCAGAGATCTACCACAAACTTCAGAAATATTTAAATGTGACGTTATAAATTTATCGAATTATAAAATATTTTATTCTTATATATTTTATTCTTATATATTTTATGTTTTCAATTTTCATTCATTTTTATTTATTTTTTTTTATTTTCCTTATTTTTTTATTTCTTATTATTTTCTTTATTTACCGATATATATTGAATTTTTAATATCTCATTAATTTTTTGTCTTCGAAGTTACTCTCGCTTCTTAGTTTGTGTCTGTTGTTATCAATGAGAGAGAGAAAGAGAGAAGATACAAAATATATTTCATAACTATCCATACGTAGTATATCATGTCGCGACATTATGCTTCCTTTTCTCTATTTTTTTCGCATACTCGTTTTTCAAATTCTCGATATATCTTTCGGTAAATTCTCTCCTACTGACTAAACGTGCCTGCCATTTGTCTTTGCCAAGCGAACGGCGCGCAACATCTCGCCGCTGCAATTTGCAGTCCGGCACGGCTGCAGGTTTCGAGATGCGCGCGCTGTGTGTGTGTGTGTGTGTGTGTGTGTGTGTGTGTGTGTGTGTGTGTGTGTGTGTGTGTGTGTGTGTGTGTGTGTGTGTGTGTGTGTGTGTGTGTGTGTGTGTGTGTGTATGATACGGCTCGTTTAATAAAGAAACGCGTATGATGCATAGAATGCCAAATCGGGCAGTGCAAAAGAAATGTAAAGAAATGTGCAATTGAATTTTATTATTGAAAAAAATAAAGAAATATTAAAAAATTAATTTTCTTTTTATTTTTCAATTGCTACAATATTAATAATGAACTTTTAAATTTGAAAAAATAAATTATTATTGTTTCAGCAAATATATTTAGGAAATTATTGTTTTAATAAATTAATTTTATAAACGACAAATATGAAAAATATTGTAAGCGATAGTTTTCCTAATTTTTTCCTAAATCGACGTAATTAAATATAAATTCGTCGAAGAATTTATAATTAAAAATTAAAGTGGATAAGATTGGATAATATCTGTACATGATTTTTGGGAAAAATTTCTATACATGACGATTGTGTCGAGTATAAATCTCGAATTAAATGACAAATATGAAAAATATTGTAAGCGATAGTTTTCCTAATTTTTTCCTAAATCGACGTAATTAAATATAAATTCGTCAAAGAATGTATAATTAAAAATTAAAGTGAACAAAATTGAATAATATCTGTACATGATTTTTGGGAAAAATTTCTATACATGACGATTGTGTCGAGTACAAATCTCGAATTAAATTATCCGAGAAGATTTATATTTATACCGGAAATAATGATTGGAAAAACTAGTTATTCGAGCGTACGATGGAACGCGATAATAATGTTATCTATAACCGTTACGTAAGAATCGATCGGCTTTTTGCGGGCTTTTTCGAGATGTAGTCGAGAGATTGCTTTAACCGTACCATTATTAACGTTTAATGAGTGCGCAAGTTGCATTTCTCATCTATTACTATAATGGAGCTCGATCTGTCTTGCGGGAAGACTATAAAGCAATTTCTATTAATTTTGCAAGAGAGATCATAGCGGATCGTATTTATCAATGAAATTGCGATATATGTATAAACAATCAAATGATTTACTTAGAAGATGCTTGAATCGTGAACCATACAAATATAAGAATAAATTAAACTATTTCTTACTTTTTATTTTTAGATTAATAAGTTTAATGAAGAGAAAGTGCATTCGATATTTTTGTGTTTTTTTATATTTTCTAAAGTTGAAAACTGAGATATTCACGTTGTTTAATCAAATATACCACGATATTTGATCCGACAAACAATTTATAAATTGCATTATATTATATTACTATTAATTGTATATATCTTCAATATATTTTATCTCTCTTTCTTCTCTTCTTGTTTTATACTTTTATCATTTATAATTGTTTTATTTAAATTCTACTTACATCTCTGGTGTCATTTACACAAATTAAAACACTCATCGGTGCTTCCATTATTATCAGATGTCAAATAGAAAACCATAACGTTAGTAATAATGAATAATTTAGGTCACATTTCGATCTCTGATCGCGTTTGAATAGATTTGCTCGAGGGAGGCGGATGATTCACTCACTAATCTCTAATCAGAAACGGATATATATGCATATTATATAATAACGTCTTGTTCGAGCGGAGAAAACACCAGGATGCACAACGTCCGCAGATATTCGCGGCATGTCATTGCGTTTCACTCTTGATCCGACGAATTCATAATGAGCGACGCTGTAACGCCTTTGCAGAACGACCTGTCACGTAACTTTGACGCGTTGAGTAACGTCTCGAATTAGACGTTACGAGAGATGAGCTTTACTTTAGTTGTCCACGGAGTGCGTAAGAGCGATGTAACTGGTCACAATTGAAAAGACGAAAGAGAAAGAGGAAAGATTTTAACGATGTTACACCTGGTACAATTATCTGTTAGTCACACCTGACATCTCTTTTGATTACATGCTATTTAATAATTTGAGGAAACAATATTCTGTAATGCTCAGACGATACAGGACATTTTAAATTTATGCAAGGATGCTTTACAAAGCTTCAAACGTAGTTTCAGATCATATATTGGATGTTACGTATATAAAAAAAATTGTTTGAAAACATACTTGATTCCCAATTTTTAAAGAAATGAAGTGTAATGAAATTTTGCAATTATGAGAAAATTGTGTTTTTAATTTTAATTAAATTAAATTAAGGATTTTTCAAGCCAAGTAATCTAATGTCTTAGCATTATTGAGCAAAAAACTAAAAAGTATATAAATAACTATCTTATAAGAAATTTCTTTTGTATCTTATAATAATTTTAAGAATGAGATATAAGAATAGGACAAATTTATAATCAATATATAATATATATTTCGATATAAATATGTATCAATAAATTTTTAATATTATTTTCCTTTTCTCCTTCTGTGTCTCTTTATCTCTCTTTCTCTCTCGACAATTAAATTTTAAATTATTCTTACAGCTAATTTTTGTTGTAGGTATACGCCATAAATTATTCAGGTCACCCAAATTACTACTTTTCTTCATAAAAATGTATGAAAAGGTTACTTCTTATGTTTGATACAAAAAGCGTTTGATTCTCCCTTTAAAATATATAAAATCCATTCGCGACATCACATAATACATATAACTTAATGCGGTATTATGTAAGATTATATAGTTATGAAGTCAAGTTATGCAATGACCATTAAGGCGTTTAACGACTCTTATGTTGCTGTATATTGCGTGGTTTTGAATTTTAGCGTTATAATGAGTGCCACCGAGCATAACGTTAGATCTCACGATAAATCGTAGAATTTTGCGGCGATGTTTTCGCAGTTCGCCGATTCGATGTAAGCAGAGCGACACGAAATCATGGCGCTAGAAAATCGGTGGTTTATAACTGGAGTTTTATTAAGACTCGCAATATTTATGAATCATAAGAAAATTTCCGGAAAATTCACTTATTCAATTATATCACAAAGATAACGAGCAGATTAGATTTGTTAATAAAATGATAGACTTTTAAGATCGTTAATTTTGTGTAATGCTATTTTTATGTTTCTATTTTTGTAAATTAATATACCAAAATTACAAGATTGTTATCATTACTTATTGGATATTATTAATCAATAGAGAGAATTATTCTTTATTAATATAAAAATAAAAATTGATCATATAAAAATTTGCATTGCAATATAAACTAAGGATAAAGTAAGGATATTTTTAGGAAAATACACATGTTTCACTTTTATTTTTTAGATTCTGTTCAAATAAATTATTTAATACGTAGTATTATAACTTAAATTAATAAAATTAATATTTTGTCAAATCATAGAAACGTCAAATTCTTTTCTACTTCTTTTAAACCGTGTTTTTTTGTAATTCAGAATATATATGATTTTATATTATTTATAAATAAATGTACTTAACACACTTTGCAAGTACTTTATACATTTCGTAGTATATATATTTAAGTGGATTAAGATGTAAAAATAAATTTGTTTAACGCAGGTTATATAACGTGTCAGAAGCGGGTGATACACGTTATATTCCAGTTAATAGTTGCACAATGCATGTGTAATAAAACGCGGTATGGAGATCCTATAATCGTTGCATAAGTGTGCAAAAATAGTCGCTTACATTAACGAGCAGACGTAGCATTTTAAACAATAACAAAGCGCAGGAACATGATGAATATCGAATAGAATAGCGATCAATTTAAGTGCTTTTATGACAGTTGATTTTGAAAACGTGTATGCATGAAAAATTCATCTAAACGTGTAATACATTACGCGCTGCGATATTAGAATACAGGAAGACAGGAAATGACGGTCGTTAAAAATTAACGGAAGTCGACATGTGTGAGCATGACGTGAGTATGGCGCTCTGAAATGATTATCCAGAACGGTAATAAATCGAACATAATTATACAATGACTTACTATAAATTGGATTACTTCATTTCATTATAAATGATCGTTTATAAATATTCATAAGATGAATCAATAATTTTTCTCTCTTTTTTTTACCAATATGTCACATAATAAATATTTTTTCGTCCACAAACTTGACATTTTTTGTAAATATATTTTTTACAATTTTTTATTTTATATATATTTTATATATATTTTATATATATTTACTTTTTATTAAAATAGATATTTTTGTAAATAAATGATAAATGTTACTTTAATCTCATTAAAATTAAGTTTATTATTTTGTGCATTCTGGTGTTAAAAATAATGATAAATTAACATATTGATTGAAAACTTAACATATAAACTTTAATATATAACATATAACATTCAAAATGTACATAAAACATTAAAAGAATATATCTGATATATTTTATCCAAACACATAATTTATAAATAAATTTTCTTTTTGAGAGCAAGATAATAATGAAAGATATTTTAAATAAATAATAGGAGAAAGAGAAAGAGAGAAAGGATACATCAAAAAATTAAATTGATTAATTTTAATTAATTTTAATTAAAATTTTTTAATTTGAAGTTTTATAAAGTTTTAATTTTTAATTTAAAGATAAATTACTTAGATACCTCTAAATTTCTTATCTTCCATGTGTACGTTTATATATATATAATTTCCTTCTATAATGCTGCAATTGGAAGAGAATTTTAAAGTTGTTATCTCTTCAATCTTATAGCGTGTTTATTGGCATAAACATGCAACATGATTTTTTGTTGCGTGCACGTTACAATTTTCGCGTCGTGTGATTTTGTAATCAATCGCTCCGTAATCATCGTTGCGCATAATGCATTTTCTATTGGTACTTGAAAGTCTCGTGTAAATAACGTTTAGCTGTTGGCGATGAATCGTCAATAAAATTCGTGATGATTGGTTGAGCTGACGCTTTTACGTTGTGTGAAATATTCTTAATCGTTTAATAAGTAAACAATAAACTATATATGTTTACATAACGCATGAAAAGCATAAACATTGTTAAAGTGTAGCCTGCTGCAGTCTGAACACTCTTAAAAGATCGTGATTTAAGATTGTATTTTATGTTTTAACAGAAGGTAATTTTAGATATATTTTTCATTTGATATTTAAAATATATATTTTTTACTTGATACTTAAAATATATAAAAGAATGTCTCTTGAACAAGCATTTATCAAAATTTATCAGATATTTTTTCCGAACATTAAATACACAAATTTTATTATACAACATGATTCATAATTTTCTCTGCAGTCAATATTAATTTTAAAATTCAATTTTGCATTAATTAATAATAATTTATAATGTGCTTATATTATCAGAGAGCGAGAAAAATGACTGTGCTATGTTTATACATATTGTTACTAAAAATATAATCTTCAAAACGTTGTTAATTAATTAATTTTGCCAAATGGAAATCTTTTTTTAGGTACATAATTTTTAAAACAAAGATGGTATAATTTTACAAAGATCTTTTTATGATATTATATAATATTTTTAAATATGCGTGAAATCACATTCATATTGAGACTTTATAGAGACTTTACAGTCTGAATATGATCGCATAATCATGTTGCTCCAGATATGCTAATCGTTGTGAAATATAATTATTTACTAATGGATTCCCACACGCACGATTAACATTACCCTCTTTTCATACAACCACAGTCACTTTCTCTCTCCCCATTTATGTTTGCGATTGATCAAACAATTGAAAGGCTTTTGTGGAAAAAAAATCAAATACTAATTTCAACTATTGCGATTTCAAATTTTTAATTTTATTATATAACTAATAATTCATGCATCTCTTTTACAATGATTTAAAGCTAAACAATAGCTCAAACAGCTACTTTTCTCATTGGTATGATTACAGATAAAAAGCACATTTACATATTAACATTATTAATTAACATAAAATTAAATTTTATATTTAAATGATATAAATTATTTTTAATATAAATGACATAAATTATTTTTATTAGTTTTTTTTTTACGCTTAGCTTCCGTTGTATAAAATTCGGCTGTTTCGCATTAAAGACGGATTTGAACCTCGACAATAAAACAGTAAGATTTCACGCGTCGTTTGGAACGTTAAATCTTTTTTACGACGTGCATGGCCTCACATTTATTGAGCTCGTTTACACTCGAATCATTATAGCATGTAAATGTGTCTAAAAATTGCGTGCACATGATTTTTGGGAGAAAAAATACTTCGCGTGAAATGTCGTAATATATAATGCTGTGAATTCATACAGCGTAATAGAAAATTTACATAAGATTATATAAGAAACGGTTCTGTGTGGCAAGAATAGCATTTAAAAATGTGATCATGTAGTAAATTCTGGCAATATAGCATATTTCATACTTAAATATTCCATACTTAAATCATAAGAGAATCAATTTTGCAAAATTTATAAGAAATAATTTAATATACAACAATATCTGATTACAAAAAAGTACAAAATATAACAAATTAAAAAATTAATATTACAAAATATACAAATTAGAAGAAATAAGAAATATTGAAAAAAATAAGAAACATTGATCTGACTTAAATCATAAGAGAATCAATTTTTGCAAAATTTATAAGAAATAATTTAATATACAACAATATCTGATTACAAAAAAAGTACAAAATATAACAAATTAAAAAATTAATATTACAAAATATACAAATTAGAAGAAATAAGAAATATTGAAAAAAATAAGAAACATTGATCTGACTTAAATCATAAGAGAATCAATTTTGCAAAATTTATAAGAAATAATTTAATATACAACAATATCTGATTACAAAAAAAGTACAAAATATAACAAATTAAAAAATTAATATTACAAAATATACAAATTAGAAGAAATAAGAAATATTGAAAAAATAAGAAACATTGATCTGACTTAAATCATAAGAGAATCAATTTTGCAAAATTTATAAGAAATAATTTAATATACAACAATATCTGATTACAAAAAAAATACAAAATATAACAAATTAAAAAATTAATATCACAAAATATAAAAATTAGAAGAAATAAGAAATATTGAAAAAAATAAGAAACATTGATTAAAATATTAATTAAAATATTAAATAAGTATAATCATACAATTACAGAGGTAATATTTTTTAGATATATAAAAATATTTACGTACTCCAAAGAAAACTTCTTCAAATATATATATAAGTCATATATAGATAGCATTTAAAGAATCATTTTTAAGCTTCTTAAACAATAAAATAATTTGAGTTTAAATACATTTATTAAATTCTTTTATTAATTTTAAAAATACTGTTAAAAATACTGTTAAAAATAATGTTTTATTAAGTTTAAATTTACATTTACTCGCAGTGCTATAAGAGAACCTGTAGTGCATAATAAAAACGCATGATGCATGCTTATACACGTGTGCAACTTGCATACTTATGGCAATCGAAGCTAAAGGCGTGATACGGTTACAGCTTGCTACAATGATGGCTGGAATCCATACGTGAAAGTATCCTCGACTTGGCAACTAAATCGATGTATCTTACTAAGGAGAATAAATCACCATATTGTATTTCATTGTTATTTCCTAGATGCGTGAATAGCGATAACGGTTATACAATTTTTTCTTTTGGTAACAAAAGTTTATTCTTCTTATTGTTCCCTGAATATTTTTTTCATGAATTTTTTTCATGAATATTTTTCATGAATTTTTCATTTTTTTCATGACCATATATCTTTTGTCGATTTGTAAATTTCGAATAATTTTATACGTAACGTGCATTTCAATCCGAGAATCTATTTCTAAATTATCTTTGGATAAATGATTACGTAAATAATGTGAATGTAGGGTATAAAGGCGTAAGATACATGGATGCTTCCGTCGATTAACTGACAAAAGAAATAAAAGAGAAAATCGCATATTGCGCACGCTGTCTGTCGCGTGCCATCAATGCGTGAGATACCGTGTGAGCGCGTGAACACGCGCACTTTCTTACAATAGAATATAACACATTGCAAACTGTGCAAATATCTATAATTTCCATGATAAATCTTTTCTGAGCACGCGGATATCATTACAAAAAATATTTAATATTGAAAACAAAGAACTCTTAGTGAATTTTAATTTTAATTTTAAACTATACTTTAATAAAATCTTGATTTGTAAATTATATTATTAATTATACTTTAATAGAATTTTAATTTATAAATCTATAATACTAAAATATATCTAAAGTTGAAAATTGAAATCATCTTGTTTCTCGTTAAATTATTATATAAGAATAAATAAGATATTAAATTATAAGAATTAAAATATAAGATATTAAACTATTGTGAGAGAAAGATTATATATATATATATATATAAATTTGTATCTTTATGATAAAATTTTAGAAATTAAAATCAATATTATATTATCAATATTATATAAAATCAATATTAATATTAATGACATATTAATGACGTATTAATGTTAAATCAATATTAAATATATTTTATAATAAATCTAAAAGTTTAAAATCCAGTTTTTTTTAAATGTTGAAAAAATTTGAATGTTTTTAAGTTATTGAAAAAAATTCCATGATTGTCGTTTTACGTCAATTTATACGATTTATTTTTACGATTTTACGTCAATTAAATGGAGAATTTGCTATTATATTATAAACTTTTATTTACACTTTCTAGAATGTTAAACTTTTTGCATATTTTATAACAATCTTTTTTACGAAAATATAATATGCATGTCATTGAATGCAGAATGATAAATTGATTGAATAATAATTAAATATATAATTATTAGAGAGATATTGCTAAATATTGCTATATAAACATTTCTGCGATATTAAAGTTAGAAAAAAAGTGAATAATTAATGTAACAAGATAATGAATATTATAAGTAATGAATCTAATAAATTCTAATTGATATAAAATAATTTACCGAAGATATCATTCTTTTAAATAAAATTATTGATATGTATATTTTTCTGCATACAAATTCCTCATTTATATAAATAAATAGTATTAATGAAACAGATTAAATAAAATATATACATTATTTTTAGAGAAAGAGAGAAAGAGAGAGAGAGAGAGAGAGAGAGAGAGAGAGAGAGAAATGTCTATATTTTAAATTTTGTTAAACAAACTGCAAAATTGTTCCAATGCACACACGATTAATTGTAAAATTGAGGTTTATGCTGTTCGATGTAACGATTCAAGTAATTAGTTTAACGGCATCGCGATGCAAATTAAGCTGACAAACACGACTTTTGCATAATCCGATTAGACTACTCTAAACATCGATATTCAACTCTTCTACTGCGAATTTATCGAGCTTTTAAATAATCGAAATAATTGCATTTATTGATAAAAAGAAGATTCATTGAAAAAATATCAATTATTGATTTATAACACTTGATTTATCGATAACCGCGATATTAATGCAATTCGCTGTCAGGGTTACGATCCTATGGAAGAAATGCTTACCCTGCTTAGGTTAAAGATCGCCATAAGGTTCTCTTGTATCGATATTTTATTCCATAGCTACAGTCGTATGTATCAGTTAGATTAAACGATGTTTCGATCCGAAGATTATAACTGTGTATTCAAGATGTGATATTTATAGTTGCGTTGGTTGATGCAATTACAAATGTACAGAATGCGACTTTAATTGCTATTCCGGCTGTAATTGATGATTACATAATCATCTCGTCGAATGTCTCACGTTAATATAAAAATTTGCATTATCTTCATCAATATTAGAAGGCTATCACGAGAGAGATTTACGTTTTGTTAACAGACGAGCTTTGCAATTTGTTATTAAATACTGTAAATTGTGGAAATTCGCTGGCCGCAAATTTTTGTAACAGGTTTCTAAAATTAATCTTACACAGTAAAAAATTTTGTATTAAATTTAACATATTTCACATGTCCCAATTTATCCACTCTAATTTTAATGTTAATTTAACAGAAGGCAAGTATGTAAATAAATAACACAAATAATATGTTTAAAAATTAACACAAAAGTGTAACACTTAAATTTTATCTGGAAATAAAGTTTATGTTAAATTAACATATTTATAATGTTAAATTTATTTAAAAGAAAATGTTATTCTTACATTTTTATAACAGAAGAGATAAATAACAGAAGAGATATGTCGATTTAACATATGGAAACTGTTATAGAGAGAAAAATAACACAACTTATCTGTTCATTTTAACATATAACTTATTTCATCAAAAATTCGTGCATTTACATATTAATTGTGTTATTTTAACTTTTAGAAACGGTGAATATTAACTCAACGCAAAAATGTCAAAATAACACAACGATAACATGTTACATTAACATAAGAGTATGTTAAAAATTTAACACAAAAATTTTTACACGAGAAAATTTCAACAGAAATACAAAATGGTTTTTACCGTGTATTATTTTTAAATTTGTTTCTTTTTTTCCCTATAAATATATTTAATTCTAAATGCAATTATTTCGTATGCACGTTTAAGGGTAACAGATAATTATTGGTATTTATATAATTATTCTTATATATATATTTAAGATATATACATATGTCCGTTCACTTACGAACGATTTCAAAATAATCGCACGATGTGTGTCGTTTGAGCGGTTACGAGAAGTTACATATTATGCCCCCGCAACGCTTATTGCGAGAGCATTACGTGATTCTCATTCAGATAATAATAAAGCTCATTAAATTTTCGTTACGTACCACCGCAAATTGATTATGTCGTGACAAACTGTCGTGTGAGCCTGTGAAAAAGTTGGATCGACGAGCCACGATCGTGACGATTCGTGGACACGATTTTCTAACGATCGGCTCTCTAGATGACTCATTGAAACCCATCAAGAGATGATCGTTTTTAACGCTATTAACTAAAAACTATAGATATATTTTAATTCACATTTAAATTCAATCGAAATATGCAAATGTTAACATTATTATTTAGAGAGGAAGAGAGGGAATAAAGGGAATAATTTTGAAACATATGTTGCCTCTCGGCTGCCGCATTGCATATGTAATACTTGGATTTTGTATAAACAACGAAATAAAATTTAATTTATTATATATATTTAGATGATTAATTATTAATAATTGTAATATTAAAAATTTCAGTTTATTAACATTAAAAATATAGTTAAACATTTGGTTCTTGTTTTCTAACTGATTAATTTACACACTTGAGACGTATTTATTTCAATAAATTTGAATTTATATCGAACCTGATGATGGGGAGAAGAAAATATAAATGTAGAATATAAATGAGAATAATTTTACATTTAGAATATAAATGAGATTTTACATTTAATGCGCTAAAATCAATACGCTAGACAATCGCCCACCAGGCAGATTAATCTTTTCAATTGTTTAAATAATTTTTTATCTAATACAATATATTTTGAGTGTCTTAGAAGAGTACAGCTCTAAACAATAATTATAATCAGTTAAGAATTAAAATAAAATAATATGTTAAAGATTTTTCACAGGATCTTCTTTTTATAATTATTTTAAACATGATAATACTATTCTGGAATGTTAAACAAGATGAATGATATCGTATACAATTTTATTATAAACTTTATCCGTAGCATCTTGAGCGTATTCACAACGAACTAACATAATTTCTCTGTTTCCGGGCTTGAAGTTAAAGCGCTGTTGCTCATCTAATCGGGAGATGACGAAACATTATTAGATCTTGATGTATCTACGTTTTGCCTATTTACACTCATATATTTTTAAATAAAAAAATAGAAGAATAATGCTTTTTTTTCCGGAAAGCGATTAGTGAGCAACTTATTATTTCTTAATTTGTCTACGTCGATATCTTTCCGCACAATGTCGACTTCATTGTACGACGCAATGCTGCATTACTTATCGATCGCCTCCGTTAACTAGTCCGTTACACAACGAACCATAACTATTGCCAAACAATAGATTATGCCGACGCTCGGCGCGTAGGTAGGGTAGGGGCTATCTTACGCAAGCGTTACATACATTTGGTTACATTACCGTTATTACGTAAGGCGGATTACGAGGGGAGGAAAGGGGAGGGGGAAGCGGGAGAGGGCAAAAGATAAGAATTACATATTGCCGATATTTCGAATGAGAGAACGGCGAAAGAACGCGCGTCTCGTGGGCGCGCAAATTTACCGGCGACGATCGTTGGCATCGAAATAGGCGCTTTTGTTGATGCATCCCATGATTCTCGGCAGTAAATCTTTTAATTTCGCATGAATAACACGCACAAAAATATTTGCCATTTGAAAAAAGAACGCAATAGTTCATTGTCATACCAAAAAATTCAGTTTAAAATATAAAATAATTATAATAAAAATTATAATTATAAAAATAATTATAAAAATATAAAATAATAAAATATAAAATAATTATAATTTTATATAATATACAGGGTGTCCCGCAACTACCGCTCCGTATTTTAAAGGTAGATTCTCCGGTCAATTTAAAAACGATTTTTCCTCAGCGAAAATGTCGAGGCACTAATAGTTTTCGAGTTATAAATGATTGAAAATTAAGGGTTTTTCGCAAACTAAGCCTTATGGGAATAAAATATTAATAAAGTCACATTCTTTAGTTAATTTTAGGTAGAGTTTACTTTAATAGAATTTTAATTTAAGGCTTAGTTAGAAAGATACATCATGACAAAGATTGGGAATATGCAAAAAATAATGATCTTTTTCGACATTTTCGCTGAGAAAAAATCGTTTTTAAATTGGCCAGAAAATCTACCTTTAAAATATGGAGCGGTAGTTGCGGGACACTCTATATATATCTAATATTTTTTTTAGTTATATTAAAAAAAAGATATTATAATATCCTGTTTTTAATAATTAGAAATAAATAGAGAAAAATGAGTGAATAAATGTATAAAATAAATATTATTTATGATGATATAAACATTTATACGCAAACATTGATTTAAATTGATTAGCTTCTCGCGTGAAATTGATTTTGAAAGAATAAAATGTAGTGAAAAAAAAATTGTCTCTAATTTTTATCACAAGTAAAATAATCTTAAAGGGAAATTTTAAGGGAATGCTTTTTTATTCTGTGCTTCTCATGTATTTTATCTTAAAATTAAATAAAAAAGCTACTGATGTACATAATTCAAGTTGTACAATTCGCGATATCCATTTAATTGATTCTGAGAATGGAGATTGCTATTCGATGTCTCATTATTCGGAAGACAAATTAGCTGTCGTAACATTATTGCTTTGCTTTGTCTTTATCATCACATGTGAAGCTGACAGAAGGCTAAATAGTTAAGCCGTTTTACAATAATAAATGATGAATAATCGCGATTACAACGTTATGTAAATTAATAGACTTAATTCAAAAGTGAAATAAGTTCGTAAATTGTAGCAATTAAATCGTACAATTTTCTAAAAATTGTAATTAAGATAAACATAATTATGAAGTTATCTTTTAATCGTATGATTTAATTCTGAATTTTTCAATCTCTACATCAAAATGTGTTTTGTTTATGTTTTGCCATAAAATAATCCTTCGCGATAGACACTTTATCTTCATTATTTCTAGCCATTCAAAATATCTTAATTTCATGCGTCTCTCATATCGGACCCTTGTTCCGGTTTCCATCGGCTCTTGTCACAAGTCCCACGATGTATTCGCATAAACACCAGCACAATCGCTGACTTTGAAACGCTCGTAGTCTCGCGTTACGAAACGATGCTTCTTACCTTGGTATAAACGGCATTCTAGGAGAGGGCAGGGCGCAGCCATTTGTGCGCGTAAGTCTGATTACATGAGCCTGTAAATATTTCACTTACACGATCGGCAGTTTACACGTTACGTTGTTATGCGCTGTTGTCTTCGCCGTTTGAACGTCTTGCATTATGTAAGCGTCGACGTTTGACGTTTATGTAACGTCGCGGCGCATGTTATCGACGAAATCAGCCGACGTCGTTGTTGCCGGCGTCTTGGTTGCTTCGAGAAGGCATGGATATCTCGAACAAGAAATGGAGGGAATGCTGCAAAATATTTATAATATTTCTTGAATGAAAAGATTTCGGAAATATTGATTTTTAATGAAAAGAGATGTTAATTATTGATACTTTATATTGTTCTTATAATAGTAGTTCAAATATTTTTCGATAATTTTACTTTATCGATGGAGTACTTATAGTAAGTATTGCCGAGCTGTGATGGCAGACATGGTCGAGTCTTGAATCGAGTTATAATATTTTTATATTTATTTGTTACGTTAAATGATATAGTTCTTGTGTAAATAATTTTTTATGATGATTATTATGAGATTGTTATGATATATAATGTAAAATTTGTATTTTACTTATCTAAAGAAATTTTTCTCTAAATCAATTTATGTAGATATCATGAATTTAGTTATCAACGATTGATCAAATCTCTTTTATTTCTAGTTTTATTTCTCTACCGAATAGATAGAAAAATTTATCTAGAACCGAATATTTTTGATAGTATCTTTACAATTTATTTAATAATAATCTTTATATTGAGAATATATATTAATCTCTGTCAAAATAAAATAATAATTATCTACTAACGGTAAAAGAAAACATGTTAACTGGAGATGATAGAGACATATAGAGACATCTCTTCGTCAGAGAGAATATAATTTTAAAGGTGTGATAAAAATTAATTCATAACATAATTTTTTATAAAATTAATTAATTTTATAAATTTATTAAATTTATTAATTTTTTCGATTATATCTTAAAAGCAAAAAATTATTTAATTAATTTTCTTTTGTTTTTATAACTGCAGTAAGTAGATTTACTTCTACATATTTTTTATTAATTTGTATAACAGTATTTTTATATATATGTATATAATAAATATAAAAAGTTTTGGAATTATTTTGTTTAAAATAAAAATAAAAATAAAATAAAAATATATTGTACATATACATATATACATGTATGTTTTATGATTGATCTTTTAAATTATGATATTTAAAAAGAAAAAATGAGTAATGAAGAGATCTTTCTTTTTCTTTTCTATAAACATAAATTTTTTGTCATTAAATAATTATTATAATAAAATAGACTTATAAAATGTGCCAGAAATTTTGCTATTAATTTGATATCTTAGGTATGACATAAAATACATGAAAAGGACAGCATGTTTTTATTGTACTGAAATTACTAATTCTTAATTTTTGTTGCTTTTTCCGTACTTTAAATAATTTCCGTCAAAATATTTTAAGTAATATTTATTGTGTTATTTAATTTCTCTTAATTTATGAACGTTGTGTTTAATAATTTCATAAATATTATTGATGATGCACTGGCAAAAGGAAAGTTCTATAGTTGGTATTTCCATTTATAAAATCATCAATATACATTTGATAAAGAGAAGCAGAAGGAATCATTAAATTGTTATAAATGATAAGATAGAAAGTATTCTTGAAGAATGAAGATTTGTTCTTTCCTGTAATACTTATCACAATTTCTTAAGTCTTGATGGCATCATATTGTCCTTAAAATTTAAATGTAATTTAACTCGAGTCAACTGAGAAGCGCAGGGATTTCAGAGTTAATTTCAGAGAGATTTAAACTCCATAACAGGTGCTTTCCTTATAAAGTTAAATGATCCATTTTTGACTTTGTGATATACCATCAAGTTAATAATGCGTGGAAATTAGATAGTCATTAGATAGTCGTTGTAATTTATATATTTTATATAACTGTATATACGTATCTCTCGTATAATTTATGATTCATAAGAGGGAATAGAATTTTATTTTTGTTTAATCTTCCTTCAACAGATTTATGTATGTGATATTTTTAATATATATAGTAGAGATCGGGGACAAAAGTAACATTTTTTATATTAGGTCACTAATTAATTATCGTTAGAGATATTAAAAAAAAGATTATGTGTTAAAAAACTCCATTTACTGCTCTATTATTAAACTTATGTTTCAATCTCAAACGATAAATATTTAAAGAATTATTATAACTTTTCGCAACTACGTCGATTGTTACTTTTATCCTGGGGACGAAAGTAACATAGTCTGTGGATAAAAGTATCAGTTCTTATTTTCGGGAATGACCTTTTTCGATTTAAGGCAACTTTTATTATAATCTTTTATTAAGCAAGATAACTTTTATTATAAATTTCTATTATATTATATTAAAATAAAAAATAAAATAAATATTTATTTTTATTATCTTTAAAAAAATTAAAAGAAATAATCTTCGTTAAGCAAAATAATTATAAATAATATCACAAAATAATTATACTTAATATCACACCAGTTTTTTAAGTCTAAATAATAGTTTAATTCTAAATAATAGTGTAAAAATTGTATGATAACTATTTATTCACAAAAGAGATTGGTATCTATTCCGAATCAATTATGGCATACGTAATAAGAATCACCTTTGGTACAGTTATGGGACCACTCCTTATACTTTAAACATTGAAACATGTTACTTTCGTCTACAGAGTGTCGTGTTATTCTTGTCCTCAAACACATTTTTTAAAATAAAAGCGTTGTTTACAAAATTACAAATAGAATAAATAAAATAAGTTGCGACTATTATAATTAATCGGACTGAAACTATTGTGACGGCAAAATTAATTTATTTTATTCACAAAATATGTTCTCCCGGCATCGATACAATGTTGGATACGATCAATTGAGTGAATTGATTTCTAAAAGCTCTTTCAGAATCGTTTCAAGCACCCTTGCCGGAGTTACTTGGACCGCTATTGTAGTGAATTTCTTATATTGGAATTCTCAAAACAAATTTCTGGGAACAGACAGAATATTAAGTCAGGCGAATAAGGCAGGTGGTTGGATTCTTCCACTAACATTTTTACATTTGCATCAATTTTCATTAATTTTTCCCACTTTTTGATGAGATCCGATCGAAGCTAATTTTGAATACTTTGATTACTTTTTCACATCTTTCCAATCCTCCCTAAAGTTGTCAAATCACTCAAAAACTTATATACGATAAGCAATATTCTGAGAAATGTTCTCTCTTTCAACATTCGTACATATTTACATTGTATCTTTTTTTAAAGTTTTACATAATACTTAACGTTTTATTTCTTGTTTCATTATGTTTTCCAAGGGACATCAATTACTGGCTCTTTTTAATTGACATATTTCATAACGCGTACGTCCGATAATAATGAATTTTTTTATAATTGACGTGACTTGAAGTTTTAAACAGCCTTTCAATGATGATTGACATTCACATAAAAAATTGAAAAGGTCAATCTTATTATTTAATACTTGAATCATGTATATGATAGCAATATATAATTATGAATTGATATTATTTGAATAAGTAGAAAGATCCTTTATGATATTTTCAATACATTTATCTACTTACAAGTCGCAAAATCGATGGGGCGTACTCAATTGAAATTGTATTTCGAGAATATGCTTTAGTTGATTGCCTACTTCAGATGTTTACGTATGGTCCTTGTAGCAATTTGCATTCACAGAATTGTGCTTAGCATATAACATATGTGTCCCAACTTCTCACGTTAACTATTATAACTAAATATGCCTTTGATTATCATTTAAATAATCTTATAGAGATCCGAATTGTCAGTTGTAATATTTCAAGGCAAATAGATTCATAAATGTAATTATTTTCATCTTAATATTCTGATTATTATTTAAAGATTATTTTGAATTATCGTAAATTCTATTTTATTAATAATAATTTTGAAATAAATTTGAAATAAGAGTACTTTTAGAAATATTCAGTTACGGAGGATATTTTATCTTATATCAAATTTTAATGATATATATTTTTGCTGATTGTGAATTTGAGAGTTTTCTAGTGAAACTTTGATCAGAGAAATCGCAACCTTTAACTTTTTGCATTAAACATTTACAATTAAATAATTAAATAATATAAATATTATGTATAAATATTAATGTATCTTTAATTAAATGTGGATGTAGAGGACTAATATTTTTTCTACGTATATATCTGCTTTTAAAATGTGATAATAATTTTTTGAATCTTATATCTCTTTTAATAATTAATAATTTCACAAAATTTTCATTAGTAATAGATTGATTTTGCATTTGTCAAGGAAGTTATCCGTAAGTTTTGATGCAAGAAAAGTGAGACACCTTGTATTATAGTGACCTGATTGCTAGGTACTGCAAGGTTCTTTATTTTGCGAATTCGATTAAACTCTATATTCACGCCGCGACATTCCTCTTTTAGACGTGACCTACGATCAGGAATTGTTCAGGATGGATTCAACACAACCATCGCAAGCGACGAAATGAACAAAAGTTTTACTATTACGCAGGAAATATATGCGATGTTCGTTTTTCTATTTAAATGAAACATAACATTGTTGATTGCAGCGTGTATTTACTTGTTTTATTTTTTTTTATTTAATATTCATTATATTGACTACGAATGATTGCGGATGTATTTTTCTTTGCGGAAAGTATATGAATTATTGTTAAAAAAAGAACAACGTAAATTATCTTTTTAATTATAGTTATTTTCTGTTTTCCAGATTATAAAATTTAATATTGTTTGGCTTATCTATTTGAAATTTTTTGTTTTTGATTACAAAATTAAGAATCTTATCAATTTCTTTTTATTTATATTATTTCAAGTGCTCAAGTAATTATTATTTTTGCTTTATTTATATTTAATTGATTTTAAAAATGTTACAAAGAAGCTTATATCTAATAGAATATATAATATGCGTTTAATAAAAGTTAATATATTTGTATATAATATTATATATAATATTTATACATAATATTTATATATAATATGTACAATATTTATGTAATATTTACGTGTAATATTTATTGTATATAATATTTATTAATTAAAAATTATGAATTATTATCATATTATTATAAAACAATAAAATTTCTAATATATTAATAAACATGTACCGACATTACGTGAAAAATGCTTATTACAAGAAATATTGGAAAAGATATTGAGAGAAATATTGGAAGAGATTGGCAGTTTGATATTAGATGTCATGAAGTCAAGACATTTCATGCGACATTGCATTGTATTTATGAAATGCAATAACATTAAGAAAAAATATGGATGTGACATAAATAGAATGCCATCAGATATCGATATATATTTCAGAGAAAGAGAAAGAAATTTAGAAAATTAGATTTTTTCTACATCTGAAATCGATTATTAATTAGATTAGAATTATATTAATATTTTAGCATCTAGAATCATTAAATCTCTTCAATCAGGCGCATTGAGAGATTTGGGTATTCATGCATTATGATTGTTAAATTTATATTAATCGATTTAATACATTTTATAAGTTATTTTATTATTTAATCTCATACTTAATGTTTTGCACATATTAAACACTTCTTGTTAGAGATATCAAACTGTGAGAAATCTGAATCATAATGCATTTTTTGCATAATTTAACTTAGAAACACTGTTTCAAAGAAAAAATCTAGTGAAAAAAATAACATCGAATAAATATCAAAATATTAAGAAACTCTAATATAAAATCAAATTGTAATATTTTGATATAATTTTATTGATATCAGATATTTTTACTAATGATCAACACATTTATACTTTATGTAATTAAAATATATTCTTCATTTTTTAATTAATCTGATAAATACTTGTATTGCTAATTTATATTGTAATAGTTAAATGCTTTCAATAGATATATAAAAGATCTTAACTATAAATATTAAAAAATTAAAATCTGACATAAACTTTATAATTATATTTTTATAATTACTTAAGAAACTGTGATAAAGAAAGAATAATTCTTTACAAAATTTTATATGTACAAAATTTTATATATTGTATGATAGCTCTAAAACATCATCGCTGATAGAAAATCGTTAGTTTCGCAATTTTTTTTAAAGTAAATTTAATGGTATCAGAGAAACGTGTAAAAGTATAGTGCAGAATAAGAGAGAACTTCTTCCTTTGTACACTTAAGTTCTAATTCAAAAAGAGTTTGTAGTTTCTTTTCGAACGAAAAAGAAAGAGAGTGAGCGTAAGAAAGAGAGAGAGAAAAAAGAGAGAGCTCTATCCTTCTATAAATATTTCCAATATTCTTTAATGGAAACTTATTTTTCCTTTTTTTCTTTTTTAAGATTAATGGAGAATTTTCTACGTGCAAATAATGGCTACGATGAGTATTGCGATAGAGATACATAAGTACAGAAAATTTGAAAATATAGATTGAACATTGAATTAAATAAAACTATTAAAATGTGATATTTTGTTAAGAAGAATAAATAAAGATACGTCATATTCATAATTTTGTCTTATATTTCATATCTTTAATGAGAATCTTTAGTGAGAGTCCTCATTTTTTATACATTCTTCAAACCTCGTGCTTATAAGCACAATAATTCTCAATATTTCTCAATATTTATGTATTTTGAGACGTAATCCCAATAGGCTTTGTAAATTTTCTCCTGCCATTCTGGAAAATTGACAGGAATGATTTACATTATTGTTATTGCGAAGGATGAAACTCCCAACATCTCAACACATATGCTTTTATAACCGTCTTGCGTAGATATTTATATACATTTTCTAAATTTTCTAGAATTTCTTTGCAAAGAAATACATTTTATTATCCGTCTATTATTTTTGTTAATGGATTTTGCATTACATTGCAATAAGTAGCTGACAGCAACGATGAAAAAGCGAAAAATAAAGATGATAATAACATATTATTTAATAAAACGTGAAATTAATTTTTTTCATATACGCGTAGTTTTCGTCATAAAAACAGGTTGATTTGCATTACGTCTTAAATTTCTGCAGTTTTACTTGCTTCAATTGTTTCGTATTATTCACACTACGTGTACAATTTCGAGATTTAGGTTTTGTAATGCTTGTTTCCTATCTTTATGTTATTACTATTGCCTCTGATATTGTCAAAGCATATAGAAAAAACTGATACGGAAGAAAACAAATAAAACGGAAGGCAACATAAACGTCACATGCACAGTACATTACGACATAATTAAGACCAAGGGAGAGGTTTACCTATAAATTGTCTACATAAACGAAAATAGAAAACACACGCTTATATATATATATATAATTTCAGGGGAGTGTACGAAGCAATATATGTCTAATTTAACTAATTTGCGACTAACGAGACGAGAATTATGATTGCGAACGTATTATAATTGCAAAGGAAAAATTACGAAGCGCACTATTCTGACAGTAAAGCGAAGATATTGCATTAAAATAAGTTTGCAAAATGTGAAAGGTTGAAATGGCCAGGATATATGGGATACGAAGACAACCGTAATGAGTTTGTTTTTATCGGCCAAAGTCGCGAGCTTGTTTTCGTCCATGTACTCTTGGATAAGCAATGTGCACCACCGACGATCGACAGGGGGTGGCACGTCGAGGGGTGAGCGTCGTTCACGACGCGGTACATCGTCATTTAAGCGCGGGACTCCGTTGGATAAACGTCGGGCGTGTGTTTCGTACGTGGCGAAACACGTGCGGTGTACAACTTCCATTAATCGAAGCGATACTTCGCGCGACGAGTTCAAAGATAGATTGACAAGATGAATTTCGCGTGTTGTGATTTGCGTCATAGCGACAATTTCCGTAGGATTTCCGACGTTTTCACGAACGTGACACGAAAGTAAAACGCGAGGAAAGTTATATATCCGATATATATAAGTTATATATCTGATAGATCTGAATTATGGTGTCTCTTTTTTTTATATACGTGCCGGGATATCTTGCGGATTTTTACGATATAATTTCTGGAGCGGCTTACGATTGATGGTTAAACTGTTAAACCTGGATGCGCACATGTCATCGCTGATTGAATCGAAAGGTGCGCGTATTTAATAGACTTGGAAATACGATGTAACAGGTTATAATTGAAATTAATTACTATTGTTTTCTTTAGAGAAGATTATATTTGTTGCTTATATGTGTTATCTTTCATAATTTTCATTTTTTCGTTTGAGATGTTTTTTGTAAAGATAAAATTGAGGAACAATTATATATTGGACTGATTTTTTCAATCATCCATGTTTTATATATTGCTTTAAAAATATTTTTAATGAGATTTCATTATTTTATATATTAATATATGTGTATATGTACACACATACACACCCACACACACACACATATATATATATATAAATATATACATAGAGAAAGAGAGAGAGAGAAAAATTCTAAAATCGCAGCGTTTTAGACGAATAAAATAAAATAAATTTTATATTAAATTAATAAATAATTTTATGCAAAATGAAAATAATCTTAATACATTTTAAATAAAAGTATACACAGCTTGAAAAAATATGTGCAAAAATTAATATAAATATACTATATACATATGTATTGTATGAGATATTCACATTATTTGATTCGCATGTACCACCGAGTATATCCATGACGTTATTTATTTAGAAAAATCGATTCTTAAACGATCAAACTATTGAACCTTGAACGATGATTTCAAGACGGACGTCATTGTTAATGTCCGATGGCATTGCATTCGAGTTCTGTTCCGATCGATTTTACAGACGGAATATTCTTAAATTGTTTAGCAGAGCTTGCTTCTTTTCGCGTTACTCCAGAAAAATATTATATTCATCGCCGATCAATATCATTCGTATATTTAACTTTATTAATTAGAGCAGAGACAAGAACATTGCGCGAATCATTGCGGATTCCACAAAGAATAAATATAGTTTGATGATTGTCTTAATAATAAGGTCAAGATATTAATTGAATATCACTAGTTTCTTATTGAAAAGACTAATTGATCAATCTTTTATTATTTTAAAAGCATAATGTGGAAGAGAGAACAATAAATAAGCATTTTCATCATAAATTAACAATAATTATTAATATAAATTATTAATATAAATTAACAATAATTATTAATATAAATTATTAATATAATTATTAATATAAATATAAATTATTAATATAAATATAATAATAATAATATAAATAATTTTTAATAATAATAAAATAATTTGTTAAGGAGATAATAAATCTTTGTAATTTTAAATTTTAAAAGACATAAAAGAAAAACAAGTAGATTATTAGTTAATTGTACAGTTACATTTCGATGAAATATTGTTTTATAGAATGTCAGAAACTTGTCAGAAATTGATAATTAAAATGAAAAGTGAATGTTATCCGTTTTAAAAAGTTAAAAGATACTGGAGATATTACGTAAAACATACCAAGGATTTAAAAGTTATGGAGGGGTTTGTAAAATTTTTATAATGATTATAAGAATATAAGATTATAGGAGCATTATGAGACTATAAAGGACGACATAAATTTCAAGGTTAAGATATAATTAAATTTAACATTGCTCCAGTAATTTAATTATTTTTTCTCTTTTTTAATTAGAATAAGTAAAGTATGTCTTTTGTTTTACGTTCTTATCGATCTTTTATCATTATTAAAAATCAATTTTATTAAAAATCAATTTTAATAAAATGTAGATAAAAACAAGCATAAGAATATGGCATTAATAATGGTTTTTGACAAAGTACCATGGAAAAACTATTTTGTCAACGATATAAATTTGAAGTTAAGATATTATAGAAATATTCTTACAACGCGCTGGCTAGGAATTCCTGTGTAGATTGAAAAAATTTCACAGAATTTTCATCATGCTACGAGATATGCATAAAGAATACAAAATATGATGCGTCAAGCATAGCTTCCTTTAAATTTCCCAATTTTCCCGAGAGCCGTATCAGAAAATTTTGCCTATAAAGTGTGTTGTTTATTCATATTCTAGGTATTATCACGGTAAATGATCTTCTACAGCATTATCCAGTTACAAAATAATTTGAGCGATTTAATTTGAGCGATTATAACATTTTTCGCGATTGTTTCATATTTTCACGATCGATCACAAAAGTCATATATTTTTCATAGCTTTAATTTCCAAAATATATATATTTACAAGAATAAATTAAAATTTTTTTATTAAAATAATAAAATTAGGTTAAAATAAATTTTTTATAGTATTTAATTCTTGATGCCTAAATGAATATGTAATTAAACAAATTAAATAAATTAAACTAATTTAAATAAAATTACATTAAATTAAAGTTGTCAGCATAATATTGTGGGAACTATCATTTTCAGTATTATAAAACGTTCACTTACAGTTAATAAATTACAATCATTATTTTGTGCTATAGGTGCTATGAAAGATATAATGGTGAAATATGTGTAAATTTTATTATTTTACAATCTAGCTTACATCATTCTGGTAAGAATTTTATCACGTCTGCTTTCGCAAAAACAATACCGCTAAATACAATTGAAATTCAAAGGAAACCCGGAATTACGTAATTTAATTAATTTAGTTATCATTCAGCTGAAAGCAAATTTGTCTTGTGTCATCCTTTGATAATACACGAGGACTTTACACGCACACGTCATTGGCATACACTCGGAATTTAATTTTAACGAGTTTAATTATCGTTTTTGCTACAGATAATATACTTATGTTGGCGAAAAGCTATTGTCTGATTTTCGCTAATCTCCTTTTTCAAAGATAATTTCTTGGATAATGTTCATTAGTGTAACACAATAATTTGATATGCTTTGTTATGGAAACAAAACAAGGAAACATTTATTTTTCGACATATTGTTATAATTCAATTTCGGAGCAGCTATCAGACAATTAGAAACAATGGTTAGATTAACCATTGTTTAAGAAATCATTAAAATAAATTGTACTGCAATCGCTGTTGTTTTCTATAACGAAAAAAGTTTGGAATGAATTATTATTTAATTGGACTTTAACTTTAATTATTATAATTAATATAACATATTTCACCTGCTAAGATATGTAAAATAAAAATAAATATTAAATAATGCAATATAAATATAGAGAAATCTTTACTTTAAAAAACAGTTATCTTTTAGATAAAATTACGAAAATATATTGATACAGTGTTAATGTAAATTATATATTGCATAACTTTTTTGAAACATAAAATAATTGAGATTTAAATCTAAAAAAATAATAATAAATTTAACTATCAAATTTAAAAACATTTTCAAATTGAAATTACTTAATAAACATTGTATATATTGTTTATTGAAATTAAAAATTAATCTTGTGACTACTTATTATATTATTGTATCATTTTTTTTGTCTCAATTCGCGTTCTTTATTATGATTGTAACATTTTATAAAAATGATATATTCTAATTAATATATTTACATTTATACACTTGGTATGTTAATTAATTAATTGAAAATTTTTCTACATATAGGTTTTAGCGTTAAAAAATTGAATTGAATGACTCAGTAGAATTAATCAGCAAGTCTTGCATATGTTATTTCTCTCTCTTTCTCTGTCATATGATATATCTTGTGGATCTGAATAATTAAATAAATTTGCGTGTTTTTATTAACCATAATTTCCTGGTTTTGTCTCGAGGGAAATTAAAGCAAGATTGGATACCTTCATAAATGAGCGTTTAATTATTAATAATAATAATTTTCAGAGGATAATCATTCTTGAATAAAATTGATAAAAAATTTAATTTAATATTTACAACTAGTACATATACATATATATTATGTGAAACTGAAGAATTTTTTACGATCATGATAAAGAGAAAGAACATTTATCTGTCGATAAATTAATCTGTAGAAAATATCAATGAAAATATCATATCATATTAGAAGAATATTATTTCCTATATAATGACATAATTTTATTATGTGCAGAAAGAGAACATTTTTATGATTGTGAATCAATAGGATTTAAAAGAGATTTAAAATTGTTGCAAATAATCTTTTGTATTTAATTTTACATAAATGATTTTTTGCATCTTGTGCTGACATAATATTCAATAATTCAATTAACATTTCATTAATAAGATTTAAAAAAAGCCCTTAAAATTTCTATTTTTAATAATATCGTAAATCAAATTTTTATATGTTTTTTGTTTGAATTAAACTTTCCTATCTAAATGTTATATATACACACTTTTATTTAGAATTTAATTATTAATTAGAAAGCTTGAGAATTTCAAAAACATTTTTTAATTGAACTTTTGAATGTATGTTAATACAATGTACATAAAATCATTTATATAAAATTAAATATAAAATATATAAGTATTATAAGTGATATAAATATTTATATATTTTTAAAAATATTTGTTGAGCAAAATGCTATTTGCATTGATTTATTTATATTTAATTTATTTTTGTTAACGAATAATTTATTCTGCTTTATCCATCTAAATAAAAAATTTTAAATATATACATCTTAAATTATTTTCGGAAGTAGAGAAAATAAACAAGTTTTTAACATAATTAAATGACAAGTATTCAATACTTATTTATTTTTATAATAATATATTTGAACGTGGTCTTTTCTTGTGGTTTTCTTCAATGAAGAATAAAGGAACCTTATTCATTGAATAACTGTAAGAGAAGATACTTACAAGATGAATGAGCCAGATCCTTGTCTGCCTCTTATCTTACCGCCGAGATATCGACTTCGTGATCTTATTTTGGGTGATTACGCTTTCAACGATGATGGTGAACGGTGAGTAGATTTTATACTTTACATAGTTTACATATTCATAAATTATTTAAAAAATTTGTTTTTGACAAAACTGTTTAAGCATCGAATATAAATTTATACATTTATATATTAAAATTTATATTGATAAAAATTAAATTTTTTATATAGAAAACTTGATGTATAAAGAAAATAAGTTAGGGAATAAATTAATTTAATGTAATTACAATTATATGTTGTCTTTTGAATGCAAAATATTTATATTTAAATTAAGTGTATACGAGTCATGGATGAATTTTTATTGAAACAACATCTAAATAATAAAATGCAAATTAATTATTAAACTCTCCAATTTTTAACCTAGAAAATCTAAATGATGAATTTAGCACAGTATATTTTCTTTAATTGTGTTTTCTTTAGTTTTTATTATCGTCAAATTCTTCTTTACGAAATATGTACAGCGTGAAATTAATTTTGAAATAATGCAATGTTGGTTTGTGAATTGAATAGTGGACTGGATGCTTCCGATAAAATTTAAAATTGTAAGATGAAAGGAAAGTAGAAGAACCAAATATTTGAATTTTACGACAAAAAACAAGTAATTAAAAAAATTTTCTGTTGAATTCAATGCATGTTACAAATTACAGCACGGAGCATTTCACATTTAGAAATTAAAAATTCCATGAGCTAGAATAGAGCAGTAGTTTTAAAATAATTATTTTTATAAATTTAATAATAAATATTTTTATAAATATTTAGAATATTAGTTTACGCTGATTGAGGGAAAAATTTTTTCTCTCAATAAAATACTAAGACTTATTTATTTCATAAATAATAGATATTTAGATAATAGATAATAGATAATAGATATTTATCTCCCTGCCAATACTTTTGATTGTAAGTAGAGATTGCTACAATATTAATATTTCTAATGAAACCTTAAATTTGCAACCTTTGATTAGTTAGAAAGGCTTAAGTTATATTTGGTTTTACATAAAAACATAGATAATAACATAAAAAATTGTATATTTTTTAATATTTAAAATAAAAATTGTATATTTTTTAATATTTAATAAAAAAATTTACATTCATAAATATATATTCATGATACATGTGCAAAGATATTTCTGTGCTAAGATATTTATATAGTAATAAGAATAAAATCATAAAAAAATATAGCTCGTTCCTCAGATATTTTTTATGAAATTGGTGACGAATATAGTTTATTGATCAACATTTCCGCATTTATTATATATTTTTGCGTCATTTATTTTAACTATAATATATCAATTATATATCTAATAAAGAAAACACAATAACTATTTCAAAGAACGGAAACTTCGATTTTAATATTATTTTAATATTATTTTAAAATCACTGTTATATTTAATTTTTCGTATTGATATGTAAAGTAATCCTACAACTTCAATGAAGCATTAAAAGAGAAAATCAGTTAAATAGCGATATTTGAGTAACGTCGATATCTCATATATTTGAAAATTCTTCACAATTTTTCTATGCGAGTGTACTTTGATTGCCCGTCGATAAATGTTTCAGTTTCCACTTTTTTATTGAATCTGCCTCTCGATGCAATAACTATGGAATGTTAACAGTTTACTTGTAAGCGAAATGCGATTGTAAAGAAATCAACAAAAAAAAAAAAATACGTGACAAATAATAATATGTATGTTTCCTATTCGAGCTAGAATATTACATTGAGACATCTTTTAGCAGATAGAATGTAATTTTGCATTGCTCTAAAATCACGCGATTAATTAAAAATTTTTCGAGATTATTCTGATTATCTAAAAAGTATACACATATATATTACAGAGAAAGAAAGAAAAAAAGAGAGAAGGAGAAAGGAAAGTCGTATATCTTTAGAAAAAGTCACATTTCTTTACAAGTTTTTTGATTTTCGGTATTTATAAGATCTAAAAGTAAAATAATGTAGATGTAATCTACTCTGTTAGATTAATATAAAAGTTGTATCAAAGAGAGCAAAACTTGCTATTTTGGGAAGTCAAAGTAATATATACCAGTTGCTCATGGTATAATTATCACAATTGTATTATATAACAAAAAATATCAATTTTACTTATATTATAAAATTATTAAGATTTATATATTTATTATAAATTTTTATTTTATATCAAATATTATGATTGTAAAAATTTATCAGCCGTAAAATTTTATGCAGATAAATAGTTTTTGAATTAAGTTATTAAGACAACATCTAATGAAAAGATTTAATAACAAAATTCTGTCATCTTATTTGCAATTCTGATTGAAAATTGATACCAACTTTTTAGTTTTCATTACTTATTGTTAGATTAATCTAACAGATAGTTGTCATTACATTCTTTTGATTGTGAGTTAAGAGAGAAAATTTGTAATTTGAAAAGTATTTGTGTAAGATAAAAGGATTCCTTGTCGCTTTAATCAACTAAATTCTTCATCGATCCTTCTTTATGAAAAACAGAAACTTTTAAAATTAAACCTTTTTCATTGAGATAGTACAGATTCTTTTATCAACTATTTTAACTTATAATTAAAGTAATTAAAAAACACCTATTATTAATATACTATTATTATAGGTATTTACTCCAAAGTCTTTATATTTTATCAAATTTTATGTCTCTGTGTGTGTATGTGTGTGACTGTAGTTCTGTGTTAAAATTATTATTATTTTACAATTATCGCAAATATTTCTGACCTTTTTTGATATAAAATCAATTCATTAATTCTAATTATCCGATATAGTGTAAATTTTCATAAAAAAGAATAAAATTTATTAATTGAATATAAATAATATTTATTTATATAATTATAAATTATTATGTTAAGTTTAATATATAATATTTATATATTTTAATTCAACTGTCATTTGATTTATAAATGACGGGATAAAATTCATTCGTCAAAATATTTAATTTTGCGGCAAAATAAGATAGTGATTTTAATCATCAGTATTTATTTTCACAAAATCTGATTATATTTATTGTTTACTTTTCTAGAAAATATGTGGAACTAATCTATAAATTCTTCATTATTGGCTCACAATCCTGATATGAAATAAATAATCTAAAAATAAATATAACATTTGACCTAAAATTAATTCTGTTAGAGCTACTGTTATTCTCATTTTATAATGTGTTGATTATATTTTAATTTAGTATTAAGTATTCTCTCTCTCAAGCGAAATTGGTATTATTAAATTGATGATGCAGTCGATGGAATAAAAGAACATATCCGCTTATCGCGCGAATCAATATCACGTTTGTATAGCCAGTAGATGGTTATACCGTGTGGATACGTGTTTAACACGAACTATCGTATTATAAAAGGTTCCGTAACCGAGGATATGTGAAGACACGTGGCTTATACAAGATGGAGTGTTATGGTATAACCGCTTATGTAAATCTTTCAGCGCACTTCTAGAAAACTAGAATGTACCACGTGAATAATCAATATCTAAAATTAGTTTCACATAGTCTAATAATGAAAAGAAACGTTAACCTTTCCTAAACAGGCGGTAAATAAGATTTTACTTTCTATAGAATTAATGCAACGTGAATTAAAAACATATGCAATTTGTGTATTATTAAGTAAAAGAATATTTTCTATTTTCGAAGTAAAAAGTATGTGCAACAATTTGGAATTAATATTAACGATTTTCATTAAAAAGTATTATTTAACAAAATTATTTGACAAGTAAGTAAGTGTCACATTTGTAAATAATTTTTGATGGGAATACATTCGGTTTGTTTGCTCAAATTTTCGTTCTTCAAGCAATAAGCTTAAGTAGGATTAATTTACTAAATCCACTCTACGTTTTGTAATCGTCTCTAAAACTAATAGTCTTTATATTTTTCATTTACATATCGCAGTATTGTAAGCAGAGGTTTAAATAATTAAATTAATTAAATTATTTAATTGATTTAATATTTAATTATTATTAATATTTAATTTTATTATTATTTTTGACGCAGTCTGAATGATCTGATATATTTCTGTAATAGATAATTTAATTATTTTTATAAATATCAATAAATAATTTGAATCTTATTGTACATGAATACGCGACGTAATTTTTTTCGATACATACATTTATCTTCTGATAAAATTATCTAGCAAGATCTCATCGTGGATGATCGACCTCCTTTCGAAAGATAGTATTTTCCCTTGTTCCTGGAAATGTGTGAGAGTACAATATATTACAACTTCCTCTCCTAACTTTAAATTTATTTATGTCATAACTACGATTATTTGCGATATTGCGTCATATGTTTGCTACGGCTTTATGTGTAATGATTCAATATAATAAATTGCTGTGGTCTAATGGCAATATGTTTTATCGGAGAAACCGATATAACTATTTATGCTACATAACTTTATTTAATTTGAAAGATTGAGGGATACTTGAAAAAATATCGAGAAGCTAATTTAAAATTATTTATTGGAATATTTTAGTTTCAACACTAAAATTCCTCAGTAGATTATTTCTTAGATTAATATTTGTTTGTTAATGCATGACGTTTATCGATCAATATTTTCTTTCCACAGCCAGTTCTTAATGAACAAGTCTAATTGTTCTGCTTATTAAATATCTTTCCAAACAATTTTTTATAATATACTGTTTTGTATATTAATAAATTAAGAATAAATATTCTTTCTATGATATAGCTTTACATGAATTTAACTAAAATATATCATTAATATATATAATGTTATCTTTTTATAAAATTTGTGCCACATTTAGATAAATTTTTAATTTTATTGATATCTCCTTGTACAATAGAGCATTCGTATGGATTGCCTGCCTCTACAGTTTATGTAATATTTATATTTCGAATTTTCAATTTCTCAAGATACGTATCTTTCTATTTTAATTTTGTTTTATTGCTTATTTGTTTATACGTTAAAATGATTATTTTGCTTTCAGCATACAATTTAAAAAGGAGTAGTTTATCTTTTATATTTTGTTATTTTACTTTTTTCAAACCGAGAGTAATTATGATGCTGTAAAAGCTGCGTAATATTTTAGCGTATTATTGAGAAAGTAATTTTTTAAGAATCAGATGCAAATTAAATAGAGATTTTAAAAAATGGGGGATCAAATGTGTGTGAGAAAAAAAGAATTTTCAAATGTAAAATTATCGGAGAAAACATCGTCGTCGAATAAAATAAAATAAAAGTTGTTTAGAGATATGAAAGTTAGTCGTAGTTTTATGCTGGCCTAAGAACACAAGCAGACTCACTTGACACGATTAATATCGATCTAGCATTTCTATTTTTGTTGTTTCCTGCGGGCTAGATTCCCTTCTCGCGCAAACATAGAAGTTCTTGCGCAGCTTCCGGCATTGTTATTTTCCTTTTACATTTGACACGCTTCTCATTGCCTTTGGAATCTTCGATATCTTCTTGAGAATCCTTTTGTTAAATTGCTTTTATTAAAATTCATTTTAATATACCTCCATTTTAATATACCAATTTTATCACAATAATATTTCATTGTTCGATTGCAACGTTCACATTATAAATACAATATAATGATGTCGTAGAAAATTCATTGGATTAAAAATGTTCGATATTGAATAGAGGAGCGAAGAAGGTTGTGCAACTTTTAAATTGATATTACGTAGATCTTTACTTCTTCTCTGATACTTTCCTTCGAGATTATTTTACTTTACATGTACAATCGTAATTCTCTCCAAGTTAGAAGAGGTGCTTCTAACGGAGGATTTATCTCTCTGACGAGAGGTAAAAAATTATCATCTACAAGCATGATGTAAAATATCATGAAAACACATCATTATCTTAATAATATTGTCAATAATATAAGTGTATATTTTGATTAAACAGGCGCTTATTTTGTCTCTATTTTTTATTAATATAAAGAAAGCATAATTTTGGAACATTCATTTTATAACTATATTTATTTCAAAATATTTATTGCTTTTTAATATATTATAAAGCGTGTATCTCCCTTCCGTGCGTACATATTATGCTTACATAATTAAATTTTAAAGCGGATAACGGACAATTTTTTATTTCGTTGTTTAATGCACAGTTTCATTAAACTGGCATTATATCGTAAGACGTAATGAAAAAAATTCTATTAAACAACATGCGGTAGGCGTAAATAGGTAACCGCGTACATGCCTTACAATTAACTGTGTTTTTGAAAGAGCATTAACGAACCCCAAACTAATTTGTGCTTCTTCATAATTTCTATAAATATCTCGAATACCTTGTATTCAGGTTATTATAACCATACTATTATAAATAATAAGTCTTCTTTTGTAATTTAGATGTGTTTCATATACTACTTAGAAAAGTGAGAAAATTAATATGGAAAAATACAAAGAAGTACAAGAAAATTAATGATTTTGATAAAATACATTCATTCTTTAGGATTAATTGAAAATATATATTGTGCGAAATCTTTCTTCAATATTATCATTTGCGTGAAATCGATGCAATAAAAGTTGGTAATATAAAATCTTATATCTGAAATTTGATAGTTGTTTCGCGATATTAAAATTGGAATTTATTTTTGTTCGTATTCTGCGTAGACAATGATAAATAGGATGAATAAACGAAAACAATGCCTTCAACTTGGATGAATTTTCTCTCAATATAAATGTTAAACTCACAAAATATTTTTAATGATATCCAGGTGTTTTACAAGGCAACAATTAATATTCTATCAACATTTTCATGCATTATAAAAAAAAATATTAAAATTTATAAAATTATTTAAAATTATAAAAATTAATTATTTTATTTATAATTTTATTTTTAATTTTTATTTATAATTAATTATTATAAAATTATAAAAAAAAGATTTATATAAAATATAAAATATGAAGTATAGAAAATATAAAATATATTTATAAAAATAATATAGTAATATAATACCTATTAAATTAAATAATATATTTGTATTTTTACAATTAATTTTAGTGAAAATAATATTTAACAAGACATATGCAAAAATTTAAAGAACTTCCAACATATAAAATTTAGAAAATTCCTAATTAGTTATGAATTATATATGTGATAGTGAAAATTTATGTTTAAAGATGAGTATAATCTAAGAATGAAAAAGAAATAAGCTTGATATACATATTTAATTGTGACAATTGATCTATTAATGTTCTTGTGAATATGATCTAATATGCGTTTGCTTCATTTGTTATTCTTTGATTTTAATGTAGTTTTAATGAGGATTTAATGTAGTTTGTGAAGCTTATTACTAATGTAACAATTAACTTAAGACGATCGAGACGATCGACATACGGTTAAACGAAGAAATGTGGGTCAAGAAATTAAAAATTTATTCGGCTACGGAAGAATGTTTGTCTGACATTTATCTAATTTTCTGAACTATAATTACTCTTTCTATTATATGAGAAAATATTTTGCATTAATCTTTCTTATATCTTGCTATTAATCTTTCTTATTATTCATTAACTTTAGATATTTTGCATAAAATTTAGTAAAATCAATAAAAATAAATTTTAAGATTGAATATGGCAAATGATATTATTGTAAATAATTGTATTTTTAATAATCTCTAAATTTTAAATCTTATAAGATATTTATTTGCTATTTTGTCATCATTTCTTTTAATGTAGTAGTTTATTAAAACTTTATATTCATATCAAAAATTTATATTAAAATTTAATATAAAGAACAATACTTTTAAAATTTTATATAAATATTTTTAAAAATATTTGTTCTTGTAAATTCACGAATTACTCATTGATTTCTAATCATTGACATATATATAATAATATATTTTAAGATTTACAGTCTAAAATATTTAAATAGATTATTTCGTCAATCTTTTATTTAAAAAAAAATCATCTATAATTAAACATAAATTAATTACATTTACCTATATTATATTTTACTTTATGGGACCTCTTAAAAGCAGTGTGTGTCCTAATGTCATCAGGATATTTTGTGAAAGACTCTCTAAAAGCTTTTTGACTGATAAATGAAATATTTAAAGGTAAATGTGAGAACAATCATATCATTTTAATAATAAGCTTAATAAATTATTAAAAGCACTCTCTTATGAATCAAATTTTGAAACTATTTTGAACCTTTCTTTCCTTTTCTATTTCTTTGTATGCTTGTTCAAAATGTGGATGTCTTTTTATTTAATATAGATAATCTTATTATTTTACTGCATGTAAATGATAAAAAACACAGCGTTATAACTTTAAAAAGAATACAAAAAATATGTGTCATTTATGATAATTAACAATTCCCGACAATAATTAACACGTTTCCGTCTTAAGTATTAATATTGTAAATAAAAATTTACTTGTTTACTAAAAATAAGTACATTTTCATTTAAAAGCGAATATATTTTATTTTAATTAGATTAAAATAAAATATTTGCACGTGTTTATGTTTGTGTTTATGAATATATTGAAATTAAATTTATTTTTATTGATTGAGAATTTTTAATATTATACTTTACATTTGTCAATTATATTTTAAAATAATTAATTATATTTTAAAATAATTAAAGATAATTTGTCAATTATTTTTAAAATAATTAATATATTAACATATTTTACTTAATATATTTATTTAATATATTTTATATTTCATCTGCTTGTTTTGCAATCTTTGCAAATAGGAACATATTTGTATTGTATTGTCAGAATATAAATATACGTAAGACAAATGTAAAAGTCTATCCAAAAGTTTTATGATTAATGAAGTTGAGTGATGTATTATGTGAAATTCTGAAGATTGATCATAATTTTACTTAGGGTTGGAAAACTTGAGAATAAAAATCTTTCGAATATAAAATCTTGCGAATTTCGTGTGTTACAAAATTATGATTGTGTAAACTTTCGCGTGATTAAGTAGATAAAATTTCATTTAGATAAGAGTTAAAATAAAGTTAAAATTGAGAAAGTTTCTTAATTATTATATTCAACCTTTTGAACATGATATAATCGGAAACATGAATATTTATTGTTAGTTTAGTAGTAGTGACAACATAAATATCAGGTTATCAGTCATTTTTTGTTATTTTATGCAAGATTTGTAAGATGTTAAATTTTTAAATCTTAATCTCTTAACAAATCTAGAGATCTTAAGCTAAACATTAGAAATTTTAGATTATCAAAAATTAGACATGAATTTTATTTGAATTGGAATTTTTATTGAATTATTGTAGAATTTAAAAAAATATATAAGAAAAATATATAAGATTCTTTTAAATATCTTCATGATTAATAATCTTGGGATATAAATGTTTATGAAAAAGCGATAGAAAAAAGTAATTATATATATTTATCATATTAAAATATATATAATTTCATTTTTATTGTATCTCAAATTGTTACCATCATTTAATATCATCTGTGTAAATTGACACAAAAAATAACACAATATATAAAAAACCAATTAATTCTTTACCTCCTCTTTAATATTTAAGTTTTTAAGAAACAAACGATTGTGATCCTTAAAAAATTTCTGAATGTATTTAATATTTTTTCAATTATTCTACTTTTTCTCTTAATAATTTCAACATCTGATAAGGTAGAAACTTCTAAACTGGAAATAGCGAAAATTTTTCACTTTGAAAATTTACGGTGCTATTCTGACTGTGAGTACGCTTTTCAGGTGGCCTATTTGTGATGCACTCAACATACTTCTAGAGATGAAGTATGCTTAACATATATTCGCTCAAGTTCTCTTCTGTACGCTCGCTAGTGTGTTGAAATTGTTACACGAGGAGACATACGCTTTGTAAGTCAATACAAAGGTATTGCCACCGCGCTTAAGCGGAAGAGACAGACGCGAACATAGTTATCCCGCTACTTTATCGACTGTTCAGCATCCGCTGCAGCTTCCGCGTTTAAGCTTTCTCCTTATATTGTCATAGATACTTCTGCTGGTTCCTAGATTGCGCCGCATTCGCATTTATGAAAGCTTATATTTCAATAGAACATTGATAGACTGAATTGATTTTAGATTTTTCACAATTAGAAAATATACTGGAAAATATAATGGAAATTATGTAATAAAAATTTATAATAAAATTAATAATAACAATTTTATAAATCAAATGACATTTTTTATTAGACATTTGTGTTATCAGCAGCTAATACATAATTAAAATTCATTAAAATTTGTAATGTGTTTCACACAAAATTTATAAAATTTAATCGATACGTGTTCAAAATACAATATATTGTATGAAAAACCGCTTTCTCGATTCAGTTAGTGAAAAGGTTCAATCCCATGAGGGAGTCTCGATTCAAGTTTTTTCGGTAAATCCTGCACAATTTATCTTGTTATTCATGGAACGTGCGTCTCATCTTTTTTTAGTATCCTTGAGACTCAGGGGGGATCTGTCAAAAAATGGATTTTTCCATCTGATCTTGCGTGTAGGCTAGGTTAAGAGATCGTGAAAAATTTACGACGAATTTCAAATGGCTATTTTTAGCGTCAGAAATTCACAACTCTAGATGTTGCGTATTATACAGTTGAATATTTACACAGTCTCTAAAATAAAGAAATACAAATTTTAGACATGATTACAAATTCATGATCAAATTATTAATTTTTATTTGATAATATCTAACGTTTTATATTTATAAAAAAATACATATATAAATTGTTAATTATCGAAATTTTCTATACAATTTTCTCGTAAAAATTATTTCTAGTATAATATTACTAACTATGTATTCATAATATAATATTATTAACTATTAAGGTATAAACTTTGACATCAAAATGATGTTTTAAAGCTTTCAATTACTGTCTTTGCGCTTGTACCGAGATATTATTAATGAAACCGCGTTTACGGATCTCTCACGAGGGTAGCAGCTTAGAAAGCAGATTAATCATGTATTCAATCACTTCGAGTTGCTGGATATAATTAAATTTTGCATAATATCTCTTTATGTTGTATGCGACAGAATTAGCAATAAAAGTTGACAAAACAGTTGCGTGAATTACTGAATTAATTAATATATGTTTTATTTATATTTTCTGTACGTTATGCAAGACAATTATTATAGAGATTTAAAGTCAAAACTGTACATTTAAAAATTGTTTATTATATTATTTGTCAGTTGAAATTTATGGAATAAATGGAATAAATCGTTTTCATATATATATTTTAGATATACATTGTAATATTTATATAAATATAACTTTTGTATAAATAGCCTTGCACATAAATCGAAATAATAACACGCTGTTCAAAGATAATGACTATTAAATCACATTTATATTGTAATCAACTTTCAAGATTTATATCACAATATTCGAGTTATATCTTTGACGCCCAACAGCAATCTTCTTCCTCCATTAGTACAATTGATGTAGCCTATCTGCAGTGTCAGGAAAAATAGATGTGCAGCAGAGGAGCGATATCTTTTCTTGAAATGGTGTTGTGCATATTCTGCTCGTTCGTTATGCATGCTTATCTCTTTGTGCTATTATGTACATGAAGCCTTGCGTCATAAAAAGTAAAAAGCGTGGCTTTCAAATCTCTCGCAAAATCGATTGATTGCATCAACCATATGCTATTTATATATCTCTACAATTTCCTATTTATTATCTAATAATTCCAATGGCAAAACCAAGTGATTTAAGCTTGTTGCATTTATAATATTTTTATTGAAATGCATTTTTCTAAAGTGCAAATACATAATTAGAACTTATATTTTACTTTATTTTTTATAAATTATAGTATATTATAATTATATTATATTAAAATTTAATAATTAAATAATTTAATAATTTAATAATTAATATTACAATTTTATACGGATTTTAATGTAATAAATTTGTAATTGTAAAATTCAAATCTAAATTTATGGAATTAAGGATTCATAAATGGAGCAATGTATAGAGAACTTGGTACACTCCATCTAACTTTGATGTGGTGCAATATATATCGCACAAAGTGATATATAATGCCTCTCACATAAATGGTACATAAGCGGTTAAGTAAATTGCCGAAAATGTAAGAGGTATTAATTCCACAATATTTGTCTTTCATATAATATAAATATTTGCATAACACGATACATACAATTTAATGACATCAAAATTACATTTTATATATATTTTATATATTTTATCTTTTATCGTCTATTATTAAAAATAAATATAATTTCCTAGCTGCATAAATATATATTATAAATTAAATATATATTAAATATAAACGTATATTAAATATAAATATATTAGAAAAGATCTGATCCGATTTTTTAAATGTTTTATTTAAAGCTAGAAATTAGTAAAAAGATTTATGCAATCTTGCAAAAGAATTTATGCAAATCGTCTGCAGTTGTAATTTTCTTTGCCTTATAAACATTAATACAGGTAACACGTGCGATAAAGTTAACATTATGAATACAAAGTTGCATTAGAGTGCCGATTGTAAGATTACAAAGAGTACGAAAGAGAAAAAAATTCCATTAGGAAGTTCATTTCGCGCTTTTTATGCACGCAAGCTTGGCTCACATACAATATGCCACGTGGTTCACTCAGAATTTTAAGTCTTCCGCCCGCATTACAGCGCAAGCTCGTCACGCAAGTTTAGCTTGGCTCCCGGTGCGAATCGATGTTGTCTCTCCGACAGCCCGTCCATTCATTCCCATATATGTTTCGTTACACACCAAAATAACCCATTGTCCCTAGTGCACGAACCCACCCCTTAACAGAGCGCAGGTTATCCCGCTGATTAAACAGGGATGCTCATTCGGGGAATTTGACGAGTATGAAAAAAATTAAACAAATAATTCGATCAATAAAATTCAATCGATAATAAAAAATGAGAGCGGCGCTAAGTGTCTCGATAAAGACGAATTAAGATAAATTTATCTTGCCCTGCACATCATTGATATAAACGACTCCAGAGGACAAACGCGATCCTTCCTCACGTGTCCCATTCACTTTTCGCTTTTGGAAACGTATGGAGCGCAAGAGACACAGAGTTATCCTTTTCTCGACAAGACAAATGATCCTCGAATACGCTTCGATAGGAATTCAAGGGCTACGGCCTCCGAAAAAGAAGCAATAACGTGATTGCTATCGAAGAGTAGGATAAATCGCGCGTGGCGCTTTATCGCTCATTCATCGGAGCGACCTACGAGAAACCTGGATATGACGGATTGTCAAGCCGAGATGACCGGGAATGGAGTGGATCTCGGACGTACCTCCAAAGTGGCGCAGTCGCCTTGACAACAAAGCGGCGCCACGTGCGTGTATGCGCGCCCTTTCACGATGACGGCGACAGAGGAGACGAGGAGCAGGACGAGGAGGAAAAGGGGAACAGCATCGGGGAGCGAGTGAGACGAACGACGATTATACCCCGCTCGAGAGAGAGAGAGAGAGAGAAAGGGTGAGAGCGCGCTTGATGGAGCCAGCTGGAGAGAAAAGGAGGAACACGGGGGTGGAAGGCCGGCGGTGCGGGGGTGGCGCGCGAGAGAAAACCGCTAGCGTGTACCGCAGTACGGGATAGTGAGCTGCGAGCTGGCCTCCTCTCTCTCTCGCGCCGCGAAAAAAGGCATCGTTGATGGCCATGAGACAATACCTGGACCGACCTCCGCTTATTTATTCCGAGGGTGCCGTTCCATCCCCTCGCAAGATAGATCGTTGATTCCGTGAGACCGCTTGATCCCCGCATCCTTTGTTTGCCCAGTTTGCGTGCGAGGAGGCGGTGATAATTGCCGGATTATATTCTCGAGATCTCTCCTCGGATCCCCTCGGAGAGTGATTGATACGTTTTATCCCACGAACAGTCGCGACGCCTCGTCGAATGTCAAGGACGATGCGGCATTCGTACTCCATCCTCCTGCTCCGGATGTGCGACACCCGTTGAATTCTACGAAACCGTGACGACTGGAGAGAGAGAGAGAGAGACAATCAGCGACGTATCGTCGGGATAGAGGGTGAGAATTGCGACACCAGAGAGTCCTCCGTCTGTTCTTTACCCTCTCGAAATGTCTTGTCGTCGGTTAAATCGCGAAGCGCGCCACTTGTCGTCGCATCGATATTACATTGATGTCACTAAGATACTGAGAACACAGGCGCCTGTTCGCGAGTGCAGCGACTCGGAGGACGACGAGGTGGATAACGATTCTCCCTCTAACGATTCTGCCCCTAGAAGTGACAGCGGAACGTTATCCTCGTGAGACGCTGCCTCCTGCACCGAATTTACAGCGGTTCGTTATTCCTCGGAGGAGCTGGATATCCGTCATCGATGAATCTCGGGGAATATCTTTGACGTAGGACGAATTAAACGTTATATAAGATTATTAATTCAATTGTTTTATGAAGAAGGATTTTTAAGTGAAGACTGGAAATTCGATTCGCATGAAGAAATTTGGTGAAATTCCCAGACTTGATTGTGTTTGAAATAAAAATCAAATAATTAAATGCGCTCTTATATTGTTGATCAAATGATTAGAAAAGAGTTATTATTCTACAGGACATGAAGTAGGATTTATGTGAAGACACGAGGGGATTAATTCAATTGTTTTATGAAGAAGGATTTTTAAGTGAAGACTGGAAATTCGATTCGCATGAAGAAATTTGGTGAAATTCCCGGACTTGATTATGTTTGAAATAAAAATCAAATAATTAAATGCGCTCTTATATTGTTGATCAAATGATTAGAAAAGAGTTATTATTCTACAGGACATGAAGTAGGATTTATGTGAAGACACGAGGGGATCTTGCTTCTTCGTTATCCGAGGATTTTGTTGTTTAAAAGATTTAAAGCGCTTGTGCGACGTTGTTTTGTCACACCTTAAGCCAAGGTTTTAAGATGTGAAAAAGTGAATGTTCTCACGCATGCGATCTACAGACTTCGCTGCTATCTCGATCGAGTGTTTAAATGAACTAGCTGTTTGCGGAGATCAACGAAATCTCGAGTGGCGCACAAAATAAAGCTTGACATTATTTTTTAAAAATATCAGACTAAAAAAAGGAACAGCATTTTCGAAAACTTGTTTAATAAACTGATGTAATGTCGTCGAAATGTCGATTGATTTGATGACGCGGATCTCGCGAAGAAACGCGACCATATCGTTGTAGAGATTGTCGACCATGACCTTCGTTTGCCATGTGACGTCATCCGGGTCAAACGGAAATGTATCGTGCAAACGAGATGTCTCGAGATGCTTTCGCGGTCGCGGCGATCAATCAAAGCGTTGATGCGCATTCGTTATAGAACATTGTTTGATTTCATCTTGAAGAATCCGTTGGAGATACATTTGTCGAGTGAAACACGCATTTATTCGGCAAAAAGTAAAGATAGAGGATTTATATAAAAAATAATGAGCGATGTTGTACATTCTTTTGATGTGTTTTGGCTATTGTTACGTGTGCAATTACGCTCTTAATAAGAGATAATTCGTATATAAATAGTTTATAATGTATAAAAATCATATAAGATATAAATCAAAAACATACAAATCGTGGATTAAAAGTACAAATCAAATATCGGAAAATTCTTTAAAATTCTTTTCTCATTAAAATATCAAATATATTGATGTTTTGTAGGATGTTAAATTTCCTCTGATATTATCGCGAAAATTGACTGCGCGAGCGAAATGCGAATCGATACAAAACAATTCCGAAAGGAACGTCAAGTACTTTTTGCCTCTACAGTTGCACAAAATGTGTTAATGATTCATGTGGTGTCATTGTTACTTGCGATCAATTATTGTTTTCATCTAATGACGATTATAGTGCTTAATGCGAGTGTCACTTGATGTCAAAAGTAGCTGCGCAAAAATCGAACATGCAACTTTCATTTTTGCCAATCAAAGTTTCACAATAGTTGGATAGAAAAAGAAGGCTTTACAAGTTGCTTTTTTTAATTGTCGTGTGTTTAAATAGAAAATATCATCTGATATAAAAAAATATCGCAGATAGTTCATGCTATTTTGTTATCTTATAGCGTCAATTACATGAAATTTGCAAGATTCGATTCGGATAAGAGTGAAATGAAAGAGAGAAATTGCTTTTAGCATGTACTTGTAAGCATTGTTAATAATATTTGGAGATGAATTAGAACAAATTAATATTCAAAATCTGGAAATTCCACAAATATTATTAACATTAAGAACGTAAGTTGGAAAATAGTATTAATTAATATTGCGATTTTAATTATTTAATTTTTTTTTTAAAGAATAGGAAATGCATGTGATATTATCTCGCATTTATAAATATTATTTCCCATATAATATCTCGAAAGAATTGAGAAGAAAAATATGCCTTTGCTTTTCTGAGGATCATTTGCAACTTTTCTCTGATGCAAATTTATCCAGTAGATCAGAGACAAAGTCTAATTATTCGACTGACCTTTACATCGCGTAGAAACGAAATGAATGAATGTACGAAATTACTTCCGCTACTTCTTCTACTTTAAATTATTTGTGTCGCGACTAAGCGCGTTTAATTGCTTTCTCAAAACTTTCCTAAATTGTAATCAGCTTTTGCGTAGCGAGACGATTTCAAGTGGTTGCATGCATTTTCTTCATGACTTTTCTGCGGTATTTAACAAATACGGCATAATATTTCCGTTGCATCTCCCTTGAGAATGCCTTTAAAAAGCGAAAGCAGAGGAATTTCATCCGCTATAATATTTTAATGCAAGTTTCGTTATCGAGAATGAAAATAATTCTCTTCTCTTTAAAAATAATTTCAATAACCAAAGGAAATAAGTACATAAAACATGAAACTTTTACAGTGAAATAGGTCACTCTCACAAATAAGATTAAACATTATTAAATTACTTAGAATAAGTGTTTGAAATATTCTAAAATTACTTGCTAAAGAAAGAGAAGAGGAGGCCATTCACGTTTTCGTAATAAAACGATAACATGGTGAATTTTATGAAATGAAGGATAATTCTAAATTTTTATGAGTCGATCGATCATCGTTACTCATCGTTAACGAATAATACTTCTCAATCATGTTCATCAAGTGTGCACCAACTTCCTCGTTGGCCAGCGATTCTGCTCAGTTTTACGAGAGTTTCCTTGGATTTGCCCGTCGTATTTCCGTCAATGCTGGCTCAATTATAACTATGAGTGATCGAAGAGGAAAATTTACGGTAACTTGGTCGAAGGGACGTGCATCGGCGATCGAGCTCGTACGTCCCGCGATTGCTTCAAGGTGAAGCTGCCGGCAGCAAAGAAACGGGAGAGAGAGAACGAGTCGGTGTGTCGCAAGCTCCTCGCCCTGTTTCACCACCGCAAGCCTCGGGACCCGCTTCGCGGCTCGAGCTCTGCCTCGTCGGTGCCCCTGCTCGATATGGGCGCCAGAGCATGGGACTACGAGGCCCTACCGGAGCTCCACACCTCGACGGCGGTTACGCCGACCTCGACGCCGCCGACGTCCCAGCAGAAGGCGCCGAGGGTGTACTTCCAAACGGAGAATCTGGCGTCCACCAGACGGAGGAGCAGCAGCAGACTGCTGACGCCGCAGCAGTCCTGCAGGAGACGCAGTCGAAGCATGAGCGCCTGGAGCGACCTGTCCAGGTCGTCTTTCAGGTTGGACGAAAGGTTGGTTGGTTTCGTCGTTTCTTCGGATGTAGCCTCGATTTCGATTGTCGTTTACGACTTCATTCGATATCTCTGGTAAACTGGTATCTTACATTTTATAGCGATCTGCTCTTTTAATGTGGAATCTGGAGGATTGTGATTTACACTTGTTACCGTGAAAGTATATAAATATTTTTTAATGAATTTAGAAATGAAAAAATAGAGATGAAAAGATAAGTAAAAAAAAAAAATTATTTCTCCAATTATAAATCTTATATTATCAAGATCCTTTTATATTTTTTCTATATTTTACAGAATATTATAATTATATAATTATATAATAATAATAATAATAATAATAATAATAATAATAATAATAATAATAATAATAATAATAATAATAATAATAATAATAATAATAATATAATGATGATAATAATAATAATAATTTAACGAAAATTATATAATTATAATATAATAATTATATAATTGTATAATAATATTCTTTCTTATATTTTGTTTCTTATCATTCTTTTAAATAAAAAATGCAAAAATTTTCTTTACGACACATGTACTATTACTTGAGTCGAAATTAATTTTTCGTTGGACATAAGAAACTAAAATTACTCATTTTGAAAATTGAAATTAATTTTCATATTTAATTTTTTGTCGCAGAAAGAATAAAATTTATGTCGTTGTAACAAAATTTTCATTTTGCGTAGAATGATTATAAATACGATGTTCTATTGTTTCCAAACAATGAATAATTTATTGCTTTCTTCCGCAGCTTTCATTTATTCATATTATATTCGAGTTTAATGTTCAATTTATCACAAAAACATTCATTACATTTTTTGCGTCTGTCTTGTTTTACAGAATTACTAAATAATTATCGAAATTTAATTATCGAAGTTTAGACCGTGCGAAAAGTTTTACATTCAATACAAAAACATTTATTATATTTTATGTATCATTACGTTGTGTTTTTTTTTTCTCTACGAGAGTTTGCTTTTCATCTTGCATTTTTTTTTTAAATAATGATAAAACCGTTTATTAATATATGTAAATTTTTACGCGAATAAAGAGCTCGACTATTTTTTTAAATAAAAATGTTAAAAGTGTTATGAGCGGTTAATAATATCATTATTAACTTTTTTTCATTGAGCAAGCGTGGAGTCGCTTTGTCTTATAAATATACTATAAGTGACTCTGCAAAAAACAAGCTTTTGATGATCGATCATCGTTGCCGACAACATGCAGGTACGGTCATTTCATCGAAAACCAATAGCGATTGTTATGGCACGTAGAAATAAAACCATGAGTGCACTTTTGTGCCACACTATGTATACACATACATACACACACACACACACACACACACACACACACACACACAATATACATATACACATATACACACATACATTTAACATAAATATATATAAATCTGTAAGAAAATTTTGTTTGAAAATGTTGAATTTGAAAATGTAATAGCTCTAAATAATTTTAAGATAGTGATAGTAACTCTCAAAATACTGTTTTTTTTACTGAGAATACTGATATACTGTTTTTTTACATAAAACAATAATAATTTTATAATAAAAGTTTATTAGCAATAAGAAAATTATGAAAATAATACTATAATGTAAACTTTCTATTAAATATCTTTTTCTTTTTTTTCTCGTTTTCTTGTTTCAATGAAATGTTTAGCATTTTCTGAAAAATTGAAAGAGAGATTATTTTAGTCAAAGAAGGTGGATAGCCTCTCTTTACTTCAAAATATTATTTCACTTTGTTAAGTTTTCTACAAAGTTTCTACGTGTTTTTTAAGTTAAATGTGAGATGGTGATTTTTATCTCATTTTTATATTTCATATTTCAACGGATCTAGCAATCTCTTTAGCAATAAATATATAATTTGAATTTTGTAGATATTTGTATGTAAGAAGAAGTTTAGAAAAGATGCACTATTTATCAATAATTTTTTTTATTATTTATAACTGTTATGCAATTATATATGCAATTATTTATAACTGTTATGCAATTATATTACAAACAATTATTCTGAAAATGTGAAAATGATTATAAATGAGAGCCATTATAAATCTACAAAGAAAGCTAACAAATGTCAAGGCTAAGAATATATGTAATATATCTTAAGTATATGTGGGGTGTGTGTGTGTGTGTGTGTGTGTGTGTGTGTGTGTGTATGTGTGTATGTGTAAAATAATGACATAAATTCCAAATATAATGCAGAATACCATGATGGTGTAAAGCATAGTATAACATAAAATTGCGCAATTTCTCAGAATTTAATATTAAATTCCGCTTTTGCACTCACAAGTGCCATAAATGAACTTACGCACGACATCATAAACATCTATCAAAAATAAGTTGAAAAAAAACCTTTTAGTATAATATTGAAATTATGGTAATATCGTGCTAAAGTTACGTCCTCCATTTAATCAAGATTGTTGCAAAATTCGAAACTTCATCATTATCAGATACATTATTAACATATTTATTATAAACATCGCCATTTTCACTTTGTTTCATCGTCCTATGCACTTTTGCTGAAGATGGAATAATATCAAGCGATTTTATTTTATGTACAAGTCAAACTTATCTAAATGTTATATCGTTTTATATATGTTTATCTCATCATTTTATCTTTTATAATGATACTTTATATTATTTTTAGAACCTGTTTTATTTTTAGAATGCTTATCGTATGATATCTCACTCGATAAAAATAAAACAGAGTGGGAATAGAAAAGGGTTTCTTTTTAATCGCGGAGAGAGTATTGCATTTTCATATGGAATTCTGAAAGTAACTTCGTTATTAGAGTGGAATGAGATTTTTTTCTCAAGCACTCGAGTATTTCAGACTTATTTCCATATTCCTCCTCATCTCTGCATTCTAATCATTATGCAAATTTCTTATAATCTATTTCTAACTAGGATTATAATTGCGCGAAACAGTCGTAAAGTTAAATATAAAAGATAACAAAGAGAGAGTTTCACTTAATAATAATAAAAACTTACTTGTATTAATGTAAATTAATATAATTATACATTTATGCCACTATTAACATCAGTAAATTTGAAAACAGATTAGATTATTTTGTCTTTAACAAATTTGCATAACTTTTTTATTACAATATTATATTTAATAATATTAAAAATTCTGCTAAACTTAATAGTATATATGGTATCTCTTTTAAAATTCAAATACTTATTATGCATAGAATTTTTTCCAATTTCTTTTAATTTTGAAAGAGATAATCGTTTACGTTATTTTATTTGCAAACTTATATTTTTTTTTTTTTTTAGTTTGACGCTATTTTTGTTTCAAAAATTGCGTTGGATGGAATAAGGCGATTATATTTTTATTATTATTTTTATCATTAAAGAAGCTGTAAAATTTATCAGAAATTAATGACAAAAAATTAAGAAGAGAAATTAAATTCTTTTTCTCTTCTTTTCTTTTTGTCTTTTTGTGTTTTGTTATGCATATAACAATAAGATTAAGATATTTTAATTTTCTTGTTTCAGGTAAGTGTGGCTCCATATTCTGCTATTTTAATTCTGCTTTATACGTAAGTAATTAAATCAATATTATTGATTTTATCTAGAGGCTAGAGCGTAAAATAAATCTATCGCACCGAATTTTTAAAATAAATGCTAAGGCATAAAATAATTATGTCATATGCATATATATTACTACGTGAATACACAGAATATTGAATATGATTATGAACAGCATAAAAATGGCCTCCTTGTTGCTAAATATAAATCATAAATATGTTTATGAGAAACAGAAGTAAAATCGCTTGTTATTTAAAAAACCATTCAAATAGAAAATATACAATAATGTATATAAATAATAATTCTTAAAAATTTGAAACCCACTATTAATTGAACATATTTTTATATAAAAGAAATCAGATTATTAAAAATTAACAGAGTTTTTTATACTGTGTGAAGAATTTGATAAATTAAGAATTTAGAATTAGATAAATTTGAACCTACTTAATGAAGCAATCATTAGTTTTTTTATTAATTAATAATATATTAAAATAAATATTTGTTTTCTATATTAATATAAAGAAAAAAATAAATCATATTAACTTTTTTTTTATTTTACAAAAATGGCTATTATGATGATGTGAATAAAATTCAGTTCTTTTTCTCTATGATTATTCTTAAAATATTTTTATTTTTATTTAGAATTAAAATTTTTAACTGATTCTAAATTATTTAGAATTTCCTTCAGATTCTTTAAATATTTGTTTACAGAAATCAACTTTTTTCTTTAAATATATAAGTATTCAATTAATTAATTAATGTAAAACAGTATATAAATATAATATAAATATAATCTTTTTATACTTATTGGCTATTCTTCCGAAAACTCATGAATGGTATATATATGGTGCTTATCAAAAGTTTTGGGACGGATATTTTATAAACTATGCACTTTAGAAAGAAAGGTTTCAAACAAAAGTTGTCGCTTGAAGGGGGCCATAAGATGATGTCATTGGTTTTTTATTGCATATTCGTGTAGCTTATTTCGAGAACTTTTCAAAACATATAATAAAGTATTTCTTTGAGTACTTTTCGAGTTACAAGGCTTGAAATAATTTCTTAATTTTAACATAAATCATAAAATATCTAGTAAAATATTTATTTTTCGATTATCTTAACTTAATACTTTTATGTACAAAATAATAAGAGGAATCAATTGGTGTAACAAAAAAATATTGTTTTTAAGAAAAAATATGTAATTTGCAATTAACAATTAAACCGGGTCTACAATGGCCGTAGCATAAGATTGTAAGGTTGTAAGCGAAATGAACCAAACCCATTTCCTACGGATTTCGTGCGTTCTATGGCGGTCACGCATACACACGGAAGAATTCTGCGCTCTTAATTCTGATTGCGCGTCCGCTGTAAAACATACATAGTAATTGTAGAAAATGGATTTGATTCATTTTGCTTACAACCTTATGGCCATTGTAGACCCGGCTTTACATATTATTTTTTTAAACAACTATACATTTTCTTTATACCAATTCCTCTCATTATTTTGTACATAAAAGTATTAAGGTAATCGAAAAATGAATTTTACAAGATATTTTATGGTTTATGTAAAATTAAGAAATGATTTCAAGTCTCATAAAGTCTCGGAAAGTACTTAATGAAAACTAACTTAATTGTAGTGTTTTGGAAAGCTTTCGACGTGAACTACCAGAATATTTAATAAAAAATAATAAAATCATTTCGAACTGTAACAAACTAAAGGTAATATTCACTTTTAAGAAAAAGGGCTTAAAAAGTATCTTAATTATCAAGTCGCCAAAAATCCTTCTTTTGTATCTAAAAGGAACCTATTTACAAAATTTGATTCAAATCGGAGCATGATCGTTTTCGAAAGAACTTACTTATTTATGAGGCTTACGTAAATTTGTATATTACGAAGTATTGCACAAGATTTGGCAATTGCAGAGAATAATTGCAAATCAGTTTATATTGTGTTTACAAATATAATTTTATTTCTCGAGTTATTCCATTTATTTTTGTAGCTAAAAATCTGATTAGAAAATATCAGAGAGATTATTGAGTTTTGTGAAAATCTTACAATATAACGTATATAAATTGTGAACGATACAATATAAATACACCTAGAAGCAGCCCTATGAAAATAAAAAAATATATGTTTATAGAACAAATATTAGCATTTTTATCCGATCTTGCTAATAAAATAAACCGAAAATCAGTAAAAAAACTTAAAGTATATGAAGTTTCAAGAAAAATTGATTTAAGAGATTTGTTAAGGCTAATAAAAACATACGATATTTAAGAAAAATAACATATAAAGTGTTTTATAATATTACAAAATAAAAAATAATATTTTTATAATATTACAAAATAAAAGATTTCTTAAAGAAACTGAATATATATGTATATATAATACAAGGTTACATTTTTTTATGTTTTTTTTTCAGATAAAAAATATATTTTAGATATCTAAAAGATACTTATCTTGAGAATTATCTTGTTTGGCAATAGAAGCATAGAATAAAAATTGCAAAAGGAGGTTTTTGTATTAAAAATTATATTTCGAAATTTGAAAACACTCTTACGTAATATCAATCAAGCATGCTCCAATTTGACACTATTTTTGCAATGGAAATACCAGAGGTTTACTAGTATCTTTTTTCCATTACTATTCTTTTATCTTGTTTGACATTGTTATCACGAGTTGTCATCCAGTTTTGGTTCAAGCTTTCGAAACCAGGATCAGCATTCACGCTCAGATGCATTTCTATTCTTGTCGTTATCTTTCATGGTATTGAGGTCAATTCGGATAACAAGATAATTGCATTAAAGATATAGTGTTATATATATTTCAGTGCGATTTTACAGGGAAATAACATGGTATCCTTAAATAGATGCGTACAAAAAATGTATTATTTTTATATTATTTTTATAATAAAATATAATGATTTACAAATTATACTACTTGTCAATCAAATATAATTTCAATGATACATTTGCAAATAATTTAACTATATATTTCAACACACATTCATGGAAAGGAAATTAAAGTTTAATGCAATTTATGTGTTTGACAATGTACGCTGTTTGTTCAAAGTAATTTAAAGCAATATTTCGCGAGTTGCATTTATAATTCTAGGACAGAATCATTAGTTATTATGGATGTTATCAACTGATTCATATTTTCCCCTTCGTGTTTATTCTATCGAGTTTAATACTGTTCTCCCTACATCATTTCTAAATCTGAAGCTTTGCTCAATAACATTACTTACGCGAAGTACCTCGATTAGGTGCCTTGTTGATTATGCCGCGGATGATGAACTATAAATTAAGCGTGCTACCTTTATTTGCTGCTACCTTCTTATACAATATGTTCCGTATAAAGGCATTCAAATATTTTATACAATATTAAATGTATATAAAAAGACATTACAAAAAAGAATGCTTTTAAAAAAACGACGATTAGAAAAAAAACTGTTTTTATCGCTTGAAATATTACTACTTTGAAATTTCAAAAATCAAATGTTATAGTAGATGAAAAAGAAATTCTCTCTATCGATTAGATTTTTAACATTCCTTTTGTTTTCATGTTTTTTAAATTTCTATATAATATAATCATAATTTAAATAATGAAGAAATATTATAAAATAAATTTTGTAGAGTGTTAAATTATTAAAATATATACTTATATATTTTACAAACGACACATATAATATTTTTCAATTAAATATATTGTCTAAAGTATTTTATTTATTTCAAATTTTTTTTTTAAAATAAACACACAGACATTATAATTTCTCATGTAAGATGAACTCTTGCATTTACTTTTCTTTCTTGTTTATTTTTTCCTTTATATGCAATATACATATAATATCTTCCATTTATATAAATAATCGCAAAGATATAAGATTTATAAGATAAGCAGGAACAAGTATTGATTGTTTTAAAATTAAAAATTAATTGATAAAACACTCGCAAAGATACACGATTTATAAAAGAAGCAGGAACAAGTATTGATTGTTTTAAAATTAAAAATTAATTAATAAAACACTTTTTTTTGAAATTAATATTGGCAAAAATTATTAATTATTTTTCTTTTTAATTTTTTTAGAGAAAATTTCTTTTTGATAGAAATAAAAGTACTTAATTCTTCGCGTAAAGTGACAATGCATTATAATGATTATTTCATATGTTTGTAATTGTTACTTTTTAAGATAATTATCACTTATCATCGGCCGGAAATGCACAATGTAAGGAAGCTTTATCAATTTTTGGCACGTATTATGGTACATGGAACACATTATGAGATTGCAGGTTACTTATCTCTGTTGGTAAGATAGATACCTCATGAGATTTTTTCCACATAACATTAATCCCATATTATATCTGGGCTTTCTTTCCTACTTTATCGACCGCTTAAGAAAAGTTCAACGAGCTTTCAGAAAATTTCACATTAATGCCTGACAAGAGTATTTTTTTCATTTCATTTGTGTCACTTTTATTATTTTGTGTACTAAAAGTGACACAAATCCCATTCATGCACGATGTACTGTTTAAAAAAAATTACACATGTGAACAAATACACTATTTAATTATCAATTAATCATTCAATTATATTTAATGTATATTCTTAATTTTTCGAAAAATTATTTATAATTTATTGAAAGTGAAGTAAACTATCATACAAAATAAAACAGCATTATAAAATTTGCTATGAAACTGTGAAGTTAATCTTTATCTATTCTCTTAGGATATTAAAAAATAAACGATTCACAAAATTTTACTGTAATAAAACAATATAATATTGTAATTGTATTAATAATATAAATTAATATAACTAATATAAATAATGTAAATAATATAAATAATATAAATAATATAATAATATAATAATATAACATATATTAATATAAATAATATAAATAATAATATAAATTGTATAAATAATATAATATATAATTGTAATGAAGATAATTATCGTATAAATAATTTATTGAAATAAATGTTCTCTGAACAATTTCACAAATTTCACCATAAAGTTAATAGATTATTATTATTATTAAAATATATTATTTAAAGTTTTTTCTTGTATAATAATATTCGAATATAAAAAACTTAATGAATAATTTATCATTTTCTTCAAGTAACTATTTTTTTTCTGAAATAATATTCTCAAAATAATCAATCTTTTATCATTTCTTGTCGGAGTATAGCGTCCAATAAAGATCTCATTCATATAAGTGAATCTATAAGAGTTTTTCTTTTTTTTATCTCGAAGAAAAAATTATGAAATTATGAAATATTATCTTGGATAAAACTTTTTTATAAGAAAGAGGGAAGATAAATTAACTATTTTACAGATTAATTTGTTGCAGAAGTTTTTTATAAAAATAATTACATATATTAGTATGTGTGCTCATCGAATCTTTTTTTACTATATTTTAAAGATTGCAAGAAAGGTCAAATCCATTCTCTTATTCGATGATTATTATGTGATAAGCGCGACATCAAAGCATCCTGCAATTTGTATTATGGAAATTCCTCAGAGACTTCTAATGAATACAGGCTTAGCGAAGAGATACCTGAATTATTTAACACGCAGGGGTTTTTTAGAAACGAGCTGTTCAAGTCTCCCGAGGTTTAAAATAAAGAAACATAACAATGTGTGTCACATGTCCGATGATGCTCATATTTAAATATTAATATTAGAATCGTCGAATGCGTTTCTCGTTTAGAACGTGGCACAAATATAATTGTATTTTTCTAAAAATTAATGAATTGTTCGTGCTGCACACATGGTCTCATTAAAATATTTTCCCAATATTATGACAATTAATGACTTTAATACAACCGCTGATTGAAATGCTGACCTACAGTAACAAAATGAATAACTCGACGATTCATTTTATTGTCACGTTTCGAAACTATCGTAAAGGTTGAATTATTTAGCGAAGTTATATAGTTATTATTGACGTATTTAATTGTTATCTCAAATAAAAATATTTTAAAGTATCTGCGACTACCTTTTACTACTTATCAAGCGTTTAATTAAAACTTGTATTGATTTTACATTAACTACTTTCGTTTTAAAACGAAATGATAGTGCTATGATACCGCGTATGGCAAGAAGATAGAAAAAAAAACAAATTTAAGATACGAGAAATGTTAAAAAAATGTTATGTGAAGTTTTCGATGATCATAAAAGTGTAACTTTATGTTTGATTTTTATCAAGACACCATAATGTGTATGTTAATTCTATAAAGATTATTAAATGATCAATGTTAAAAAGGTTGCTGTATTTTTTTTAAAGGCCAAATAGATATATTAAACAGATAAAATTTTACTTTTTAATTTTATTTTTAATTTTAAATATTTATATATATTTGCTTCTTGTTCTTTAAATTATTAATGCTTTGTTCTTCACTGAAATATTGAATATTTTCAAATTTTAAGATTTTATTCATTGTCATCATCGTAATAGATATGCAACCTATTTTAATCAATAACGCTATTAACCTATTTAACCTATTTAAATTACAATCAAATTATTCATGTTACAAATTTGATCCGTATTGTCATATTCATGTGTCAATCGAATAATGGACATTAGGCAGCCCGGTTGAAAGATTATCTGAAACTTCAAGCATTAGAATTAATGGGGCTTAATAATATGTTAATAACAGATATAACGAGAATTTAATGATGTATTGTAATAAAATATTAAGTAATTTTATTAAATGATTTAATTTCGTAGGATGATAATGTTCTTATTATTACAAGGATATGATATCCTTATTATTACATTTTAAACAAAATTGCTATACTTGCATATTCAAAAAACTATATTGCGGATATGTAAATTGCTACTTTATTCAGGTCATTTATAGAATTGTTTCAATTAATATTATTAATTCATTATTTGTAATTATTTCAATCTTTATATGTAATAATTTAAAAAAGAAAAATAAACTGAGTAATCGTTTTTCTTGGCAGTAGAATGATATTTTCCTCTGCGTAATAAAAGTCTCTAATTAATGCATTTAAGTAATAATTGTGTTGTTCATTTAAATATATGTCTTAAACTAATAATATTTTAGCATCTCTTGATACAAAGTATGGAACAGAAAAATGTCACCAGAAAAAATGAAAATAGTGAGACAATTACAGTAAAATATTTATAATTTATTTGTAAAAAATATAAGAAGTACTTATATTAATATTTAGTTTAATATTTAATTTAATATTTAGTTTAAAAAAAATCTTATTAAAATCTTATTAAAATCTTATTAAAATCTTATTAAAATCTTATTCGATAAGAAATCTTATTTTATATTTAGTTAATATTTAGTTAAAAAAAGTCTTAATAATAATTACAAAAAGAATTAATGATATTCGTTACAATGAAATACAATTTGTTAATGTCATCATAAATTTGTTTATTAATTTTATGATATTTAAAATAGATTTTATATACATTTAATATCATAAAAATTGCATAAATTACATTTTTATTAATTACATAAATTATATTTATGCAAAAAATTTGTCATATTTGTAAAATAAAATTGAAAATAAAATTTACAATAATGCAACTAAAGAACTAAAGCTAAAATTTATAATAATTTAAATTTTATGAAATGATATGCTAGCTGCACACGAGAAATATGAATTATTATGTAAATGATAAATTTTATTATTTGACCTGAAAATTAAAATAGATGATATGTTTAATTCAAAAATATATTAAATCGTATTTTGCAACGCTTCGCTATCTTTTTTTCTAAATTTAATAAGAAACAAATCTTTTTATTTACAGATATAATAATAATATGTCGAATAAATTAAATTTATTTTTTAAAAAACCATTACAGAATAATTTTTGATTCCATACATTTTTAATGTTTTGCTTGCTAACTCGGCAGATGAAATTCTGCTTTCTATTTTTCTCTTCTATCTTTAAATATCAGTAAATTTACAATTCAATGAGATAAATTGCAAATTAAAATAATAAAATAATACTAGGAAATATGCAATATATTTTATAATATTATATAATTTGACAATATTTTCAAGTTTAAAAATTAAATTGCGCGTCATCTGTATTAATCATTGCAGACACTTTAAATTCTAGACATCAGATAATTTCGGAATATTCTTTTTAATTTGAAAAGAGAGAGAAACAATAATTTCAGACATGTCATAGCGATTATTGATTATTTTAATTATTATTAATTATGCTTGATTATTATTCATTATGCTTGATGTCATATCTTTCAGCATCTTTTAATTCCCTTTGATTATCTTCTCAACGAGATTATATATTATATATTATACATTAGATATCGCAAAAGGTCAAAGAGCAACATATCTTTTGTAGATCATCTTTAGTTGGTGCATAAATATGTAAGCTTTCCATCGTATCAAGAATAACATCGTCTGCTCTGTATATCTCAGAAAGTACTAAATAAAATAAAAATCTACTATCTATTTATTACATTGCCCCGCAAATGTTTGATTGTCGGTGCTTTTTTATTTGTCTTTATATTTAATAGTTTGTCTTTATATTTAATAGAATAGAATTGATTGACAGCGATCCCCAATTCATTGGTAATCATGTGATATGACGAAAGGTCAGCGAGATTTAAGACCCTGAGGGATTACGGGTAAGTTAAAGTTTCGAAAAAAGTTTTCAGAGATTGCCAAGAGAAAAAAAAAACGAAGCGAAGAAAAGACGAAGTCGCTTGTGGCAGACTAGGGACAAATAGAACTTTGCTGAACGTGAGCCTAAAAACCAAAGTTGAAAAGAATATAGAGAGTATCTATATCTTGATAGATTCCGATCATTAAGTTTCTTGGCACATCTAGAATTAAGCAATTGCTATAATATATTCTGCGGTATGCTATATGACGCGTCCTGCATATTGATTATCGCGTAGCACTACAAATGTTTGGCAAGTAAACGAAGTTGCTTTCTATGAATTCAAAATGAAATTGAACAAATATCAATATTTATTTGATTGTTTATACTAGGGAAATATTTTATTATTTGTTTTTCTATTGTTTGTTTTTTAAATTTGGAAATGCGAAATTTCTATCAAGAGATCTGTCAAGAATACAGAACATAATTAATTTCTTTGAGAATATTCAAGAAGGATCTCTATTTTAATATCGAGCTTTTTAAAGGTATTTCGACAATTCTTCAAATTAAATCAAGCCGCTTAAGCAATGTTGCTATTATCCTCAAAATGAATATTATAAAAGAGATTAGAAAAGCTTAAAATGTAATAATATGATAGCTTCAATTTTTTTATTTAAATGTAATAAGGTTTTAATTAAGTCGATAATATTACTGTACTAAACGGATGATAAAATCAGAATAAAATTGATCAACATGCAAATATTAAAATAATTATTTTATATTAATTTTCTTCTTATTATATATGATGAATTAAAAATCGTAAAGATTAATAAGCTAAACGGTAGCAAAATGATAATTCATCTCTCATACATTGATTTGAGCTAAATATCTAAATATTTTTAGATATTTTATTATCGTATTTTTTAACATATTATTGACGTATTTTTTTGGAAATTCTAATAATTTTCTTACTTGAATTATTCTATAAAAAAATCTAAATATTTTTAGATATTTTATTATCGTATTTTTTAATATATTATTAACGTATTTTTTTGGAAATTCTAATAATTTTTTTACTTAAATTATTCTATAAAAAATGATTTCCAGTATATATATATCTTCTACGATGATTTCATTTATATATATCTTTTACGATTATAATGAATCAATGATAAGCATAATTATATTGATTTTACATATATAGGCAAATAAAATTATACATATGTAGTGGCAATATGCGATATGCGATGAGATTTGCATCTAATGGTTATTGATCTACCTTTATATATACATAGTTGCTACAATTCATTCGTCTCGAATTAATTTGTGATAGTTAATACCATGGAGCTATATACTATTAGGCTAATACTAAATCTATGTAAGCTAATACTAAATCTATGTGAGCTATATGTATTTAGTTTATAGTGGTGTAGCAAGTAAATATACACATATTTAAATTTATTGAAGAAAATTCAAATAATAAAAATGTCCTACGAAATGGAACAAATAATTAAATTTATATTATATAGTTGTAATAAGTCTTATAATTCTCTATTAATATCCTTAAAAAATACAATAATTTATATTATATTTATATTATTTATATTATTACGTTTTTACATTATTATTTATGTTTTTATATTATTATATTTATATTATATTTATATTATTTATACTATTACGTTTTTATATTATATTATTATATTTATATTATATTTATTTATGTTATTATATTTATATTTATATTTATTTATATTTATTTATATTTATTTATATCATATATATATACAATACGTAAAAGAAAATTGAGGAAAAAGAAAATAGTATATTTCAGATAGAAAACAAACTTTCTCTCTCTTGTATATACGTATGAATACGATAAACTGCTTTTTAAAATGGTACCGTTTTTAAAACTCTCGGTGGCAAATAGCTTCCCAAGTGCTTTGAAAAGTGCTGTAAAAGAAAGCGAAAGAAGAGTAGATGTTGCAACTCTTTAAAGAATAAAGTGCATCAAAGGATATTCAGAACATGACAAAAAATATATGACACGCTTACAATTTTGTAAACGAAAGGTGATGCGTCAAAACATCTTTATATTAAGAACAAAGCAAACATTTTCTAAAGCAAACATATTGTTTTTAACATGAGCACAAACATATTGTTTTTAACATGAGCATAACATACACTGCTCGTGAAATTTATAAAAAAAAAAAGACCGATTTCGATTAGTACTACGTATTTGCAATTTTTGCCATGAAAAATTATTCGAGATTAAATAGTCAAATTGCATACGTGACATATTGACATCAGATTATAACTGTTCATTGAAAGAAAAGAAGTTATTAAATATATTTTTTTCTTTATTTATAATTTATTTAATTATAATTTATATTGTTATTATATTATATATATTTTTTGCCACATATTATTAATATTCCTTTATTTATTTTATTATGCGTTGTCTTTTTTTTTAATTTAATAATTTTTATAATTTATAATTTATATTATTATTACATTGTATTTTGTCATATGTAATTTTAATATTCTTTTATTCATATTATCCATTTTATGCGTCTTATTGTCTTCTTTATGTATTATATGTCCATATTGTTGTGCTTGCATAGATTTAGTTAATTTTTTACTTTTTACATCTTCTAATATTATCTTCTTTAATATTTGAAGCAGAGATGTTTGAACTATTAAAATTAAACTTGAAGTCTAAAAGATAATAATTTATTTGATAAAATGAGATAAAGAAAAAAATAATAATAATAATAAAAAAAATAATAATAAAAAAATAATAATAAAAATTTCTTGGAATATCTTTAAATTTATTTTTTATTATTGTTAATTATTATTTTATTTCAAAGAATATTTTGAGACAAACGTGAAAATGTATGTATTCTAAATTTTATTTGTAATACGTGTACGTTAAGAATAGATATACATGAGAAATTAGAGATCTTCAGGAAAACCTAATGTCTGGCCCTTATTATCCTTTTCTCCTGTCGCATTTTTATCCAATAGTCGTATCCCTTCGAAAAAAATTATTCGCAGATTTTTTCCGAAAAATAAAATTATACATCGTACACGACAAATTGCATTATTATTCGCGATGATGACATGAAAACACTTAATGACTTTTAAAACTCCGTAATCGAGCCGCCGATGATCCGTTAGATTCCACAAGACGAAAGGGGTGAACGGCAGACGAGGACGAACGAACCCGATCATGGCCCCGTGATTGTTCTTGGGGCGTCTGCGCCTGGTGATTGCTGGATAGAGCCAGGACCAGAGGCAGGCGAGCGACCAGCCAGCCTTCCAAGCGACCGCCGACCGACCGACCGACCGACCGACCAGGAGGAGGCGCGGAAGCCCTCGGGATGCCAGTCGCCTCCGAGCCGTCGTGCGGTTGAGATGCGAGCCCTTGCATTTCGTGAACTCCCTCGGTCGCGAACGACCACCTCGTGCACCATTCTCACCCTCGGCCCGCGTCAACCCCCGTCGATCGGCGATCGTCGGTGCGCGAGCGCGCGATTTTCCGCCACCGCCGCCGCCACCGTTGACACCCTCGCGCCGGAAGAGGCGACGATGCGCACGTGAGCGATCCTCGTCGGTCTCAGTGGTCAGCCAGCGATCGCGCGATCGGGATCTTACGATCAGGGGAGCGCGCGCGACGATATCTTGGACGGGAGGACGGGGTCGGTGGTCACCTCGGTGTTGCGACTTGCCCGGTGTTGTCTCCGCTTTCGAGTACATCTCTACTGATGACACTGTCGTGAGACTATGACGCCCGATTTCGGCGACCGAACGCTCCCGGCTAGTTACCGGGGGTCCTCCGAAGAGGAGAATCGAGCTCGAGGTATACCCGGATTGGCCACTATTAATCTCGAATCGCGGTATGGACTCGTAAATCCACCTACAATCGTTTAGCACGTTTTCCTGTTCCATTCGGTAACGGAGCGTGTCTTTTATTGCTTTCGCGCGCGATAAAATGTGAGCCTTCGGATCTATATCCGGGATATATATCCCGTATATGTCTTCTTTATATTGTGGTAACACATACGATCTTTTATGATATCGCACATAAATATGTGACTGATGAAGCGGCCGAAAGATTTTGAGATGATTTTTCGTGTTTTTTTTTTTTTTCTTTTTTCTCGCTTTTCTCTGATCGGTCAGATTTGGAAGAGAGGATTGGCTTTCGGTTAGAAGATAAAGTGGCGCTTTTAGGCTTCCAATAATTCCGATTAATTCCGATTGTAAATTAGACTAATATTTCAAATCTTGACAATCGATGCGAAACGGATGCGAGATATTTCATTCATATTCGTTGCACGTGGGCGTGAACGCCATCTTGACGCGTGCAAGTTGAAATGCAAATACTGATAGTGTATTTTTATGTTTTTGCTCTGCTATCACGAGTTAAATTTCGTTTCTATTTTCGTATGTCAGCTGTTATTAATTTTGTTATATAATACATTATATAATTTATAATTGTTATTTATTTTACAATTTTTTAATTATATAAATTTTACATAATTTTGAATTTTATATATATAAAAATTTGAAAAATTGCAGTTATATATAACAATAGTTCTTTTACTTAATTGAAAAAGTATACTGGTCGTATATGTGTAATACGCTTTATAGTATTTGTTGAAAGAACACAATATAAATTATAAATATTAATTAAATGTATACATTCTAATAATCTAATAATATTAAATTTAATTATTAATATTATATGCGTATATTGAATTTAATAAGTAAATTCATAGTTGTCTTGCTTTTTTCAAGCAGCATTGTTTTGTGACATAACAATATTATAGCCGTTATTAAAGCCATATTACATTTTTTTAATAAACATTATTTAACGTAATTATATGCTACGTGATAATTTATATTAATAATAATAAAATAGTAAAATACATTTTTTTATTTATTACAAAAATTTAAATACCTAATCAGGAATTAATTGAAATTAAAAATAAAAATTTTAATAAACAAAGCCTTAAAAAGAACTGTAAATAGATGATAAAAAATATTATATTCTTTATTTAATTTCCAATGACTCTTATATTAACAGAATCTCAACGTATAGATTATGATTTAATATCAAAAATAAAATATATCCATATATATTTTTAATCAAATTTTATGGCCAAAAAGATTTTCTAGTTTATCTTCCTCTTATTCAATATATATCGAGATAACGCAGTCTGTAATATTAGCAACATATGTTGCAGTATGTTATGTATTATTCAATATTTTGACTTAAATTTCTATTGCATAAATTTCGTGAGAGAATTTTTAAACTACGTCTAGTAAAGCTTCAAGAACGCGGTGCATCAGGTTATATCAAAATAACATCAGATTGTGTCTGTGTGTTATTTATTTTCGACGAAGTTGTTGAATTTATTTCTGAATGATATAAGGCTCTCTCTGATGTAAGGTTCTCTCGCATCTCGTTGAACGTATGCCCTTCTCATCAGTTTGAAGCTAATTACCAAGTATAAACTAACTCACTTATCGCAATTAACGTTGTCTAATTTATGGAGCCGTCCTCGTAGCTTTCTGTCGGTGATAATCGCGAAAGTTGCTTGAAATTTTACTTCGTACACAATAAAATAATAACAGCGTAATTTTTATAATATATAATCTTCCATTTTGCAAATACGGAGGATTTCCATTCAAATACGCAAATTACAATGATGTATAAATGCCAAGATAAAGTGAAAATTCTTCAGGCATTTATTTTGGCAGCTACTTTCATCCGTCGTAAGTAGTGACTAATATTTCCGGAGTCGTACGTGACTGAAAATATCTTCGCGATTTCTTACATCATATTTAAAATTGTGCGCGTTTGAAAAATGATTCGTGATTTTATATGTATTAAACTTTCACGATATTGAATTATTTTTAAAATATAATTTACACGTAAATATGTGTGCGCTTTCTGTTTACGTTTTGATTAAATTAATTGGAAATCTTATTAAAATGATGATAAACCGCAACTTTTATTTTTTATCCATAAAAAGATGAAATTCTTAAGACATTCATAAATCTCAATTCTGATCAAGCTCAGATTTAACTGTATCTTTAAAGTCAATTTAGATCTTTAATTTGATTATATATGAAAAATTAATATAAAGGAAATACACTCCTTATATAAAATAAACATTAAATTATAATAAAGGAAGCACAAAATACAATCGCAAAATATTGACAACGATTTTATTATTCTTTATTCCTTCTATTTTTTAATTTCTTATGCTGTGCATACAATATTGCACGAGCATATTTTTCTGCAACGTCGTAGCATGTTATTCTAGTGATACGAAAATATATTTTTCTGTGTATCATGAAACAATATCCTTAGGGATACTTATAACAGCGTGACTATAATAAAATGCGGATATTACAGAAGAAGATTATAAGAGGATTATAAGATTAAGAGGATATTCGATAGATAGAAATCAATTAGTGCGATGAACGTAACGATTGGATTCGTTCTGGCGAGACGGATATACGTTATTCGATGACGGTCCAATCACAATCATTATATTACTTAGACGACAGGCCAATTATGTCAGAGGGATTCCGTCTCCTCTCCGAAAAAAAGGAGATATAACTCGTACGAAAATCCTACCTAAAAAGAAGCCAGTTAATTGATTAGTTCGTCAGTAATGCCGCGAAAACGATTGCATTCGAGCAGAGATATCAATTTGCAAGTATCAATTTGAAGAGATGATCGAGATTGTTTTAATTATTCGCGCTCTATTATCGGGCTTATTTCTATTTCAGTCGAACATTAATTTAGGCGAGTGTGAGGTAGAGCGGGTAAGAGATTTGGGGATGATTTTTATTCGAAAGATTAAGTCTTTTTATGTCCAGGCTCAAGGTAGGTTCGGTTTATATAAGAAAGAAAATATGTATGTATTACATCATAAAAATAATTTATAGAATAATAGCGTTTTAGACGTTTAGTATTATTATCGAATCAAACAAAAACATAATTTAATGTCAGAATAATCGCAATATGTTAGAGAAAAGCTATGTTGAGTAAAAAAAAAGTTATCCTAAGCATTAATCATTATATGAATATATAAGCTATCCTTAATTATTTTAAATTATTATACGTTTTATTATTTTACGCCAATATATCAATAAATTCTTGTTTATGTTTATTACTGAAAAGTGAAGGAATAATAAATTGATAATGAATAAAGAAAATAAACATGATAAGGGAGAAATTAAACGAGATGAACGCGGCTTTTAGTAAACGCGTCAGTTTTTCATTAACGTTGGAAAATATAGATGCCTTATTTATCTAAGAAAAAATATGTGAGCAAACTATTTTTTGTAAGTATCTCTCTAAAAAATGACAGAAACAACGTTGATAATGTAATCAGTCATACATAGATAAAAATTTATTTATTTATTAACGTTCATATCTACTAGTAAATCAAATAAGAGCAAAATAAGTTTTCAATAAAAAAATTAAAATCTTATATTTTTGTCTAATTTGATGATTTAATAATATTAAATGGCAAAATATTATTATTCTTAAATTCTTTTTATGATGTAATATGTGATATTTTTTTTATAGAGAGATCCTATATTGATTTTTCGAAAAAAGTCACCTATTTAATTTCCGAATCTCTCTCTTTGTATTATCGAATTTCTTAACTGTATCTCACCTAAATTAATACCCGATTAAAATTCCGTAAAATATTAGCTCATCACTATTTGGATTTTTAAGCTGAGTAATATTTCCACGTGGTATTTATACAAGAAACGAAATTGAAATTTCTGTGTATTTATTCATTGAACGTAATTTAATTTAATTTAATAAAAACAGTATGAGTATGATAAATATTCCGTGTTTTTTATTTTACAAATACACTTCCGTATAGTGTTCTTTAAACGTTATATGTTTTCTTAAAAAAAATTGAAATTAAAAATATTGCTACATAAAAGTAATAGAAATAAAAGGATCTCTTTTATTTCTATTACTTATAAAATAAATTAAATTTTTCTTAAATTTTTCTTGAATTCCGTTGTATTGATAGTATATATTAGGGATATATTAGGATACTATTTAAAATATTAAGCCATTTAAGTATCAAATACATTTAAATATATTAAAATTTAAATATACGATTTCATTGGATACAAAATGTTGGTATAAATTGCTAAAGTTTAAATTGAAGAGAATATTTTTAATTAATGATAATTAATTAAAATTAGCAAATATGACATGCAAGGAGAAAGAGGAAGAAAAAGAGAGAGATATTTCAATTTGGAGAATCAAATTATTGTGTAGAAAATGATTTATTGAAAATTTTACTAATTTCAATAATGTCAATAGGTTAAAGAATTTTAAAAAAATGTAATCTTTTGATAAATTATATGTAAATTATGTGTAATCCATGCGGAGAATGTAATATGTGTAATATAATATATATATAATTTAATATAATGTGTACATGTAATTTATTATCAAAATTGAGTGATCAAATTTAAAAGTAGTTATTAAAATTTATTCTAATGTATTCTACATGTTATGTATGCAATTCTAATATATTGTACAAATTTTCTTTTTGTAAAATCTCTTTGTTTCTTTTTTTCTCTCTCTTTCTTTTTCTCTCTTTCTCTCTTTTTCTTCTTTATATAATATAGGAAAAAGAGGAAATTGATTTATATAATGTCGTATTGTTCGATTATCTTGCTTAAATTATTATTTTAATTTTTAATAATTAGCCAGAATTCACATGCAATTCATAAGCCGTTATCCGTCATATATTTGCAAACCACAGCACATATTATTGATGAAGACGATGTAACGCGGACAAGCGCATGGCACAAGTTTGCATGGTGTATAATTAATGGAATACAGAGCGACTTTCACAGAGACTGATTACTGCAACCACGATTAATTGAATCAAGATGAAGTTAATCAATATTTGTTCTGAACAGATATAATTCTCGAAGGAATCAAAATATTCTCAAATATCGCATAACGTTATACGTAATAAAGAAAACTTTTATCATTTGTTGCAAATTCACTTTATATAAAGCATATTTTGTGTATTAGCGTTCCAAATGATTAATTGCTTTTATTTATATTTTAAACGATTTATCACAATGATAAGTAATATCAATTTTTCCAATATTTTATATTATTTTCCTGAAACAAAAATACGTATACAAAAAAATTTTTAATTATATAATTTAAATATAATACTGCAACGTATATAAAAAATTCACAAAGAAAATGAATTTTTTTTTTTAATGAAAGATATCAAAAGATAAAAATCTCTCAAATTTAACAGTTTTTTAATTTAAAGCTTTGAAAAATTTTATATTAAATACTCTTAATTATGTGCATACTAATTAAACTTATATAAACATAAATATATATAATATATGTTTAAAATTTTCATTTCTTACTCGACATACTGTAATATATTGCACATTTTTAACGTAACATTTAAAATTTTATTACTGTGCAGCATCACCAGAGAATGCAATATTTTTACATTTTTCAATGTACATTGAAATTGATATGTTTCGGTTTGAATGGACGATTCTACGATTAAATAAAGTTGCGTTACGGATGTTTTCCACGTTGTTTTTCCACGTGATGTAGTTATGTTCAATCTTGAAATATTTGTTTTTTATATATTCAACTCGATACCGCGAGTATTTCCAACGTGACACCTTATGATTAAAAAAATAAAATTTGTAATCAATTTCTGTAGTGAGAGTTTTTTATTCAAAATGTCACAAATGTACAATAATTGACTTGGTTTTGTTGGGTATTTTTTCCTTTATAAATAATAGTGATCATTCTTTTCAATTTGACGGAATAAATATTTTTTGATACATATAGCTTTTAAAAACTAATTTAATTTGAGGTTGATTAATTATAAATTGCGAATTGCATTATGTAATATAAAGTTGCAGTACTTGCTTGCGCTTCAGAACTCTTTTAACGGGATGCTTCTCTTTGGAATATTGTTTCATTAATTAAAGACGTTGGAAATTCACCTTATTTCTCCATATTGTACCTTGATAAATAAAATGAGTTCTGGTAAATATAATTATTTACAAGTTTGTCTCTCTAGCAATCTTTACAAAGATTGTTAACCTTAATATGATGTAAAACTAGTATTTTTAATTATTAACTTTAATTATTATTTTTAACTTGTATTTTTTAATTAGTTTTCTGTATAGATTCTGTATAGATTTTTTATTAGAATATTGTTTTAACTGTTAATATTTTTTTCAATATCAATATTTATTGTAGTTGAAAATATCAGAGGAACATTCCATTTTTACCTTGTAAAGTCATTTTTCAGAATATGAAGTTTTCTTTTAGTCACTCATAAAAAAAATAGGTAAAAAAATATGTGAAAGATATATCGTTACATTTTAATAAAAAGATTAATATGTAACTGATCAGTTTCATTTTTGTAAAAAAACAATAAAACTTTTAATGCTTCGATCAGAATAATTGTAATAAATCAGAAGAGAATAGAACATAAAATACCTTTTATCTTTTCTGGTAATATTAATTTAGGATTAATAAATCATTTGATATTCGTGCAAGGAAGTCAATTAATTATTTAGCTTGAAATTTTCTTTATAAATCAAAATAATAAATAGGGACTGAACAATTATAGATATCAAAAAATTTCTTAAACAGCAATTTATATAGCATGAAAATTTTAAAAGTTCAATGATAATTTATAAATAAAAAATTAATAATATTTTCAATCACGGATAAAGAATTACCAATTATTTGCGACTATAGATGTATCATTAATTTTCATGCATTGATTATATTATCTATTGATATTATATATGAAAAATGTTATATTTTGGATGTAATAAAATTTATAATATCATGCTACATATGTAGGTTTAATTATATATAAGAAGAATATAACATAAGAAGAGTAATATATAAATGTACTTTACAAATTGATGAAGTACTGAAATTGCAATTATTATATATTTAAGATTTATAACATATAAATCTTGAATAAATCGAATTATTAAATAGATCGTAATATTATTGTACTTATTGTATTATAACATATGATAGCAAATTCAACAGGTGGAAGAAAGTATATTGAATGAAGTATTAAATCTGAGTTACACAATGTGTGTGTTTGATTTATTCACTTTCAATATTCAATGAAGATAATACTTGTTATTAAATAAAGAGATCGAAAATAAAAATGTTATCAATAAATATTTTAAAAAATTAATAGAAATCATTTCAATGTGAATGATGTAAATATTAAATAAATTTGTTTATATTATGTAATATATTTTGTTTATTTTTCAAGTACTTTTAAATTTTTATAAACAGAATATCTCATTTTATAAATTCAATTTTATCCTTCAATTAAAATTTTCAACTTTTTAATTAATTATACTAATTAATTATAATACCCTTATTTGTTTAAAAAGTTTAGCTTTATTTATTTTATTTATTTTATTTATTTTTTTTATTTATTTAAATTGAATTACAAAAAAGCTAGTCTATATTAAATAAATATTGATAAAGTTTGATAAAAATATAATAAAATATCTAATATATTAAAATATCTAAAATATCTAATATATTAATTTTTTACAAATATGAAAAAAAGAGTATAAGCATATTAAAAAGGAGCTTTTTAAAAAGTTGTGATATACATATAAATTATACAGCGTAATGCTTCAAGTGTCGATTCACACGCAAACTAGACGACATTAATTAGTTTCGTGAATAAGCCCAAAACATGCGATAAAGCTTGCCAAACAAATTTAATCTTGTTGAGCACGGTTTAATTGCAAATAATTTCAATTTAAATTTTTTTTCCAATGTACCACTTCTCTCCATGAGCAAATTTGGTCTAATAGAAATCGCTAATGAACATTTTGTTTGTATTTGATATAGCGTACAGATTTCAAAATGAAACAGTAAAAATTTGTATTATTTGCTATTCATTTCTTATTTATTCGTTAATGTAAAATCCAAAAAAATAATTAATTTTATTTCCAACAATGAACAACTGCGTTCTAGAAGAGAACAGAGTGAGATAGAGAAAGAAAAGATCATTCCATTTTTAATGGGCTTTTGCGACGCATTTAACGCTGGAAGCGATGACAATATGAGACAGTGCTTTGTCGTGCAGTTGCTATACATAAAATACGTCAACGAGTAGGGAAGAAGAGCTTTTACGAGCACTTCATTTTCAATCTACCGAGGCACGAAGACTTTTACTATCGAAAAGACGTTACCACGGTAACGAGGCATATTGAGATCTACAATTCATTATCATGCTGACTCCTTAATGCCTTGCGGGTTTTTTTCTTAAATTAAAGAGTGGAATCACTTGGCTCGTGAAATTGTTACGTGTTGATCGTCGGTATGGCAATTACTGCAAAAAATAACAGTCATTTTACCTCGTTGAAAGCAATCCAATGAAATTCCATTATCAGATATAGATTTGATTGGTGCTTCTGGTTCTTTTATTTTAAATCGAAGCGTCAAATCGAATCGCTCTCCATCGAGTTTAAAGAATAAATTTGTAGATAGGTATAATTTCTCAAAAATTTTTATATGTCTCTTTTTTATATTTCAAATTGAGTTAAAATATATATATATATATATATTTTTGGAACGTCGATATTGTTAAAGCAATATTATACATATTATTGTATCAATAATATTGATGATTAAAAAAAATTTTGCTTTTAAATATTAGAATTTATAAAATATAATAAATTAAAATATTTAAAATATTATAATTATAAATATATTATTTATAATTATAATTATAATTATAATTATAAAATATTATAATTATATATATTTTTGGAACGTCGATATTGTTAAAGCAATATTATATATATTATTGTACCAATAATATTGATGATTAAAAACTTTGCTTTTAAATATTAGAATTTATAAAATATAATAAATTATAATATTTTAAATATTTTAATTTATTAATTTATTATATTTTATAAATTCTAATATTTAAAAGCAAAGTATTTAATCATCAATATTATTGATACAATATATGTATAATATTGTTTTAACAATATCGACGTTCCAAAAATATATATATTTTTTAACTCAATTTGAAATATAAAAAAGAGACATATAAAAATTTTTGAGAAATTATACCTATCTACAAATTTATTCTTTAAACTCGATGGAGAGCGATTCGATTTGACGCTTCGATTTAAAATAAAAGAACCAGAAGCACCAATCAAATCTATATCTGATAATGGAATTTCGTAAGTATTTATAAAATATTATGAAAAATAGAAAAATAGACTTTAACAAGTAGAAAGAAAAAACTAAGAAATATGGAGACTTTATTCAAAATCTTTGATTAAAAGCAATATTAGTATCTCGCGCGCGACACGACGTTTTAATCAGGCTGTGAAATAAGTTATATACTGAAAGGTGATGCGTAGCGAGCAGGTGAATAATGAAGCGAACAAACAAGAAAGAAACAAATTGAAAAGTGTCATTAAAGACTGGCGCCGGAAGATCGGATTGACTCTGGTAATTAATCCAGCTTCAATCTACCTGGCTGCGCGTTCATTGTTCGTATTAACGAGAACGTCGTAAATATAAAAGCGTCGAATGGAAGAGCTGGAAGAATGAATAGACCTTTAACTCGTACACACGTTATACGTCGTGCAATTCGTGAAATCATATCTTGCAATTCTGATTTTTTCCAAGAATCTAACACGAGTTCTCGAGAACGCTTTTTCATTTCTAGTTATTTTCGCTATTTCGCACGAATCACATCGATTTCTTATATGCTTATATCGTTGTGTAAAAGTCGCTTCTTGGAAAAGCACGTATGCGATATATTTTATGTATTTTTCTTCTTTTCGACATTGAAAAGTAAGAATATATAATAGATGTCGATATATTGAGGCTCTTTCCGACTTTTTACGATAACAGGGAGATTTTTCGTGAAAATCTCTGTTCTTTCTGAAATTAAAATTTTTTATAGAATATTGACATTGAATATTGAATTGATATTTAAATTTAAAATTGCTTTGAATTAATTTAGTTACAATTTATTAGAGGCGTCATGTGTTTGATCCGATTTGTAGTTACATTTCGATATGAATTTGTAACGTTAATGTGAAAATGATTTATTGACATTCGAGCAGCAAAGCTGCGTAGAAATTTTATCAAATTTTGGATTCGCGTTGACATGTCTTTTGATTAAAAATTCGGCTCAAATTTTGCATTATTAAATGTATAAAAGATTACATTGGAGTGGAATATCACGATAAATAAAAGATAACAAACATGAAAGAGAAAAATAAATATATATTATAACGTGAAAGTTTCTCGATTTGCATAAATATATATTTATATGCCGATTCAGTGCCATCGAATGCATGCATTTTAAAAATCAATAGATAAGTTTATATTTGAAATTTGGATGAGATCAAAAACAGTGGCTGTGTTTTGACGTAATCTGGGAAATACGTATTCAGGCGCGCATCTGTACAAATAAACGTATGTGATAAATATGTATCCTCCAACGTGCAAGTTTATTCTAGAAGAATTATGATGCGAGAGAAGGAAAAATTCTAATTTTATAATGGTACTAATATATATAAAAATAATTTATACAAAATTTAAACATCTCGTTGTTATTGGAATTTTTTGTTTTGAAATTGAATAAAATTGTGCAGATGTTATTATCTGCAATAAAAGAATTTATGTCTGATTATTATGTTAAAAAGTATAAATGAAAGAGGTCATATATCTTTAGATTTTTTCTTTATCTTTCTCTATTTTTTATTATAATTTTAATAAAATTTGATTATTTGAAATTTTTTTGCAAAAGAGAGGATATATATTTTTATCTATATTTTTATTTGATTTGTGTGAATATAAAATAAATATAGAATGATCAAAATTAATTATAATATAATATAATTAATTATAATTATAATATAATTTTACTAAATATATGCAAACTATAAATAAAACGATTTTTAATTGAATTTTTAAATAATAATATAAGTAGAATAACATAAGTATGCGATGTGTAAAACAAGGAGTGCCTTTTCTTCTTATCTTTTCATTATGGACATTATTGTATCATGCAATACTCTTGTGGTTAAAAGTATAATTAATCTGGAACATAAAAAATATTGCTTCCATTAAAGATTAATTGCTCATTGTTATTTCTTGAAAGATAAGTTTCCTGATATTTTTATTTTATATATAGTTATAAGATATATTTATATATTTAATAATTTATTAATATATTAATATATTTAATATATTAATATATTAATATATTTAATAATATATTTATTTTTATACGTTTAATAATAAAATAATATCAATGGAAGAAGAAGAGGATACATTCAAATTTTAAGTATGATTAAGTAAGATATAAAAATGTCTTATACATAGTTAATAATTAAATTATTTTAAATATATAGATTTACTTTTCAACGTGAAAAATGACATAATTAAGTTTTTAATAGTTAAAGTCGCGAATATGAGGGTAGGCAATTTTATTTTAACTCCGAAGTGATATTCTTTAGTACTATAATGCATTTTAATAGAGCCTCTGTGTTCTTTTGCACATGCGCTTTTTCGGATTAAATTCGCTCGTGTGAAAGACACATATGCCGCATACATACAAATTACACCTGTGCGCACACGAAAATGTATGCCGCTCTTACATGAATAATTTATAATACATGTAACATTAAATTAGACTGACCAAATAATTACGAGCTGTTAAATAATTCGTGCATTGAATTTCCAAACAGATTCGATAGGTAATTCGAGGACGATAATTGAGATTTGATAGGTATGTAGTTTGAGGACGATGAATGAAATTTATGAGCCTTCCAAAATATCAAGTTACACAAGCATATAAATAAATTAATAAGTAAATTTTGAATTCTTAATATGAACAAAGTAATAAATAAATTGTATAATTCTACTAATAATTAATTTTAGATTTAATTGTAATAAAAATTTAATACAAGTTAAAGGATAATTAATGAAAATTATAAAATTTAATATCTTCGAATTACATAATGTATATTATCAGTTTCTATTATAAAAAATGACTTATGTCGAAAAATCTGAAAGAAAATGTGATTTTTAGTTTCCTTAAGAATACTTTGCATTCCTAAATTCTCGTTGTACTCTTTCATATTTTCCATTTTATTCATTTTGGAGCATTTGAAATTTATTGATAATAAACTATCTAAACTGACATTTTTCTAGAAAATTTGGAATTATTATACTCTTTTAGAATTTTAAAAGTATGTGTTTTTATAGAAACGTAATTCATGAAAAATGTAATTGGAATTAATTGCATTAAAATTAATATAAGTTTATATATTTAATTTTTAATATACTAATATGGATAGAAAAAAATATTATATCGTTACGATAATTGTGTTTTTCGATACAATTTAATTGTCACGTGCAGACATTATTTTGACATTATTTTAATCCGTGTATAATTTAAATTCATCAACGCATTAGTCTTTTAAGCTTTAACTTTAATACTCTTATATTAATGAAAATATTGTCAAATTTATAAAAATGTATCTTGTACGGGCTGCTCTATGTCTATATGATTAAATGTACAGACATAGAGAGAAGAGCACACAATCTCTGATTAAAATTATATTTGACGTGGTAAATCGATGTTCGAGCTAAGAAAGATTCCTGCGACAACATTCCATCAACTTGCGCAAGTCAACGAGTATAAACGATTTAATCTTGCCGCGAAGGCAAGAAGGAAGTCGACAGAATGTCTTTGAGGATACGTTATAGATAATTGGCACTTTTGCAGTGAAGATTGCACATTTCTGAATACTGCTTTCATGAATGCTCTTTTTATCCTTGCGCCAATCCTTTTCCTCTTTTATTTCTTATTTAATCGCAATATTTCTCGATCAATATATGATCAACTTGCGGGGTTTAATATTCACAATTGAGTTGAAATTCAGTTCTTATCCTTACAGGAGAATATTCGATATTTCCTAGGAGATCTGGTGGAACATGAAATTTATCGCGAAGTTGCCTTGAGAATTCTGAAGTAGGGATTAAATGTGATGAATAAAAATTTTTCCTCGAGCAAAGCCACCAAAAGCTAACGAGTACGAAAAAGGAGGAAAGTTATAGAATGTAACACGAAAAATTCACGATTTTAAAATATCCACCGTCTTCTTTACGTATATATTCATAGCTTATTAAAATAGCTTATTAAAATAAATTTAAATCAAAAATATAATTTGAAAATAAATAAATTTGATATTTGAAAATAAATAAATTTGATATTTGAAAAAATAAATAAATTTAAAAATAAATTTAATAAATAAATTTGATATTTTAACCTACTATTTGTGGAAAAGTATTTAATTTTTTTAGAGAGATTAAAGATTTATCAATTAATATTTTATGTAATGATGATTTAAAAAAACTGTAAACACAAGAAACATCTAAATGAATTTAATTTTCAATTAATTATATATATATATATCTAGTTATGAAAATTATATTTATCTAATCTTTTATGAAAAATACATAGAGTACAATAAGTTAATTTAAATATAATTAATTTAATTTACCTTTGATGTGATGGATTTTTAGAATAGCTCTTTAAATTAGTCTATTATATGCATTCTGAGTGCATTAAAGAAAAAAGTGACTCTTAATAAGCGTACAATATTAACTTTATTGATGTCATTTAAAAATTTTTGTGTAGTTTTTTAAAAAAAAGCATATATATAAATATATATTTTTATGATCTGAATAAAATAATATGAATAAAAAAGTAATCTTCCTGCCGTTTCTAGACAACAAAGAGAAAAGAACGCAACAATTAAACTGAAACATGAAATGGGAGTTTGAAATGGCATAAAAACTTTTTATTATATTTTTAAATCCTTTAAATAAAAATATTTATATATTTTTGTTTTTAATGCGATTTAATCTCGTATTATTTTACATAATGTTAGAAAAATTATGTAAAATTTTTTTTTGTTATCTCGACAATTCCAATGAAAGGATATATCTTATAAAACATGTGTAAAGTTTGAAGTTACACACGATTTTTCAGCACATATTGTGCTTCATAACGTTTCACAATTCATGCGCTTACCTATGTAGATCGCAATTTGCATGTTACATCAGAACTACGTGAATTCCCGAAATTCTGGGGAAACAACGTTCGGTGGAATAATCGATTTACCGATATGCGTTTACTGATTTGTTACACGTGATTCACGTCTGCCTTTCAATCTGTGAGATTTGTCGAATATTGTTTATTTGAAATGTATATTTCACAGATTTCAAGAGAATAATTATAAATTAACCAATTTTTCAATTAAATTTAAGCAGTATAAAAAAGTGAATATTATTGAAATAATAAGTATTTAATTTAATTTAACAATGATAAATATTTTACTTTAACTTTGCATTCATATTTTATGCATTCTATGTACATTTTTGTTTTTTTAACTTCTAAGCTGTAGAATATACTATCGATCTTTTTGGTTTTAAATTATTGTATTGCATATCTTACAAGAGATGTTATGCTTCAATATCAATCAATCATGAATGTCGAAAATTTAAAATTATGCTCGTATTTTTCTTTTTATACCAATTTAATAGAATCTTATTATTCTGTTATATCCGGTAATTCCTGTCATATTTACGTTAGTATTAGTCTGAAACTTTGAATCGCGAAGAGGTTTCATCTTCTATAAATTATATAATTTTTATAAAAATATTTTCATCATATAAAGGAATAAGATTTCCCATAATTATTACTTACATATTTTTTCTACATATCTTCTATTTCTAATTTTCGTTCAAAGGAGAAACCTTGCTTTTAACTATGCTATAATTATATGTAAATCTAGACACTATTTGCATAGAAATTAAGCACGTGAATATGCTTCGTCGATCATTAATATGTCGAACTGTTCCGCTAAATCGCGTTTGTTGACGTACCTTTTCATCGTTTGCTCTGGAAGAATTTTCAGGATATGTCGAATGTTTGACTTGCTTAGAATCCATCAATTTTCCATCCTTGTGTCCTGCATAAAAGCAGGTAAATTAGCAGATTCAGCCGATCCATTGTAATCAACTTCAAATGACAATTCATGAGTTGTGTTCGAACGATGCCATTACATTATCACAATAATTGAATCTTCGCTCAATTCTAACTTCGTATCGAGATTGTAGCGGATTTCGTAATTCGAGGGTCCATTATTGTCGGATTAGTGTATACTCCATTTGAATGTTAACTCACTATCTCCATTTTCGGCGAGATTAAAGATGAAAGAACGTCCTCATCGACACGCCTTCGTATAATGTAATCCCATTAAAACAATCCTGCCCGAAACGTAACAGTGATTTTATTTCAAAGTGTAGCACAGATATTAACATAAATGTATATTAAACGAACGATATTTTATTTTTTAAATGCGATATGGAATGTGAGGGGTCTTTAACATTATGCGTTATAATTGATTTTATATTACTGTTTTTAAAAAATGTAAGATATTATACAAAAAATGTTTGCAAAGAACAATTAAGTCTTAAATAATTTAATATATTAATAATAATTAAATTAAATTATATAACTTTATTTTTTTTTTCTATTAATATATTTATGTACAGTTTTAAAATGTGAATATAACATTTATGTATTATTTAATTTAGAAGAACATTCAAAGAGCTTATAAGATTATAAAATAGCTATAATCTGCTTATGACATTGAAAATATTTAATATTAATATAACATAATCACTGCAAAGCAACATCTGTTCAAAAAAAGAGCGAGAGAGAGAGAAAAAATAAGTTCAACAAAATTTAAGTTTCTTAACAACTGAAAAAGATTTATAAACGATTTAATGATACTTATTATTCTTGTTTATTATATTTGTATATCGAATGAATATCAATAGCATTAATCAAATCTTAAATTAAAACTCGTCAAGCAATTTTATTATGAAACGAGAAAAAATACCTAAGAAATTTCTTTTTTATTATATTCAAATTTATTCAGTATAATTTGCTTTTTAAACTCGTTAAGCATAATTTTTGCTTCCGCTTTCGAAGCGTTCGAGAAATCGAATGCTCACAGCATCTCATTTCGGTTGCTCTTGGAATTTGTTGAGAGGTGGAATTAAATAACTCACTTTTTCTTTGTAAATGTAAACAGATCTGAGCGAGAAAATGAAATCCGTTTCTCTTATTGATTCGTCTAAGGTTACCCAAGCAACGTCACTCGATCTGTGAATTTAATCGAAAGATCGTTTTCTGCATTGCTTATTTATTATCATAAATAAGGATTTTTATATTTTAATTACTAGCAAAATTCTGCGAGAATCAATCTGAAAAACACGAAGAAAACTCTAGGCAAAAATTATTTTTTTTTACGATATTGGATGCGTTAGTTATTTAAGAAAAAAACAATTTTTCTATAAGAGCATAATTGTTTCCTTGATTATTTCATTTATTACCAAGTTTCGTTTCATTATATTAAAGATTTATAACAAATGTCGCATGTATTGTATACGATATAATAAAAACAATATTGCGCTTTGTTGTCAGGATAATTTTTAATAATATCAGTACAAAAAAATACAAATTTTCATTTTTCTTTATAAAATTAATTAATTATTACTAAAAATGGAATGTGTGAGAAAAAAGAATGCAATATTTTTATTATATATTTCTTGGTTTCGAGATATAATATTCAATTTTTTAACGAATAAAATACTTAATTTAGTAAGTTTTGCGGAAAAAATTCGAATTCTAGATATTAGTTCACTTTTTTTTATGCATGCTAAAGGAAAGACATGCAAAGATAATTACTTGCATGATCTTTAAGCAGGTGTTATAGGCAAAAGGTACCATTCTTAATCAACCATAAAGATTCATTGTACGAATTACAATGTATGTTCAGCTTATCTTAGTTTCTTATAATCAAAATGATGACAAGCTGCCTTGATTAAGAAAATGATTTCACGTTGCAGAAAAAGTTATTTTATACATGACAAAAATTATCAAAACATTTACGTGGCATGATAAAAATGAAACGTAAAACAAATCACAATATTTAGACATAATACCAACTTCAAAGAACTAGATTTATGCTAACTCAACAAACGAAATAAATGTAAACAATATAACTTCCGTTTCAATCATTTAGACTCAATCATGTGATGTCAATCTAAATCCTTTGAACTCAAAACTTGTTTTAAAAAATTTAATATTTCTTTAAAATCCTAAAAATGCTAGGAAAATAAGAGTTAATTAAATGTCATATTCTTTTTTCTGATAAAATAAAAATTAATCAGAATTTTTTAGAGGGGAAAATATTTTTCATGTTTATCAGAGAAATAAACATTTTTCAACGCATAGTAGAACATTTTAATTATTGGAGAAAAACATTTAATACAAAAACACACAAATATAAAGCGCGAAAATGTTACAAGTAGATAAATCAACATCTTCGCGAAAATATCTTTTCATTAAAGGTTGTAGTTGTTGTTATCATTGCACTACAATATCTCGGACTTTAATTTGATGCCATGGTTTCGAGCATTCAAGCACGTCGTTACCGTGATGCTTTTTCCATGACAGAGGCGGGATTAAATGAAAAGTTTCGCAATTAATCGGATATTTTCTATCTCTGCGATTTCGTCGAACGCAAAATTAATAAATACGCAGATGATGCAATCAAGTGGATAATAATGTTACGAAGAATCGTATCATAATTACATTCGACATTAACACGCGCGATCGAATTTGATTCATTCACGTTTCTGCATCGCAGCAATGGAAGAACGCCATTTGCAAGCTCTTAATGAGGTTTTCGCTTTAAACTATTAAAGTCTAGTTAACAGTTGGTTCGTGTTCGTTATCAGCATACCACAAGAGGCGGAAGGATACTCAGGTATTATCTTCCCATTAGACTTATTAGGTAACCGAAGGATAGAATTAGATGTATGATTTATTACGTTCATAAACTTTGCTATTTCATGACTTATTTCGTGGTATTGTATGAAAAAGAATTATTTACTGTGTTCCTGCGACCTAACGCAAGGTCAACATATTTTTTTATTGTAACTTGTCCAGTCAAGAATGTTATAAGTCAAATAAAATATTTTCTAGCTGATTTTGAAAAGTTAATTTCACGCGTTAATTATTCTTCTAATTATTATATATATATAGAACTATCGCCAGGTGTCTTTTTTCTCTAATGATAAATCCAGGATTAGTTAGCTTTTTCTGAATCCTCAGACTCCATTATCAGATTCATGAACTTTATTAAAAAGTTTAATTTATTATTGGTGACATTCATGAACTTTATTAAAAAGTTTAATTTATTATTGGTGACATGTGTACGCTTTGCCGCAAAGTGGATCTCATTTTCTTCGTGTTCTAAAACCAATCCTCCCTTTGCAATCTAACCAATTCGAAATAGCCTGCAGAAAATTGGGCATACCCTTTTCAAGATATATGTGGCAGGAAATAGATGACCAGGCCTAATTTTCAGGGTTCTTAAAGTACGGCTACTTCTAGTGGCTTCTGACTCTTTCGCTAGTTATTCTCCTTTGAAAGGCAACAAAACGGAAATTGTCGACATTGTCCACACATATTAAACTTGGTCATTATTTATAATAGGGGAGACCGGGGATAAAAGTAACAGCGTCATGAAAGTAACAAGCTTCCTACTAAACTATACAATATGTTGAATAATTTGTACAAATATATAGTCAAACACGTACGCCTCGATTCTCTTCCTTTTCAATTAATTGTTATAGAACGATCGCGTCGATTGCATATGCAGGAGTAAAATTAGTGTATTTGCATTATTCACCTAAGTATTTCTTGTTTTAGTTTTTTTGTATCTATGCCTAATTAAAGTGTGTACATTGATGTAATTATTTGTCGGAATATTCTTCTAAAATGTATTCATAAGTTTTTATAATTGATTTGGTCTTACATCATATTTAGATTATAATGCTTTTATTTAAAAAAAAATGTGTTTTAGGATGAAAGTAACATGTTTCAATGCTTAAAGTATAAGGAGTGGTCCCATAATAACTGTATCAAAGGCGATTCTTATTACTTATGTCATAATTGTGACTCGAAATAGATATCAATCTTCTTTCTATAAATAGTTATCACACAATTTTTACACTATTATTTAGAATTAAACTATTATTTAGACTTAAAAAAGTACAAAACTGATGTGATATTCAATATAATTATTTTATGGTGTTACTTATAATTATTTTGCTTAACGAAGATTATTTCTTTTAAATTTTTTAAAGATAATAAAAATAAATATTTATTTTATTTTTTATTTTAATATAATATAATAGAAATTTATAATAAAAAAAGTTATCTTGCTTAATAAAAAATAAATATAATAAAAGTTGTCTTAAATTGAAAAAGGTCATGTTTACCTTATTTTCCCAAAAATCAGAACTGATACTTTTATCCCCAGACTATGTTACTTTCGTCTCAGGTCTCCAGAACAAAATTAATAATCAATATACGATTGCGAAAAGCTATAATAACTTTGTAAATATTTATCATTTGAGATTGAAGTATACACAGCAAAAACATTTTGTATTTCTGTTAAAATTTTCTCGTGTAAAAATTGTTGTGTTAAATTTTTAACATACTCATGTTAATGTAACATATTATCGTGCGTTAATTTGACATTTTTGCATTGAATTAATATTCACCGTTTCTAAGAATTAAAACAACAAAATTAATATGTAAATGCACGAATTTTTGATGAAATATGTTATATATTAAAATGAACAGATAAGTTGTATTATTTTTCTCTCTATAATAGTTTCCATATGTTAGATCGGCATATCTCTTCTGTTATTTATCATAAAAATGTAAGAATAATATTTTCTTTTAATTAAACATTATAAATATATTTAACGTTTAATTTAACATAAACTTTATTTCCAGATAAAGTTTAAGTATTATACTTTTGTATTAATTTTTAAACATATTACTTGTGTTATTTATTTACATATTTGTAAATAAATAACACAAGTAATATGTCTTCTGTTAAATTAACATTAAAATTAGAGTGAATAAATTAAGACAAATATATTAAATAAAATATATTAAATTTGACACAAAATTTTTTACTGTGTAGATATAATAATAGAGCAATAAATGAAGTTTTTTAACATATAATCTTTTTTTTTATATCTCTAACGATAATTAATTAGTGACTTATAATACAAAAACTGTTACTTTTGTCTCTAGTCTCCCCTACTTAGTTAACGAAAATTATCTTTTCGAAATGTAATGTAATTTTATATGATAAATATAAAACACATTGATATTAAGGAAAGATTGAATAGAATTTATCATTCATGTTGATAAAACATGATATCGAATTTTTGTAAAATATTTTGTATCGATAATACATTTTTATTATATTGGATATCTTGAATATCACTCGATAAATTAATAAATATAAATTCTATAAGATATACGATTTTATATGCACGCGATATAAGTGATATTTTAAAGATCACGAAAATTAATGATAAGAAAATCCATAGTTGATTATATAATTTTTCTATATTATATATAAAATTAATATAATTTCTGGATTATATAATTCTTCCGAAATTGCTCGATTTAGTGAAATCTACAAATTCCTTTGATGACGAATCTTTCATACATGAAGAGCTTTGCAACCTCTTATTTGCTTGCAACTGTTACGATAACAATATGAAAGGCCAGTATTTGCTATTTTGGTCACGCTATAGTAGAAATTTCAGTCGGAGGATATATACAAATGAAATTCTACGTAATTCCACTTAAATTATAATCTTTCAATAGAGAAAGAGATTGTGTAAAAATACATGAAAAATCTTAAAATTTATGAATGCTTATTAAAAATTTATTTCTAAAAATATTTTATATAAAATATTATGTATGTAACATGTGATATGTTTAAAGGAAAACAACTTTCTTGAATTTAAATTGTCAGAAATCATAATGGCTAATTATTTAGATTGCAATTTCTGTCATTTAATCTCTATGTTATAGAATTAATTTCTGAAGCTTTCCTTAAAGAGTAGTTCCTTAGATCGCTGCAGTCTCGATCGACGTGTCAGTCGACTACAATTTCCTTGAACGAATTAGTTTCTTTGGCAATCTCTCAGTCTTGAAATGAGTTTGTGTAACAGAGTGCGTTCTACAGAGTACGTGAGTTTATATTTTCCAGAATATTGCGTGTCATTCTATTTATGTGAATACAATTTTCACGCTGAATCGTTACATATAATTGTTTTTAAACTTAATTTAACAACGTAACTAAAAAACATGAAATGCCCTTTGAATTGTTCTTAATCAATTATAATTTCCGAACAAGTTACTGAATAATAGAAAATTCCATGAAATTAAATTTGCTAAAATTATTTACGCGGAGAAATCAACGCTTGATACGTTTATAATTGACGAATATTATTTCTAAAATTGTTATGTTTACAACTTAATTGATTAGTGATAAAAACAATAGCATTAAAGGAGTTTTACAATTCACAAATCTGATATTTTAATCTACGATCAACTATAAACATTCTCTAAATATTTCCGGTTTTATCAAGAGCAATAAATTATATTTATTCATCAAATGAAATGAAGAAAATGTTTGATTTTTCTTGATAATATCGCATATGTCGTTTTTATTAAATTAGACATTATGATTAAATGTGATCCTTTACCATCCTCTTTAGGTTATACTCAAATTGCACTATATCATTCTAACTGCATTTGAACTATCTGCTCTTTGATGTAGATAGCTACTTGTGTCTGTGCTAAGTGCATCGCGTAGAAATTGCATTGGCAGTCGAGCTGATATTTGAAATATCTGCCACATCAATTTGAAAAGATATTTATTAGAGTATAAATGCAATGTTTTTAATTCAGGTCGCATTATTATTGCGCCACTTTATCGATTTGAGAGACTTGAGAGACTTGAGAGACATTGATTATATTATTTTATCGTTTATTTTAGTCGATTACTTCGATAAATATTATCGCTCTATTATTACGGAATATATGTTCGATTAAATTGCGTGTTTTAGATAGGACAGTCATTTCCAGGCCACTAAAGAAAACAAGAAATTCATGGCGTTTAAACAGAGATGTTTCTTTTTTTACTTGTCAAACATCGTTATTTTAAATTAAAAGTAGAGTTAATTTATATATATTATTAGTATAAATATATATATTACTAATAAAATTTGTTTTAAATATCTATATTTTTCACAAATAATAATTTCATAAACTTTTAAAATTATTTTATATTCTTTTATTAAAATAAATATTAAAATAAATATTATATTTTATGAATTATTTATATAAACTCTACTTAAATTCTACTTAAACTATTTATTAAAATTAAAGAGAGATTACAATAAATATATAATTACTAACTAATCTAAAATTATAGTTTAAATTAGTTAATTTTTTGATTGAATAACATATTTTAATAAATAGCAAAATATGTGATTATCATGGACTAATATTCAAGAGAAGAAAAAAATTATTCTTTTTTTTTAACGCATATTTCCATAATTACAAAAATATTTATAAGATTGATATCTTCATTTTATTAAATATGTTAATGGTTTATTTAAAATAATATTATTATTTTTTTATTGCAGTTATCTTTTGATCAGAATTACCGTTTTATATCGTTTACGTAAACAACAAAAAATAGCATGAATATTTGAAATACAAGGAAGTTGTATTATTCATAACATCGATCGTCGTGGATACGACAAGTGGACCAAAAGGAAAAACATATCCGTTTGACCGGAAAAAAAATGGAAATCAACTTGACCAACCCTTAGGGGGATATCGCCGCGACTTTACCTACTTAATTATTCTTGGGGCCATTCTCTAGAAAAAGTAAAACTAGTCAATTACCTTCACGGGAACTAGGGAACAAGAGAAAACTGGAGAAATCGAAAAGAGAGAGATATTTTATACACATTTACAAAGAAAAAAAATTCGAATTTGCATATTTCCGACCGTGTTTTTTTTATTTAACGACTCGATTGAGAATAAACGCGGTGTGAATCGTCGCTATTATTACGTCGGCGCGCGACACCGAGGTGACTTCTTCGGGGGAAGCGCCTGAATTCGGCGTGCTAGAACAATCCAAAGTGCTAAGTGTGAAACGATCGGCAGGTACTGTGCACAGTTTAAAAACAGAGTGTATTGTTGCACGAAATGTCTTAATTGTATAAGTGCTGATGTTTCACATCAACGTAGCATGCGAACGAATATAATAATTAATCATATAATAATTAATCAGACAGATGACATAATCTTCGATCATCGAATCCACTGGTTGCTTCTACGTGTTTGCAATGCATGCTATGTGTAATACACATTTTTCTTACGACTGACAATAAGTTTGTCGTAAACCGATTTCCTGTGATTTTTTTGAAATTACACCTACATAAAAGTGGGCAAAATAGTATATTTAATAGTATATTTATAAGTAGGAGATAAAAATAGATAAACTACCCTATCTTTTCAATTTGTAAAAATGATAAACATTTTGAGTACTTTAAATTAAGTATTTCAAATGCAATTTTAATTACGTGTACACACATAAATATATATAAATGTATTATATGTATGTATATTTCTATGTAAATTATAATATTATTTCATATTAATTATTTATAATGTATAATAATAAATAAAAGAAATAATACATATGTAAATATTTTAAGTTTTGCTTGCTCTTATTTTTAACGAATGGATAATTGATTTTAATATAATTCATATAATCTTTTACTTACTTGATAATTCTTTCTATTTACAACGATACAAGTTAGAGGCAAATCTAGAAATTTGTTATAGATACGGAAAAAAATCTCTTTGTTATGTCAGAAAATTTGCACAATATCTAAAATTATATTTAAATTATTAAATATTTAAATTATATTAAAATTATATTTATCTTAAATTATATTTATATCTAAAATTATATTTTTCAGAATTTTATTTTTCCAGAACTTTAATGTTACATTATAGTGTTTAATTAAATGATATGAATAATGATTTGTTATGATTTTTTTATAAGTCAATTTTGCTTAAATTTACAGGAAACGTGTCTTAAAAAATAAATAGAGTAATTTACTAATTAAATTAATAATTTATTATTGTGAGAAGTTATTTAATTTCTGGAAAGAGAAATGTCTGCTCATATATTATTCTTGTTGCCCATTATACATTATTTAAGAATTAGATCTATTCTTCTTTAAAAATTAAATTTTAGAATGCTACTTTTTTGTGAGTTAAATCCTGAAATCTTTCTCTTGTACTGTCATGATTATTTTATGTAGTGCATTAATGAAAAGGCATAAACACGAGAAGAGATATTGCGTTTTGTGTTTGGAGATTTGCCATATTCTACCGTACTTCTGTCTACATTCGATTCAAGATTTAACAGTAAGCTTAGAATCCTCGTCGTAAACTTCTCTTTCAATATATCAGATTCTCTGAGGAGCATGTTTTAAAGAGAATGGAAGACAAAGATCTTACTTCAGCTCTATCATTTTACTTATGAATACATCTCTCGACTAGATAAAGAAGCAGATTAACCTTTGCAGTTATATTTTGATATTTTGCTAAATAATAGAATCGTACATGCAAAATTTATAGTTTAATTGTGATAGAACATGTAAACTTCACAATTTTATACATTATTGCGAATAAAATATTGCTGAAGGAAAATATAAGGCTAAAATTAAATATTTGGCAACTAATTGTATCTTACACATATATTTATAATATTTTTATAATATATTTTATAATATTTTTCTCTTTATACTGTCCTTATTTTAAAGTATCTTATGCAATTGAAGTTAAATTTTTCCATATCTTTTGTTCTAGCAATTGAAATATTACATGAAATTATATCGCAGCAAATTAATCATGCGTAAATCAAGATACGATTCAACAAAAAATTGTATCGAACAAGGATACAACATATATATTTTATTTTTTATGAATACTACTGATGAAAAATACATGTCACACATAGAATCACACACATCAGATTAGTGTGCGCGTTGCGGCTATTGCTGCAGTATTAACAGTATACTTCTGCATTGCGGCAGGAAAGAAGATCATGGACGAAACTTTTGAACAATTACGAGCTCTTTCTCTTTAATCGATGGTCGCTAACAAAAAAATGTTTGACATCATATTTTTCACAATTTTTTCATTCCTGCATTTCTCTCGATTATGGATTAAAGCGCACACTAGTAAACCAATGTTTTTTTTTTCAAAATTCACGATTACTACATACTTACCGCATTGCGGATACTTAAAAGGCTCCTACGCCGAATTTTTGACTTTAGATCACATATATTGTGAAATTAAACAGCACATGAATTTTAGGCAGAGTTACCAGAATTTTATATTTGATACATAAATTCTCTATAAATATAATACTTTTTATATAATTAATCTAACAGATTTATATTTTTTATTCGGAATTGAGTGTTTTTCAAATCTAAATTCAACGATATATCCGAAATATATCTAATTATTGTAATTTATTAATTATCAATAGCGAATATTGATAGTTGAAATAATAAATCGTTACCAAAGTTTACTTTTGAATGAAAAAAAAAAAAATATATATATACATTTTTAATGTCGTATATTTGCACACTTAAGATTAATTTATTAAAAAATTTAAATATAAAATACTTTAATTCAAGATACCGTCACATTCTTGCTGACAGACTTCGAATTTATTGAAGAAATAAAACTGAATACTTGCATGAATATGCAAGGAAAAAAGAGATAAATGTGTTTTTTTACAAAAGATTCTTTCTCAGGAGATTTCTTAGAATCTTATCACGCTCGCGGGTACAAGAATAAAAGCGCAAGAATAATTAAAACTTCAAATTATTGCAAATTATGTCAGTTTTTTTCTCGTGGCACTTCTCGTGTGTATTTTGCACGTGGCTGTCTTATTATGTTCAATCATATATATATACAGAGTCCCGCAACTACCGCTCCATATTTTAAAGATAGATTCTCTGACCAATTTAAAAACGATTTTTCCTCAGCGAAAATACCGAAGAAGATCATTATTTTTTGCATATTCCTAATTTTTGTTATGATGTATCTTTTTAACTAAGCCTTAAATTAAAATTCTATTAAAGTAAACTCTACCTAAAATTAACTAAAGAATGTGATTTTATTAATATTTTATTTCCATAAGGCTTAGTTTGCGAAAAACCCTTTATTTTCAATCATTTATAACTCGAAAACTATTAGTGCCTCGACATTTTCGCTGAGGAAAAATCGTTTTGAAATTCGCCAGAGAATCTACCTTTAAAATATTGAGCAATAGTTGCGGGACACCCTGTATATATATATATATTGCATAATTTACACACACACACACACACATATATAAACACATTATATAATTAATAGTAATAATTACAGTATAATATAAAATTTGTGGCGGATCACGGTTAAATTGTCCGAGATCTACCTATTGGGAGGTTGGGTGGAGATGTTCGCTGCCTTGAAAGCCTTCCATTATCATGATGCTCTCGGTGCACGTGCAAAACAGGAAAGCACTCGAACACGTAGATGCGCACCCCCAACTCTCTGACCTCTCCCCCTTCTCGATATACATATATCAGATCTCTCGCAAATGAAGCCGCGGGGCCATAAAGCATGGGCTCAGAATCGTGTAACCGAGGAAATGAGATGAAAGGGCAGAGTTCGCGGTTTCTAGAAGAGGATGCTATCTGAGACGGCAAGTGGGATATTGTCTGCACGATAACTAGAAATGTCGACTTTCGAGCACGAGAAAGCTGAATTTTATGAAAACGAGAATCGGTTTTTCTTTGTTATTTCCTCCTATAATTGTATTGCATAAGCCAACGGCTATTATGCATGTCAGAAAACTTCTGCCGACGTTTAAATGCGCAACAGCGCGTTAATTTAATCTACAATCTCCTTTTACAACTTTATCTTCGTACGCACAATACAACTGACATTACACGGAACATCGCGTAGTCCATGTTAAATTTTTTAGATTGTAAAGAACGATCATGGAATACGTGATATTGTATAAATAAATAACCTTTGTAATTATAAAATATAACGATTCACGTTAGAGTTATGTTTTTAATTAAAAAATATGAGATCTATCTTTAATAATTGATATTATATGATATTACAATTGTAAAGTATATAAACTCTACACAGTAAAAAATTTTGTGTTAAATTTAACATATTTCACATGTCCCAATTTATCCACTCTAATTTTTAATGTTAATTTAACAGAAGGCAAGTATGTAAATAAATAACACAAGTAATATGTTTAAAAATTAACACAAAAGTATAACACTTAAACTTTATCTGGAAATAAAGTTTGTGTTAAATTAAACGTTAAACATATTTAATTAATGTTAAATTATTAATGTTAAATTTAATTAAGAGAAAATGTTATTCTTACATTTTTATGATAAATAACAGAAGAGATATGCTGATCTAATATATGGAAACTGTTATAGAGAGAAAAATAACACAACTTATCTGTTCATTTTAACATATAACATAATTTCATCAAAAATTCGTGCATTTACATATTAATTTGTAATTGTGTTGCTTTAACTCTTAGAAACGGTGGATATTAACTTAACGCAGAAATGTCAAAATAACGCAATGATAATATGTTACATTAACATAAGAGTATGTTAAAAATTTAACACAAAAATTTTTACACGAGAAAATTTTAACAGAAATACAAAATGTTTTTTTACCGTGTAGGAATATGAAATTCCAATTACAATCGCAACATGCAATTTTAATGGAGCAGAAATTTGTGAATTAATGTTTTTTTTATTATTATTCTACATTATTATTCTTTTATTTATTTTTATTATCCTTGTCTTTCAGCCTCTGATTTTTAACCTCCATCTTCATCTATCATTTCAATTTTCCGGAGCTAGATTTCTTTCGGACATGACTTTTTGTATGCCTTGTTTCTAAGAGCATTTCTTCCGCGCTTCCGTCTGTCAATCGAAATATCCATCGAAATATTTTTTTTTGGAATTCGTTAGCCATTCTATACCAGCGTATTTCCCCCAGATCTGCTGAATAATATCCGATTGAACGTCTATCATCTCCCGCACTCTTTTATTCTTGATTTTAGAGAGATGTAAGAGAATTGATCTATGGCAGCAGTCCATTTCTGTAGCTAGCATTTCTTTTCTCTTGTTCATTCAATTGCTAAATTTCAAAAACGCATAGCACGGTGCTTCCATTAGAATGTTATATATGAGATGTTCATTCATTTTTGATCATAAATTTGGATTCACAGCATCGTCTTTTCCCCATTAGCAATTCTTTGTTTTATCTCCTTTTCACATCATACTATTTTCACATCTAGATATGCATATTTTTTGCATGATCGGGTCACTTTGTAGCTGTAGATTTCATTTTTGTTCTTTCAACGCGTATATATTTCGTTTCCGGACATGTTCACCTGTAGATTTCATCGTTCATATTTTGAATTGAATTAGTTTCCATGTATTCTATATCGTCTCTATTATGCTGTTTTTTTTATTATTACAATTATTAATATATGAAAAATAAATAAAAATACAATATTTTTGGTGGAAATAATTTATATTTATTTTATATTTATTTTTATCATAGAACTAATATTTCATTTATAAAGGAAAATATTTGCGGAACAGATGTGTTATATACTGATGTTTTGTGAACTCAAGTAATAATCTGATAGAGATGATAAAAGTTGAATCTAGTAATTATATATTATATATATATATATATAAAATTTATTTTGAAACCTATGAAAGTATGCCACCTGAGTGCAGACATAAGGTTTGAAAAGATTGCTCTCAGAAGAAGTTTTTCATTGAAATCGTGACGAAAGGAACGCATCGATCTACTCAAGTAGCTTTCGTGGAATGTACTTTGTATATTGCATTTTCGTCTTTGCAATAGCACACAGGATGCAGGTAGTATGTCTATTTATGCAATTTTAGTCCTCCCTTACTTTTTCATCGCCAGAATATTCTTTGATATATTTTTCATAAATAGGGGCTTATATTTTTAAGTTTTCATCCCTTTTCACAATAATGAAAGTCACATTTTTATCTCTATAATTGCGATACATTTTGCAGAAGAATATTATTTTTCTACAAATTATATTTTTAAGAGAATTATTTTTCTTTATTAATTTGATTTATTCTTACATCACATAATTTTATATCAAGATAGGAAAGTTAATTAATTAAGAAATTCGTTTTAAGAAATTATTTTCTGTTGCAATATACTCTTTATATATATATATATAATATATTTTAATATATTAATAAATTATTATTATTATTATTATATTAAAAAATTTTTTTTAAGATAATATTATATTTTTTCTTTAAGAGTGAATTTTTTTACATAATGCAATATTTGTATATGAGTATTTATTTATTATATAATTTTAAGTTTAATTAGATTAGCAATATTATAAATTATGAAAGAAAAAAATCATCTAGTTAAAATTATGTTAAGTGTTTAATGATTGTCCAGCAACACCTCCATTTTTTTCAACATAAATATATCCTTATCCAAGACCATCGTTGCATTGTCCTTATCAGCTCTGATAATGATAAGATTTGGATGGTCTAACAAAAAATTCTTAGTACTGCTGACTTTAATCAAAATGTTTTTGTCAAAATGTTTTTCCGTGAATGAAAAAAAAGAAAGTTATTAAGAATATGCAAAAATTGATTCCTGATATCATTGGAAACAAGAGGATCTGTGTATGTTAGATTCCAAAAATTTGATAACTTCAAAAATATTAGACTTGAGACTATTGTTATGGATAGGCAGACTAAAACCCTCACCCAATTGTTAAAGACACTGAACATTCTGAATATCATATAAGAGGAAAAATTGACAAACCAGTGAGCGTTCAACTTATTCAGACAAGCAGTAAGTAGAGGTAGAGGAAATACAAAGGATCAATATGAACATGCGAATAAATGTGCGAATTGGAAAGTTTCAAAGGTGGTAAAAAAAAACAAATAGGATTAGAATGCGTGGGAGGATTATAAGTAGCAGATCGTAATTTTAATTTGTAATGATTGAGGGGAGGAAGAGAAGGAATGTGATAATAATAAGATATGGGATATGCGAACGCGAGATTGTATGATTAGTGATGAGCCAATTTCACTTCTTCTCAAACTCTTTTTTAGCAAAACGGTGAAAAATCTTAGTGAAAGGACTCATTTTATTGATCTACTTCCTATTCAATAATAAATTTAATTTATTCTTATATTATTTCTTTGTGACTTATTTTGTTAACTTTTCTTATTTTTAGTATGTTAATTTTTATGCAATATAAGTTTCAATTGTTTGGTTATATCTCCACTAAATATTATAATATAAGTATTAATATAAACTAATGTACATTATTTATATACGTATATGTAACATTGATACTTAATATATTTATTATTACTTAATAATTATTTTTATCGCAATTACTTAATATTTATTTTTATATCAAATATTTTTTTTTTTAATTGCAAAAAGCGATTTAATTGCCTCTCTCTTTCTCTTTCTATCTTTCTCTCTTTTCTTTTTGTATATAGAATCAAATACATTTTGGATGAAAATAAACAAGTCCCATGCTGAGAGTTGTCGAAAATAGCCATGGATTAATTTCAGGAAATGTATTTACGATGGATGAATACCAGTAATTTTCGTCTATTTATCTCTCTTTGAAGATTTATTGTTGGAAATTAATGTAGATTGCGTGGATGATCATGAGAGAATATATATACGGAGAAAAGGATCAAAGAAGACAGAACAAAACGAAATTAAACTAATTAAACTAATTAATATGCTGATATTTTATTAATTTATTATATATTTATATATTTATATATTTTTGTCCATGATTTATTTTCAGAAAAACATAAAATTAATGCTTTATATTATTGAATGTATAAGTTCTCTAAATTAATATATATTCGTTATCCATAAATTACATTAGTTTTAATTATTTTAATTATTTTTCACTATTTTTAATATTGCTTTCTTTAATAATTCTCTTAAATCATAGAAAGTTCGGAGCAGTATAATAGCATTTGCTTCGTTTTCAAAAAGCATTTTCAAAAATGATACAGCTTACGAAATGCAACTTGACATTCGTCGAGCTATTTATAAAAGTATTGTAGATTAGCAGTGTCAGAGAGGTCTCTTGACACTCATCGTACTGTATCTTGGTCAGTGTATTCTCTAGAGACCGTCCTGCCTCTGCTCAATAAATCCTGAAATAGACCTAGCTGAACAAACATTATCCATGTTTTCTAAAACAATTTCTAGTATAAAATTCAAGCATGGGAGCGAGATAATATTCGCTATTATTTTATAGTAAATTGATGAGGTCAAATTCATATTATATTCATTGTATAAATGTCGAAAATAGTATGAATCTAAATAAAAAAATAAAGACAAATAATAAAAGGACTCGAAAAATTTTTATTTTTACATAAAGTACCATTTTCACAGAAAACAGATTTTTGAAAAAAAATCATTCTTATAGAAATTATTTATATTTATTTATATTTATAATTATTTATATTTATTATATTTATTTATATTTATTATTTATATTTATTGGCGCGAATAAGTTTTAATATTATATTTTTCAATTTTGAGTATATATTTATTCTTATTTCTTATATATTTATTCTGTGTATATGAATATTAAATATCTTAGAAAATATTTAGGAAAAACATTGTATTACTCATTATGCTTATATATTTACGCTTTTATTCGATGAGGAACTGACCGATATCCGAAGGCAATTTAGTTTAATTAAAATTGTGTTATACTGAAGAGAATTGTGCACTGATTGCTAGAGGCTATCTCTTAGGCTGACGCCTCCGGCGAGCTTCCTTGGTGCCTTCCTGACGCATCTTAACGATATAAAAGTAGAGGTGAATCTTTAAGATGTATACTGTCTCTTTTTTTTCTCTTTCTCTTCTTTCTTCCCTCGATTTTATATTCCTTGAATGAAATGGAAATTGATGAAATCAAATAATATTTGAATCGACGTAGAACGAAGGAGCTATCTTTCATACATCTATAATATATTTAATGTATTAATGCATTATTTTTTTTATCAAACGAAATTTGTGTAGGCGTATTTACACACAATTTTTATTTGATCAAATATCTCATTCATCTAATTTTATTTGATAAAAATGATATAATAATTATTTTATTATTAAATAAATAAATACTTTTATATGATATTTTACTACTTATTTTAGCAATTTAACGTCATATGCTGTTATTATTTTCTTTGTAGAATATACAGAATTTTTATATATATATATTACAGAATTATTATATATAAAATGAGACTTTATTATAACTCAATTTTCTTTTGACAAAAGTGCTAACACCTAATATTTCAAATTGTCGATTTTTCCTAATATTTTTCATCAATTCAACATTATATATTTATTATACATTTGCTCATTTTTTGCGATGTAAAAACAAATATGTATATAAAATGTATAAGAAATAACACAAATCTCTTAATTCCATGATTTATTTCGTTTCATTATTTATTCTCATCTTTTATCACATGTAAAATGATTTAAAAATATAAGGTACAATTCATATACATTTTATTTTAAGGAGAAATGTATATATTATACAATATATACATATTAGAAATTTTGTATTGATGCACAATTAAATAAATAAGTAAGAGGACAAAAATTAATTAATTTTGAATTATAAATATTTATTTAACCAGAATTTTATTAAAAAGTCTAAAAATTCCAATAACTTTTAAATATGTCAGCGAACTTTATTTACAATATTTTACTTGCTTTATAATTTAAAGTAAAGTTTAATTGTATAAATAATAAGAAACTGTGAGATAGAATCAGGTTTAACAAAAATTTCGCCAAAAAAACGACAAATTGATCAAAAGATCCGTAATTAAAGGGAGGTGCGTGATAAATCTGGAACATTCTGTGTCGTACGTGTGTGTGAATATAGCGAAACGGGTGAAAGAGATTTTTTTAATCAAGAACTCGCCGAGAGACGCGGCTCTATTTATTTCAATTTACTTTACTATCCTCAATTGAAAGACAGGAAGTAGTTATATTCATGCGCAATCACTCTTTTCTCTGTTTCTGTGGAATTCTTTCGCTTCAATCTGATTCATTCTGATTCCTCATTCCTATTATTGCATTTATCTACGTAATTCGAAGAACATTATGCGGTGGGCAAGTTGCTGCTTAAATATTTATGCCTTAAGTGAAATATACCGGTTCTGATCAGTCCTGAAGTGTAATAGGATTTTCTGTTTACGTTCAAGCTGCTTCTTTGTGTTGAATACTGAATAACATCTCGGTTACTTCGACACGTAGAGCGTTCTACGGAAACATTTCGTACGCGAAAAAGCTTTGATGAGCACGTAAAATTGATAAAATGAGGAAAAATGGTTGAATCGTAACTTTGAAGCTTTACCTCGTAAATAAATCTGCAGCCATCAGCATCTTATGCGCCGTGCATTCTGTGATGCCGTATCTCCGAGAACGAGGTCACATAATATATATGTACGGCCGGACCAATAATTGGTGTTGATGCGGATAGAAATGATTTAATCCAATCTAGAATTTGCGCTTCACTGCTTTCTAAAGTTGTGCATATAGATGGACGATAAATCGAAATCTCATTGACTCGTTAATAGTTCCCTGAATCTTCCCTTATCAATTTAAACTTTAGTCTCTCGATAAATTCGTGTAATCTATTGCGAAAAGCGAGAAATGCATTATTTAAATTTGTGGATGCTACAACGAGCAGAAACAGTCGCTTTAATCAACATCAGAAAGAATTTTGTGTCCAGACAAACGAGAAATATCGATCAGGTCGGAAGGTATCAGTTGACAATTGACCTAAATTGCGACCTGTTTCCAACAGTGATCAAGAGGACACTCTCGCGTGATCGACGTGTTTTACCATTTGTCGATTTTGCTTGGTAATATATTTTAAAAGAAATGCTAGAAACGCTCGCAAAATTATATAAATAGATAAAAAATGGATAAAAAATAGATAAAAAAACAGATAAAAAATAGATAAAAAAATTAGGTCAAAAAATTGTTGTTTACTTTCATACGTGTTTAAAAATCCACAAATATTTTATGTGTGATAAGAGCGTTTCTCTGTCATGTATCTTTCTTTATCGAGGTCGATCAATATATGTTCATATTTTATGATATTATGGACTTATGTGGAATTGTCATTTTTCTCCAACTCAAACTACTTCAGATAGCTCGCACCTTTCAACTTATTTATCGCAGTGACTTGATTTGTGATTGCAATTTTAAATTCACTCGGTTGCGGCTTAAAATGGCCTTTATAAAAGGTCTGAAAGATCGGCTCGTAAAACAGTTGTTTGCTGTGGAAACGAAGAACGAGGTTCTGCGCAACTTCCTCGCTCTTGGATCAAAATGAAGGTACCTCCGGACACGAATTTACGATACTACTAGGCCGGTAGGATTGCTTCTCGCAGCATGATGAACGCAGCCTCGAATACCATCTTTTACTTTCGTGAAGCTACTTTGTTACGCAAGCTTTACGATGACCGCGATGGAAGAATCTTCAGAAATATTTTTCATTCACATGTTAAAATATTTAAATGAAAAAAATTTATATATTTGTTAAAAATGATGAAAATAAATTTAATTACATGCTAGATAGATGTAGGAATGTGTGATTCTCGACAAATACATGTGCATAAGATGACAAAGATAATTGTTAGTTATATTCTTTATGTCGAACTCAAAATAAACACAAAAGAAAAGTGGAAGAATCGAGAGTTTCTAATGCTCATAATAAAATGTCTCTTAATAAAACTTGCGATCTTAACAATAGTCCACGTAAGATTTCCTTTATATGAAAATGTCATACAATGAATAATTGAATTTATTCATTGTAATTGGAGTTTTGCGATCTCCAAATTAGTATGCTAATAATAGAATCTAAGAACAGATAATTAAACTTTACGCGAGATCTAAGTTAATTAAACTTGTCAAAATAAACTTATATAAGATTTAACTTTTGCTTAGATCTTTTAAAAAGTTTATTATTACTTTATATTTGCTACGAAAAAAAATTATGTTATATTTACTTTGAGATTTATTTGCCTTGAACATCGCTGTGTTTAAGTCAAGATTTATATTCTGCCTCTTTTTTTCTTTGCATATATCTGTATTAAAAAATTATATATCTGTATTAAAAATTTTTTACATTATACGCAAAAATAAATTTTTAAAGATACTTTTAATTATTATAAATTTGAAATAAAGTACCTCAGCGGATTTAAAATTGCGATATTTTAAATTTTTGCATCACTTTTTATATGTAACGAGTAAGTTTTATTTAATTTTTTATTTTATAATATAGTAATTATTTTAATTACTAATTATTACTTTTCTTCATGAAATCTATATACAAACTAATTAATAATAATTTAAAAATTGTATATAATAGATATTTTGTAGTAATGGATTACAATAATTACTTGTTACAGATTATTATACATAAATGTAATAACTACAAATTTATACGTAAATGTGCCGAATTTTGTTATTAATATTTCATAATGGAAAAGGACAAAAAATATTATAAAGAAAAATATTAAATTTTATTAATATTAAGTACATAAATTTGATGAGCCATAATTGTAACATTAAATGCGCATGGAAACATATCCTTTGCATGATGTCGTATAATACTAAATGTTCCGATTATTGTAAATATTATGTAAATAAATATTTATGTATTTTTATGTATTATTATATATTTGAAATGCATGAGCATTAAATGGGTTAGATTCAAGTTACAATAATCAATGTGGAAATATTCCAGATAAAAACATGTGTCGACCATTTATACTTAATTGAAATTTAAAATGCGCGTTTCTAAATGATAATAATAATTCGTTGGCAGTTTTTTGCATGTTTATGTTGTGTAACTTTTTCATTAGTTGTCTCTCTTGATTTCCCGCTTATTAATTCTTGTGTAATTAATGTTTAATGTGCAACGCGTAACATGATAACATAATACTGTGAAAATATAATAGTGCTATCAGAAATACGTTTAAGAGAACAGAATTCTCTTGAAAAATTGAAATGTTCTATTTATTTATTTATTCATTGAGTATAGATTTTTATAATAATTTATAAAAATATGTATAATTAAATTTATTTAATGAACTATAAATTATAAAATTTTTAGAAAGTTATAAAGAGAATTATAAAGAGATATTTAATAAGTGTATAATTAATTTTAAGTAAAATTATAATTTCTTTGATATAATAATAATATCATATAATATGATATCATATAATAAATAAATATCCTGATAGCGCTGTCTTATCCATGCTTAAAAATAATAGAACTCTGTTGCAACTGATCATTAGTGTACATGCATTATATGTGTGTGCCTGTGTGTGTCTATAAATATTTTATAATAATCTTTATAACTTTATTAATGTTAAATTTTTAATTTTATCAAGTATTTTAAACAAGAAATAAGAGTCACGTGCAATATTTTTCTTAAACGTGAAAAGACTTTTTAGATTTTGTTGTACATTTTTTCAGAAAAATATAAATTTCTTTAACTCTTTCATATATTTTTATTTACAAATTTATTAAACTTATGCTTAAAGTTTAGATATTAGCAACTCATCAGCAATTTATATAAATTTTGCAAAATTGTGGATGATACGGATTTGTTGAGTTAAAGGATAAATATCAAATATCAAATTTTCACAAACGAGGAAATTCAAGCGGACGAATCTTGAAATTTACGTTTATGTGAATGAGTTTTCATCAACGCGATACACTTTATTTTACTAAAGCGAGCACTTTTATTTTATTAAAGCGAGATTATGAAATGAGTCGAATGTTCTCAGTCCAAAAAGTGAACATAAAAGTTTATATAATCCCTTTTTTTCAAGTTTTAAATTATTGTGTCGAAGAAATTGTTATATATAATCATATCTTATTTAATATCTTGATTATCTTACGTAACATCACTATCTTATCTTACGTAATATTATAATTTAACAAAAAAATTTCTAATATATAAAATGAAATTCTATTACCTTACTGCATTGATTCTTAATAAAAATTTCTTTATGTAAACTTGTAGAGTCTGTTCGTATTAAAACTTCTTTCTTTTAGATACTTAAAATAAGAAGCAAAGATTTTAATATTATTATATATTTTAATATTATTATATATTTAATATTATTATATATTATATATTTATATTAATATTAATAGATTCTTTTCATCCATAATAATCCAATATAAAATCAAAAAGAATCGATTATTATTCGCTTGACATAAAAAGCTTCATTATTATTCTATAATAATTGTGGCGTTACTCTTGTTTCTCGTTTGAAATACTTTATAAAGTCGAATAAATAAGCAGTCGTGATGATCGCGAATACTCACGTGCTGAGCGCAGACATGTCGATGTACTTCTTCCGGCTTCACAATCTGCGCCGTCAGGCAGAGGAAGTACGCAAGAAGCGACAGAAACATGGCAGAGGCAGCCAAGGAGGTCAACTTGGGACCAATCACACGGACCAGTCCCAACCGACAGCTGGATCCATGCAATCCTGCAACCGGGTCCATCGAGGCCCAAGCAGGCTTTTCGAACGAACCCCTCTGCAACCTAGCGACTCGCTTGACGAAATCGCCTTCCAGATACCGAGGTAAACTTTCTCATTTGCATGCTTTTGCTTAGAAATTTCTTCTGTCCTTCGTATCTGTTTCCTTTTCATCGGCTTCAGACAATGGTAATTTAAAATTCACAATAATAATAGGAATAATCCCAATTTTTTTAACGTATTAATTTCAAATGCATATGTAATTTATTACAATCTTTATATGCAAGATATTATATTTTCTATAAAAGTGTTATAATTAAGTTATAAAATAAATTTATGTGTGTTTTAGATTTTTATTTAGATTTTAAAATAATAAAAAGTAAAAAATATTTATATAATAATAAGATAATAAAAAATATTTTATTATGTTTCATAAATTTTTTCAAATTTTTATTTTTAGTTTTAAACAATTTTTGGAATAAATACAAATAGATAAATAAAAATTAAGATATCTCAGTGATGATACTACATTGAAATGTATGGATTCCAATAAATAAAGGATGAAATGAAAAATTTAATGAAATTCTTGATTTCTTAATTTTTTCATTTCAATAAAAATTGAACTATTGTCCTTCTAATCGCTCTCTATAAAATGTTTCATAACATTTTATTCAATCTATTTTATTCTCTATCTATATTTTATAATCTATATGCAAAGCTAATTCTGCTAGTTTTGATTTTTAAATTATCTTTTTCACAGACAACAGTGAGTATGTATTCTCAACAGAAAAAGATTCCTTATATTAAACAATTTATCAGTAATAATTAAGTAAAATATATCAAAGAGATAAAGTATAATCAATAAATAGAGATTTATTTAACTCAATGAATGAGTTAAATAAATGTTAATTAATATGTATGTGATTTTATTGTCAAACATACAAAATCAAAGTATCGCAGATCACAATAGATTAAAAGAGATAAAATTTATAATTAGATAATGAAAAAATGTGTGATAATTTAAATATACATGCTTAATCTAATTTAATCTCTAGAATAATTATTTCTCATTCAATGCAACTCTAATACGCAACCTGAATCCATTCTGATTTATTTGCGGTTTATTCGTTTCACGGTTATTGCTTTTGCGGTCTTCATCTTTGTCTTTTGATTTTTCTGTATTATATCGATGTTATTTTTGTCGATGTTTAGTTCAAAGAGCAGAACTAAACATTAAGCAAGTAATCTTCGAAATAATAAAGATTTCTAGAAATAAAAAATTTATTCAATATATATATTTTAAACAATATATATATTTGATGAATTTTTTGAGAAATATATATATTTAATTTTTAAAACTATGAATTGTAAAAAATGCTTGGATAATGTCTCGAATACGAATTGCTCATTATAAACTCTCAAATAAATGCAATGTGTGACTATTTGATGATACAATCATAAAATTATCACCTTGCTTGGATTTATTAAGAGTTTATTTCTATTTATATTATCTTTCGAGATGAAACATCGTTTTGCATTTTAAAGATTAATTAGATAAGACATTTTAAAATGTCAATATATGCAACTATCTATTATTATTATAATTCAAATGTAATTTCATTGCTGTTCTTCGCGAGAAAATAAAAGTCGTAAGATATTGTCAAGACAGCAGCAGAATGTTCCACTTTCTACGGAAGGTTCAAAGGTCAAAAGATGGAACTGCTTGGAAAGACGTGCAAAGTTTGTAGAGACATGATAAATCTTAGAATAAATGTAAACGTCATTAAACTGCCAATATAAACTCATGTTGTCATTATTTTTATACAATTCTTTACTGAAAGTAGAAAAAAGAACAATAATAAACATATTATATATGCATAGGATAATCTTTCATTCCCTATTTCTTTTATATACGAGTTATTTTCCAATTTGGAGATAATTTTTTAAACAGAAACATAGAGATTTCCACTTGATAGCAAAAAATAATATATTTTATATAATATTATTATTTTTTTTAAACAACAAATATTTTTTTATTAAATACTTGTTTTATCTATAATAAAACTGAGTAATTTTTTTATATATTTTATATAAAAAGAAAAAAAATGTTACATGTCTAATATTTTATAATATTAGACATGTAACATTTTCTTTTTATATAAAATATATAAAAAAATTACTCAGTTTTAGATAAAACAAGTATTTAATAAAAAAATATTTATTGTTTAAAAAAAAATAATTGCACAAAAATTTCTAATTATTGATTCTCTATTTGGAATGTAAGTTAAATTTGACATCTAATATGTTTTTATTAATAAAATTAAATCATCTCCATTGATAAAATTAAATCAATCTCTACTTTATAAATTTTTCCCAGTTTTTATTCGTAAAATAATAATCAATTTATTCAATTTCATTAAAGAGAATAATTGAAACGTACGCTGAAAGAATGCTTTTATGGTTCTTTAAAAATATTATCCTTACACATTAAAAGCTTTTTTATAAAAATATATACATTAAAATTTTATATACTTTTTTTTATAATTTTATATCATATAAAATTTTATATATACATTTAAAATTTAAAATATTCTTCCGAAGAAAAGATACGATTATTATAAGAATATTATAAATATCCTTGACAAATTGCGAATTAGTAAATGAGATTAGTAAATGTGTGCAAATTAGAAAATAATTAAATAATTATTTTTACATATTTTATATAATTTTTTTATTAATATAATGCAATAATTGCAATATTAATGCAATAATTTAAATGCAATGGAAGATATTTTTCTCTAAGATTTTATCCGGTGTATAATACAGTCAATATTTTTTTATGCTCCCGCAATCTACATTATTATTTCGATAATTAAAACGAATAGTCGCTTAAATGGAGAATTATTTGCGGCTCCAACTAAAGTTACGACAAATAGACTTTGCAGATTATAGCTACTAGTTCTGTTCTTTTTATATCACTCGGTGATAGTGAATGGAACGTTTAGTAATGACGGAACGATATCACTTTGTCACGGAACTCTAAGCCGCATAGAAATTGAACTTTTAATTTGTTTAATTAATGTCCGGCTCTTGAGAGTAGGTATTCGTGGACGCAATCCTCGTAGGATTTAGCTGCACTTTCTTGTTTTTAACGAGCAAAAGAAATTGACGGAATTTCTGGAGGCAAGTCCGGAGAGTCGCGGTTGACTAGTTGGAAAACGAGGAGATGGAAAATGATGGTGGAAAGAATTGGATTACGCTTGGATATGCCAACTGCGCTTCTCTCAGCCAGGTGAAACTTTCGATTGCGACGTCGCGATTGCGCGTCTCGTAAATTGAAGACAAAAGTTAAGTAACTATTGATTTTCCAGTTTATCACAGATTTGCTTCAGGAAATAGTAAAGTAATGCACTGCAGAATAGTTTGCTATTTCTTATTTATTGAATTCTCTATTCGTTGAAATCAATAAAAAGACTGCAGCAGATATCTAAATATCGATTTTAAGTTATTTAATAATAACAATATAAATGATGCAGAGCATTTTTTAATCATCATCGTTTAATAATTCTTATGTTATTATTCTTTATAAGAATTTTTTTAAAATAAAGAATAATTATTTAATTATTTAATTACTATAAATATTAACAATATTAATTAATACGAATATTAAAACAAGAGATAATCTTATTTAATAAGAGATTTATTTGAGAGATATCTTATTTAATACAATATTTAACATCTTTAATATTTATATTTAATATCTTATTTAATATAATATTTAACTTGTGAAAAATATTAGTTCATTATATTCTTCATGTTCTTCCTAATTGATCAACTGCAAGAAAAATCCTGCAAAATTCTTTTCATCAAAGCAATTAAAAGAATTTTATGCGGATTAAAATTGTTTCTAATTAACATACGTATTCCATACGTTATAGTTTTTGCACAAAGACACTTTTCATCAAATTTTAAATCTGATCACGTTTTTGCAGCGAGATTTAAGATAAAGAATTCAATAATACTGCAGGAATTCAGTAACAAGACGATTTGATAAGTTTGGAAGTAGCAAAGAGTAAGTGGATAATCTTTATCAATCGCCAGTGTTTTGCCGCGCCCATGAAGATCAGCTGTGAACACACCCCTTTGTCAAAGCTCGCCCTTGTCATTTACACTGGCAGTAAATTTATGCTGGACTATCTTTGTTTAACGAGTTCAGCGGCGTGACAAACTGTGAGAATTTTAATACGTTATACGATTATGTAAAAAGAAGAGACATGAAGATCAGAAAGAAATAGAAAGAATCGAAGAAGAAAAAAAGAATAACAATATATTTAATCTTTTTAAATTTTCTCACCGAGAGAAGCAATTGAAAGTTTCCTTTTTCTTTGCTCTTATTCTTTTCTTTCATTTCTACGCTCATTTTTAATAGAATAAAGATCATACAATATTCCGATAAAGAAACTTATAAAAGCTATTTCAATATATATATATATATTTGTTGCAGTCTTGTTGAGATATTTATTTGGCAAGGAAGCATATGTTTTTATAGTGATGAATCGATATCTATCAATCGGCATTGACCCAGAAATGTCATGTGCATAAATGATGAATTACCTTATTACAATGTCCACCTTGATTGATAAATATAATGCGTGAGTTTTGTGAAAGCACACATTCGCTAGTAATTTTGACACTTATTTAATTATTTATAACACCCCCTTGATCATTGGTCATTTTGCTTTCAAATATTTATGAGAAACGTTTTTCTCCTTTTATTCTAATTCTTTTTTTTAACTCAATCCATCTATTTTTTTAACGTCACGCTGTTGACTTGTTATGCAAAATAATTTGATTTCCTAGAGAAGCGAGTTAAATAACTTGTGTATTATTATGCAAGATGCGAACTATTACATGTAAAATATTCGGAGAAATATTAAGTGGAAAATCAAACAGATTGTGATATTAGATTAGATTTTATATAGATGCTTTTTTTATTATTGAACATTGAAGTTGATAAATAATACATAAAATATAATAAAAATAAACATTTCTGCAAAGTGATGAAATTATATCGAACATTATCTGATTGAATAAAATGGAATTTAACTGTACTAAATCTAAATTGCCACGATACATCAATGTCAATCAATGTCACAAAAATTCTAATACATTAAAATAATATCATAAAAAATCTTTTCTAATATTTATAATATAATAAAAAGTCTAATCCTAATCATCCTTCAAATATCGTTATATTTAAATAAATTTGCACGATTTGAATATTATCAGCTGATGGTTTCATTTAGCGATTTATGTTAAAAGAATAATTATGATAAGAGATAATTGACAGAATTGACTAATGTATATTGAGTCGCTTTCCTTTATAAAATAAAGTAATGGAGAGTAATGTATTTTGCAAAGTGACAAGAAGAAGCAGAAGAGAGAGTGCTTCTAAACGAGGGCGAGAAATGTTTTGACATACGTCCAGCATAATCAAGAATAATCGAGACTATATGTGTTTCACATATAGAAGCACGTTTTATTACGTCTTCGTATATCTCTTGCGAGGATATCGTCGAAGATTTTCATATCTTCAAAGTACTTATCGCCCTTAACGGTCGGAAGAGCGCTTTGTCTTCGAGATATCTGTAGTAAAGCCGTAATCGGAGGTAAGATGGTCAACTCAGTGAAACACAGATACGCGTTAGTACAGATATAAACATAATCCGAGCTATCGCTCGTCAGACACGTACAGTCGCGTTGTGTCGAGCAAAAGGGTAGCAAATGGTAGCCTTAAATTTATTTCGCTGCGATAAGTAACATTTCATGATCCTGTTATCCTGCTGCAAAAAAAAATTTATTTTCTAACGTCCTTTCGTGGACGTTAGAAGATAAAATTTTTTTTGCAGCTGGATAACAGTAATAGTACGTAAAATAGAATTTCTTTACATATATGTATATACGGAATAATTGTATAATACTATTGTATATAATATTACATTATATAAAATTTTATTTAAATTATATTTATATTATATATATATATATATATATATATATATATATCTTGTAATAAATTAAAAAATATGAATATATATATATATATATATATATATTCATATTTTTTAATTTATTACAAATATTTATATTGTATATAAAATGACATAGATCACAATGCATAGAATTTATAATTTAATTTTATAATATTATACTAAAGAATTTTTTGAAGAATTAAAATTTATAAGAAAATTTTATCTCTTATTTCTTATAAAATTTATAAGAAAATTTTATTTCTAATTTCTTATAAAATTTATAAGAAAATTTTATCTCTTGTTACATTTCAATATTAGACTATATTTAGCAAGAAAATGTGATATTAATCATTTAATAATGATTGAAGTAATTATCTGCCTATTTTCGTTAGAAAATAATTTCTCTATCTCTTTATTAGTTATTTTTTAATATATATTACTATTTTTGTTTTGTTAGAGGAGAACAATGTATGATAAACATTTCTATCAATTATCTATGATTGTATTCGTTAATATCAGATTAATGAATAAATCACATTGATTAGACTTAAATAATTAGTTGTATGGAGATAAAACAAATTCATCCAAACAATCCATAAAAAATTTGTCAAATCATTGTTTGTAAAGTTTGGAAATAAAAGAACCTCTGTGTATATTTTATATATTTTTTAAAACGTAATAATGTAATAACGTAAATAAAGCACTCTCTATTATGCCAAGATCATTTTCCACAATTTTAGAGCACAAAAGCGTTTAATCCACGGGAATTACTCGGAGAAGCTCAGGGAAGAAATAACGAAAGTGCTTAGATCGTTTCGTTAGAGTGCAGACAACAAAGTTAACCGTATATTTTCGCTCAATATCGGAATAAATGTTCTCGCTCTCGGAAGCTCGTAAAGCCAATTTAGTCCTCCGTATTGACAGATACTCGTAATAAAGTGATAGTAAAACAAAAATAATTTTCAAACGTTGACAAAAAATCGACCCAGGATCTTGTTATATATTTAAAATATTACAGACGTATTTTTATGTAAATTTTCTGATTTAATCATTCGATTTCACTGATTCAGTCAGAAGGATAATTCGTGTTTAATGTGTTTAATGTGAAATCAAAGTTAAGATGTGTTTCATATGTCCAGGACTTATTGGAAAATATGGAATATTTAGATATAATTCTAATATTACGTAAATAAATCTTGGAATCACGATCAATATAAAGTAAAATAAAATTTATAGGCAACGAGAGATTTAGAATCAAATAGATAATTTAATGTTTGATATGATGATGTGTGAGAAAGAAAGAGAGAGAAGCATCACATACTTTAATTAAATCATTTTTTTATCTAATTTCTTATTTAAATAGATCAATTCTTTAATGTAAATCGTTTCAGGCGAATATTTACTTTTAATTATGCAATAAAAATTTGGATTCTTGTCTCAAAATTTTTATTTTATTGCTATCATTATATTTATTAAACAGATACTTTTAATGTATTATACATGTCTTATTATTCAATGTAACTTTGTGATTAAATTTTTTTGTGTCCACAAAAAACTGCCTGATCGTTCCCTCCGCACGTTGAATATACCGTGATCTCGCTCGTATGCTTTAATTGCGGTTTAATTCCCGTTGCGCGCCTCAATTAGTCCCGATTACGCTGAATCTCTTTTGTAGATATAACGATGAGTCAATAGGATTGGAAGGTGAATAGGATTAAAGTTGAAAGAATTTCCATGTGCACACGCTAGAAAAATATATCTTTATCTCTGGATATAGGAATTTAAATAAAAAACCACTTATTCTTACAAGCAAAGCGATGGTTTAATTCTTTATCTCAAATATATATATATATACAATTTATACTTTCTAAAATATTATTATTATATGTAACAATTTTTATATCAATTATATTTTTAAAAATAAATTTCATAATCAAATTATTTAAGAACTTATTATTATTAATTCGAAAGGCAGAATCTTTTTCTTACGTCCGATAATCAATATTTATTTCATGCGAAGGAGATTGTCTACTTCATCTGAATTTGAATTATTTAAATCGGATTAATATTATATTTTTTTTATGCTAAATATCAAATTATTTGAATTTTAAAATTTAAAATGATATGCATATGGTATTTTCATACGCGCGAACGCATTCATGATTGCTCTGCAGTTTTAACCGAAAAATCTGCATTTATCGAGAAACAAATCCGTGTTTTAGAGAACTCAAACGTTCCACTAAATACTCTAACGAGTACGGAGCAGGAGTTAGAGGTTGAGCGAGCTTAAAGCTTACCAAGCATCTGCGTTGGACGTTGTTCAGGGGGCGCCTCGCAACAGTTAGAAAAGCTCTGAAAAGCTGTGAGTGCTGCCGCCGCAATATCGTGAACGAACTACGCGTGTCAAGTTTGCGATACCTACTCTTCATCACTCGAGCTACCCTTTTCTTCATTAAAAACACCAGCAAGATCTTGAAACGAATCTCATTACAACAAAAATTCAATGAAGTACGAATACGGATACAAATGTAAGAAAAATTATAAGTCATTTACGTTCGGAATAAACAGGATTAATAATAATTGCCGAAAGTTTTTCTCGCATTTTCTTTTTATATAAAATATCGCAATTTTCTTTTAAATATGACAGGCATCGATATAATTTATTACAAAAATTATAAATCGACAATTATGACTATAATACTTTAAACTTGAAAAAGAAACTGAGAGAAATGCAACAGATTTTAAACTTATTTAATAATGGAAAAGAACTACTAATATATTAAGAAGGAATGCAAGATTCTTATATACTAAGATATTTTTTATTTTTATTTTTAATAAAAATTATGGCATTGTAATACTATCATATAAATAAATGAATCACAAAAATTTACGATAGACAAATTTCTTTTATTGCTAAATACGATTTATCATTTAATATAAAGAGTAGAGAGGAGTTTTATACTTTATTTTTAAAAGACATTTTTAAATTTCGCGGAGGAAGAGTCAATAATAATTTCAAAGATCATTTTTCTTCAGCTTTGTGCTTTTATATACACGTGTTTTAGACTATAATTAGTTTCGTTACCTTGACATCGAATGCTGTTTTCTATTTTTTTTTTATTCTACCGTTTTGAGAATTAATATCAATAATTGTTGAATAATTTTTTATGATTTTAATTAATCCTACTCGCATCGCAATTTTGCTTTGCATATTGTGGAGAATTTTTAATTTTTGAACAAACTTTTTTTGCTATTTTCCTTTAAAAAAATAATAATATAATAATTTTCCCTTTCGCCTTTTGCAACGATGAATGTAATCGGACTAAAGAGAAATTTTTAAGCTACGTGCATGTAAAGCTATGATACGATATTAAAAATCAAAATGTCAAAAGTTAAGAAATATTAGACATGAGTTTTAAATTTATCTCAAATTTTTTTTAATGCTCATTTGGTTAATGCCTTTCTAGAGAAGCACGTAAAAAAATTTAAAAAGAACCATTTCTAATTTTTACTATTTATAAACAAGTTCACAGATTTTTATATTATGATTTTATGACTAATTTTAAATAATAATTTTCACGGATTTATCTCGTCTTTAAATTATTAATTGTTTGTATTTAACATTGATTACTTTCCACAAGTTGAGCAAGAATTTTTATCACATGCGTAAAGAATGCGTATAAAACTTTAAAAAAAATGGATTTCAATTTAAAACACAAGACTTTAAAAAAAAATTCAATTTCAACTCGTGCATAAACAGTGCACGTGTAATATGTAACAGTTGTGTATGTAAAAACGTAAATTACAATTATGAAAAAGTCACAAATATTTTCCCATCTCGTTGCATAGCTTTGTTATTAGCATTATTCTTGACAGTTTTCTGCCTCGGGTATATAGTATAAATTAATGACAGATTCGACAATGAAATTTATATCGAATTACATTCACGTGTGGTTATGGTGGTGACATTACGATATTACAATTCTATATTAGTTTATTGGAATTATGCCATGTGATTAATCAATAAAGCGATAGGAACCGGAATTGTTTTCACCGCAAAGTTCAACGTAATAAAGAAAAATAAAATATGAATTAATTGCAATATTGATTTTTCTGAACCTTTTAGAAACTTTAATTGTAATTTTCCTTTTTCATTTTTGCGATATCGAAATATATTATATTTATTTTAATTTAGTCTAAGTAAATTATATGTATATATTAAATGAATATTTATTCGTGTTTCTTTTTATAGTGATTTTAAAAATCGCAAATTAATGCATATTTGTAAAAAAAAGTTAGAAGTTTTATGTAGCAATAGTTTTTTTACAGTATTAAAGAGGCACAGCCAAGCGAGTCCTCTTTGAGTGGGATTTTTATGATTGATAGTGCCAGCGAAAAAACACTAACTTCTATGTCTTCAGCGGTTGATGCTTCTAAAAGCAAGAAATATACGGAGTAATGGTCTTTTGTTAGATTTTTTGCTATAAACTTTTCCGTACAACACTTTAGTGTTAGGTATATAAAGCTATATTCAACTTTATAACAGCCATATCGATCATCGTCATTTCTATTTTTTGGAAATATAACATATTGAGTCGCACGTTATTTTATATCGATATGAAGATATCATGTTGTAATTAATTCTTCCTTTCTCATAAATAAAAAAAAAAAATAAAATAAAGAAAAAGAAATTAGTGTAATATAATTTATTATCAATGTAATTGAATTTTATATTGATAGAATATATCAGAAGAAGTTAATTAGAATTTTGAGAAAAGTTGTATTAATTTCAATGCAGCTTGAAATGTACATATAATTTAATAAAAATAAATTTCATTTTTTATAAGGATGACAGTATACAAAATATAATTAATAATAATTGTATATACAATTACTAAAATAATAATAATTATTATTATATATATAATCATTAATAATAAAGTATTGTTTAATTTGGAAATGCTAAAAATTCTAAAAAAATTAATAAATAAAATTAATTAGTATCAAGAATGTAATTTGCATTATCATAATGAAAATGCGTAATAATTAAAAAAATTATTTTGAAGAATAATCAAATTAAATAACCGCGCACACGTGCACACATTGCTCTGAATGATAATTGTATTTCAATTAATTTCATATCGAATTTCTTCTACCGTGTTTTATCCTTTTCTCATTATTCAATCAACGGCGCATATTCGCTGTTCACAGCAAAATGTATATTTGACATTAGAGGTCGATTTAATTAAGAATGATTTACCGATCAGAAAATTTAATTCTGGAAATGTGAGATATATAATTTATTATAATTCGCGATTGTAAGAAATCTTTATCGTTCCATTTCCAAGAAATATATCAAGTCAATATGATTATTGATGATTCGATTGATTCGATTTTAGATTAATAGAATATCAGTGAATGAGATTAAGATTTTGTTATCGATGCACATGCGTTAAACTAAATATATATTCTATTAAAATTAGAAATTATTTTGAAATTAAATTACAAGCTAACAAGCAAAATAAAAAATCACTTTTTCGATTGTATAGAGGTCAATCCACACAATGGACGCAATCTAAACTTACGACTAGAGAGGTTGGTATCGAAAATTCTTCACGAGATTCTGCGAGGAAATTTTTTATGCATACCTCGTAGTCGAGCACCCTTAGAAGTACCCTTAAGAGTTAGGATATCCCTTCTTTGCTGTCTACCCTTTGCGTCTAGTGCTTTACGATCGACTGCGTCAATATCTTACGAGTAACACGGTTTCACACATAAATCCGCATCGGGATATTTTGAGTCTGAATACGAGAATTTTACGGATTCGGTGGACTAGGTTATTGGACGAGATGTCGAATGTTCATGTGTATACATGATACGATGTAAAAGTGACCCAGCCAAGAACTCGGAGAGGAAAAGAATTAATTTTGCATGCGGTAACTTTATAGGTAAAGTCTGATCTTCTTTTTGATATCATCGAAAGGCTGACTGCAGGCATTTTTTAATCTATGTTTTGCGTTAAATAAAATCTCTTTAAGAATATATATTTAATTAAAAAGTATTTAATATGTGTAAATCTTTTTTAAACAGAACTAAATATTAAAAAATTATATATAAGAAACTAAAATATTATTTCAGATAAATTACAAAAAGACAAATATGCGTATAAAATACAGTTTTTGAATTAATTGTCATCAGTATTACGATATGTTTTTATTTTTTAATATAATTTTTTAATATAATTTTAATATTTTTTAATATAATTTTAAAATTGTGATAAAAGTAATCATTTAAATTAAAATAACATATTTTTGCGTTTACTAATTTTTGAAATTTATAGAATCGTATAATACTTTAAGTACATTTCTTTGAAGAGTACAATTTAATAACGAATCGAGAAAATATAAAAAGAAATAATAATTAGACATATAATTAATTATGATTTTATTGCAATTGAAAGCTCAATAATTATAATTTGATGCACTCAAATTTAAATAATTACAATAATAAGTCGATCGATTTTCATGCATCTGCTATATATTATTGATATATAGCTTATTATATTCTTAGAAGAAAAAAAATACGTAGAATTTATGATTTATGGTTCCTTTGTGATAAAATTGTGTTTCAATCCTCGAAGAAATTTTTGCAAATTCTATATTCGTGAATTTTCCTCTATGTTATCTGTTGATACATCATTGATTTATAGTGTACATATTAATGAAATAATATATACAAATATATACAAATTTTTTACTCTTTTAGGACATTTAAAACACTCGTTGTGGGAAAAGAATATTTACAAAGTTTAGAATACGCGTATTTCTTTCACAGAAGTGTCGCATCAATATTATATCTGCACATAATTGAGTTATCAATCGTGACATAAATTGAATATTCATTTACGCTAAAGATACATAATAGCGAATTTAAATTCCATGATTGTATAATTGATTGTAAATGAAATTGTATTTCTTTCGACATTTTAATCCAATGTCAAGTATGTCAAATACATTTATCTTTCTCAAAGTAATATATTTATTTTATAGTATGAAGAAAAACATAAGAATAAAATGTAAAATGTAAAATTTTCATTGTTTGATAAAGAAGAGTTTTCAATTTTAATAAATGAATTATTAATTGTCATTTCATTTATGTTTCAAAATTATATATGATTACTATCAGTATTATCAATAATTTATAAATTTACTACATTTTTCGAAGAAGGAATTTATGTATTTATACACATTTGGTCTAATATTTTTTCTGAATTTATTTTTACATTTCGAAGAGAAAATTTTGATTTATTGTATTTAACATAAAATATATTCTTGTTTCTAATATGGGATATATATATTTATAAATAATAAGCAAATTTTACACATATGCGCATACCAGTCAAATTATAAATTATTGATATGGATTCTTATATTGAAAAATAGAATAGTATCTAATCGATCGCATGTAAAAGATGGATTACGTGTTTAAGCGTAGCATATATTACAAATTCCGACATTCACCGCTTATCTCACATTTTATTAATATGAGGACTAGTCAAAAGTTATCCGTAATGTATTTTTGCAATTTATTACAACTAACAATTAAGAGAAAACTTACAAACATTATTTTACCACATAATCTCCTCGCTTTTCAAGCTTTTCTCCTCGCTTTTCTCCTTACATTTAGTCTAGTATATCACAAGTTTGATTTTGTACCTTCAGAAACAAATATTTTTGGTTGCGCTGTCAGCACATGTTGATGGGAAATTGACTATTTAAAGAAACGAGGTCAGAGCTATAGATCCAAGACCTCAGATCTCAGATTTTGAAATGTTTCAATTGCATGAGCAGCAGTAAATCGTCAATTTTCTATAGACCAACATATGAAAAATGCGCTGAATAGCAACTAAAAATATTCTTCTCTGAGAGCTAAATAAACTTGTGGAAATTATACTAAATGCATTGAAAAGTAAGGGGATTATAGAAGAAAAATGAGTTTATAAATTATTTGCTATAGTTATAGTTGTGTGTGTGTGTGTGTGTGTGTGTGTGTGTGTGTGTGTGTGTGTGTGTGTGTGTGTGTGTGTGTGTGTGTGTGTAATAAATTGCAGAAATGGATTACAGATAATTTTTTATTCGCTCTTATATAATCTCTTTCTTGTTTTTACTATTTTTTTTATCACACATTTATTTTTTTGCAAGAATTGAAATATCATATAAAATGTTTAAGATGTTCTAATGAAATAAAGCGCCCCACATTCAGGATATTAGCATATTAGAGCAATTTAATATAGCTACGATGAATGCGCTTTGGTATTAAACTGCATCATAGCAGAAAAGATAATTTATTCTCTACCGTGGGGATATTAAATAATTTCTTATTATGCTTTGATAATACTAAAAGGTTGAATAATTGACTGGCATGCATCGGCGAAAAACGTTATTATTTTCGATTATGATAAATAAGAAAAACGAAATGGATTCTAAAATTATAGGGTAAGACCGTAATACACATTTCCTTAAATTAATACAAAATATGCTTATAACGAACAGATGTTATTAATAGTTAAAATTTACAAAAAGAGAGAGAGAGAGAGAGAGAGATTTATTAGTATTAAAATAATTATTACTTAATTGAAGTACTCTGATGAGATTAATTTTTTGAAAAAAGGTCTTTTCTCTCAGCAAGGACATGAAATATAAATAATGATAATTGTTTTTATAAAAATGATAATTAAAAAAAAATATTTATTATATATAAAAATATTTATAAAATTATTTATACAACAAATTTTCCAATTTTTCTCCTAAAAAATTATTGATTTTAAATGTAATTTTTTAAATATAAAATCGCACTTATAGAGCAATTCTGTGTGGTGAATTATTTACTGCCAATTATCGACTTTTCATTTCAAAAACATGCACTTATTGATAAATTTATATTATGTCTGAGAAATGAATGGAACATTTCCCTTGCTGAGGTATATTGCATTATTTTATCGTATATAAAAATAGTTGAAATATAAGTTTAAGAGTGCATTGCATCGTATACATTCATTTATATTTGTCAAGCAAACAATCAAATGGAAATTATCATAATGCCTGATATTGCACATATTTGCGAGTTATTTTTATCTTCTTATCTCTTTCCAACATAATTTTTTTTTCGTTCATTCATGCGAGCTATTTCAATAAATGCAAGCGTATAATTTATTTTCCATATTTCTGTCATTGCCTGATATAATATAATTTACGGCATAATTTAAGCTTGAAAAAAAAATACCAAAGAGGTAATCATGTGCAATGACTTTTGTGATTTATTACATTTTTGTTTAATTATTCCCTTTGATTTTTTTCTATTTTTAATATTTTAATCATTGTAGAGAGTAACTTGTGATCAAATTATTTTTTTTTACATTCTGCATTATCAATCATATAATTGAAATGTTGATCATTTTATAAGATATTCTTATAAAAAATTGAATTAGATAAATTTTAGATAAATCATTAATGCTTATTCTATAAAAATGCTAATATAATTTAATACTGATATAACAAAGTTAATCATATATCAAAGTTGTATAAATGATCTGTCATTGCGATCAATTAAAAACTAATGATTTTAAAAAAATACATCTTTTAGCTGCTTATTAATATTAAAAATGTTTTGTACCTATTTTCAAAATATCGAGAATTTAATGAAAATTGTACAGAATGTCCTTACGTTTAGAATCTTCAGTACAAATTTTTAAATCAATTCTAAAGCATTCACAAGTTATAAGGATTTTAATTTGCACCGAATTAACATGTGTTCTTATGGGAAACATATAACCACGTCGGTTCAAATGACAAAAACACATGGAAATAATATTCAGAATTTGTTTAAAATTTGCAAAAATTTAGATACAAAGGAAATATTTGGTCAAATAATATTATACAAGTACTAACTGGTTAAAAAGATATTAAATATAATTTAATGAAGTTAGCCATGTATCTATCTCACAAGGCGAAATTCTCTGCCAAAAGTTAATCATTTCGATTAACAAAATTCGAAATATTTCAGTAAAAACGCAATAAATGAAAAAACATATCACTGTAGCTAAAATCAAATTGTAATATTCCACACAATTTCTTACTTAAAATACACCAAAAATGGATATTCGTATTGATTTTCAGCTACTTTTTACCAGGATTGTACATACAAAACATCCTTAATACATTTTTTATTATTTCATCTTTATCTACAATTTTGCAAAACTCTGATAGATATTCCTCCTTTCCTCTAATATTTCCACAAAATGAAGAACGATAGTTATCGCATTCTCAGTAATCAATAAGCAGACTTACTTCTGTCCACATACGCGACACATAATGAAGAGAAATATCTTTCGATGCTTTCGATATAATTCTCAAGATTTTCGATACTCCCCTTATCCATCTAGTTATCTCAATAAACGGACGATTTCGAGGAGGGGGGGGAAAGAACACGCAGCGTTGGATGAGCGCCGCAACCGCGAATTACTACTTCTCATACTTTCTCATCGCCACCCTCTCTTATTTATCAGTTTCTCGAGGGGTGCAACCGGTTGGTTTACCGTAGGAGTCCGCGAATACCGAGGAGGACCAGGGGAGGGCGAGACGAGGCGCGGAGCTTGCGCGGTGCTGGGGGTTGCGCGTCGTCGCGATGGCGAGTTTGAGGGTGATTCCGCTAGTCGGCGTTAGGCCAGGCCACGCGAAGCGCGTTGTGCTTGCGGAGCTTTCACGGGGTAGGAAGGATCGGGCAGACCGCCGGCGGTGGCACCTCTCTCGTGCGCGCGCGAGGAAGGCGGGCCGATGGTACCAACGCGACAACGCGACGTTCTCCAGTGAAACGACGGCCCGCACCGGACGCGAGCGACGGAGCTTCCGTAAGATGCGGTACTTGAAGAGGAAGTCGCGCTGCCTTGACGTGAGAGACCGCATCGGACGTCCGTGACAACGAAACGTCGCCCGAATCGCTTCGCCGCTTGCGAGCACCGAAGTAGCGCAGGACCAAACAGTTCGGACCACTGAACGAGGGCTTCGACGGCGTAAACTCTGGTATTTCCGGGAAGTCTCTCTTTACGGCGAAAGTCGGAGGACCAACGAATCTTGAAGAGCTTCGAAAATGAAACTTTTGAGACCAACTTTTCCTTCCCGGGAAATCTAACGCGATTATGTTATGTTATTAAAGCGAGACGTTACGTTGATTTGAGTCGCCTGCAAGGGTGTCTTTCAACAATAAGTGAGAGAGAGAGAGAGTCATAGTGGACCGAGGGAAGGAAAGAAATTTCCAATGTTCCTTCAAGGCTCTCGATAAAGAGATTTCAACGAGTTTTCGACGTCTTCGGGTTGCAAGTCGGAGAATTCCTTTGAGAAACAACATCGGTCTCCCTGGGTGACGACTATAGCAACGCACCGGCGAATCGTGATCTCTCGCAGGAGTCTCTAATGACGCGTCGTTGTCGAAGCAATTTGTGAAATCGGTCCAGTCGATATCATTATGACCCTCGTCATTACTCTCCGCGAGTTAATGAATCTTTTTCGACGCCCCCGAGATAATCGTTGATCGCTCACAAAAGCGAAGTCCCTCCTTTTTCTTAGGAACGTATTTATAGAGCGTTCTTTTCCGTCTGATTTCGCCGGAATTCCTTTTCGCACGCGGAAAGAGAGCGAATCTGAGTGAGTAGGTTTTGCGAGAGATCAAGAAGGTCTTTTTCAGGAGATCACGAGAAAAAAAAAACTCTTCTTGTTTAAGAGAAACGAGATTAGTATCGCAACAACAAGAGGAAAATAGATTACAATTGCGACGTCGGCGAAGAAGTTTGCATAAGTGTATCCGATTAAGGGAATAATATCAGCGAACGAGGAGAAAAAGGTGGGAAAACGGAAGAGGGGGACACGTGGGGGGAGAAATGTGCCGTCCGACGTTGTGCGTCGAGTAAACAAGCGGGCGCACCTTCCTACTAATTACGAGATACTTAACGAGCACGCTGGTTGGTGGGTCCAAAAAAACGTAGAATATTTTTAATACACGCACGCACCCGCGCACACACGTACGATAATTACGTTCGAGGACGACGGATAACTTTAAGAAACAGCATAGGATGTAATCGCACAACACTTACGTTTTAAGGGAGGAAAAAAAAAAAAAAAAAAAAACCAGGAGGTCCAATTAAACAGCGAAGTAGCGACGTATAAGTGCGGTCCAAGTTTTCTAGCGGCTTAATCCTCGTTTCTCTGGCATATGTGTGTGTGTGTGTGACTTTATCTATCGGTGACGATTATTTACGTTGGCGTGATCATTTTTACGGAAATACCTTCCGAAGCGTACGCGCCGCCGAAGGGCGGGAGAGGGTGGTAGGCGCGAGAGGGTGGTGGGAGCGGTCTTTACGTGTAAGGTACCGGACGCGGTTAGGCGCGACCGTGTTCCAGAAGTTTCCTTGCGGTTCATTAACCCTTTCCACGAGCGATCGTGCGTGTTACCAGACTGTAACCTGTGTGTTGGCGTCGCCAAGGAAGGGTACGTACGCCGCCCACGACCGCGACCGGAACACTCGGAGTCTCGCGCGTCATCGGGGACGGTGGTCGCGATCGCTGCGAAGGGATCATTGTGTCGTCATTGGCGGGACAGAAGGGTTGTGGCTCCGTGCTTATAGCGAATTCGTTACGCCCGATACTATATGAGCGCCAGCTTTGACATAGTGAAAAGATGGAGGACGTTCGTGGTGGCTCTGTGGAATAACGCGACTGACCGGGTCCGAGATGCCACAGCGAGCAAGACGCTAACAATGACGACTTCCAGCAGATACAGCAGCTACAACTGCCTCACCAGTTGGGATAGCTACGATCGGATTCCAAGGTATCGCCACGATTGATCCTTAATCGCGTGGAGAGTTTTTTTTTTTTTAAAGGGAGAAGAGGAAAAGATGATCCTTTTTTAGTTTCCTTCTTAGAATCGATACGATGAGATATTTCATTAGACAGCAATTATTATGTCTGTTATTTATTTAAATTTTATGATTCTCGATCAAGACACGAGATTCGAGAATTTGCTGATAATTTTATCGACGTATTAATTATGATGCGCCAACAAGAGTTTTTTTTTAAAAAAGAGAAGAGGAAAAGATGATCCTTTTTAGTCTTAGAATCGATACATGAGATATTTCATTAGACAGCAATTATTTATTATTATGTCATTATTTATTTAAATTTTATGATTCTCGATCAAGACACGAGATTCGAGAATTTGCTGATAATTTTATCGACGTATTAATTATGATGCGCCAACAAGAGGTTTTTTTTAAAAAGAGAAGAGGAAAAGATGATCCTTTTAGTCTTAGAATCGATACATGAGATATTTCATTAGACAGCAATTATTTATTATTATGTCATTATTTATTTAAATTTTATGATTCTCGATCAAGATACGAGATTCAAGAATTTGCTGATAATTTTATCGACGCATTAATTATGATGCGCCAACAAGAGGTTTTTTTTAAAAAGGAGAAGAGGAAAAGATGATCCTTTTTAGTCTTAGAATCGATACATGAGATATTTCATTAGACAGCAATTATTTATTATTATGTCATTATTTATTTAAATTTTATGATTCTTGATCAAGACACGAGATTCGAGAATTTGCTGATGATTTTATCGATGCATTAATTATGATGCGCCAACAAGAATTTTTTTTTAAAAAGGAGAAGAGGAAAAGATGATCCTTTTTAGTCTTAGAATCGATACATGAGATATTTCATTAGACAGCAATTATTTATTATTATGTCATTATTTATTTAAATTTTATGATTCTCGATCAAGACACGAGATTCGAGAATTTGCTGATAATTTTATCGACGCATTAATTATGATGCGCCAACAAGAGGTTTTTTTTAAAAAGGAGAAGAGGAAAAGATGATCCTTTTTAGTCTTAGAATCGATACATGAGATATTTCATTAGACAGCAATTATTTATTATTATGTCATTATTTATTTAAATTTTATGATTCTTGATCAAGACACGAGATTCGAGAATTTGCTGATGATTTTATCGATGCATTAATTATGATGCGCCAACAAGAGTTTTTTTTTAAAAGGAGAAGAGGAAAAGATGATCCTTTTTAATCTTAGAATCGATACATGAGATATTTCATTAGACAGCAATTATTTATTATTATGTCATTATTTATTTAAATTTTATGATTCTCGATCAAGACACGAGATTCGAGAATTTGCTGATAATTTTATCGACGCATTAATTATGATGCGCCAACAAGAGGTTTTTTTAAAAAGGAGAAGAGGAAAAGATGATCCTTTTTTAGTCTTAGAATCGATACATGAGATATTTCATTAGACAGCAATTATTTATTATTATGTCATTATTTATTTAAATTTTATGATTCTCGATCAAGACACGAGATTCGAGAATTTGCTGATAATTTTATCGACGCATTAATTATGATGCGCCAACAAGAGGTTTTTTTAAAAGGAGAAGAGGAAAAGATGATCCTTTTAGTCTTAGAATCGATACATGAGATATTTCATTAGACAGCAATTATTTATTATTATGTCATTATTTATTTAAATTTTATGATTCTCGATCAAGACACGAGATTCGAGAATTTGCTGATAATTTTATCGACGCATTAATTATGATGCGCCAACAAGAGGTTTTTTTTAAAAAGGAGAAGAGGAAAAGATGATCCTTTTTAGTCTTAGAATCGATACATGAGATATTTCATTAGACAGCAATTATTTATTATTATGTCATTATTTATTTAAATTTTATGATTCTCGATCAAGACACGAGATTCGAGAATTTGCTGATAATTTTATCGACGCATTAATTATGATGCGCCAACAAGAGTTTTTTTTTTAAAAAGGAGAAGAGGAAAAGATGATCCTTTTTAGTCTTAGAATCGATACATGAGATATTTCATTAGACAGCAATTATTTATTATTATGTCATTATTTATTTAAATTTTATGATTCTTGATCAAGACACGAGATTCGAGAATTTGCTGATGATTTTATCGACGTATTAATTATGATGCGCCAATAAGAGCTTTTTTTTAAAAAGGAAAAGAAAAAAAGATGATTCTTTTTAGTTTTAGAATCGATACGATGAGATATTTCATTAGACAGCAATTATTATGTCTGTCATTATTTATTTAAATTTTATGATTCTCGATCAAGACACGAGATTCGAGAATTTGCTGATGATTTTATCGACGCATTAATTATGATGCGCCAACAAAATCCATGCTATTAATTATATAACTTGAGTAACTTGATTGAATTTACAATTCGCGCTCCACCCTCTCTACTCGCACATTTAACGCAAATATCCGTCTGATTTCTCTGCTTCCATGATCAATAATGACTTCAATTACAGATCATAAAATCTTTCATCGATCGGTTGATATTGCTCAGTTGGGTGTATCAACGTGTATTTGTACGCTTGCTGAACGTTCGTTCTAGTTCATGATATCGCACTTTTTTCGCCCTTCTGTACGGGTTATTTATTTTTCACATTTTCACGATTTATATCGTTCACGCCGGACATGTTAAATCGCGCGACAGATTTTCGTTATCCAGAAACAAAAGTTGATTTCGGCAGAGTCGTAGTTAACTAGGGCTGTTTGGGCACACATCGAGTAAATATTTACTCTGTAATTTTTATCCTTCGCATATCTGTCTAACAGTTCCATTACACCCGTACAATTAACGTTATTTAAACTTGTTTGAAGAATATAATCAAAAAGTGTCAAAAGAGCAATCAAGTTTTTTGTGCATCAAAAAGGAAGGATAAATTTAATAATAATAAATAAATAGTAATAAACTAACATTTACTACAATTATATCATTAATTAATACATTAATATTAATTATAATTATTATCAAAGATGATGAGATAATATTTTGAGATGATTGAAATGAAATTACTTTCTATAATTGTGTAACATAAACCAATTAAGGTAAGAGTAAAATTATTGATAAATAATTAGTATCGCGAAGGAAATTGCATCCTTGAATTTACCGATGTATTAATATAATATAATATTTAATATAATATCATATTTAATATAATATTTATATAATATTAATATATTTAATGCCACAGACAAGATAATATTAAATATATTAGTATATTAATATTATACTTGCAAGATAAGAAGCGTTAAATATCCCGTGAAATATGAACAATCTCCCACTCTTTGTTATATTTTAATGAGAGTGTGTAAATATATATATCATATATTAATATAATAAATATAAATATATATTAATACACAGAAAAAAAGAACATTCTTGCTTTGAAAATATCTTTAATTTCAACATGAAAAACTTGAAATGAGATTATATTGCGTTAACTGAAGAAAATTTGCTTGAATGAAGTCATTTTATATAGTTCAATCAAGAAAAATATATTCTTATTATTTAAGAATAATTTTCTTGAATGGAAAGAAATAATGTTAGATAGAAAATAACACATTTTTAAATCAAAAATTATAATTTTGAAAATTTTTTATTATCAAGATAATTATATTGTATTCTTGAGATGACAATTATAATATTCAAATAAGATTATAATATTGTTAAAATTTAAGATTATTAATTTCTTCTAAGAAGATTATATATTCTTGCATATATAGGAAACAATAGGAACACGTTAATTTAAGTATATAAGTGTTAATTTGACACTTAATTTTTTTCCGTGTATTGATACATTTAATAATATCTTACTCTATGGCATTTGAACGCAATTCTTCATTTTCGAGTGTTTTTGCGCGACGGACGATGCTTCGAGATTCGACATGAGAATCCAATATACGACACAGATAAACGATATAGTGTCCGGCGTTCGCCATTCATTTTCAATCTGCGTGCCATAGATATAACGGTTTGCATCCGTGAATACGCCACTCGTTAAAATACAACAAAGAGATCGTTCACGTTTCATATTCAGCGCTGATTATCTTGTTACAAGTGTAATCGTAAGTATTAATAACGGGAGAACATTGTGGCGCTCTTTCAGCGCGAATGAGATATTATCGGCGTGCTTGAATATTGATGTGTGAGGTATCGCATACCGTATATGTGCTGTCGAGTATCAGTTGAATGTAATTGAATGTTTTAATATGAAAAGTACGCTTTGGTACATCATAAATCTTGCTTTAGTGACATTCTGTTTTTTTTTTCTGAATTATATGAATAATTAATTTTAATATTGCTTGAGATTGTTGTGGATGACACATGCAAATGTAAGATTGAGATAAATAATTATCTGCCATAGGTTTTCCACTAAAGGAAAGCTGACTTGGAGTTTGAATAAAATTCTGTCGTCGCAATTTTATCTGAAAATGGAACGTTCTATCATAGTAGTGTCTTTTTACAGTCTTATTATAAAAGGCAAGATATATGTTAAGTAAATAAAATACCATCTCTCGCAGAGATACATTTGTAAGAGAATTTCCAAGGGACATATTCCTTTTCGACATGATTTAAATATGAGTCGTACTATACACGATGTCATTCGAAGGAAACATTGAAAGAAAGTTGTATGATTTTCTTTACAAACATTCGCGACCGCAATCGGAAGTTTTATAAAAAAAGAAGAAATTAAATCAAACCAAAAAGTTGGATAAATGATTAATTAATTTTCTGTGCATTGGAATAAAATAATATTCCGTGCGAATATCACTATGAAATTTTGCCACAGCGAAATTTTTCTCTATTTTGTGATAAATTTTTTTCTCTCATCTCAACTTTTGATAGTTCGCTTTATTCGGCCGAGAGATTAATTCGTCACTAGTGAAATTGGTTAATTGAAATTTCGTGAGCCATTCACAGTCGGATTTGCGAGCGAGAAATCAAGTAACTAGCCAGATTCTTTCATTTCTTGTTATTGACTTTCTTGAATTATTCTTTAGCTTCGTTTTAGCCGCGTAACGAACAATTGTTGCCTCATCTTCCATTCATCATACGTTTTTGCCCAGACAGCTTTTATTGACACAATGTGTATCTTATTTTCTCTCTGATTGAAGAATAAATTTAATAAGACGACGGGGATAAAGACCTTTAGGCTTTCACATGTGTATTACTCTTTCTTTTTTTTTTACAATTGTATCGCATTTAGTTTGAGTAATGTTGGAAACGTGTACCCCCGGTATCGTTTCTATTTTCTTAACTCGCTATCGTCGCTTTTTGTTCACCTGACTGCTCGCGTGCGAGATGTTATCCGACACGGAATTTTTTCCAATAAAATAGCGCACATATCGTTTCGATTTATTTTCCTTTGAGTTACTCTGTGCGATACAGATGCGATGTAAAGTAAAATGTAATAGCGCAACATGAAGCTTTCAGGATTAATAAAAGATTCTTATGTTACTCACTTTTCTAAGGCAGCAAGACTATTCATTTCTTGTTCGTATCACTGCTTGCGTGACAGCTCTCATTCAATGTGAAATTTCTTTCAGTGAAATACATCATTCTTTCGATAAACTAGTATTCCAATCTCTCTTTCTTAGAAATTTCATCAAAATTGCGGAAATAGTGGAATAAACTGCATAAATAGACAATTAAAATATTTAACATCTTGTTTCTAGAAAATCTTACACATATTTACGCCCTTTTTTGCTGTTGTTTTTTGTGTGCTTATGTTAGCTTTCGCGTGTAAGATCTCTATCCGAGAAAATACCGTAAAGATTATGTTTTTCTATCGTTTAAGATGTTTGTATAATGCAATAATATATAAATAATCATGAATTTTAATTTCCTAAATAAATTATTCTACAATTGAAGTCAATAAACTACAAGAAATTACACAGATGCTATTATTACAATACATAATATATTTAAAAAATCAAAGCATTAGTATTTCTAAGCAACTAAAAAGTTTTTTAATTAAGATTTTTTTATTTTCAAATTAAAAAAGAGAGAGAGATTCAGGATATAAGTAGATACTCAAATTTTTTTCTCGATGACAGGTTTGTTAAAAATTTCAGGTGCAATCAAAATTATGCAAAAATGCAATATTTTGGGAGCAATCTATATAAATATTATAATAACAAAATAAAAAATGTAGCACATATTGCATTTTAATAAAGTAAAACCTCGATATATTGTTTGATATTTTCTCTGGCATGTCATAAAATTGTTCCAGCTTTATGCTGTCAAAGCTTTACAGTGCGATTGTAATTCCTTTAAAAAATTTTTATAAAGGAACAAAATAAATGACTTTTTAATAACAATGCATAAATTTCTTTTTTAATAATTTCATATATTGAATTGATAATTACGTATAAAACAAAATTATCAGATCAATTAAGTAATGGCACTACCTTGTAATTGATTTGTTTTATTTATTATACGCGCGATTTGTTTTTATTGCATTTTATACTCTGGAATGTGTTCAAAAGAATAATTATTTGTTGTAAATATTTTTATTTTTTATTATCAGAAGCTTAAAAATGCAGGATATAAAATAATTTCGCTAAATTCACTTGCAAGTTTATCTGTTATCAGTTTTTAATTACTGTAGTTGAAGATACGACTTGAAGAGCTTAATTATCGCGAATTCAGAAGTCAAAATGTACATGCTTTGATCTCTTTATTTTGTTTGTGTAGAGTTTTGAGGTACTAATTCTTCTAAGCACATTTATAGCAATTTCTTTCATAAATAAAAATCATGTTCTTTATCTTTTTTAGTTCTTTATTTTCTTAATTTAATGCTTAATGTTTAATTTTTTAGTGTTCAATTTTATTTATGTATAATAATGAATATATTCGTTTATTACATTAATGTATTATATTAAAATATATTATATTTTTAATATTTATATACACTGCAGTCAAAATATTTGGTAAATATATTTAATTCGTTGTCTGATTTAATATAAATTCAAAAGTGTTTTTAACGATATTTTTCATAAAATATACAGCACACAAACTGATTAAAGAATATGTAATTGAGAGTAAAAAGTAACTATGAAATATTTCGTGCAAGAATTGAACTAAATTAAGCAATAATGTTACAATTAAAGTAACAATTAAAGTAACATGTTACAATTAAAGTAAGTCTAAGTGACCTATACAAAAATGATGTAAGTATTCATTTCATTATTTCTTATAGCATTTAATAGCACCCTTTAGTTACGTAATGATATGTGATTATTTTGATTAATGTGGTATTTGTGAACATCCGAATTTGTGCTGACAGTTGACAGAAGGTCCTTCTAGCGATATCAGAGGACCGTTTGCGGTAATCGAAATGCCTTGTTCCCACCAAACAAACGGGTTGTTGCCACCGTCATCTCACCGGAAATCCGACGCGACCCGTCAGGGATCCGCTTCTTGTCCTGTTAATGAAACACGGTCGAGTGACAGTCGCTGTTGAGCTTGCAGCGCTGCCAAATCCGGACGGTAAATTGATCGTAAAAGCGACAGCACTTCTCGGGCTGCAATTAATTCCTGCGACGGATATACATCGCGAACATACAAGGGTTGCCCGCGGACGTGATCTTAGCCCGAGTCTCTTGCGTGGGCAACAATAATTGGGCTCACAATACCCTCAAACTATCGCAGCTCTCTCTCCTACGGAATGCTAATAAATTTGGAGTTTCGGAACGAAAACTATTATATGTTTCAAGGAAAAATTATTACTGCATTATGATGTGTTTTATTTTTGATATTAACATGAGCATCATTTAGAATTATCCTTCTTAATTTTTTTGAAAATACAGGTGACATAAAAAAAACGATGGAAAACATGTTCTACTTAAATTTTCGATTAGAAATTCATGTGTACTTAATAAAAAAAATTGACAGTTTTTTTTATATTATAACCGATTGGAAATAAACGGATTTATTCCTGAAATCAGGTTTCAGAATTAAAATCTCTCTGTGAGATTCATGTAATTTTACATAAGATTACTTTCCATTAAATCTTTGAGGTTTTAATTAATAAGATATTTTTTATCAAAAAATAAAAATGTTAATAGAAGATGGCATATAAATTTTCGTTGGTTCTAAATTAATTAAAGAAGAATAATAGAGTAAATGAAAAAGAATCTCTTTCTCTTTCTCTTTCTTTTTCTCTCTCGGATAAATAGCGTTAGGTATAAATAAATTTTTAAATTAAAATTTCATCCTTTAACTAATTTTAAATCATTTTGATTTATGCATTTTGATTTATCTACTCTTCTAATTTCCAAAAAACTATTTTTGTTCAGATTAATATTACCCAGAGGATTTTCATTTTAATCCGATTTTGCTCCAAGCTATTATTATTTGTTGATTTAGCCAAACCGACAAATAGTAAATATTTGAAGCATAAAACAATTATTTAAGAGTAGAAACATTAATTTTATATATTATGGTTATTTTAAATTTATATTGATTTATAAGAATATATTTCAGGTTTATGCAATTGTCAATATTTTAATTGTTTTACGAAACGTTTGAGTTTCACTTCCAAAATTTCGTTTATCGCTTCATGTATTAAAAACAATGAGTTACATAACGTTAAGCAATAAACAAATCAATGCAGTAAAATTATATAAATTCCTTTTAGCTTATGCTAATTGCATATTTGTTTCACAAAGATCTATAATATATATTTATATAATATTATTATATTTATATAATATATTTATATATAATATGTATTTATAGAGCTTTGTGAAACAAATATGCAGTTAATATTGCCTCGATAAATTTTGTAACTAAAATATTATGATACAGAAAAATCTTTATAAATAATAAAATTAAAATCATAACATAATTATAAATTATAATATATTATATATTAAAATTATAACATATAAAATTATATTTGTCTTATAGCCAAGCACAAGATGGAAAGTGTAAACACGATGAACTCTTCAATCATGTCACTGTCTTTCCTTTTTAAATTTGTAATAAATTATGATAGATGCAAAGTACATTCCATTACGCAATAAGCTTATTTGTCATTATGACAGCTTTCGGATTATACCTTTGAACAGCAAATTACATAAATTAGTTGCGTGTCGATCATTATGCCATCTGTCCGATATCCAGTATCAATGATGGTACATTCTACATCATAATGAACCATTTGCAGATGATAAGCATCAAGAATAGAGAGGCACGAATGTGACTGCCGTCAAAATGAAATCAAACATTTTTAATTAAATTTATGAAGAGTAACATGAGTGAAACGTCTAATAATTCCAGCCTCTGCTTTCAAATACATTTGAAGAGTTTAGTTATATATGCGAGATTCTTTAAATAGACATAAAATGTAGATTGTAAAAACATATTCACAATTAATTGAGATTTTTAGTGATTTAAAAAAATTTTAAATTGCAGCGATTTTATATTAATGTAATTTACGAAGTTACAGTTATATGTTTATGTTATTTTTATAAGGAATGCCAAATATTTATAAATTTAAAGTTTTTTTTCTTTTTTGCAATATTTTTCTTCTAATTTCACGTTTCTAGATATCTTAAAATTAAATAACTGTTAATGATGATGAATATTATGTTTCAAAAAATTTTTCAAAGAAATTGTAAAGAGGAGATATCTAAAAGCTTTTTCATCATGAAATATAATGATTTTTCACATTAATCAAGAATGAAAATATTATAAGATAAAAATTTACTACAATTATGGCAATGGAATAAATTGAAACACGCTGTAATTATTATCGTATCTTACCTCGTCTCTTTCCAATTTGAATAGCTCGAGTACAAATTAAATAAACGTTATGAAGCACGAATTTTCATTAAAATTTTGCAAATTTAATTTATTACAAAGCGACACAGTCTGCGAACAAATAATCATTTCGATTTCAATGATTAACGTATCTTACAATTCTATCAAAGCAAGTAATTGATATTAAAATCAAGTTAAATATCCGCTTGTGTTATTTTTAATATCAATAGCTTTCGAAATTATTCCCGAATAATTATAATAAAATTTGCTCTTCATCGTAATCGTAATTTATTCTAATCGTAAAAGAAGCTCATTTACATCCGTATATAGAATATTTGATGTAGGAAACGCAAACGCATTAATTTATATTTCTGTTAAGTTGTTTTACATAAGACATACTTATCTTTGATTATTTGGATGATTATCTTTTAGGAAAAATTATTTAACTTTAGTGCAACTGCAAAATTATTTCTTTTCAATTTATTATTATTAAATTATGCTTTGATTGTGAATATTATTTTTGCTTGACATATAATATAAAAATTGATAAGAAATTAAAAATAAGTGGAATTAAATATAATTTTTGAAATATTTATCGTAATTAAAAAATCTAAAATATCAAAGTATTAAGAATAAAAAAAGTATATTATAATAATAAGAATATATATACATATATTATATGTATATCTAATTTTCACGTCTTCAATTTGCACGAATTTGCAAAGTTTTATCTTGACAGAAAAGAGGGCAACCAAAGATAGGAATGTAATTGAATAGCTTGCATGTCTGATAATAATTTTGATTTCCGATAAGTATGAAGGAATCCGGGAAACTTTGTAACGAATAGCAGCAAAAGAACAAATATATCACCTGTTGCCAGCAAATCAAAGGAAATCATTAAAGAACAGGATACATCGGTTATCGACCCTATTTTTGTAAGCATAACTTAAATAGCGCTAGATGCGAATATGTTTTGTCTTATTTACTTTCTGGAGGATTTGTCATCTTCTCTTTTATTCATCAATTCTCTTTTGAGATGCAAATAATGACAACAAATTTTTCTTTCAGAATAAATTTCAAGTGACTAAAAAAATATTTTCGCGTTCGTGTAAATCCTATTAATTAGGATATGAAACAGCATTGGATATCAAAAGCAGAAAAGCATATTTTCAAGCACTTTTTCAAAGACTTATTTGAAAGTCTTATTTGAATTAAATTCACTATCTCATAAATCAATAATTAAATATTAGAATATTTATATATTATTTTTATGAATTTCACTGAAAAACATCAAATTTCATAAATTTGTAATGCAATGAGCGTAAGCTGTTTTTTCGATAAACAAAATTTACACAGCATTATTAAAATAAGATTATGTTCCGTACATTATACCGAGCAAAGTATTATTGTAAATTTACCTCGACAAGATTTTGCGTTTCACATATTATTTATCGCGGCATAATATCACGACATAGTGTCTGACGTGAACTATCTTCTGCTTTATGGCGCTTTAAAGTGAGGGACCTCGCGGGAAAACGTCGTTTCCTTCGAAAACTTGTTACAACATCCGTTGCCCTCGGCACTTTGGTAAGCTCGATGAAATTCGATGCTCTTTCGTTCATCACCGACAGTTCCTCGGGCAAACAAACATGCTGGGGTGCGAACGCGTCATTGTCTTTTGATCAGTAGCACTTTGAATGGTCTCTAAAAATGAGATAGTTTAAAAATGGTGCGCGAACGGAAGAGAGAGAAAAAGATAAAGAGAAGCAATCTTCGGTAGGATTCTAATGCAAAATTCTTGTAGAAAATTTCCCAGGAACTTTTTGACAGATTTAGCAAGTGACAATAATTTTGTGCAATGAATTTATTTCAATTAAATTTATCTATTATTTTCATTTACTTAATTTATTTAATTAATTTATTATTATCATGTCATATTTATGTATTTTTAATGCGTGAGAGAAAAAGATAAAGAGAAGCAATCTTCGGTAGGATTCTAATGCAAAATTCTTGTAGAAAATTTCCCAGGAACTTTTTTGACAGATTTAGCAAGTGACAATAATTTTGTGCAATGAATTTATTTCAATTAAATTTATCTATTATTTTCATTTACTTAATTTATTTAATTAATTTATTATTATCATGTCATATTTATGCATTTTTAAGCGTGGAGAAAAAAAGAGAAGCCCGGGGGAAATTTCGTCTCAGCGACCGGCTTTAAGCGTAGAGAAAAGATAAAGAGAAGCAATCTTCGGTAGGATTCTAATGCAAAATTCTTGTAGAAAATTTCCCAGGAACTTTTTGACAGATTTAGCAAGTGACAATAATTTTGTGCAATGAATTTATTTCAATTAAATTTATCTATTATTTTCATTTACTTAATTTATTTAATTAATTTATTATTATCACGTCATATTTATGCATTTTTAATTCCAAGTATTTCTACACAAAATCTCTGATTTATTTAAATCTGAAACGCTCAACGATCTCCAACGGAAGAAGTCAGAATAAGCAAAACTAATGTTTAAATATGAAGAAAAAGCGTGAAATGTTTGAAAATTCCGTGACAAAATTCTCTCTTATTTCCTGGATATGACATATTTGCATTGTGTATGGTAAAACAAAAAAAAAAGCAGGGAAATGATGTCACATACACGTTCGCTGAATGTTCATTGTACAGTTTTCTCATTGTGCATGAGAGCCGTTTCAAGCTCGCGCGGAAGACTAATCGAAAACTTTTGTGTTCCCTGGTATTCTCTCAGTTCTTCAGTTATATTTCGTTTTCCCTTCGCGTCATCCTCTCTCTCCCTTTGTCTTCCTGGAACAAATCTCGAGAGGGTTGTAGGACTTCACGGCGATGCTTGAGATAAGAGAAAAGAAGCAAAACGTGACACAGCAGCGGAGAAAAAAGTCGCACCAGGGAGAAAAGTAGCGGTAACTCGCATAGCAGTACTGAATCGAATCACAGCACCTATGGGAAATAAGTTTTGGCGGATCATACACTGGGGTCTGTCCGACCAGAGTGTGTTCAAACTACTGCGACCACTGTAGACAATCAACAAGAGGCGTTATTTTAAAGTCCATCGATAACAGTTCATCATGATTTTATCACAGATTTTATAATCCTCTGTACTTGTATTTCAAGCTAAATTATAATATAATTTTTAATCTTCAGATTTATTTATTTAAACCAAAATTAGAAATCATACAAATTAAAATTAATTAATTGCGATTGATTGTTTTTTTAAGATGATGAGGTTTCGAGGTTGATAATAGGTTCGAATCGTAATGTTTCCTCACGGGATATCGTCAGGAATAATTTAATTGACGCGATGTATGCGGAAATTTCTTCGTTATTTGTCACAAAATTGATGGAGGAGCGAGAGAAACGAGAGTCTCGACCGGCTTACGAGCGATCGAATAACCTTTTTGACGTGGTCGCTGGATTGGAAGTTTCTTCTTTCAGCCCTAGGTGTGCGAGTGACGCGTGACGTCTAAATCCCTTCGCTCAATTACCGAGGCTACCTCACTCCTTTTTCCCATGTTCACGAACTCCCGAACCATCTACGTCACGGAATCTCGGCCGCATGGAGCGAGGAGATTTACACCATGAAAGTCGATTTGTCAAGTTGCCATGGCGAAAAGCGGCAATCGCATCACGTACTTAATGAGCGCGAATTTAGCCACACGAGTCCTCGTATTTTGTACGCGATTTTGTATGAGGAGAAAAAGAAAAAAGAATCCGATTCGACCTCTTGTTCAATTTCTCGAGATACAACACTTGACGCCCACAGAATCACGTAACGTCAGTCAACGTTTTTCACCTTTTGATTTGAAAATTCTCCATCATGCCAATTTCTACAAGAGTCTCGTGAAAATTACATTTCACTATTTTGCGAGAAAAAAATGGTTATGACTTAGAAAAATTTTCTACTCTATCTAATACACTTTTATCTTTTTACCCTTTAATTTATATGCAAAATTCTTAACTAAGATAGCCTTACATATTCAAGAATTATGTAATGTCCAAAAATATAAAATATTCTTTATTAAACTTATCCCGATCTATTAATATAATTATAAAATCTTTTTTTATACATGTAAAATTATCATTAATATATAATTTATATTTTTATTATTAATATTATTATTTATATTTATATTTATTATTATATTATTATTTTTTTTAAAGAACATTACATTTTTCAGATTATATTTTAGTGTCGCAGCTTGTCTGTGATGTATAAAAATGCATAAAAAAACAAGTTTAATCTTGAATTTATGCAGATACATTTCATATATATGTGAGAAATCGCAGAGAACTCGGAATCTGCGATTTATCGATGTGTCTACGATGTATCCGCTTTAGACTCAGACGTAGGATAACGTCGGTAGTTCACGAATCAATATTGTCGACCTCCAAAAAATAATTATGACTTAGAAAAATTTTCTACTCTATCTAATACACTTTTATCTTTTTACCCTTTAATTTATATGCAAAATTCTTAACTAAGATAGCCTTACATATTCAAGAATTATGTAATGTCCAAAAATATAAAATATTTTTCATTAAACTTATCCCGATCTATTAATATAATTATAAAATCTTTTTTTATACATGTAAAATTATCATTAATATATAATTTATATTTTTATTATTAATATTATTATTTATATTTATATTTATTATTATATTATTATTTTTTTAAAGAACATTACATTTTTCAGATTATATTTTAGTGTCGCAGCTTGTCTGTGATGTATAAAAATGCATAAAAAAACAAGTTTAATCTTGAATTTATGCAGATACATTTCATATATATGTGAGAAATCGCAGAGAACTCGGAATCTGCGATTTATCGATGTGTCTACGATGTATCCGCTTTAGACTCAGACGTAGGATAACGTCGGTAGTTCACGAATCAATATTGTCGACCTCGAGGAAGGCATTGTCATGTCGTATCTTCCCGCACGGCTGTTCATTTCGATCTGACCGCGTTTACAACTTTATAGCTTAATACACCCTGCGGCGAGGTTCTGTATTGTGTCCCGAGGATCCGTCATCGCCGTCATAATAAATTGCATGAGACATCTTGCATGCTTAGAAAGTTGATTTCGCATTTTCACCGATCAGCGACTTTGCGAAACACATCGTTATTCTACACAATTCTTGTTATACGAAGCAAGTGATGGAACTTTTGTAAGCCTTTAATGTAGAAACTTATATTGAGCATTATTAAAAATTTGCAATAACCGGTAGCTCTGTTAAAATAAAAATAGACGATAAAATAATTGCCACACAGATAGGTAGATTAAAAAATTTTTAGATGGATTAAAAAGTTTTCGCGATTCGTATATTTAATAATATAATATAATATAATAATTAAATAATAATAATATAATATAATAATATAATATAATAATATAATAATATAATAATTAATATTATTATGATATAATATTAATCTTTTGTTATAATTATATTTTTAAAATAAGCAAAAAATTACATATATATTTTTAATATTAAGACGTTTTATCGATAAATAAGAAAAGAGAGACCTTCCTGAAAAAGGATAATCATTTTATTTGTGTTCATCCGTAAACGTGAATATTTTATAAATTCTGCTCTCATAAATCGAAATTTTGCTCCACGAATAGTAGCCCCCGAAGAATATTTCGACAGCAAACATAGATAATAAATGTGTGTCAGCTGTGTTATTATCACAAGAAATTCGACAGAAACTATCGGGAGCAACTAAAATTATGGATTGTTATATTAAAAATTAGTTTTATAAATTGATTTTAATATTGATCAACTTTTTTTTAGAAATAGGGAAAAGCTAAAAAGAGAGAAAATGCGATAATTCCGAGATGATATTTAAGCCAAGGTTTTGAATCTAAAACGCTAATGCTTTTAATGTGATTGTGCTGAATATTTTAAATCAGTTTCTCGAGATAAGTCTTGTTGATCTTTTTTACATGACGCACAATACTATTATAGAAGAAGATTTTTGTAGGAAAATTAAAATTTTATTTCTTCAATCAGCATTTGATTAATATTTGAAAAATACAGATGGAAAAAGCTGAAAGCATTGCTATTAAATATTTATATCACACTATTTTCTAATTCAATTTCACGTATATTTTACAATCCTTAACTATATAATTATAATTTTTTTAAAAATTATTCATTTGGACAATTACATAATTACAAGTGCAAAAGAAACTGTATCTTCTCTTAAAAAATATTTACGTATTTGTATTGCTATCAAGTAATCCTTTCTTGGAACGAGATTTTATTTATTATAAATAATAAAAAATAATAAAAAATAAAAATGTCTTTAAATAATAAAAAACAAAAATGTCTTTAAAATTTTATTTTTGTACAGACCAAATCTTGCAACTTTTTTTATGAAGGTACAACGATGAGAAAGAAGGTATCTTGAGCTTTATAAAGGCTGCCAGCTGTATTGCCGGAATTCTCTTGAATATACACAATTAACTCGGAGCTAATTTAACATTCATGTATCATGCTCAGCGTGTCAAACCGAGAGCACTCCCTCAACGTGTCTCGCGATGCAAACTGTATTATCTTAATTACTGGATTATGTGTCATCATGATATTTACGCCCTCCTTTTTCTCTCTCTCTCTCTCTCTCTCAGGCATTTATTTATATATACCTGCTATATATCACCCGTTATCAAGATAATTGTCTAATATCTAATTACGTACACGCATTTTGTCGGTGAATGCTCTCGAGATGCGCGCATGCACATATGTGTATTTTTCTTTGTCATCCTGCGGACACCGGGAAAAGGATAACTGTCAACGATTTCCGCGGTTAAAAGTATGTATATACGCGACAATGCGGCACAATCGCTCCAACAATATCCATTTATTCGAGTATCATTGGATATCGGAAGTACATGTATGCATGTCGCATTTTAGTTCTATCGAAAATTTGTCAAGCAAAAAAGAAATCTATGTCACTTTATAATGTTTCTGTTTTAAATTGTACCATGCAAGATAAAATTGAGACCTGACTTTCGAAAATCTTATTTGACGTCTGCAGAAATAAATACAATATTCTATTTTAAGTTCTAGGAAATTATATAAACTTTTGTTTCAAGCTTTAAAAAATTCTAATGTTAATTTAAAAATATCCTAGTATGTATATTTAAAATTTTAATAAAAAAATGTAGACATATATTTTTATCAATAATACATTAGGAGGCTGAATCATATGGAAAACAAATAATATGTTTTAAATTAAGACTCGCATAAAATATCATTGTGTCAATGGAATGTTTTAATTAAATTTCGATTAATGAAAATCAAATAACTAATACTTTTGCAAATAAATTTAGAAAAATAGTTTTATTTTTACGACATTATGTTAAAGATTTTTTGCAAAATATTTGAGTATGCAAAATTAATTACATACGGTATGGTAATTTTATCAATTTCTGCTCATTAAGTTTTCCTAGTTATTATCTCCTTACGTAAGAGTCTTCTTGGTTTTTACACTTTAGCGATTGTTTAGCGGTTAGTCTGTTCTTCTAAAAGGCACTGATAATTAATTATATCGAGCCAATAGCAGGAATTAGCAGAGCCCAACCACTTGAGAAACTCGGGATCTATAAATAAGCACTCGGGCCATTACTTAATTATTGCTTTTCCATCGAATGATTAATTACTAATGTGACTAATTGGAAACGTAAGTATTGACAAGAACCTGCAGCAATTCGCTCGAATGAATTGATTCAAAGCAAGAAGGAGAGACGGAATTTCGTGAATGATGTGCGATTTTTAGATAACGGAATAATATCGGAATAAATATTGTAAAAATATACATAATGCCATTAATTTTCTGCTGTCATCTCGTTTTTATCTAGGGCATTTTTGAGAATATTCACCTTGCATACTATAATGCTATCTCGATATCTCGCGAACCAGAGATTTACATGAATGATCATTTATCAGGATAACAGAAAAGAAGAAATGGAAATGAATTTTTCCTATGGATGTCTTAGGTGGTTTAAACAAAAAGTGATAATTATCTTAATTTTCCTTTAATCGTCTAATATGAGTTATTTAACAAAAAGTGTTTAATTTAACGAAACTTATCATTTTTTAATTTATTATAACTTTTCTGAATTATTTTATATATTATACATTCTCTCTCTAGAAAAATATATAACTGTTGATGCGATCTTAGTAAACATTCTTAGAATTAGTTTTGTTCGAAAATATATACGGCCAGATTAATATTTATATATTATACATTATAGATTAAATTCATCTTTAATTTATGATGTAATTCACACGCATTATTACACACACATTTTTAAATATTTATTATTTTTAAAAAATTATCTGTATTGTTGATACAACTTATTTTAAAATATCCATATTTTTATCTTTTTTATTATATTTTTAATTTTCTACTTAATAAATATTATTTATGCAATTTTCTAACTATCCAAGAAACAAAAATTAATATAAATTAATATAATAAAAATTAATATATTATAAATTACATTACGTTTCGTAAAAAAAGTATATACACTCTATTTTTAGCGTGTCGCTTTTCTCTGATATTCCCTCTCCTTCTCTTTCTTTTATTCTTATCGTAATTTAATCGGACAATAGATATGAAAATTGAGACATAAGCGAGCAAAGGAAGTTTTCTGCGAGCGCCACGTAACATCTATATAGCTAGTTACTTGTATCTAGGTTCGCGTACGTATGTACATGAACTATTATGGACTGACGCGTGTACTTTGTTCATCTAGTTTCTGAAGGCACGTGTTAAGGTTGCGCTCATGTACATGGAAATACGTTACATGACATATTACAGTAATAACGCGGTCAATGGAGTGCAAGGTTGTCCGATGGATATTTTTATGCGACGACCGGCGTCGTAGTTCTATTCGCGGCGCAGATTGATATATAATTATAGACAAACGAGACGTGGATCAGTAAAATGCATTTCGATTATAGACAACGAACGAGCCTGTCGGGAAATCGTATATTTGGCTTGAAAGATTAACATAGCTGCTCGAGTGCTCTCCACTCAGCCCAAGCTCATCTCTCTTTACATTCGAATAATTTATTTCGAACTAACGGAATTTTCGAGAATGTCATATTAAAGTTACATTCGTGATATGTTGATGTATGCTCCAAATTTAAAGAAACACTGTATCAAAGATAGATAATGCATGCACAACTTATGTTTAAAATTATATTGTTCATATATGTTATATAATTTGCGAGAAATAATCAATGTTATAATTTATCGTGTGATAGAAAGCTGGAATTAATATTTAATTCTAATTAAATTAATATTATTAAATTAGATTAAATTAAATTAATAATTTAATTTTGTTTATGTTTACTGTACAATAATATAAAAAATAGCGAATAAAAGCTCACCTTATTTCCATAAAATTTTGTGAATTGGATGATATTAGGATTGGATATTTAGTTTCTTTTTACACAATAGTTATGAAAAAAGGAACTGAATATATAACTACGTATAATATATGACTTGTTTTATCTCTATGATTATTTTATCATCGAAGTAATTTTTCATTACAAATTTAATATGGATTTATTGTAGAAAAAACTAAACGAGAAATACACGAAACTGTTTTATTTTATTTCATGTCAAATATATGAATAAAAGAGATATTTTATCATTATTAAAAAAATCTATTCCATTAAATGATATAGTTCCTGTTCCTATGTATCGACACAACCAACAACTGCATCTGTTTTTATTTAATTATTATTTTTGATTGTCTGTGACCTTGATACAAAACATTCTGTCATGTTATTTGTTTTTCTGTTGAACAATTTTTATATATTTTGAGTATTGAATGCGAAAAGTAATATTTTATATACAAGATGTTTCAGGATTAAATGTTCTAACTTAAAATATAAATTTAGAATCTCGAAACAAGAAAAAATTTTCCTCTGGAGGTGTACCCATAAACATATAACATTTAGTAATTTTTTACATATTAACATATGATCAGCAAATGCAAATATAATATACAATCTTAACATTATTATTAGATTTTTATAAAAATTAATAAATAAATTTGTATTGTAGATTTGCATCTCATAGATATGTAAATCAGTTTTTCTCATGGAATAAATATTAATAAATATTTATAAATAATAAAAATATATGATGCAGTGCATATAAATAATAATTACAAATATTAAAATATAAAGGAATATTCACATAGAAAAATATATTAAAATGTACATATTAACATTATTAAATGTATGTATTAACATCTATTACTCATGAAGAATACATGAAGAAAAGAATATATTTTTATAATAATAAAATTATATAATAAATTATAATAAATTATATAAAAATTAATAACCACAGATTAAAATTATTAGATAATTATGTGATAATCTTACATTTAAAAAATATATTAAATTTCTGTGTCTCAAAAAGAATGAGTAAATGAGGAAAAGAGAGAGAGTGTGTACAAAGTTATTTATCAAAATTCAATTAATCAGTTACAGCTCACAAATAATTATGCAATAATTATCATATGTCAATATAACTCATTTAACAAATGTTCAAATGTAATTAACCGTACATAATTACTGATATATCAAGTAATGTCAAAATATTCCGATTATTCTAAATACAATAATATAATCCTTATTTTCATTTTAAGTACTTTTTTATCTATCAAATATGCAGATCATGCAAAGAACATTTATGACATCGACATAAATTTTCCATTTTCTTATACTGTCAACACTTACACATAAACACACACGTAATGAGTAACACTTTGTGTGAAGTTGCTCGTTTATGCAATCGATATTATTGCGAGTGGAATGGCGATCGATATAGCGTGAAATATGGCAGTGGAAGGCAAATCTGTTAGCTTAAGTTATATAATTCATAGAAGGATGAACGAAGAAATAAACGCGTGTGTCAGTCTGCCGAATTTTCTACCAATATGAAACCATTTACGATCATCAGGTGGTTCATAAAAATATCGGATTATAACATATTTCACATTTCGATTCAAATCCAATGACTGTAATCTGTTTTTTATAAATTCTCTTTATTTTGAGAAAAAAATATACTTCAATGTGTAATATC